>OU744319.1:21743426-22397055 GCA_916610145.1 Eristalis arbustorum
GAGGATGAGGATGAGGATGAGGATGAGGATGAGGATGAGGATGAGGATGAGGATGAGGATGAGGATGGAGGATGAGGATGAGGATGATGAGGATGAGGATGAGGATGAGGATGAGGATGAGGATGAGGATGAGGATGAGGATGAGGATGAGGATGAGGATGAGGATGAGGATGAGGATGAGGATGAGGATGAGGATGAGGATGAGGATGAGGATGAGGATGAGGATGAGGATGAGGATGAGGATGAGGATGAGGATGAGGATGAGGATGAGGATGAGGATGAGGATGAGGATGAGGATGAGGACGATATCATTATTTCTTTTCATTTCAGAGCGCTTCACTGAATAATTACGAATTAGAAAGAATAGCAGAATGAAACTGTGCGCTCTCCTCCCGAATGGTAACAGATTTCAATCGCGTCGCCGTTCTCTTCCGCACTCGAGCAATGCAAATTTATAGTTTCACGGTCCACTTCACCATCCGTCCCCGTCCAGCACAGGCCCCTGTGCCGGGGAACGTCTGCCTAGCGAGCAACCGTAGCACAAAACAGGACGACTTCAGCGATTACAATCAAACAGGAACTCTCAGGAATAGAAGAGGGAATCGCTCGAAACGAATTTCTACGGCACCAGGCACTTGCTGATCTTATCTCCTGGCGGAGGGATTTTTCAATGAATTTCGCTTACCGTGCACCGGAGCAGCACCGGCGACCGATTTAAGGGGAAAAAGGAGCACTTTTCGGTTCCACTTTCGGCATGCATGCGTTTCGCGCGGGTCTGCGTCCTCCGCGCAAGTGATTAAAATCACTCCGCAGGGTAATTAAAATCGTTTCGCGTTTGGATTATTCCCTTCTAAGAACTGAGCGTCCGCCGGCGCGCACCGTCTGCGCGCAACCACCAGACCGCAGGGGCATTCAATTACAAAAGTAAATTGTTCAGTTTACTGGGTATCTCGTGCATTTCGCGGATCTTCGACTGCCTGCTTGCCTCCCTGCTGAACTTGGACTTGAAGTATTTTTAAACTGCGAGTGAGTCATGTTTCGCGTCTGCGATGAGAGTGATTCAGTTGAAGTCGTGAAATCCGAAACAAAACACTGCTGGATCGAGGGATGAGTTTACAGCCGTTTGTCTGATGTTTGTGCGCATCGATTGCAGATTCGCTCAGAAGACGGAGTGCCGCCAAAATGAATGTGATCTGCTTAATCTTCAAAGTCGAAGTGAGTGACTGTGATGAACACGTCACCGGGTGGCCTTTGACCTGACGCCCGACATCCGCCAGATGCCTGTCTATTCGTTAATGGGCATGCCACATCCACCGGCAAGCGACTTCCTGTCTGCTCTGAGCGGTTCGCTTTCAGAAGTCCAGCCCCGAATCGATCCTCATTAAGATAACACCTCAATCAATTCGCGATCGATTCGACCTCAAGCGAGCACCCACCAGCCCGTGACCACAGAGCCGCTGAGTGACGCAAGACCGATTGCAACGCGCAACGACACAATGGTTAAGCGGCGCGGCCCGCCGGGTCAGTGAGGCATGTCAAAGCGTGCTACGAGGCCCGCGGGCAACTGAACTGTATCAAATAACACGAGAATGTATCAACAAATGAAGATGTGACGGTTTGATAGTGACGTACCACTCGGCTGTCTTCGGCTCCGCTGAACATGCCCGGCTATCGGCGGATCAGCGCCTGTGATCAACGAGCGGGGTGAGCGCACCGATGCGGTTCCATTACAAATTTCACAGTCAGAGCCAGTGACAAATTAGCGAATTAATTAAACCTAAGCTAAGAGATATGGGCGCTCATTTGATATGGTAATTTTTCTAAAATGCTGTCTGTCATTAAAAAGGGGGCTTAGACGAGGCCCGCGTGGGGAACGCGGCTGCGATGTGTGTCAAGCTGACGGGTGCACATGGCGAGGAAAGGCAATAAATTCGAGGAGAAAATTATGAAAAAGTGGCCGCGATGATCTCGTTGGGAGAAATGTGTAAAAGCAATTAATTTCAGCCATTTCGTCGGGCGCAGTGGTGATGAGGCATTAGCCGAGTGCAGGATAACGTCATGTTTATGAACTGATTGACTGGCAGACTGGTGACAATGTATTCATGAATGTACTGGAAAGTGAATGGCAGTAGGGTTGTTTGTTAAGAGTTTTTTTTATAGACCTCGCGTTGCTCAGCCAATTGATGCTTTTCTCTCTGACAGTTGATGCTTCGTTCCGGGGGGAAGAACAAGTGTGGTTTTCCATTTGCAGGCACCGCATAATATTTCACCATACACAATTGCAGTACGTCGGTGAAAAAGGTCAAAGTCAAGCTGTCAAACCTGCATCGTCGCGTTTTATGTTCCTGTGGACTCTCCTCGGACCTAATGAGCTCTTCAGTATGAATGTTGTCCTCCAAAGCGAGTTGGTCATTAACCCGAATTGTGCTGTAATTATTATTTTTGTTCGAATTTTTCAACCAAACTAATGGGGATTATAGGTAAGACTTCCCTGAGTCAGAAAATATTATTCATTCAGTTTTACCTACGCAAATAACGCAGCTTAGTCGATTTCTGTGCTGTTACGCTGGCACTGCTAGGGTACTTGCTTAGGATTACCTTGACTGATGATCTTTATTGTTATATTCAAAAGTCAGCCTTCTTCTTCTTCTTTGGCTGGCACTGCAATCCGGCGTGTACCTATGCCTCAGCCAACATGCCTCTCCATCTAGACCAGTCTTGTGCTAGTTGCTTCCAGTGAAGCACGTTCAACTTATGCAGGTCCCCTTCAAGCTGCGTGCGCCACCGTAAGCGTGGTGTTCCTTTGCCGCGTTGTCCCTCGGGGTTGGAGTTGAAGACTTGCCAGGCCGGAGCATTGGTGTCCATTCGCTCTACGTGAGCTAGCCATCTGCGACGAGAGATTCGAACTCGTTTGACCAGGTCGATGTCGCAGAACAGCCCGTAAGGCTCGTCAGTTTTCAGTCTTCTCCTCCAAACACCATTCGTACATACAGGACCGAAGATAATTCGGAGGACTTTTCTCTCGAAGCGATTAAGAATATCCTCGTTAGTTAGTGTCCGAGCCAGCGTGATCCTCCGCTTTATCTCCGCGGTGGTGTCTTTGTTTGTGTTAACTTCGGAGCCTAGGTAGACAAAGTCTTTCACAACTTCACAGTCAACCAAAGCTATTTATTTGGGGTGTGAAATTGCTGAAAACATTTGACACACAGGCCAATACCGTATTTGATACAACACGTACTCATAACACTTTTGCAATTTTCGCCTGCTCAACGCCTTCTTTTTGCAAGTGCACGCACAAAATGATCAGTTCTGTCATATCGAATGCTTTTCGCCAAATCATCTTCAATTCGTTTTCTCCTTGGGCCCATATTGAAATGTTACTTCACCGTACAGACAGACATTATCCCATTGGCCTACTGTGTGTGACCATACGGTCACGCTGGCACAGTTCGGGTTAAAGGGAACATAGCGAGGGATCTGTCATGGCGCAAGTTCGGCATACTTGATCGGCAGAGACCTCCGCGTCAGTAACTGTAATTATAAAATGTAAAAAGATATTTTGTCATTTTTTTTTCGGTTGGATAATCGTCTTCATTTTGGCAAAAAATTTGATGTTGCTGTGGCAGGGAGTTAATTTTACAAGAGCTCACATGGTAGCCGGGAGAACGTAATATGACAGTTATGGCGTGCGGCTGTCCACTGTAGTTTAACAGAGACCTTCAGAGATGGAAAAAAATCAGGTCTTCTGCTGAAACTGCGCCTTTGAACTTCACGTCCGTCATTCAAACGAATTTGGATGATCAAAAACCACATGCTCCTCTTTACGTTGACAGAACTAATGTTTTCTATACGGTATATCATAAAAGCCTTTGTGAGGATGTGAGGATGGGGATGATATCCTTATCTCTTTTCATTTCAGAGCGCTTCAATGTCGCTTCAGTTTCAATTTGTCTGCATTTTAATGAAAAAATTAAACCCAAAGCCGGTGCCTTAACACATGCATATATCGTGATAGAAAAACTGCTCGTTCAGGTGTTTCAGAAGGTTCTATGCCTGGCCTCATTCTATTCCTTATCTACTTCAGTCAGTCATTGGGGTTATATTTAAGGGAAAAATAATACATTTAATGACGGTGTCCAAGAATGAGCTCTACAAGTCTTTATAATCAAGAAATGTTCTCATACAATTCGCATCCGGTAGATGGGCATTATTACAGTAATACAGTAATACTTCAGTCGTCATTAGAGTTACAGTCTAAATTGATATTATTGAAAGATTACTTCTGTAGACTGTTAAATAACGAGAAAGACACCAATACCTCTGTTTCACTCCACAATATGTATGATGAGAGAACTTCGATCCCCCAACGTAGTCGAAGTCAAGATAGCGATATCGAGATATGGTCAAAGAAAAGCATGGAAAAGACTCATGAAAAGCAAATCAATACCCACCAACTATCGTCGATTTCAAAGCTGTTTCTGACAGCGTGCATAGCGACGAGGGGAGGCAGGGTCTATGCTCACAGGGCAAAGTTGCTGATGGCTCTCAACCTGGCGGTTGAAGCCTAGAAAAGGCGCCCGCTGGATAGCCCTCACAACATCCATAATATCTGTTACGGAAGAGCAAGCAGCCTCGGAAAAACGGACGGAACCTCAACGACGACACGGCGCGATTTGAAAGAACACTCTACATTCCAAGAAAGAGGCAAGTGCGCAAGTACCGGGCTAAAAGTCGGGAGGAGAAAAAGCTTCTACTGAAGAAAATGTCTCTCGCAGCCTCCCAGCTCAAGGATATCGAAGAGTCTAGGGGAAACCTGCACCGGATTTCGGCAAGGAGATGCGCTATCGTGTGACTTCTTCAATTTGGTACTAGAGAGGATAGTGTGGCGGGCAAAGTCCACAAATGACATCGTAGTGGAGATCCGATCAAGAATCGCCCTTGGCAACCGACGCTACTCCGGTTTGTCAAACCAACTGGGCTCGAAACTCCTGACTCGAAGGACCAAAGTCATGCTCTACAAAACCCTTATTCTGCCAGTCCTACTTTATGGAGCCGAAAGCTGGCCATTAAGTAAGGCTGCAGAGCTGATGCTTGGTGCGTTCGAAAGAAAAATTCTGCGTCGGATATATGGTCCCGTCTGCGAGGAAGGCGAATGGAGGAGAAGACACAACCGCGAACTCTACGAGCTGTACAAGGATGTGGAAGTAGTCCGTAAGGCAAAAATCCGTCGACTACACTGGCTCGGTCACATCTAGCGAATGGACAACAACGCTCCAGCAAAGAGGGTCTTCGAATCCGAGCCTCCTGGTTCGAGAAGGAAAGGAAGACAGAACCTCCGGTACAAAGACCTAGTCATCGCGGATGCCACTTTCTATGATGGCAGTCACACCAGTCTGCTCGATCAACGCCAACAGATTGATTCGAGAAAATCTTACTGCATTTGGTTCAGTTTGTCTTAGTGTCGTTACCAATGTCCGCTGGGTCTAAAAGGCAAACTCCTGGTGGCAATTAGCAGTACGCTTAGACGTTCACCAGCGGAGCTCATGGTAATGACTGGGCATAGGGTATACGAATACAACACCGCATTCGGGATCCAAGTTGTCGCCTGTCTCCTTATCAATCTGTACTCAGCCGCCTTATGCAGCATGCTTCTCCAGTGACCAGAAGAAATTGTATAGAATGTACTTCATGGTGTTCGCCTACAATCTACCTCAGCACCATCTACTACGTGTAAGTACATGATGATGTTTATGGTGAAGTGCCCAAAAAGGGAAGCTAACTTTCATCATAATAATATGGGTGGCGCTACAGTCCATAGAGGGCCAGGGCCTAGCTTCTCAGCAACCACTCGTGTTGTGCGTGCTATTGTTCTCACACGAGTGGAAGGGACCTACAGTTTTATGCCGACTTTGAACGGCCAAGTTTGAGAAGCTTTTTCTATACAGGAAATACTCTTTGAGCATTGTCAGTGATTCGAAAGAGGTGGGGTCGTGAAAATTATTTTTGTCGCACAGAGACTCAAGGTAGGAGTTGCGCAACGGTCGAAGCTGGGACCGATGCTCTTCAAAATCTTCACAGTAGATCAATCGCCGCCAAACTATTCGCCCGACGACTCATTGACTTATGCCTGATCGATGTCACCAATAATCGCCAAGCAATGAGTCGAATTTGATCCAGCGAAGAAAATTCGCTATTACACCAAACGGGGTATTCATATAAATGCTGGAAAATCGGTACTTATGCGTTTGAGGAGACTGTCCCGAGGTGGGTCAGCAGCCAACTATTGAAGCTATCAACTGACAAACAGGCGAAGTATCTCGGCTTTGACTTCACGGAAAGGCTGAAGTTCAACAGCCATTCGAAACTGACAGTGAAGAGGGCCAACGTAGGCTTCCATCCCATCTTTATTTTTATGCGTAAGCCAGGGGACAAAGTTGCTGCTCTTCAAGCAGTTAATGTGATCGTTTTTGACGTACTGCTTCCCAATATGACACACCATTTAAATAACCAGCCAACCATGGAGAAACTCGCAGTTTCCGAAAAGAAAATACTGCTCATATGTACCGGTCTGAACTTCTACAGGGACCTTCGAAAAAACAACGGCAACAAGAAGCTCTACAACGAAGCATGCATCAGCCCCTTGCAACAGTACATGGCGACACTGTTCAGCTGCTAGACATCAGCAACCATGCCCCAAAAGGAGAAAAGCTGCAGACTATGCTCCCCAAGGGCATAGATCCCGGTACAGATCCCGAGGAGATCCTCGCTGAACTGCGCCAGGCGCAGAGCGACGGCGTCTCGATCATAGGAGTCAAGCCCTTCACCACTGCGGTGACGTAAAGGGAGAACAGAAAACTTCCGTTCTTCCTTGTTCAGGTCACCCCTGACAGCAAAATAGAAAGCCTAAAATGAATCAATCGCTTAGGTTCTGTAACTGTCAAATGGGATACATTAAAAAAGACAAAGCACATACTTCAATGTGCTCGATGTCAGCGGTTTGGACATGTCGCGGCGAACTGCAACATGGAGTCTCGCTGCGTCAAATGCGCAAAGACCCACAATCAAGGGGAATGTCCCTTAGGGACTGAAAAGGTCGAGGACAGGAGCAGGCTTTCATGCGTAATCTGCAAGACCAATGGGCACCCCGCAAATTATAGGGGATGTCCAAAAGTCCAACAACTCAGGAAAATTATAGAGGCCAAGAGGAAAACAAAAATGGTAGAAGCGAGGCCAGTGCCTGAGAAATAAACTTCAAGGCCAAATCTGCTAAGTGAGCAGAACTACCCATCGACGACTAACAACGCGCTGCGTGGCTTCTACCAGAGCAGCGATAGCAATCACTATCGAGGCTCCATTTAAGCACAAGGATGTTACAACCTTCCAAACTTTATTTCCCGAAACCAGTCCAGCTCTCAATCCTTTGGACTACGAAATATATACGCGCTCCTAACCGAGCGGTGGATAGTTTTTCTATGAAGCATCGTTGCTGGGTAGCATCTTGAGGACATTTTTTTAAATTTCTTCAACAATTTGTAGCCATTGAGTGTAGAGGACTATTTCGCGTACAAAAAGGTAAGACCATCTAAGCTGGGACTGCTGCGCCTTCAAGAATCCAACACTTTCGAAACGGTTTCGCCATTCATCTTCAATCAATCATCACTGCTGTGGCTACAGAGGAAGTCGAGCCACGCATAGACCAAATTTTTAATCAACCTTCTTCCAATCAAAGAAACTCAATAAATAGCAGATTTCACATGGCACACCAGGATGGACGTTTCTAGGTCAGAGCCCAACGCCTGGTCCATCATTTGCCCACCAAACGCTACGCCACGTCGATGCTGTGACAAATGCCACAGCATAATCAGCAATACATCTTGTAGACAAAGCCAGCTAAGACCGATCTGCTAACGAGCGCCGAAGACAAACAGTCCAAAGGCTCTGCATACTCGTACCTCATTGATTATTCATTCGACAAACACGCTAACTGCCAACATAATCAGCTGTCAACATATTTACTCGCTGTAATGGGAGAAACGTTGCCGCGGCTAGTTCGGTGAGACCTTCCCGGCCCTCTTAACGGACCGGCTGGGCTCTTCGTTAATATTTGATGATTGACTTTGTCTTCATAACTAGATGCTAATTGCAGTTGCCTTGTTTTCGGGAAAACGCAAAGCGCACAGGTAATCAATTAAAGAATCGACCAGAGTGCCCCCAGAGCGAGCGGCCGGAGCTAAAGCGCCCATTCGTATGCACACGGACCCCAGGCCGGCGTTGGGCACTAATTGCCGAAACGTCAAGTCGCCCTCTCAAAGGCGCAAAGGACAAGACTCGAAGCGACCGGCACATCTGCCGCGACTGGTGTGTAATTGTCTGCCGGACACGTAGTGTCGTTGAGCTGGGGCTCCGATGGGTACCTCCTGTCGGCAGCTTTCCCTCCACACAAAGGCGTGAAAACTAGTGTTTACCAGCAAAAGATACCAACGCATCTATTAGCACGTCAGAGCTTCGGTTTCCCTGTCTCGTCGACTCGATGCGGCACATAGGCGCGCACGTATAAATTAGGGAATTCAAATTAATTAGATGGCGTAATTAATTGCCGACGCTGCGGCCACGACGAATAATGATTATAAATGACCAAAGTTCCCTTCATTTTCGGCAGCTTACTGTCGGCCGGGAGGGCGTGGCAACACCCCACCCCCTCGGTCGAATGAAAATATGATTCATTAAGTGGACGGGAAATAATGAGCGATGGCAATCGCCTTAAACTCAGCCAGGAGACATGCGGATAGCACCGCGGCGCTGGTTATAAATGGAGTCGGTATCGTTTTGGATTTGCGCCGGAATCGAGTGCGTGCGCCCAGTCCGAGTGGTTGACATCTCGCGCTGTTGCTGGTGGCAGGTGTAGTTTTCGTGTAATTTGACACCCAGCAGGTGTGCCGGCTTTGCGAAAAACGAAAGCCTCGCGTCTGTTGTTGTGGCCGTCGCTGCGGTAGAGCCCGAGAGTGATTTCATTAATTGCCCGAGGGAGATTGAAACGCGATAGAGGTCGAGGTGGGGACATTCCGCGGCTGGTTGGTGGGGGCGCTTGCTTTGTTTCCAATTTCGGCAGGGGGCGTGGAGCGGTGACAAGATTAATGAGCGACCTGTGATGTCGTGGGAGTTGGAGAGATTTGGTGGTCAGTGAGGGTTTTTCATGGCTTGTCAACGAGCTTAAGCTCTCACCTCCAAGCGATGAAATGTGGTGGCTTCGACAGAAGATGGGGCAACCAATTCTGAAAAGAAATTCCATCGCCGCCATTCCAGTCGTCACATAAGCAGGCGATTTCACAACGTTTCCACGGCCTTAGATCGAATGCACCTAACAACATGGTTCCAGAAGGCCGACGAACATTCGCCCATTTTAGAGACGGGCTGATCAAAACATCTGCTCGAGGTTGTGGTTAGCGGTAGCTTCCCCCTGATGAGCAGCGCTTTGAATTAACTAGTAACCCATGACGCAACGGGCGGTAAACTAGTTCGATTTCATTTTTCCCCCATGTAATCTCTCCACGGGGATGTTGAGTCGCGGAGCTCATTATCTCATTAGACTCCCGATGTTCTGCTTCTGACTGTCGACACAGCCGGACAGTGGCACGGAGGATGTCAGGCACACTCTCTCTCACTCTCGCTCTTTCTCATTCACGGAACTTGAATTGAATTGAAGAGATCGGAGTATGGAACAAAAGGCTTAGTGCTGCTCCAGGCAACTTTAGAGTCTCGACAAAGATTTGGGCGTCTTCTGTTGGTTCAGACTCTTAGTGCATCATGGACTTTCTACAGAAGTGTCGAGCCTTTAACCTCCACACCGGTAACGAGATCGAACGCAGAATAAATCTTGCCACCGCTGTTTCCTTTGGCCTCAAGGGGCAATTGAGTAATAGAGCCCTCACTCGAAGAACCAAGTTGACTCTATATAAGACACTGATTATCACCTTCACACGGCGCGAAGACATGAACAATCTCAAATGCCGATCAATAACTCATTGGTCTCTTCGATAAAAAAGTTCTGCATACGGTCGTTGGTCCTGTTGACGCGTTCTGGAGGAGAAGATTTAATCACGAACTGTCCAGGCTGTACAGCTACATAAGATTAACCAAGTGTCTACGGATCCAACGCCAACGAAGGCTGGCCTATCCAGAACGTATGGACAACTCTGCTCCGGCTGGATGAATATTCACATCTGAACGCGTGGGGCAACACAACAGAGGAAGCTCATGTTTAAGGCCCATCACCCAAGTGTAGAAAGACCTCAACCTACTTGGCATGCGAAACTGGAGACAACTAGCCAGAGATCGCGCTATTTGAAGAGGCTTGTTGGTTGAGGTCCAAGCCCACCCCGGACTGTAGCACCACAAAAGGAAGCTGATTCATTTTATTAAAGCGATAAGGGTTTGTGTCGTTTTGTTAGTTATATCTCACTTCAGATTTGCTTTTACATTCCCAAAGAGTTGGTCTGTTAAGAAGGAGCTTTTCAGTCTAGATCAGTGAACATAGACAAAATAGAGTTGCGCCTGGTGAGCTCGTTTACTTTAAGCTTCACTGCAATGCGTTTAAGAAGCCAATTCATCTCTCTTCGAGATGAGCCACAGTTGATTACAAAATTTGCAGCTACCCAAAGCTCATAACTTTGTTGCCTGCTAGATTATCAAGAAAAGTCCATATTTCTCGTTTCCACAGGGTGACCAGATAACAACAATAGGAAAAGAAATTTAACTGAATCCACAACAGTGTGCGATGTAATATTTCGATTCTGGCTTCATTTTGAAGTTAGATTGATGTCATTGCGAGTGAAATAACCAATGTCTCTACCTCTATTCTCTAGCAGTGCTCTAGACCTCGGTCTAATTTTGATAACTCGGTCGAAAATGTACGACGTTTCCCTGCTACCGAACCACTGCAGTGCATTCCAAGCAAAATTCAAAAGTAGTCCGGCGACAAAACTGACTCTCATTTCCTCAAATTTCCTCGCCCTTGTTGGTCTACTAACCTGCATATGCATGCTCAGATGTGCGACGTGATGGGCTTGTCTTCAGGGCCATAAGAAAACTTCTGAGCAACGCTACGTGGTCACCCTAGCGTGAGGAATATCAAACGTATGCGAACGCAACCGCTAATCTCCTCTTTCCAACTAATCCTTCTTAATCTGCGACCAGCAATTTATTAGTCGGACAGACGGGAAATCATTTGGCTTATACATAGATTGTGAGGCGGCCGTTAAGGCTTGGAAACACCATGAATCTTTTTAAGCATGGTACAAGTCAGTTTTCTTTCTCCAAAGGTACATCTTACCATGCGCTTGGTTATTGGGCACAAGTGAATGAAAGAGCGACCGGCGGAATTAGCAAGAGAGGGAGCAGTCCTGCTACTGGCACTGCATCAAGAGACACCCCAAATTCCATGGAAGGGAGCAAGACCGCTGTAAACGACGAAAGTCATAAACGACACCAATCATAGGTGGGCGGAAATGGAGACATGCAGATCATCGAGGACCTACCTACGCCAGAAAACTTGGACCGCCCTACAATGACTTCCAGCGATGCAGCCTGAAAGGGAGGAGTACTTTTTACAGAAGTTCGAAGATTAACACTTTTATCAATGATATCCAAAATACTCAGTAACTCAGTAAGGTCAACGGGAGAACCAGGTTTGCAAAGCCGGATAGTGATAGCACAAGAGACAACAAGAACAGGCTAATATTGTCTATCCGCCTATCAACCAAACCAATTTCGGCAATTTAATCATCAATGCTGTGCTCAAAGTCAGAGCTAATAATCGAGTCGTCCCATCGAGTGGAGCCAAATCGCATGACCTTGGCGACGCTTTTCATGAGGTGACTCAGTCTCTAAATTTTTCCTCCAAAACTGGTGGAGCGTTGCTTCTATTGTATGGCTTGTAGCACCGCCCAAGATTGTTGGAACCACATCAGCACGGATATATCGATATATTCGAGTTCTGGCCACAGCCACACATCTGAGTTTATTGATGGTGACTGTGTCCCATTCCTCATTTCGATGAAATAAAGCCTAACGATTCATTCAAAGTCACATACATGCTCCGTCTGCATGAAAGGCGAATGGATGAAAAGACACAGTCGCGAGTTGTACAAAGAGTTGGATACAGTCCGGAAGAAGACCAAGTTATTGCGCCCACAAACCCAGTTGTATAAGTGCTTGATCATGGGTATAGTGGTCCCCGCGTCGAACTCCAATGAAAGCAAAAGTTACATTTTTCTTTTATCTGGTTGTCAAATTTGGTCCAGTGACCACTTGCCGTTGGGATCAAATTAACGGCACTGGGTATCACAATGGACCAACAACACAGTGTGGTGGCAATTTCGCCGGCAACAAATCAACTTAACCTAACGCATAGCGAACACATTCGATGACCGAAAGTAGCGTCCCCAGGACCGACAACGATGGAGGGCAGCTATTACTCCGACTCAGATCGTCAATTGGTCGTAGACCTGACAGCCCTACTTACTTTCATGTTCAACGTCTTATAGTATGGTAGATGTGAATTAAGCAGTGTACGTGTGTACAAGGGCTGAGTATGCTAAGCCTAGTGTTCCAATGTAAGATGCAACACCTATTGCCTCCTCTATGGTGCATAATGGTGGTAAGCTATTTTTACTGAATTTTATAGTCATTCCCTAACTGCCACAGCGGCTCTCCTAGGCCTACCTACGACCTCTGTACACCTTTGTTCATGTTGTTATTTTTGATGTCAGAAAGGGATTGAGACAAGGTGACGCACTGTCATGCTACTTTTTTAATATTATTCTGGAGAAGATCGTGCGGAACTCAAATGTTATCATCTGAGGCACGATCTTCCACGAATCTGTGCAACTACTCGCATATGCCGATGACATTGACATCATCGGAAGAGCACAACGGGCTGTCAGTGGGGCGTTTGTGAGCATCGAGAAGGAAGCGGCCAAGATGGGGTCTTCTGTTAATGAGGGTAAGACAAAGTATATGCTGTCTACGAAAAAGGTGCACCAACATCGACGTCTTGGACAAAACGTCACTATAAACAGCTATAACTTTAAAGTAATGAACGACTTTGTCTACCAAGGCTTGGAAGTTAACAAAAGACAATGGCCCCACCGCGGAGATTTTGTTTTATCTCCGCGGTGGTGTCATTGTCTTGTACTAACCAATCGCTGCATTTTCGCACTTAGAAGGCCACTGAGGAATAAAGCCATCTCTCGAAGAACAAAGACATCGCTATTTAAGAGCTTGATAGCCCCAGTCCCGGTCAGAAGCATTAAGTATCCTGCTAAAGCAGACGAGGATTTTCTTGGTCGCTTCGGGAGAAAAATCCTCCCAATTATCTTCGGTCCTGTATGTGCGGATGGTATTTGGAGGAGAAGACTGAACGACGAGTACGGGCCGACCTGTTCGAGTCTCTCGTCTCAGATGGCTGGGTCACGTAGAGCGAATGGACACCAATGCTGCGGTCCGAAAAGTCATCGACCCCAAGCCCGAGGGACAACGTGGTGAAGAAAGACCAAGCCTACGATGGCGCACGCAACTCGAAGGGGACCTAAATAAGATGAACGTGCGTGGCTGGAAGCAACGAGCACAAGACTGGTCTAAATGGAGAGGTATGTTGGCTGAGGCCCAGGTCCACCTCGGACTTCAGCGCCAGCCAAAGAAGAAGAAGAAGACGATTTAATTATGGATGTTTGAATGTACTCTTGCCTCAAAACCATTTTACGGCAACTTTAATGAAATTTTCAAAAGATGAGCAGAATCTCTGTTTGCACCAACAAAATTCTGAATGATGTTGAGTAAAAATACCCTTCGCTTAGATGGAACTGTCCCCATAATGATTTTAAAGATTTTCTTATCACGACACTAAGCGTCAGACGGTGCAGAGCTACGAGCTTTGTCTAGGTTCGGTTATCCCATCAAATACGTCATGCAGTTGTGCAGGATGGCGATGACATACTCTAGCTGCTGCAGGCAAGTTTGTAACATAACATTCTCCCGGAAGACGATAGTGGCTTGAAAAGCTAATGACATTCTGCACGTCTTATAGTGGATAGTCTACGGGTAAGGCCTTCTTTTGGGTAAGCTTGCAATTATTTTAGAGCAATTACATGGGTACACATGCCAGTAGTTGGAAAGGAGTGAAGGGGTGGACCATAAAGTTAAGCGATCGTTTCTGCGCATCTTCAGCAGAAATTCATGTCATACAAAAAAACAGATTTTTATTTATAGAGGTGGCATAGCTTAGAAGCACTGCCCGGCAGCCTAGAACTGCATGCTTTCAACCAATAAATGGTACACTGGATGCGAAGATGCGCCGATTGGCTTATGCCGTCATACGGTCCTTCATTAAGTGCGTCAATCTTCCATTCCGTTTGACGTCTATGTCAAAAGGACGTAGGCCTTTCCTTTCTTGGACTTTAGGCAACCTTCATGCCTTTTCGCAGCAGACGACGAACCTACGTGTTGCAGAAAATGCGCTTCTTGAGAGAGCTCTATTATTAGATATCCTCCTGAGTTCAAGGCTGGTGTTAACCTCTGTTTCATGTCGGTTTTCTTACACTGTTCACCTTAACTTTTCGAAATAGACGTAGTCTCTGGCGGCATCGAAGTTATACCCGACTACAAGTACCTTCTTCTTCGAGTTGTCTGTCTCAACTGCGATTCTATCAACAGTTCTCTATATTGTTCCATTTCTTGCAGCAGTTTCTTTAACAAATGCACTCGGTGACATGCTGCCTCCCTCCTGGAACTTCAAAGGTCAACAGTTCAACAGTGCATCGGTGAAAGGCGGTATCACCTACATTGCGCGAGACTTTCAAAGACTACCAAATGCCATCGTCACTCATCTCCCGTGTTGGCTGTCATGACCCAGCAGTGCGACTCCCTTCTGCGACGACTTTCGAACTCCAGGTGACCGCCGATAGCACTTTTCTGCAGTCCCCCCTCTCGGTTAATGCCATCAACACCCTAAACCGCGTATATTGTTGCACTGGCAAGTTCTGAGCACCATCCATTTACTACATGATTACTGCAGCGCACCAGCAATAAGACATCACTCAGGCCGACCGCACACCGCACTGCCCAAGTCCCAGACACCATCCGCCTACCAACTCCATTAATCCACCTCTTTGTGGCACATTTCTATCGCAAACATTTGCTAAGCGTTTGCTTTACGATATTGGCCGGCTCGTTACGGGCCAGCCTTCCCGTCTGCCATAAACCAACAGCGAGCCCAACACCCATCCTCCTCGCAGCCAAGTGGGATAACAAATTTCGATATTTTACGATCATATCGGATACAAATTGCAATCTGTCGGACATCTATCCTATCTCGCGGCCGGGCCCAATCACACTCAAATCTATGCGCGAGGACTGGCGAGGGGAACTCTGTTTTGAGTGAGCTCGCCCCCATGGTGATGTGCCGTGGTAGTTGGTGGCAATAAAGCCCGCAGCCGCACCGCACCGCAGCGCGCCAACCCAAAGCCCACTCCACCAACCACCGAAGGCAACAACGTTTGCGATTGCTAATTATAATTTTTGTTCGCGCGGTCGCATCGGATGAACCGTGTCGTCGTCGTCGTCGTCGTCGCCACCACCACCGCCAGCAGTGCGTCGTCGCGACGTCGCGGTCGTCCTCGTCAATTGTGGGCTTTGCCTCATAAACGTAGGCACTTGTGGGCAATAATAAAAAGGAATATCCATCTTTGATCGCCCGAGGGGAGGGGAGATGGAGAGCGCATGCGCATGCGCGGCGCACTTGGCACTCGCGGGGCTGCGCGCATGGGAAGGAGTTCGACGAATGGGCGATCGAGTGGAGATGGTCCCAGGTTGAAACGTTAATTATCTCGCAGTCATATTTCATCACAATTGACATGGGAGTTTATTAGATTGGATCCGCGCGTCTGGCTTGAATGCGCGAGAGACAAAAACAAGGCAGGCCAGGTGCGTGCGTGGGCTGCTAAAAGCATTTCCATGCGGGGGACGTGCTGCGTGCGAATGGAGTTGTTGCTGAAGTGGTTGCGATCAACTTTCTACCGAGTTGGGAGAGTCCTGAGAAACTGGTTCCAGACTGCGCCCAAATCACCTCGTAATTGACAAGAACAGCCTACTTTCCGTGACCACATGTCACCCAATCAAGCACCCGCCGATCAGACACCGCTCCATCAGAAGCTCATTCACGGCTCCCCGGCCAGCAGCACTCACGAACCCCGAACCCATTCCCAGCTCATTAGTGCGGGCTGGCGTTAATCAGGCAGAGCTTATGCGTTCGCTGCCCACCTAGGAGGCGGGCGGGGAAAATTCGATGTTTCCACAATTACGGCTGCGTCACGGCGCGGCATGCGTGACATCTTCATGCGCCGCGCTGCGGAAGGGTTCGCGCGCATCACTCCCTCACTCGAGGCCGCCTAATGGCTTGTTAAATGCTAATTAATGTAATTTCACTTGTGAGGGGTTTCCGTGGAGTCTCCCGGTTCCCGAAATTAATCAGTTTCCACAGTCGGCGATGGCGTGCGTGGCTGCGCGCTCCGGCCGATGGTTAATTTGTTTGTTAATTAGTGGCCGGATTGTGAATTGAGATATATGGAGATTTTTTTTGTTTTCGGGGGGAAAACAAACAATTCGACGTGAGAGCGATGTCTTCGGAAATATGCGGGAACCGCTCGCAGACTGGTTGGCCGGCTATGCGCCTAGATTCCGGCTGGATGAATGGATGGGCTTGCGATTGAGGTCAGATCGGACGATGGACTCCTTCTGGCCAGCTGGTGAGTTGTTTACTGCGGTCACAGTGATGGTTGGACGATAAAAATTGATTAACAGCGCTCGCGGGTGTTGGTCGCCTGGATGGGAGAGTTGATTTTCTGGCTTTAATGCTGATCAAAGACGGAATAGGTTTGAATAAGATTGCAGTGCACGACGAGTCGATTTCTCTTAAGAGCAAGAGTTGAGGAAGAAAATGCAAACACATTTTGGCCACAAAAATTAAGAGGAACTAGTTTACCGGCGGAGGTCCAATGTTGAATGTTTGATGTGGTTTATGGGATGCCGGCTAGTAAGTAGTGATGGGCTAAGTTGTGAATTCTTAATCGCAGGTATTACTGCGAGTGCGATTTGCGAATCGCATCGATTTTATCAACTACTAAATTCATCAAAATGGGTGGCCCGTGGCGTTGTGGGTATGTGCGTCGACCCTAACCTCGTGTGTCGTAGGTTCGATTCCAGCTCTGAGCGACACAAATAATTTCCACGACCCCACCTCTTTCGAGTCACTGACAATGCTCAGAGAGTATTTCCTGTCTAGAAAAAGCTTCTCAAACTTGGCCGTTCGGAGTCGGCATAACACTGTAGGTCCCTTCCACTCGTGTGAGAACAATAGCACGCACAACACGAGTGGTTGCTGAGAAGCTAGGCAATGGCCCTGTATGTACGGGCTGTAGCGCCACCCATAATATTATTATATAAATTCATCAAAAATACCTTACTAACCTGTTCACTGGCTAAAGTGAGGTTTCGTCCCTTCACGAAGTCCAGGAACCTGAGTACATTGTCGGACGTGTTGTCATGAAGGGGTTTTCCAACAACTCTAGCAAAGACGTCTTCCTTGCGCAGCTTTGGTGTCGTAGCTGGAGTATTGAGCTTATGTCCTTGCCAGGAGATATCCTAGAAGTCGTCCTTGCTATCGTTGTCTATAGCCACTCACTTATGTATCTTAAGCTTAAAACTTCTTGCCTAAGTTTGCCTTGAACAACAAAACCGCATCCAAACAAACGTTGCCTTCGCTCAGTTTTTCATCAGTTTTCATCCTGTCATCGCACTTCCTGGATGGCGGTGTCAGCCTTATAGGCTTCTAGGGCCTTCGCAAGTTCATCGGCTGCAGGTGGTGTGTTAAGGGACCTTACATTCTATGAACCGAAAATCGTTGTCCTTCATTCGTTGCTCATGGTCGTCCGCAGTAGGGTCATCCGTATCCGAGGCTGGTTGCCGTCTCTGAACTAGAGTATAATTTACACGGTGAGACAGTTAGCAACACGCGAAGCCTTCGAACCTGGAGGACCGCGTTCTGATTTAAGTCCCGGCTGGTTAAACTGGTTCACCTCTAAGCGGATGCAGTAGAGTAGACTATCCAGAGGGCGGTGCGATGAGGCCGTATGTCAATTCGACCTGTGCATTCACAGAGATCGTTGCTGGTATCTCGCCAGGTTGAAAGCAATCAACAACTTCGCCCTGGATGCGAAGGCCCATTGCATCCGGATTTTTGGCTCGCTGTCAACAACGCTTCTAACATCAAATTCCCACACATTCTTCTCCAATCGTGTGCGCCACCAACGAGACGGGAAATGTCCGCCGCGTTGATCCAGAAGCTCTATCAATGTTTAGACACACATTTAGAGCGCTTGTGGTCTGGGTCAACTGAATCAGAAACCGGAAGCTCTCTCTCTGCACATATTTCAGTGCATAGCAGTTTTATTTGAATTTCTGATCAGAAGCTACGTCGAACATGGCATTTTCCAATTTTACTGGGTTGTCGCAGCATTCTGTCAAAGCCTCCATCACCTCCTCTCCACCATGCCATTTCTAAGGAGACCCCCTCATCCGCCCCACTTACACCACTCAACGATGATGTCATTGAGAATAATTTATTTAATTCGCGGCACCTCACAGCGATTACTCTCAAATTAATGCCGTTATAACTCCCATTTAATTAACCGCACAATTTTCCATCTGAACACCTGCAGGATGGCCCTTTCCCCGACAGGCCAAACCACAGCCCAGCCCAGACATCTCATCCTCCACCACCATCCGGCGCTGCACAATAAATCCATTCCTCGCTTGCAAATCAAAATCGCAACGATGCCTCAAGGATGCCAAGCAGCCCCCACTCCTCATCGAAACAGGACCGACAACCTCCCCCCACCAGCAGCGGATATAGCCCATTGATATCTGTATCTGGAATTGCAGGTCGCAATTAATATGTTAATTGCGCTAGAACTGGTATTGGTACCGTCGCGCTGGTCCATCTAGGGCGCATCTTGCGAAGAAGACTCTCTCGGTTCGTGGCTGCGGCATAACTGCAGCCTGACCTCAAGGCGCATTCGACAACTAATCGAATGAATTCACTTTAATTGCGCTCAGCTCTGCGTTGAGGAGGTACCGCCGCCATACGGTCATGCGGACAGGCGTTTAGCCGACTATCGGCCGCATCCATTAAGGTAGCCGCATTCACAGACGAACGGACCAACGGACGAGCGGACGAGCGGCTCTCGGAGTCTTGGAAATTACGACTCTAGCGCAGCAGCTTCGTGTGTGGCTAAGGCATTTGCATCTCTGGGCATCAAATTGAGATGCACCGAGAGCTGCGGTCGCCCGGCCGTTTGGGTGGCTTTCGCATCCAACTGCTCGGGGGTAATTTGTTTGTTTAAATAATGAAGCTCATTTAAGTGATCCGGAATGCCGTGCTTAGACCACGGAAGGGCTGACTCCGGCACGGCCTGGCTTTAATGGCCGGCGGTATTAATCACCGAAGCGTGTAATTTGAGTTTATCCGACCGTCTCTCTCTCCGTCTGCGAGTGGTGGCATCAATTCATTTTCGGCGTCCGTCTGTGTGGCGAAACACCTCCTCGGCTGTTCACCTGTGGCCGCGTGGAGAAAGGTGCCGTCCCCCGGGCGGAGTTGCAGTGTCAACCGAGCACCGTGCACCGTTCCGTGCGTGTCATCCCAATAAATTTCACCCACACGGGCGCAAATCTAAGTCGCGCTGTTCCCGTTCAGCGGACATCGCTGCACTCTGCGGACGCAGTGGTGGGTGAAGCCCACGCATCGTGTGTCGACATTTCAGCGGCCGGTGCTGGGCTAATTTCAACTCGAAGCAGCCACCGCTTGGGCTGTGTGCCCGAGTGCGGGCCCATGCCAGGCGACATGTGTCCCACGGATGACATGCTGCCGCACTGGAGTGCGAGCGGCGAGCGGCGAGTACTAGTGCCAGTGCGAGTGCGGCAGCACTTGTTCTGCGCTATCCTGTCTGCGGCCGCGATGTTAGTCTCGGTCTCGGGCCAGTCTCGCGGCCGGAGAGGACTTAAATTATGAGCGCATTAATTTGTTAACATATTTTAATAATTTATTTTCGGGGTGACGTTACCGTTTTGGCTCACATCCTCGATAAATTGCCATTCCCGCGCGCTTTCTCGCGGTCGGTGGGTCGCTGTGACAAGCTGCGCGCCTGGGAGGAGGTGAATAACATTTTGTTGGGCAATTAATTACGGCTGCAGCTTGCTTAATTACGCTGCCAAATTGACGGCTCGCCTGTGACTGTGAGGACATTTGGGAATGCGGTTTGCGCGATCTTTTGGGGTGCGAATGCAGGAGCATTGTGGCAGTTTTTTTTTTTAATGAATGTCGAGTGGTATGTCAAGTGATTACTTGTGGATTGTGGCTCGAGTGGGTGAAGTGTTGTGACACTTGGCGGCAGCAGTTGAAGTGGGCCTTTGTTGGGCGCCACACGGAGTTTCCGGGGAGAAATCAAATGAATTAGGCAACAATTGAACAAGGGAAACACAATTTAAGTCGACGACAACGTGCTTTGTGAACGAGGAAGGGGAATGAATTTCACGCCGTTGACGGCATAGTCGTTTAACAGAAGGCCTGAACAACGGGGCTGCTGATGGGTTGTCTAGCTAAATGCCTTTAAAACAAAACTTTTCACACGTCAAGCAATCCTGATAGTGACACCATGAATCCTGCAGTGAAAGCATGGTGGAAATTCTACCACTTAAAATTTTTTGTGACCGATCAGCTGCGTAGTGCAGCCTCACATTAGGTGACAATCAAACAGCCTTGGAATTTTCCCGCTGCCGTCAATTGGTTGTAGAGGCTGACTGCTAAGGGCAGTCACACTTTGGTCAGAATAGGCCGATTGTGATACCAAGCGGATTGACTTCTAAGAATATCGGAACTACTTGGTGCTTGTAGTGAAGCGAATTAGCTGGTTTATGCTGGCGCTGCTCAGCTCATTGAGGTTGTAACCCCTAGGTGTAGGAACGCTAGAGCGCGGCACGAGAAAAGTATGTGATGAGCGTTTTCTTACTCCTCTTCATCCACGCAGCTTCTGCCGAAATCATTATATGGGACACCCATCCTGCGAGCATGAGCGCCAATTGCACAGTGCCCGGTATGACTCCTATAAGAGTCCTTAATGAGTGCTTGCTGAGTCTGAGTAGACTGAGTGACAGTTTTATGTTGGAAGGTGGGGCCTTCTAGCCATTTGTCATTGGTGGTTTTTATTGTGTGAATCTGTAAAAGATGGTAAGCTGTAGCGATTGGCATGGAAGGTGGTTGATAGGGATGACCCCTGCTATTGATAGGGATGAGGTTGTACCACACCTGGCGAGTTAATCGGCTTTGCAGTTTCCTGGTATGTCACAGTGTACCGGCAACCACATGAGCTGAATGTTCAAATGCTCAGCCATCTCCTTAAGAGACAGCCTGCAATTAAGGGATGTTTTTGAGTAAAACATGACATTGTCCAGCGATTTTATAGCGCCCTGATTGTCCAAACAGATCCCTTGTTGATGTCACGTCTTTGAGCCATGACAACGCCTCCTTAATCGGTAGGGTTTCTGCCTGAAAACGCTACAGTCGTCAGGAAGCTTCAAAGAGATAGCAATGTTGAGATCTTGCGAGCCCATCCCTTCTCAAGTCTTCGATCCGTCTGTGAAAATACGCAAAGGATCATCCTACATCTGCCCATCAAACATCCAGCCCGATCTGGAGGACGCTCCCCTTTCACCATACACAATATTCCTGCTCGAGCAACAATCCTTCACCTTTAGTGTAGCGCCTCCAGTGTGGACTCAATTTTGGTGCAGTTCCAGAGTCTATCAATCTCAGGGCCAGAATATAAGCTCCACAATAAAGTCTAGTGCCAAAATTCGATGCAGAGTAATTGTGGGTACGACGTAAGCCTGGGCCTAGACGCTTGATGAGCTGTGAGTATAGTCGGCCGTATTGTTCTCTTAAGAGTGGTTGCAGTCGTCCAATGGGCAGAAGAATATGCTCGACTGACCAAACAATTTAAAAAGACTGCAGATTTTGTAGCCAGATTGTAGAGTAGCGTGAAATCTGAGCAGTACAGAGGTCAGAAGATGATCCCAGCACGATTTTGTTTCTACTAATCCATGCAGTTTGGGTGTACCCAAGGGATTGGCGAGTCATCATGAAGATTCCCACAAAGACTAGCAAAGCCAACGACAAAGACAGCGACAATGACTGCTGTGCCATCTGCATCGAGGTGTACAAGTTATCCGACTGCATCCGGGTCCCGCCGTCCACATAAGTAATTAACTTCCGTCGCACGTGTGCAACCAGTTCACAGTGTGTTGTTTCTCTTTTGCAGCCTCGAGTTCCACAAGGCCTCAATGTGCGTCGGTGAGTAGTAGGGCTGTCCGGATGCCACAAATAACGCCTGCCGAATCACCGACAATATACACCAAGGCGCTTCTACTTAAGAGTTCAACACTTCGCCGAGCTTCGTTAAGTTTCGTTCAATTGTGCATTTGTATATATAATATAATATAATATGGGTGGCGCTACAGCCCATAAAGGGCCAGGGCCTAGCTTCTCAGCAACCACTCGTGTTTTACGTGCTATTGTTCTCACATGAGTGGAAGGGACCTACAGTTTTATGCCGAATCCGAACGGCCAGATTTGAGAAGCTTTTTCTAGACAGGAAATACTCTTTGAGCATTGTCAGTAACTCGAAAGAGCTGGGGTCGTGAAAATTATTTGTGTAGCTCAGAGCTGGAATCGAACCTACGACGTCGAGGTTGGGGTCGACGCACATACCCACAACGCCACGGGCCACCACCATTTGTATGTTGAAGCGAAATAAATTGGCTACTACGTACATAAACGGGAGTGATTCTCTTCTGTTTCGGTTCTGACATCAACTTAAGTTATTTTTTAACTCTCCAGGAGCAACCAGAGTATTCCTCATGAGTGTACTCGCACTTGCAAGTAGGCGACCGAAAGCATGATGATGTCTGACCTCTAGAGGAAATTCACATATTTCCGGCACGATCGTTAAGTTTGAAACAATACACGATGAAGTACCGCAGCTTGGAGAAAGAGCTTCTAAAGTTATCTGGACACGATCCACCTCTTGCCCACGAAGGACCTGGCGGTGAAGTAAGTAATGAATGCCGTCCTAAGCAGCAGATTGAAGCGGGAGATCCAGATGGAACGCTCAGTCAAGGTCAAAGACTGCTGTAGACAAGGAGTGTACACTGTGCACAAGACTAAGTCAACAAGTAGCAGCATATTGCCGGTAGACTAAGTACACCGTCGGCCGTACATCTATGGCGTATTATTCTGAAGACGAATTTCTTGTTCACTCCGAACTCTTCCTCAGAATAAGGGAGCCTATGGAAAGCCTCCTTGGCATCGAGACCTACGCTAGATGTTCGATTACCTCTCGCTTGTCACAGCCTGTGCCAGAAAGCTTCTCAAGTTCGTCTCCTCCACGCGCGAGCAGGCACACCGCTAGTAGTTCTATAGAACTAAAACTGCATGTCAGAGTCTTCTTTGTCAGCCCACGCAACAGCCTTGGCATTCTTCGTGCTGGCCACTGACAATGACTGACTCTTGACAAAGCACTTGCTTCACAGCTCCGTCACATGGGGGCACACCATGTCCCGTGGGCCTGTGTAGACACTCGATACCCGCGAACGGAGACCAAAAAAACAAGAGAAGAAGACAAACCATCCACAGGCTGCACAGCGACTTCAGACTACATACCACGGTCCCGCCCATCATCGCCATCATCGTCATAATCGCCATCATCTTCGGCCTCAGCTCCGGGCGCAGCTAACTCCCTTCGTCATAATGTCACGAACGATTTTAATTGTGGTGTCAAAACCGCTGTGATTAATAGCACGTCCACTGCTGGCGGTGGCGGCAGCGCTCGGCTGCCTGTCGAAATGAACGAAATGCCTCATGGCCCATGTCTGCCTCGGAACTCACAGCCACCCCCATCGCGTTGCGATTTCCCGATCCAAATCCAGCGGACACCAGAAGATAGGTTGAAGTTCTTTTCCGTTTTTTTTTTTCTGATTTCATGACTCATTAGGGAGAAGTATCTTAGAATCCCAAATGATGTCTGAAATTGAACGAGCTCTCCCCATTTGTTGCCGGTGACGGTGGCGGTGGTGATGCCCGCCTTGGCAAATAAAGTCATAGACCGTCGTCATCTTGAAAAGTAGCTTTGTGCCATTCATCCCATTCATCCCTCCGCCCATCTGTTCCACTTGGCAACCACTCGCGCACACACACTCACTGGGGATACCGAACCAAATGCGAAGTGGAAGTCCATTAATCAGGCCCTGTCGACTGGATGTGGATTGTGTGGCAAGTGATGGGCACACGATACCATCATCTCGAGTGAGTGCGGATGTGTGTATCTCCTCTGCACATCCGACGCCGACCGATTTCTGTGCGAGCGACTGCCTATGGGCGAACGGGCTCTCTCTCCCCCCGGGGGAGTAGGCTCCTTTCTGCCCTCGGCCCAGCACATCATCGGAACGTAGCAAATTTTGCGTCCATTAATTGCGGTGATGCTGCACTATCGGGCGCAGGCAGCACTTCATTTGTGAACCACGGCAACAAAAAAAAGCTCGAAATGAAGACGAAAGACAAAGTCCACCGATTGCGTCATTAATTAGACAAGAACTGTCAACTGTCAGGGAAATGTCTGCTCGACAGCGGCCTGCGTTCCGGTGCGGCGCGATAGAGCTGTGAAGTGCGGCTATCAGCGTCTTGCCGGGGATCTTGATCGTCAACCGTGGCCGGGGTGTAGCCGGGCGCATGAAAAATGACCCCACTGACAGATGTGACGTTGACGTCTGCCCATATTCCCATGTTCAATGTCAAAGTTTATAACCGATTAAAGACTACGCCGTAGCCGGTCGGGCTCGTCTTCATCAATTATCTCCGCCCTGTGACAGTGCTGCAGCCGCCCCCTCTTAGAGACTCCTGGCAGAATGGGGAAAACTCATTGCAACTGTCAATGCGAGTACCGGGCGCGTATTTCTTCCGCGCTCCACACTCTACACTCCACACTCCACACACTGCGAGTGAAATTAATGAGCTCCATGGTAATTATTATTTCCCAACGAATTTCAGCGCTGGGACCGTGGGGGAGACGTGGGTGCCGCTGCCGCCGTCGCCACCACGCCGCCTGGTGTACATTTTAGACATGTGCACAAAAGTTAATCGCCTCACAAATGAGCCTGCGAGTCGACCATTAATCATCTAGCAGTGCGTCCAGTCCGGCTCAGCTCAGCTCAGCTTTTCCGTGTGCGGTGCGTGTAGGGAGTGCGATCTATTTTTGTGCGAAATGCTGGTGGAATTCTTCCTTCTGCCCCGTGGGCTGAAATGTGATATTGCATTCGGTTCCATTTGATGGCTTTTGAGAATGGCGTGGAGGGGGCGAGGAGAGAGCAATTATTGGATTAACAAATGGAAAAGGTGGACCGGTGGGCGGCTTTGACGTGGAAATATGCACACATTGGACTGGATGACGGCTTGAAGTTATGAAGTCAAACTCTCCGCCTAAGCTGTTGTAATCAACTGAAGCGATGGCGGACGCGATGATTTCACTGAGATTGTGCCGGGGAATGCCCCGGACGTTGATGGGTCCAGGTGGCTTTTGTGTTCGAGTTGTGGGGAAGTGTTTGATGAGGCTTTGAACTGGGAATGAACGTTGCTTTTTGGGATTTTCTTGGTGGCGCTGTATCCTTTCTTGTGCAACGAACATTTTGATGTCGCGAAATGCTTGTAAGTGAATGTACTTCTAGAAAAGACAAGGTAGGCCATGATGGATAAGAATTCCGCCTTCCCTACCTCAATGAAGTTACTGCAGCAAACGCCGAGCTGAAGTTCAACAAGGCGGATGGTGCGGATGGACGGCCCGCGGAACTTTTCAAAGCAGTTGGCATGATTTGTTAAGGTACAACACATCCGCGTCTGACAGTATTTATGCAGACAAACTACACAGCGCCTTGTCTTGTTAAGGCGTCCTAGCAAAACATGTCCGGGGTTGCAGAATGATGATGGAGACTCCCCGTTACTCCGTCAAGGGCGGTAAGGATCTTACCGAGACCATTGTTGTCATCAAATTCTTTGGTAAAAGTGATGCACTGTCATGCAGTTTCTTTATCATTTTTCCAGAGAAGATTGTGCGGAACTCACACGTCAACACGATCTTCCACAAATCTGTGCAACTGCTCGCATATTATAATAAAATTGACATTATCGGAAGAACTCAACGGGCTGTCAGTGTGGCACCGAGAGGAAAGCGGCTAATTGAGTCTTGAGGTCAATAAGGCAAAGTATATCTTCTTCTTTGATTGGCGATACAGTCTGGGGTGGACCTGGGCCTCAACCAACATACCTCTCCAGCCAGCACGATCTTTGGCCAGCTGCCTCCAGTTCGGCACACCAATTTGGTTGAGGTCCTTTTCCACGTGTGTGGGGCATCTAGTGCGAGGACGTGCTCTGTTGCGCTGTTCCAATGGCTCGGTGTCGTAGACTCTTCGGGCCGGAGCTGTGGTGTTCATCCGCTCTACATGACCTAGCCGTCTTAAGCGTTGAATCCGAAGCCGCTTAACTAGGTGCATGCCGCTGTACAGCCCATACAGTTCGTGGTTGAACCTTCTCCTCCAGGAGTCCTCAACGCAAACAGGACCAAAGATCGCACGCAGAAATACTAAGAGCTTCTTCATCCGCTTTCAATAGCTTCCATGTCTCTGTGTCATAGAGCAGGACTGGGATGATCAGGTCAATTTGGTGTTTCGAGAGATGGCTCTGTTACTAGATTGCTTCTTGAGCCCAAAGAAGCAGCGATTGATAAGTGCAATTCTGCGCTTGATCTCGGTACTGGTGTTGTTGTCCCTATATACTCCAGAGTCTAGGCAGACGAAGTCCTTTACTACCTCAATGTTTCCGCGTCCTTCCGTGATGACAGCATGTACTTTGTTTTGCCCTGGTTTATCGCTAGACCCATTTTAGCCGCTTCCGCTTCAATGCCAGCAAACGCCTCATTGACGGCTCTCTGTGTTCGTCCAATCACGTCAATGTCGTCCGCGTATCCTAGCAGGTGAACGGACTTTTGGAAGATCGTGCCTCGGGTGTTTACGTTTGAGTTTCGTACGATCTTCTCCAGGACGATGTTGAAGAAGTCACATGACAGCGTGTCGCCTTGCCTAAAACCTTTTTTGACATTGAAGGTCTCGGTGAGTTCGTTACCGACCTTGATGGAGCAGCAAGAGTTCTCCATCGTCATCCTGCACAGCCGGACAGAGTTTGGCTGGAATGTCAAAACTAGACATGGCGCTGTATAGGACGTCTCTATGCACGCTGTCATATGCGGCCTTGAAATCGACAAATAGGTGGTAAGTGTCGATCTGCATCTCTTGAGTCTTTTCCAGGATCTGCCGACGTGTAAATATTTGGTCTATTGTGGACTTTCCTGGCCTGCAACCGCACTGATAAGGACCTATCAGGTTGTTGACGAATGGTTTCAGGCGCTCACACAAAACGGCAGAGAGTATCTTGTACGCGTTAAGGAGGCTGATCCCCCGATAATTGGCGCAGTCAAAGGGGGTCTCCTTTTTTGTGGACTGGACAAACGACGCTGAGATTCCACTCATCGGGCATGCTAGGCAAAGTATATGCTGTCTACAAAAAAAGGTCCACCTACGTCTTGGACAAAACGTCACTAAAGACAGCTGTGACTTTAAAGTAGTGAAAGACTTTGTCCACCTAGGATGCGAAGTGAACACAAACAATGACACCACCACGGGAAAAACGGAGGATGACGTTGGCCAATCGCTGAATTGTCGCTCTCAGAAGGTCACTGAGGCATAAAGCTATGGTATCTCTCAAAGAAGCAAGATATCCCCACATGAGACCTTGATAGTCCCAGTCCCAGTCAAAAGCATGGACACTAACTAAAGCGGACGAGGATATTCTTGGTCGCTTCAAGAGAAAAGCTCTTCGAATTATCGTCGGTCCCGTATGTACGGATGGTGTTTAGAGGAGGAAATTGAGCGACGAACTGTACGGGCTGTACAAATTGTACGAATTCGAATCCATCGTCCTAGATGGCTAGGGCACGTCGAGCGAATGGGCACCAATGCTCCGGCGCGAAAAGTCTTCGACTCCAACCCCCGTGGACAACGCCGTAAAGGCAGACCAAGCCTCCGGTGCTAGAGGGGGACCTCAACAAGTTAAACGTGCGTGGCTGGAAGCAACTAGCACTAGATCCGGCTGTAGCGCCAGCCACAGAAGCTGATAAGACAATGTCATTACATATGCGGATGATGATGCCATCGACAATCATGCAGTCGTCTGTAGTCCAGTTGCAAAAATAGACTAAGGCTCGTGGTTGTTACACTGCGCTATCGGCGTACACGCCTCTTGACTAAGCATTCCCTACAGCGATTTCGGCAGAAGTTGCAGACGGAAGAGAAGAAGGCGACAATTGTACACTTTCTATGCAAATGCAGTGCCCACTCCTCTCGACGTTTAAGGCACTTATTTGACAGAGCCAATATTATCTTTCGCCTATGTTGCTTTATTAGAACCTTTAATTGGCTTGTGTAGAGAGCGGATGAGGGTGGGCGCAAAAAAAAATTAAACACTTGCTTGACAGGCAATGTTATCTTTATTTCGCAACGAAAAGACGAGAGCTAAAATTGCATTCTGCTTGTATTTATAGCAAGGCGAGATTCCGGTCAAGGCAAGGCGGTATTTTTGTCAATAGAGGTCGCTGACTGAATGATCGAAAGCTTCCAATGTGAATATGTTCTTTTTACTTTCGCCTACGCTTGTGTATTAGGACGAAATAAAGACCTTAGCTGCATGCAAAGACTGTCGACTCGTGATGTCTGTGTTCGAGTTCTGAGTTGCATCGAATGTCGATTCCTTAACGAGTCGTCCGCCGACGATTTAGTGGCGTACAGATCAGGTCCGAAGGTCGAAGAAATAAATATCTTGCTGCAAGGTGACTTCGATCAAATTCAGCGATTTTGCGACGACTGGAAGTTGATTATCAACTTCCGGAAGTGTGAAACTATCCTTTTTAGAACCCCGCTGTACATGGCATCATGGGATACGCGCACAAACTGGCGTAAGTTCGGCATTGTTGACCCACAGGGACGCCCTTTAGATGTGAAAAGTGTAGTTAGGTATTTTGGCATTTGGTTGGATCAATATCTGTATTTTGACAAACATATAGATATTGCTCTGGCCAAAGCTAAAAAGGCCTTTGCTGTGGCAAGGAGGTTGTTTTACAGCAGCCAACTTGATACCAGGGTGAAGGTAATCTGCTACATGGCCCTCATCCGGCCAATTATGGCGTACGGTTGTCCGTTGTGGTTCAACGTGAGTCCTTCCCAGATGGAAAAGATGAGGTTGTTCGAGAGACAGTGTCTGCGGACTTGTCTCCGGTTGTATCGTACACCCGAGTCTGAGTACAAGAAGTACTATCCCAATGAGGTCCTGTACAACGAGGCAAACCTCAACAGGATAGATAATTTTATTATCAAGCTGACCAGAAGGCATATCACACGAGCTATGACTTCGTCCAAAAGTCTGATCTTTGGGGCTTACTACCCCAACGTTATGTACCATGAGAGAGTGCGCTTTACAGGCTTTATCCCTCCCGAGGCGTTTCTCTATCTCGACACAATTGGCCTAATACAGGATCCACACGGATGTCCTGTAATCTTCCACGTCGTACGCCGAACAGTGGACAGGCGACTTCAATATGAACGGGACGTCGCTCGCAGCCACGAGGATCTCCTCCGGTTCAGTAGAGCGATCTCTGCTCGAGACAGGAGAGAGTCTGCCAAAGAACGGCAATTTTATTGGTGGTTGCACCAAAACCAGTCTCCGCAGTCGCTAGCTTCTCTAAATGGATCGATAGTTGATCATAATGGCCAACTTACATAGGTTTAAGGTAGTTGTAAGGTAAAATATAGCAAAATGAAAATAAAAATAAAAAAAATCAGGCGCACCAGGGCGTATAAAGTATATATGTTAAGCATATACATAACATATACGTCCTGGTGTACGCGTTCGTACTGTTACGAACCTAGTTAAGATAGTTTTAAGTTTTAATGGTAGGTTATGTTAATTTAAGTTAGGTTAAATAGATATATATATATAGCCAAGTTTTTTTTTACCATTTTTCTTGGCCAAAACAAATCTGGAACAGTGCGATTAATACTAAAAAAACTTGCATAAGCCGAAAGGCACAGACCACACTATTATGAGAATAGCTTAGAGTACCCGTATAGGGTCAGTAGGTTAGACGTAAGAATATTTGTTAGTTAAGCTAGTTTTAAGAATTTTTGTCCAGCATGTAAGTAAATGAATTATAAAATAAAACAAAAATTTATGTACAAAAAAAAATAAAAAACGAGTCGTCCGCAAGGCATCTGGCTGCCATAAGCCATCTTTCATCTCCCGTATGAATTTCCCCCACTGCACCAAGTCATGCAATGCCCAAGGGAACACCATTCGACATGCACACCCATCGACTGGGTGTCGGAGAGACATTTCAAACTTATCGTGATTAATTGACCGACATCTGACGTATGCTAATGCCGGTCTGTTTGTTCCACGACCACGGCAAAACTTGCCCGTCACGCTGGTCACTGGCCACTCAACCCTCCCTGTGACTAGGCACTTTTGACCCGGATTTCCCGCGTGCGAGCGAGGACCTTCGTCCAGATCAAACAAATCCACTTCGGCGGAAATCAATCCGCAGCGCAACGCAAAACCGAGGGAAATTGGCAAATACCCACGCAATGCGAGGGCACACGCCCTTGAGTCGGCACAAATCATTCCCGTGATGACGGGCTCCGTGCCGGAATCTGATTACACTTGATTTAGAGCATCGCGCGCCGCGACGATGATGATATCACGTCGCAAGTATTTTTAGTCTCAGCCCGGGAACAAAGACGCCCCCGGAGGAGGGGGCCGGCGAGGCGGTGTGTCACCGCCCAGAATGTGAGCCTAATCCATCAATCGACGCTCGAACGGAATACAAAAGTGTCGCGCTTATCTGATAGACACTCGAACGAGACGAATGCAATTATGCTTTCGCACCTTGCTGCGGTGCGGCGGATCGATGCCGGCGGAATGCAAATCGGCTGGCTGCAAGGCTCTGGCTTCGTTTCGTTTCGTTTCATGTGGGAAATAGACGCGTTAAATGGGATTTATTGCGTGACAACAAATTGAATGACATTCACCCCTGTTCCTGCGCTCGGCACTTGTGTCGGGGCTGCCGCGGCGACGACGACGCACGGTGTTGTGCCAGTGCTGTGTGTCATCGAGGCGAAGGATGTGTGAATATGTGCTCGCTGGCAGCGGGGATTAAGTGACAACGCGGTGATGAACGGCAAAGTGACGGGGTTTTGTCGGGTTTTTTGATTGATAACTGGCTTGTTTTTTATGAGGGCTGGTCTATTGGAGCTCCCCATGGGGGCCTGTGGAAGGAATCAGATCATCGGTACCGAGTGCTGGACACAAGAGGCTGCGGAAATCAGTTCACGAAGGTCGTTGGTGGTGGCGCTGGTTCGACGCGAACTGTAAGTGCATGTCCACCAGATGACAAAACGACTGTGCGATAGAAATGGGCGACCCGTTGGTCTCGTAATCGAGCTGCAAGTATGAACATTTGATTGCTACTACTTGAAACGAGGGCAACTTAAATAGCTAGTGGATGAGGATTTCGGGTCCCCAGTGCCAAATAAAATAAAGCCGATTACTCGTATAGAAAATAACCATCACGTTTTATTCTTGTAGCACGACTCGAGCGCCACCCTGTAACTCAAAGTCCTTTTTGCGGGCGATTCAGAAAATCTCATACGTCATCTTGCATTCTTCTTCTTCTTGGTATCGCGCTACAGTCCGGGGTGAACCTGGGCTTCGGTCAACAATCTTCTCCAGCTGGCACGATCTGTAGCCAGCTGCCTCCAATTTCGCACTCCAAGTTGGTTGAGGTCCTTTTCCACTTGAGTGCGCCATCGGGTTCGTGGTCGTCCTCTATTGTGTTGTCCCACTGGTTCGGAGTCGAAGACTCTTTGGGCTGGGGCAGTGTTGTCCATGCGCTTAACATGGCCTAGCCATCTTAAGCGTTGAATCCGTAGACACCTGACTAGACTTATGTCGCTGTACAGCCCGTACAATTCCTTCTTCTCCAGGAACCTTCAACGCAAACAGGACCAAAGATTGAACGCAGAACTTTTCTCTCGAGCCAAGTCCTTTACTACCTCGAAGTTGTAGCTGCCCATTGTGACGGTCTGTCCGAGACGTCGATGTTGTGCGTCCTTCCGTGATGACAGCATATACTTTGTTTTGCCCTCATTGACCGCTAAACCCATTTTTGCCGCCTCCGTCTCAATACAAGCAAACGCTTCATTGACGGCTCGCTGAGTTCGGCCAATCACGTCAATGTCGTCCGCGTAAGCAAGCAGTTGAACGGACTTTTGGAAGATCGTGCCTCGGGTGTTTACGTTTGAGTTTCGTACGATCTTCTCCAGGACGATGTTGAAGAAGTCACATGACAGCGTGTCGCCTTGCCTAAAACCTTTTCTGACATTGAAGGTCTCGGTGAGTTCGTTACCGACCTTGATGGAGCAGCGAGAGTTCTCCATCGTCATCCTGCCCAACCTGACGAGTTTGGCAGGAATGTCAAAACTAGACATGGCGCTGTATAGGACGTCTCTATGCACGCTGTCATATGCGGCCTTGAAATCGACAAATAGGTGTTGGGTGTCGATCTGCATCTCTTGAGTCTTTTCCAGGATCTGCCGACGTGTAAATATTTGGTCTATTGTGGACTTTCCTGGCCTGAAACCGCACTGATAAGGACCCATCAGGTTGTTGACAAATGGTTTCAGGCGCTCACACAGAACGGCAGAGAAGATCTTGTAGGCGATGTTAAGGAGGCTGATCCCCCGATAATTGGCGCAGTCAAAGGGGTCTCCTTTTTTGTAGATCTTGTATTGACGGAAGATAATTACATGACACCATGGCATGACAGTTTGCAGGATCGCTAGAAAAGCACCACTGTTCTCACATCGAACGTTTTGCAAAAATTAAGTGTTGAGTGGTCATTACTGACGGATTCGTTTTTTTTACACTACTCCATTGTCGGAATGGTGTTTCGAAGTCGTGATAAGGGAGGGTGAAGTCACTGTAATTTTTTTTCCAATCTAGTCCATCCAGTATAGTCGCATGCCAATCCTGGTTTGAAAGTCAGCATTTCGATTGATGGATTCTAACCATGCTCTTTGCCGCTGTCATCTGCAGGTTGAGGTCAGGCAGGAGAAGATTTAGCAGGACCTCTAAGACTGCCGTTGGAGTGGTGTCACCTAGTCATGAATGTCCTTTACGTTGACGGTCTTTATATAAGTCTGTCACCCTACTACACCATTAAATGACATGATTCGCTCGCTACTGAATAGCTTTGGCATTCTTGCTCACATATAGGGCATAGGCTGCTTTATCCTGGTTCTTAGATTCCAATTCAGTCACCTGTCTGCTATTACTTCAACGCAGTTCGCACTCTCCTAAGTCGAAGATAGTTTCTTCAATTGATGCTAGTCTGAAGAGCGGAATCTTCCTCTTGTTGGTAAAGAGGACAGATTCTCTTTCTTTCTGGTCACCCATCTAAGCGGGCCTTTTATTGCGGAACGACATCCTTAAAGACAACTTCTCTTCTTAAATAACCCCTCTTCTCGCATCGAATTCGGAACAATACCCCCTCCATTCGGCTCGCCAAACGCCTCCAGACACCCTCATTTACCTCACCAAAGAATGACAATTCGCTTTGGCTCGACAAGAAAACTGATACCCAGCACAGCATCCCACACACACGCACCCGCCCTCGCCGCGCGATAGAGGGCGTAAATTGATAATTCGCATGCGATTACCGTCACATCTCGGCTCAGATGGTGCCAGCAATCTACACCTGAGACTCACGCAATCACCATTCCCAGCCCCCTGGCGCTGTCATCACTGCCGTCGTCCCTTGACTCGGGCGGGCGGGGCCGCTAATCGATTTGATGGCCCTCCGAAGTGCCGACATCCATGCGAATCGTCCATTAAATGTAGGCTATGTCGGACCATCCGGCCGCCTCACGTGGCCCCCCGAGATTGCTCTCGAGTGGAGAAAGAAAACAAGTGTCCTCGCATGTATCTGCGGCTAGATGCTGTGACATGCAACCGGAGTGACGAATGTTTTGCCTAAATGTCAGCCGGCCGACACCTCATCAGATTCCTCATCCCACACCACAGCCGTACGGCACGCAATCCACCAGTAATCCCCCGAACCGAATCGAGCATTTCCACGGAAGTCCTACTGCCATTTATATTCGGCGCTTAATTAGGAGAAGAAAACGGTCTGCGAGCGTGGCGTGGATTATGCAAAGCTTGCGTGTAGCACAGTCACAACAATATCACGGCGCGCACCGCATGCCCCCGTGGACCAGGGGAGTCGTTAATCTCTAGCCTAGCGCCACAGATCAACCTACAAAACGTGTCATGGCATGGCACATTGTCCGACTGCGGGGAAAAAAACCACGAAACGTTTCAGCGCCGCGCTGGGCTTAGCATGGAGCACGGAGCAGTATCGGAATCACGGCGAGTGGCAGTTTGGCGATGTTAACCAGCAAATCACTGGCTGGCCGCACCGGTCGCAGCGAGTGGCGCAAAGGAACATGCAACGGCCGCGCTGGTCGCCCTGGTGCATGCGATGTGGCCGTTCACGGTCGTTTAATCGATCGACACATGCGCGCACCGTCTCGTCTGTGGTTCTGTGGGACTCCGTGTGCAATTGCGGTGAAAATTTAGTTATTTGTTTGTTGAATGTGGGCTCGATGGGACAGGTTTCCGCGACCCATGGGTCCAAGTGGTTTTCGTTCGTGTGTGATTAGTGCGGCGCCTTTTTCTTGTCTCCAGTCTTCTAGCTGCCCCGGCGATGGACGTTGTTTACAGAGCCTACGTCAGGAAGTGTGCCTCAGAGGGAGACTAAGGCCCAGTATGCCACACTCACTTCCTTCTCGCAATTCATTTCCTGTCCACAGCCTGCCGCTGGCCATGCTTTGTCTCTGGCGTCCCACAAGGTTGCCACTTGACTCCTCGCCTTTTCACCACTTCAAATAAGCGAGTGTCGCTGTCGGCGATCGCATGGTGAATGTCTCTGCGAGGTCCTGCGGCCAAACGACGATTGTTCCTCTCAGACGCATCAAAAGGCAACTCGTCGCCCCCGCAGTGAGTCTCTCAAAGACTACACCTCGACCTCGTAAGCGCATTTGCATTTCGACTGTAAGTGCTTGCCTACGAGGATTCACTCCAACTGAACGCGCCGCAGTGCATCCCAAAGGAGGCGAACGCAATTAACGTGTTTACGTATTCAGAGTGCCATGCGTGCGCGTGGCTCTGTGTGGGACTGAGTGCCTGCCACGAAATTTATTTGAAGACAATCGCTTATCCGCGCCTGGGATCAGTGAACACTTGTGTTTGGGCTTTCGTGGGGTTTTTCACACTCCGGCCAGGCAAAGTGTAACGACTTCATTGCGCATTCACTGGGGACGGGGCCACGTGAAGACGTCAATTGATGTGCATGATTGGTCTCCAATGACCGCAAGAGAAACGAACCGTCCATTTGAATTGATTCCCGCTGCAGGGCCGTGTTTAAATTAATTTTTGAGGAATTTGCTGGGCATTCTGCTGCCCGAACAGGCGGCATTTTTGATTTCAATTTAATTAGTTCATTTTTGCGAACAAGCTTCTCATTGCCGCGTCAACGTAAATACCTCATTAACTGCGCCCACCCGAGCCACTGCAACAAAGTTCAACTTTTATTTGCGGACTGGCAGCGAAAATAAAAAAGAGAGGAGGCTTAATGGAATGGATTACAATGGAAAAGTAAATGCACAACATTCCGATGAAATGCGGCGAAATTAATATCCTGCTTTGCGACTGGCGTGTCCTTTGCAACAACACTCGGGTGGGTGGTGTTGCCAGATAGTGATTTAATTGGAAGGGGCACAATTGTGTGACGTGCCCAGAAGCTCGCAGAAGGGTCGACACATTGTTTGCTAAAGTCATGCAACCAGATGATAGCTGCGTTGTGAACGTCCGTTGAACATCCCCATCACGAGCCTCTAGCTTGGTCTCATTCAAGAAGGCGAAATAAAATCACAATAGCCTGGTGTTCTCATATCGACAGAGCCTGGAAAGGAACCAAGAAACCCCGATCAAACTTGATCGCGTCTTGTGTGATTTGTTGGCACGCGACTGTAGAAGATTTTGTATATTTTGCAGCGGCAGCTTCTAGAAAGCATTATCTTCCAGAAATCCGTGCGAATTCCCGTACAAAGCGGGTTGTCAATGAGACACTTGTGGATAAGACCAGAGGTTGATTGACGGCCAGGCACACCCCGGACTGTAATGCACGAGGGAGCATTGTGATGAACCAAGCCAGCTTCTTATATATATATATATATGGGTGGCGCTACAGCCCGTAGAGGGCCAGGGCCTAGCTTCTCAGCAACCACACGTGTTGTGCGTGCTATTGTTCTCACACGAGTGGAAGGGACCTACAGTTTTATGCCGACTCCGAACGGCCAAGTTTGAGAACCTTTTTCTAGACAGGAAATACTCTCTGAGCATTGTCAGTGACTCGAAAGAGGTGGGGCCGTGAAAATTATTTTCGTCGCTCAGAGCTGGAATCGAACCTAGGACCTCGAGATTGGGGTCGACGCACATACCTACAACGCCACGGGCCACAAGCCAGCTTCTTATTCCCACCAAACTCGTCATGTTGTGCAAGATGAAGATGAGCAAATAGAAACAATACGCAAATTAAGACCAAGAGAAAAAGAACGAATTCAGCAGTGAAGTGAATTTTTAAATTATTGTGCGCTTACACAAGTTTGGTCTACGATGTAAACTATTAAGTGTTATACTTACGTTGTTCTTGGACCACAAGCACTGTACAATAACAGTCATTTATGTCTATACTGAAGAAGGCGTTAGGAACACTATAAGCCAAGCCAAGGTCACGGGTATAGTTCCTAAGCGAGCCAGATTGGGTTCTAGGCCTTAGACCGTGGATTATTTGTGTCCTCTATGAATTCAGGAATCCGGTACAAAGACCAAGTCATCGTGGATGTAAGACAGCTTGGCCTTGATGACTGGAAGCAGCGTGCCCAGGACCGTCACCGATGGAAGGCAGCAATTGCTCAGGCTCAGACCCTTCATGGTTCGTCTGTCTGATAAGTAAGTAAGTATGAATACAGGACCCAAAGCGTAACGTTACCCTTGTTTAAGAAGCCATCGGGACAGCAATCAACCAAATCTCTTGGTGGCGAAGAGCGTTGGGCCTTTAGCAGTACAAACGCATGTTACGCTGTAGCTAAGAGCCATTTTCCATTACATTTCCTTTAGTGTTGTTATTAAATTACGTTCCCGCGAATAGGACCGGAAATAAATGTCCGCCCGTGCAGAGTCGTCTTGCTTAGGTAAGGCTTTCATTATAACAGACTCTCGCTCGTTAATGTTTGGTTTAACCTCCAATCTTTCATTCCTGGGCAGGGTTTGCTGTACGCTCACACCACACTAGGCTTGGGTTTATGGGCACGAGTCCATAAACACTTATGGACCTATTTAAAGGCTGACATTGCGACAGTCGCGTCGGAGACAGTAAAACAGTCGCTTATGCTGCCGACATGAGGATGAAGCTATTCGTGTTTTTCAATCTATTTACACCTTAACACGTTGAGGACGGCGCAGTTTTTAGTATTACGCATCATCTGGCGGCAGCAATAATCGAACATTGCTTTATCTTTAGAATAAGTAAACAAAAAAGAGAAAAACAACAAATTTGCGAAAAATGCACGAATCAACATCGTGTTGCCAGATAAAACATTTTAGTGTGACCCACCGGTGGTGCACGCCGCCAGATAAAACATAAGTATGTGGCCCACCGGTGGTGCACGCCGTCCTCAACGTGTTAAATTTTGAAAGCAATATAAGCACCAAAATGAACTGCATTCAATTTTTCATTTTCTTAAGCTAAGCTAGTCCACTTTTGCACTCCAACTTTTAGTATTTATGTATATCACTGCGCTCAGATCCGCCATCGTGTCTGATACGCCCTTAATAAGTGCGCAGTGTAGTCGAAACCAAAATCGTGGCGCATGGTTTGTTGAAATTGCTTGCCTCTGGTATCGACAAGACTCTACCTGTATAGAATCCCCCCAGCGCTTCACCTCGTGACGCACTTGGGCCAACTTTTTGGATCCAGTGTGACCTTCGCAACCATTCTATTCAAATTGTTGTAGAGGTCTGATAAGTCTGATATCAAGCTAAAATCAGCCGTTCTCCCCCAAGGCTCTAATCTGTCCCCAATACTGTTTCTCATTTTGATGAATTATCTCCTGTCTGCTACTTCGCTATTGGCAGTGCAGCTCTCAGTTTATCAAAATCGAGTCAACACTCGAGGCATTTGCCATTCGCCGTAGAGTTCGAATTGGAGCGTATGATGAGTTTATTCCGATCTGAAGGCAGAATCAACGCAGTACAGAGCTTCTGAATGAGGCCTGCTGTCACCGTATTCCAATGACTGAAGCGATTGTTTCGACGGAATTTCGGGCATGCGTCCGCTGGAAAACCAAGTATTCGAAGCCGCCGCAAAAATGCTGCAAAATAGTTTTTTTTCAAATAATACAAGAAATATGTCACTCCAACTGAATGGGCTTTGTTGAGTGAAACGTGTTTTCTCGCCAATTTAATCAAGATTACTCAATGAAGGGGGCATTCTTCTCCTCCATGAAATCACGCACAATAATCCAGAACTCGTCTTCTTGCCGAGAGTCAAATTAGCCTCATTTCACGTACTTTTGGTAACGTCAATCGATTTTTCAAGGAACAAAGTGTATATTCCTCTTTTCCGAGCCGGAAACCATTGCTTATCGAAAGGACGCCGATGCCGGCTTATCAAAATTGAATTGAATTTTGAACTAACATTCGAGTCGCAACTCACCCCTTATCAAGCTGCGTCCTGTCCGCATACGAACGCAGCTTACCATCAAAAACGTCACATTCCCACAAAAACAAGTTACTCCTCCCGATCTAAGCCATCCCGATCACGACAGCGTCAAGTGATATTAATGGAGTCCCTTGCGCAGCCGCGCCCATCTTAAGTGCCCAAGACCACTTATCGATTCACTGAGCTCAAGCGCATCGTTGCCACCGGCCAAAGGACTGGTCACTTCGTCCCACCAAAACGCATAATAAATTCGACTATCTATTTATGCAAATTAAATACCACCCGGCGGCCGCACCAGGAGCAGAGCAGGTTTTCACACGCCGAACCTCCACGCCTTCGACGCATCAATCTCGCGTCAATGCATTGATTAGGATTCACCGAGGCGTCAAGTAACGACGCCGCCGCAAAGGGTCTTCTTCGAAAAAATACAAAGTACGCCACTCACCGTGGACACGGCCGCCATCGCTGACACCGCCGCCGCCGGCGCCAGCTCAGGAGGAATGCATGTGTAAAGGGGCACACTGCTAATGAAAACAGAATTTCAAAGTAGGCGGACGAGCCCAGCTCCGCAAGCCGACGACGAGCGACATAAATTCAGATAACGAATTCCGCCAGCAACTGGCGACTGGCAACTCCGCCACGTCAGCCGGCCCATCATCGCAACTTGGCATTCATTAAACATTCAAGCCTTAATATGTTTGCGGGCTTCCTCGACCAGGATCTGCGACCATATGCAGGCGCTATCTGTTTTCCCGTCCAGAAAGTGGCCACCGCCTCGCCGCCCCCTTAATTCCTTCCTCTGTCACAATTCAATTTAATTCACATTTCGTGTAAACTAGCGCTGCACACTCACACGCATGCACGGTCATCCTTTGCGGTCCTTGTGGCGGTGGAGCGCGGGTGCAGCAGAGATATAAATAAAAACAAAAATTTTAAAACATTCTCTTGTATTTTTTTTTTCGAAATTATTTATTCCGTACACGGGCGTTATTTATTGATGAACCGCTATGTGGGTACCACAGCCTCGGCCGTCCGGCGTCCACGCAGCAGCCCCAGCCACCAGTGACACCCCCACCGGGGCCCCGCCGAGCATACATCAGCCCAGCGACATTGTTTATTAACAAAATTCGAAAAAATTGGTGTCTCCCGGCGGAGCTGCGGATTTGTTGAGGCGTGAACGCCAAGTGCCAGAATAATGGGACATGGATTTCTGGTTCGCTGTTGTGTTCTGGTCTTGTTTCGGTTTTTTTTCGTTCGTTTTTTAATTTGTTTCTCTCCTCACCGCCCGCCCGCCCGCCAACCAGACAGCCAGACCACTGTCACAATGGTTATAATTTCGTTTTAAGTCATCTGGTGGCTGCTTTGAATATTTAATGGCGTAACTGCAGTCTCGGTCGAGTTCGTTTGTTGCGCTGACAAGCGATTTGAACATAACTCTCCGTTGATGTTGTGTCAATCTGTCAGAATTGTCACCTCTCTTCACCCTCTTCCCCCACTGCCTTCGGCGGGACAGGCTTACACACACAGGAGGGGAAAAAAATCACCGTCGGACTAGTTGGTCCCGGTCGGGGTCGCGTTCCTTCGCGTGTAAGATGTCAAAATTTATCGGCCGACACGGTGAATTGAGTTAATTCAACATGAAAGGTCATGTTAGCGCGTTCAGCTATCAATAGCACATCGGACATTTGCATTCCGTGATGCAACAGCGCCTACCTACGGCTGCCAGCAGTGCTACACTGAAAGAAATTTACATTTTGACGTCGAGTACATAAACGAGCAGAGCTTGTGTGACCATAGATAGACCTGAGAGGGGAGACTGCACGTAAACATTCAGAAACAAGGAAGAAACTGTTTAAAGCGCTGCATTCCCATATTTAGGCTCTTCTTCTTCTTCTTTGTGTGACCCTACAGTTCGGAGTGGACCTGGGCCTCAACCAACATGCCTCTCCAACTAGTGCGATCTCTGGCTAGCTGTCTCCAGTTTCGCACACCAAGTTGGTTGAGGTAATTCTCCACTTGGGTGCGCCACCTTAAACGCGGGCGTCCTCTGTTGCGTTACCCGACAGGTTCGGATTCGAAGATTCTTCGGCCGGAGCTGTGGTATCCATACGCTCTACATGAGCTAGCCACAGTAGGCGTTGGATCCGTAGACGCCTGACTAGGCTCATGTCGCTGTACAGCCCGTACAGTTCGTGATTGAATCTTCTCCTGCAGAACCCGTCAACACAAACAGGACCAATGATCGTGCGTAGAACTATTCTCTCAAACAGACCAAGGACTTCTTCATCCGCTTTCGAGATTGTCCATGCCTCCGCGCCGTATAGCAGGACTGGGATGATCAGTGTCTTGTATAGAGTCAACATGGTTCTTCGAGAGAGGGCTCTATTACTCAATTGCCTCTTGAGCCCGAAGAAACAGTGGTTGGCAAGAATTATCCTACGCTTGATCTCGGTACTGATGTTATTTGTACAGTTTACTCCGGAGCCGAGGTAAGTGAAGTCCTTGACTACCTCGCAGTTATAGCTGCCCATTGTGACGCTCTGTCCAAGACGTCGATGTTGTTTGTCCTTTTTTGAGGACAGCATATACTTCGTTTTGCCCTCATTCACCGGCAGACCCATTTTAGCCGCTTCCGTCTCAATGTTAGCAAAAGCCCCGTCAGTGAGGCTCGCTGAGCTCTGCCTATCACGTCAATGTCATCGGCGTATGCTAACAATTGCACGGACTTGCGTGCCTATAGTGTTGGCGTTTGAGTTTCGCACGATCTTCTACAGGACGATGTTGAAGAAATCACATGGTACCGCGTCGCCTTGCCTAAAAACCATTTTTGACATTGAAGGTCTCGGTGAGTTCGTTACCGACCTTGATGGAGCAGCGAGAGTTCTCCATCGTCATCCTGCACAGCCGGACGAGTTTGGCAGGAATGTCAAAACTAGACATGGCGCTGTATAGCTCGTCTCTATGCACGATCAACGAACAGATGGTGAGTGTCGATTTACATTTCTTGGGTCTTTTCCAGGATCTGCCGTAGTTTGAAGATTTGGTCTGTTGTGGACTTTCCTGGCCTGAAGCGACACTGATATGGACCTATCAGATTATTAATGAACGGCTTCAGGCGGGTACACAAAACGGCAGAGTAGATCTTATACGCGATGTTAAGAAGAAGGCTGATCCTTCGATAGTTGGCGCAGTTGAATGGGTCTCCTTTCTTGTGGATCGGGCAAACGATTCTGAGATTCCACTCGTCGAGCATGCTTTCCTCAGACCATGTCTTGCAGATGAGCTTGTGCATGCGCCCTACCAGATCATCTCCAGCTGCCTTAAATATTTCTGCGGACAATCCGTCCCCTCCAGCAGCTTTGTTAGACTTCAGTCTTGATATTGCTACCTTGACCTCGTTTAAGTCTGGGGGACCGAATTCACGTCTGTCATCGTCCAGATTGAGTGGAACATTCTGCCTGACAGCGGTATTTTGGTCCTCATCGCCGTTTAACAGTCGACAGAAATGATCTTTCCAGGTTCTCAGTATCGACTGCGACTCTACTACCAGTTGTCCATTTCCATCCCTTTAGGCTCACAAAACATTTCTCCGCGAAAACCTTGGGTGTAAAGCTAAGTGGCGACGTCACTTATATTATATCAACAGGGTGATGCGGAACTTTATTACGTTTTTCAAACCTGATTCCTTTTTGCATAGATTGAGACCTAATTGCACTAAAGGTTTGATTTCTGTCAAGACGCTACAAATTTATACCGTAATATTCTCCACCCAAGTGGCGATATTGCTAGCATTGAACTTTCCGTAACGGAATTGTCTGGTGGGCGTGACTGCACAGAAGTCACGTCCACGGGTAGAACATTTGAAAAGACAAAATTAAAAACCATCAGCCACAATTGATAATTACCCATTATTTGTCTCCAGCTCTCCGTTAAGGAAGAGGTCTTGTTCTTCGGTTTTTCTTTGGCTGCATTGGACGTGGACCTCAGCCACCATGCTACACCATCTAGCATGTTATTCTCCTATTTGCCCTAGCTATCCCGGTTAGCTGAGAGAAGCTTCTTTCCAGTTGACTAAGCCATCAGAGGCGTGGACTTTCCTAGCCGCGTTGAATCTTGCGCTTCTAGTTAATAAGTTTTCCGATTGGTGCGTTGGTGTCTACTTTCAATTCGCTCAAGAAGTTGCCAAGATAGACTCGAGCTTGTTTGACTAGATCAGTTCCCTCCTCACACCACCATCAGTACATAATAGTAATAATATGGGTGGCGCTACAGCCCGTTGGGGGCCAGGGCCTAGCTTCTCAGCAACCACTCACGAGTGGAAGAGACCTAGACAGTGTTACCACAGGTTAAATTATTTATGAGCCCCAGCAGCTCAAAAAACGAGTAAATTTGAAAATAAATGAATCCCAACAAAGTTTTTTTGATAACACAATGATTGCTTATGTGACACAAGAAACTAGTACGTTTTTTTGTTGTTCGCGGTTTTAATACTACAAAGGAGAACTCTGGCTCAGGCTGAGACTGGTCCATTATATTACCAGACAGCAACCTACAATTTCTTCTGAAGGCCAGCAGACGCTTCGGTGATAAAGGGTCTAGAGAATCAGCTCTTCAGCTCTCACCACATCAGCGCCAAAGACCTGCCACCTGACCCAAGCAAAGTCGGAACGGAGTGACAGTAGAGGTGCTCTGCCTGGTCGTCGTCCTCTCCACAGGCGTCACAGATGGTAACTTCGCTTGAACCAAGCACAGACATTACGCGGTTTTTGTTACAGACTTTTGCGGGCAAAACGCTTGGCAATTTACATATGAGAGAATCAAGCCGTAACCACAGACGGAGGCAGGTCCAGAGCAGGTTCAGGTCCTGAGAAAGTTTCCTCGTATCCTAGTCTGGCAAGTTCATCGGCGATCCCATTTTCAGCGATTCCTTGGTGGCCTGGGACTAGCGATGGGCGATTGAGAATGAAGTTCACAATCGAATAATTTGGCAATTGTTAAAATTTGAATTGGATTGTGGATTTATTCGGTCTCATTAGAAAACAATCGAATAGTAATCGAATCGAATCGATTATTCTCAGTACCTACCAAAATAGGAACATTGAGAATGTAATTGGAACATCCTTAAATCGAATTTTCTATAATTCAAACCAAATTTCCGAAAAATATTGGTTCCCGTGGCTATTTCAGTTTCGGAGGTTCGACTGTAATCGAATTATTCGATTGTTTTTATTCGTAATTGCCCATCGCTACCTGGGACCCAGATGAGTTTCAGTGAATATTGACTGGCAATTAAATTTAGAGAGGATTTGCATTCTTGAACTATCTTGGAAGTGGTTAAAGCATTGAGTAATGCTTAAAGTACAGCCTGACTGTAACTACAGACACAGATACGTCGACCAGTCCACCTGTTCTTCACAATATGGTTTGTTGCCATTAGGATCGCATAGGTTGCCGCTTGGTAAAACGACGCAAATTCAGCTAATAATGTGTACAGTCCTCCACGAAAACACCAGCGCCGGACCGTTCATTGGTTTTGGAGCCATCCATGAAGATACGACTACATTCCTTTTCTGACTCGAAGTCTGGTCAGAGCCATTTCTGGGTGCAGTGCGAGTATGGGCTCAGGCATTTAAAATGAAAGCATTCAGGAAATATTAAAGAAGAGGTGGGGTCGTGAAAATTGTTTTCATCGCACAGAGCAGGAATCGAACCTACGACGTCGAGGTTGGGATCGACGCACATACCCACAACGCCACGGTCCACCACGTTTTATTATTAAGTTGATCACCTTTATTTGTAGACAGCCTTGTCATACCCCATTCACCCCGAGGCCCATTTTAGTCACCTCCTTCTCAGTAGTCACATAAGTCGTATTGACGGTCCGATAATGTGACTGTCATCGGCAGTTTCACAAATTTTTGGAAGATCCGGCGTTGACGTTTGAGTTAGGCAGGCACTTCTCGAGAATGAAGTTGAAGAAATTACATGACACTGTGTCGCCTTGTCGAAATCCCTTTTTAACATCAAAGCTATCGGTTAAACCTTCAGTATTCTTGATCGTGCAACAGACGTTCTCCCTTCCACAAAGACGGGTGACGTACGGATGCCAAGACTGCACAATGCGTTGCTTTCATACACGGCCTTTAAATCGATGAATAAATGGTGGATATAGATTTGGAACTTCCGGATCCTTACCATGATCCTTAATGCGAATATTTGGTTGAAAATGGATTTTACTGACTTCAAAACCTAATGATATATACCGATCAGGCTGTTGACGTAGGGCTTCTGGTGCATAGGAAAGACGGAATGGAAAGATATATTATGCTATATTAAAGGCGTGTGCCTCTGTAATTGGTGTAGTTTAGAGGGTCTCCTGTCTTTAGGATCGGCTTTGTATCAATGAATGTGACTCACAAAAAATGTATGGTAATACAAAACAGACAGTGAATCAGCCATAAAGTCTCTAGCACATGCATTAACTCAGTATTTAACGGAGCACTAATGCATTCAGCAATTTAGCCTCTAAGCTAACGTCTTTGCTGGCCATTTGGGCACAAGGGTATTGCGCTACTAACATGCACAAACAAACTGAAAATTAAAGAACCAATGCGTGTGCCTAGAGGGAGTTTCGTAAAAGATTCACGCAAAGTAAAGACATGGGCTTGAGTTTCTTAAATTGAAGCGTGCAGAAAAACAGTGCTTCGGCTCTTACGCTGATAGCTCATAGTTCGATCCCGGGCACGTCAACTCTGACTTTCACTTCACGACTACCACCACAACAACATGGGCTGTTGCTACAAAACATACGTCCATCTCACTCACTGCCGCCTTAATTAAGAAAGGAACACCAATGAGACTTCTCTTGGTGATGGAGTGTCCTGTAGGCCCTTTTGGGTCTATTTTTGGACCTACTTAAGTTCCAGTTGTAACCGGATCTATATTTTCTGTCCAATACCGCTTAAGTTATCCAGCTCTACGAGGTAGTCCTTTCGCAGTTACGTTCTCCTTTATTTCGTTATCATCTCAAGAACTTCTGCAAATGTCGCCATGGGGTAGGCTCAGACGCATAAAATTCGTACATCCTTGCGACTAAAGTCGATTTATCTTCTTGTTCAGTTTCGGCCATAAAGCCACCGTTGTTGCTCCCATACTCACGCTTAGCCATCGAACTCCAGCTCTATCCATAGCTTCGTCTTCTAGTTTCTTCCAACCTGAGTCGCGTTTGTGCGATCTAGAGAATCCGCCAACTCAACCTATTCCGCGCGGCTATTTGAATTTTCTCCCGGCACGGAACAGAGGGTCCCAGAGTTTCCCAAAGATATCTCACTGATGCTTAGTTTAACCAGCTTCAACGTCAGGATGTCTGATGCTACTGCCCTTATAACTGTTTGAAAATGATGTTTATGCATGACGCCTGAAAGACATTGCAGCCGTCTCTTAGAGCCAGTGACTTTTCGACGAAGTCACAGAAGACTCCGCGTCTGTAGCAGCGCTCGTATTTAAGCCGTCTGTGTATAAGACGATCCCCTCTAGTTCCAGTCATTCATTAAGTTTACGACAACTCCACGCCATGGCCGCCAAAAATCTAGTGTTCAAAATTCTTATATAAAGCATTCCAACGCCTTGGGCTCTTGCTCAAAATTTTCAAACTAGACAACCCCATCCGCAAAGTCCAACTAATTTTTCCTTTCTCCAGCAACGCCACCACGCTGATAAGATAATCACCACAATTTTTTCTCAGTGTATCAATCCAATGCCATTTGTCGCCAGGCACATTCAACAGCTTCTTATTGAAACTGCCAGGGAATAAAATTATCAAATTTATGCATTTCACCATTCCAAGGTGGCAAGGACTACCGATCGATACAACTTGTGCGCCATGGCCCATGGCCGAAGGTGTGCGCTATGCCACTCGCATACCCAAGGGACGCATAGCCTGACGGACGAGGGAGAAGGAAAGTGCCCACTCGCCTGAGTTCGGCTGTGAACCTCCAGAGTCCAGGAACCCACCATAAATATAAATTTACCGCCAATGTACCTGACACCGGCGAACAGAGGTAGCAGAGACACTGGCCGCGCAGTGCATAGGCAGCCAGTCCCAGTCATGATCCACTCCGAGGGACCGGCCGCTGCTGGAGTAGAAAGCGTGTTCTTGTCTTAAGGCGACATTCAAATTGGTCTCTGGACGTTGGCGGCACTGGCGACACTGGATATCGCGCAGCTACATCGCCAGCTACAGCACAGCCCGGTAAGAAGCAGTTGGAGCCCACTTTGCATATCCCGAACAAGTGCGGAACCGCATACGCTGTCCCCGCTGCGGCCCATAAACGACATGCAAATATCTCGAGCGGAAGCGACCGGCCGAAAGGGTTCGCAGTGCCATTCTGGAGCACACAATTACCAGATCTTAGGCGAGATTACCCAGTCATCCCCGGCACTGGCGGGGCCATTATGCAATCGATTCTCGAAGAAACCTACCGACGAACAGGTTTCCCGCTTTATTACTTCCACCTCCCGGACCAGGCGCACCACAACTCCAAGCGGCCGGGTGCCTTGTGCATTTCTCGAAACTATTATCTCGATTGGTTGGCCATTTCGGGAATTCGGAAAATTACTCCCGCCTGAGAGCGGGCCTCAATATTTGGAATAGATGCGGAATGCGGATCAGGGCCTCCTCGTTGCATCTCATTAAATGGGCAGTACCTGGTCGTTGACGGGCGAAGGAGCCGCACTGCATGGAGTGTTACCGCTCAAGGCTGCGGCGACTGGATGGGTGGGTGGCGGGCCATTGTTTGCTCGGCGAAGCCTCGCAGGGGAATTATTTTGGAAAGTCTTCACCGAACGCTGCCAGAGATACACACACTCGAAGATAATCGCGCTCGCTGTGTGTGCCGTGCAATCACAGATGGCGACCGGGGGACGATGCCAGAACGCCAGAATGGATGGCAGCGTAGCCGAATGCCTTGAGTGGGCGGGGAATTATGTTGAAAGTTTTATGTCGACCGAAATTACAGGAGCTCGCGGATAACATTCACTTCGGTGCGCCGGTGGAACGCGAGGATTATTTCGTTCGCCCGTCCGATGCGGCTGTGGGAGTAAATGAGATTAGCGGGACGGCGGGGGAAAGCGGCACCACTCAGCAGTGCCATAAGGCGATGCTGTTTGATTTTACGATCATGTTGCATCGGCAAATGGCTCGTTTGCGGTTTGAGACGCGAACGATGATTGGTAACGAACGTTTCCAACACCACGGCGGCTGGATACAAAGTTGTTCGCGACTCGGAATGGTGTAAAGTTGAAGCCACTTATGTCTCGGAATGGATTGAGGGCTCCGCAAGGTGGTCTTGTGTACAAAAAGTTTTCTGTGCCGTACCGCGTCGCCTGGCTGTGCCGGTGAAAGCTGAAGGGCCTAAGTGCATGGAAATGCGCGGTGGTTAGACGTCTGTCTGCATTCCAGGACTTTGAATGGTAGCGTCTATTGGATTGTGGTCGCCCTCCCAACCGCGGACAGACAAAGGCGGCGGCTGCGAAGTGCAAATGTGGAAAACAATTTGGAGCGAGATGCTGTAATGGTTCGGGGCGCTGTGTTGACAGAAGGACAAGAGGCGAATGCACCAACGACGAGAAGTTGAGAAGATAATTGATTATTGGCGACTAATGTGGCTTGCTTTGCTTTAGTAAAATACATGCAAAAAGGAAACATTAAAAAGGTGATGATTGCTAAAAAGAAAGCCAAAGTCAAGCCTGACATAAAACCAGAAGGCATTTGTTGTTCTCGCACCTAAACCGATCTAGAAGGGAAAAATTCCAAATACATTCTCGATCTACCCGCACGCGTACGAGAAGAGTGATCTGTAGTAGTGTGATCTTCGCAAACAAACACAGATTGGTCACTCACAAGCGTATATTGTTATAACGAGAACAATAGCAAAGTTTAAAAATATTTCGTCAGCACTCTGTAGGCTGGAGAATTCCATCGACTGCCTTTGTCAAAAATCACTTCGCAGTTGTCAAGACTCCAAGTTCAACACACGAGCGTCGTTATCGACAATATCCAAACTCTACAAACAAAAGCTACTCGCTCAATGCCACCAGCACGTCAAGCCTCTCCAGCACGGGGAGCAGTCTAACAGAAACTCTATTAGAACGCATAACACAAGAATTATCCAAACTACATAACTATCTTCTAATCAGAATTGCCGAAATAAAGAACTGATCCATGGAATTTCCATGAAAACATACATTTCTAAGTTGCCTGCGTTCTTCTTCTTCTTCTTGTGGCGCTATAGTCCGGGGTGAACCTGGGCTTCGGTCAACAATCTTCTCCAGCTGGCACGATCTGTAGCCAGCTGCCTCCAATTTCGCACACCAAGTTGGTTGAGGTCCTTCTCGTTCGTTCGTGGTCTTCCTCTATTGCGTTGTCCCACTGGTTCGGAGTCAAAGACTCTTCGGGTTGGAGCAGTGTTGCCCATGCGCTCAACATGGAATAGCCATCTTAGGCGTTGAATCCGTAGACGCCTGACTAGACTCATGTCGCTGTACAGCCCGTACATCTCGTGGTTGAATCTTCTTCTCCAAGAACCTTCAACGCAAGCAGGACCAAAGATTGAACGCAGAACTTTTCTCTCGAAGAGACCAAGTGCGTCTTCATCCGCTCTTGAGATAGTCCAAGCTTCCGCGCCATACAGCAGGACAGGGATGATCAAGGTCTTATATAATGTGAGCTTGCCTCTTGAGTCCAAAGAAACAGCGGTTGGCAAGAGTTATTCTGCGTTTAATCTCGGTACAGATGTTGTTTGCACTATTTACTTGAGAGCCAAGGTAGATGAAGTCCTTTACTACCTCGAAGTTGTAGCTGCCTATGGTGACGTTCTGACCGAGTCGTCGATGTTGTGTGTCCTTTCTTGATGACAGCATATACCTTGTTTTGCCCTCATTCACCGCTAAACCCATTTTTGCCGCCTTCGTTTCAATACAAGCAAACGTTTCATTGACGCCTCGCTGAGTTCGGCCAATCACGTCAATGTCATCGGCGTATGCTAACAATTGCACGGACTTCTGGAAGATCGTGCCTCTAGTGTTGGCATGTGAGTTTCGCACGATCTTCTCCAGGACGATGTTGAAGAAGTCACATGACAGCGTGTCGCCTTGCCTAAAACCTTTTTTGACATTGAAGGTCTCGATGAGTTCGTTACCGACCTTGATGGAGCAGCGAGAGTTCTCCATCGTCATCCTGCACAACTTGACGAGTTTGGCAGGAATGTAAAAACTAGACATGGTGCTGTATAGCTCGTCTCTATGCACGATCAACGAACAGATGGTGAGTGTCGATTTGCATTTCTTGGGTCTTTTCCAGGATCTGCCGTAGTGTGAAAATTTGGTCAGTTGTGGACTTTCCTGGCCTGAAGCCACACTGATATGGACCTATCAGATTATTAATGAACGGCTTCAGGCGGGTACACAAAACGGCAGAGTAGATCTTATACGCGATGTTAAGAAGAAGACTGATCCTTCGATAGTTGGCGCAGTTGAATGGGTCTCCTTTCTTGTGGATCGGCAAACTATACTGAGATTCCACTCGTCGGGCATGCTTTCCTCAGACCATATCTTGCAGATGAGCTGGTGCATGCGCCCTACCAGATCATCTCCAGCTGCCTTAAATATTTCAGCGGACAATGCGTCCGCTCCAGCAGCTTTGTTAGACTTCCGTCTTGATATTGCTACCTCAACCTCGTCTAAGTCTGGGGGACGGAATTCGCGTCTGTCATCGTTCAGATTGAGTAGAACATGCTGCCTGACAGCGGTATTTTGGTCCTCATCGCCGTTTAACAGTCTACAGAAATGATCTTTCCAGATTCTAAGTATCGACTGCGACTCTACTACCAGATGTCCATTCCCATCCCGAAAGGCTTCTGTCCGAGTTTTATATTCATTGGATAATGTTTTACTTTCGGACGTCATTCCTGTCGTAACACCTCTCCATCTCCTCGACCACGCGCTTCTCGTGCTCTTTCTTTTTTCTTCTGAGAAGCCGGTTCTCTTCCCTTCTCTTCAGTTCGTAGAGCTCACGAACAGCCCTCGTTGTTCGATGCAGCGTTGCCTTGTAGGCCTCCTGCGTGGCTGCATGTGCCTGCCTGCACTCGTCGTCAAACTATGGGTGCCTTCTAGGTGGTGTCGTATTCATAAATACACATACGAAATCCTTAAACCTTTCTGTCAATAAATTTGTTTCGCCACACATATTCGATTGACTCTGGAGGTCGTCCTCACTATAATAATAATAATATGGGTGGCGCTACAGCCCGTAGGGGGCCAGGGCCTAGCTTCTCAGCAACTACTCGTGTTGTGCGTGCTATTGTTCTCTCACGAGTGGAAGGGACTTACAGTTTAATGCCGAATCCGAACGGCTAAGTTTGAGAAGGTTTTTCCAGACAGGAAACACTCTTTGAGCATTGTCAGTGACTCGAAAGAGGTGGGGTCGTGAAAATTGTTTTCGTCGCACAGAGCAGGAATCGAACCTACGACGTCAAGGTTGGGGTCGACGCACATACCCACAACGCCACGGGCCACCACGTCGTCCTCACTAATGCAACTAATATAAATTATGCCGCAACTAATTGCTGACACAGCATGATGGTCATTGACTGGCGTGGAGTGAAATTGCAATTAAGCAAATCATTTGACAGCGAGAAGTTGCGCAAGGTCAGAAAATTTGATGAGAATGAAAAATTCGAAAATGTTAAAGGCCTGGCCAGAACTACTTATTGACAAAAGGGTTAAGGTGGGCAACGATCTTATCGAATTAATTTCTTTAACATCATCTTAGAGGTGATCGTGCAACCACACACACCAGCACATCATTGGAAGAGCACAGCATCAGCGTCAGTGAGCTTGTGTGAGCATCGACAAGTCCTACGGATGAGGATGAAACACAAAACACAACAAAGTAAATGCTGTCTACAGAAAATAGATCACTCAACACCGGCGTCTTGGACAAACCGTCAATTTGGGCAGATTTCGAATGTCTACTTAGATGGCGAAGGGACACCAACGCTCCCCACACACCAGGGGCAAGTGGTGAAGGAAGACCTCGCCTCCGCTCCAGAGACCACTGGGTGTACGAGACTGGAAGCACCTATCCCAAGACTGTGCATGTTCGAGCTCCATCCTGGACTGGAGAAGACTGTGTTCAGATTATTGAGCAATTTCGAAATGACGTCAGACACTGCCTCAGTTCTGAACATGTTCGAGATATTCTCTAATGAGTGTGTTGAAGCAAACCAGAACCGACAGAGCAATATCGTGCACTGCGAGGATAACAACATGTAGTTCCATCGATCGGTCTAAATGGGCTTAGTGATGAACAGCTTAGAAGGCTAGGACAAGTCTGAAGATTCTTCTGCTCCCAATAGAAGACGTCCATAAACCTACGTCACTCACAGGGAAGGGCCTTAGCTAATTTGCAGTGCATAATTAAAAGCTGCTAGTTAAAGATTATTCCATGTGGAGATGCTTGTTTATTGATGCGGAGTTCACCAGGGAGCATAGCCTCAGCAGAAGAAGAATCCCAAATTGGCCAGAGGGTGAACTTGCATCGCAGTTAGGGTGATCAGATCTATGAAGAAAAGACAAACAAAAATCAGTGACAGAGTTAGTGACGAGTGTACTCTTTTTCCTCCACGTCACAGCGGTTGTTGTCTTGTCGCATTTTCATTTGGTTGTAGCTCAAGTGATTGTAGCCTGTTAGTGCTTCAACTACTATCGCTGGCAACTGTTTGTCACGCTTAGGAATTCTGTCGGTTTTTGAACTGCCATAGCATTTTAATGGTCTCGCAAGTGGTTAGATACATAGTACCACCTTCCATTTGCTCACTCTATGATAGCGTCGTCGAATTATTTCCTTAACATCCGCAAGAGGCGGTTTGATGCCTGGAATGGGTCTGCTTCGGCGTCTTTCTGGCTAATTCATCCGCTGCCTCGCTGACGACGAAGAACAGCGACCCAGCGGAGTAGTCGGGCACAGCTAAGACCTGATCTCTCTAAAGGCAAGTCAACTATTGTGCCGATTTTATATATTCAGTTAAGAAAAATAGATTCAATACACTAAGCTATCGGGCTCCGTAGAGATCTAATAGCCTCTTGTATCCTTATCAAACTCTTTATCGCAAATTCTAATGAGAATTTTGTTTAAGTCATACCTAGACTGTGATTCAGCGCTGCCAGCTGGATCCTTCTATTTGTCTTCCCCCAAGCCACCATCCTTCAGTCTCGGCATCTACCAACTTCTAATGAAGCCTATGTTCGATGCCAAGTCTCCATTCTCAAAGGGATTTCAAAACAGCATATGTTCTGTGAATCGTCTGTTTAATAATGAACTCGATGTGGGGAAAAAATCCATAAATGCAAGAAGGCCGCCTGGGTGCCTTCATCAGAAGGACTTTTTCCAGTCTTCCCCCATCCACAGAAAGCCGACTCCCCGCCATTTCATGGCAAAAACACTTGTCAGTGAGTCCACACTGCGATATGAAAGTCAAGACAAGATGATTCATGAGGACGAGTGTGCTGGCTTGTGTTCGGTTCAGCTCCGGCATTTAGTTTGAATAGAATTGATTTGATTAATGCAACGACTATCCTTGGGAGCTCAATTCAATATCCCCGTGCATACATTGCCTATCATCCCCCCGTTGGAGATAAGATATAATCCATTCCACCCCCACCCGGCGAAACCCATCATCATCCTTCCTGCTGCTGCCGCCGCCCCATCTCGCATAACTCGTCGTCGCTGTTCCATCCTCAGCCCAGCCACAAGCATTTATTATCCACTCTTCCTGTCGAATGAAGGAATCAAATCACATTTGAACTCACCTCAGACCTCTGCCTCGCTCTCTCTCTCGCCGGTGCTGTGCTGATTTATTGTTCGCTGCTGCCACATGGACGAGCGACGAGCGACGAGCGATGAGCGTATGCCTACCACACTTCAGCCGGCACGGAGAGTACCTTATCATCCTTCCATCAGAACCTCGGTTCCAAAGTCAACTCACACCCCTGCCTAAGTGATGGACGACTTGGAAGAGTGTTATTACACCACCATAAGGTTTGAATATTTTATATTCGCCAACTATCGATGGAGAGGAGTCTGCATGTGCGCAGGAGGGCGGCCTGCCTCCCCTAGACAGACGGGACAAACGACTCCAACCGACTCCGACGCAGAGAGGGTTCCCGTATTGACGTTTGAACTTCCACTCCCCCTGCGTGGTGGCTTATTTATGAGTCTAAGCGAGCGGCAACATGCTTGCTGCCGCTGCACCGAGACCGACCGAAGAATGTGCATATTTAATGCCAAGGAATCAGAGCCGTCCTGACGCGACGACGACGACGACGACGACGACGACGACCACCTCCGTTTCCCGTCACACACTCCCGAGCTGTTTCGCTGTCAAGTGAGGCGAAACGACGTCAGTAGGAGCCACGCTCGGTGTTAATAAACAAACGCAAGACACAGCCCGCGCATGTGTCCCACCGCCCCGCTGGTGGGTGTGCGGCCAGGAGGGTACGTACGGAAAATACGGCCAATAATCAACTGAAACCACTTCCGTTCCGAAAACTTTGCAAATTATGAACGGACCTGCCAGTGACTGTCTGAAACGGGGTCGGCAAGGGTTTCCCGGCACGGCTCCTCAAAGAGCGGGCGGCCGTACCCGAATGCAGGGCTTCTGCCGGTGGGGCTATTGATTTATGCCGATGGCTCCACCGAGGTTATATTGGTTTTTATGATTTACTTTTATGAGTGGTTTCGTTGGTGTTGTTTGCACTTTTTTTTTATCGCTCCTTCGGCTGCGAGATACCCGCACTTACCGCCGGGCCGCCAACTGTTGTCGGTTGCCAACGGTGGCGGTGTGTAAGTGGCTGGGTGGCGTTAAACTTCCACTGATTGCTGCTTAAAAGTGAAATCGGGAGGTTATAGGTGAGGCCCTCTCGGTTGGTTGCCACTTGGCAACGGCATCGCAGTCGCCTGATGGGGACATAAAACGACTGAAATTGACTAGGAAATCACTCAAGGATCAGAGGTTCATCGGGGGTGTCTACTGTTTGGTCGGGCATTAATTGGAAAATTTAATATTTCAATTGTTGAAGTGGGATGGGGGCAAGACAAGCCGTGGCTAATGTCAGACCGTGGTGGGCTGAGCAGTCTTACAAGTGCGGAAGCCGGTGGTGAAGGATAGGCGTGACGAGAACAATCAGCTACCCACTCTTTGAAGTTAGAAGAGTTATACCTGTGGCATGAATTAAAAACCGAAAATGTTCTCATGATTTCGAGTAAGAGCGCTTTTTATGTTCCAAGTCGACTTTGTTTTGGGCGCCATTGCAGCTGGGGATCAATTTGTTGGTCGGTGTTTGACAGTTCTAGCGAGTAACTTATTACAATTAATTGGGGAAGAGGTAACATTGGATAGTCCTACAGTCCGTAGAGGGCCAGGGCCTAGCTTCTCAGCAAACATTCGTGTTGTACGTGCAATCGTTCTGTCACAAGTGGATGGGACCTACGCTTTTATGCCGATCCCGAACGGCCAAGTTTGAGAACCTTTTTCTAGACCATGGACATTTTGTCATACCCACGCCATCTTACCCACGCCACGGAGCACTTGACCTCTTGATGTCCCCACAACTACTTATAGAATGCCTGCATGGAGCGCAATTTGAGACGCCGGTATTATTGACTCATATTTCTTGGATGATGTTATAGGAACTGGTGTTAGTGACTGATGGCAGTACCTAATTTTTTTCAATGGTTTTGAGTCCGATTTGGAACAAGTATTCCTACAGACCATACAATGGCCTCCCGCCACACACATTGCATTTGACGAACAAGTTCTACATATTCATCTATGCAGTATGTCCTCCCTCTTCGGTGTGCCCTTGCTTTCGATTTAGACAGATCTGCGGACGTAGGTCTCCTGTAACAAGGGCGCGTATATTGACTCCGAAAATTTAGTACAATGCAACAGACACCGCCCGAGTCTAAGGTGGCGCACCCAAGTTGAGAAGAACCTCAACCAACTTGACGTACGAAACAAAGATCGGACTAGTTCGCGAGGCTTGTTGCTTGAGGGTCGTGTCTACCTCAGACTGTAAGAGAAGAAGAAGTATCTACCCGGTTTTTCATTTCCTTGACGTAATGACGACGCTACAATGTCGACATGCTTGGTCTGCACAAATTGCCCAATTTCGAACTAAAGATTAAGATGCTGTACTTGGTCTTATTAAAAGTTAAAGAAAATTAGTGTGGAGCTTATCCCTGCGACTCCACTTGATACAAGCACTTGACTGACTTTTCTTCTTCTTCTAATGCCGATACAGTCCAGGTTGAAACTGGGTCATCGCGGCCCAGCGCACACTATATTTAACCAGCTTCTTTTCCACGCGAAATTCGTTGAGGTCCTTCTCCAATTCTATGCGCCATCGGCTTGGCCATTGTTCAGGCTTCAGCTTCAGCAGAAGAGGCCATGATCAAGGTCTTCTATAATGTTAGCTAGTTCCTTCTAGAGACTCTATACTACTCAATTGCCTCTCGAGAAAGCAGCGGTTGCCAAGAGTTATTCTGCGTTTAATATCGGTTTGTACTACTCGTAATGTTCGCACTATTCACTTAGGAGCCGAGGTAGACGAAGTTCAAAACCACCTCTAAGCTAATTCTTGCCGCCTCCGTTTCAAAGCCAGCAACCGCCTAATTCACGACTTGGTGTGCTCCACCAAGCACATCAATATCGTCCGCGTATGCTAGCAGTTGTACGGACTTTTGGAAGATCGTGAGTGAGCATTACACGACCTTCTCAAGTTAGGTTAGGTTAGATTATAGTGGCTGACTGCTATGGGCATTCGCACTTAGACCAGAGTAGGCCCATTGTGATACCACGCGGATTGACTTCTCCTAACACTGGAACCAGTGAGTGCGTCTAGTGAAGCGATTTAGCTGGCCTTTGCTGGCCGCTGAAGTAGTAAGCCCCTAGGTGTGGGAACCTACGACTAGCCAGAGCACTAGAGAAGCAGAGTAGGTGATGAGTGTTTTCTTCCTCCTCTTCATCCATGCGTTTGTCTTCGATCCATCTGTGAAAATACGCAGAGGATCATCCTACATCTGCCCATCAAACATCCAGTCCGATCTGGAGGGAATGCTGATCGAGAATTTCTTCTCGAAGATGGGGTATTAGGCGGTCAGTGTCACTAGGAAGAAAGTTGAATTCCTTGAGAATTGTTGAGTGGCCGATGTTGAGTTCAGACCTCAGTCGGAGTGTTTTGAGCCTCAAGGCTGTGCAGGCTGCTGTTTGTTTTCTGATAAGAAGTATGATGAAAAATTGCGTGCCCTTGTCTAAAATCATTTTTGATTTTGGAGGTCTCGGTGAGTTCGTTATCGACCTTGTTGGAGCTGCGAGAATTCTCCAACGAAAGCACGGGCGATTGGTTGTGGCTGTAAATCTCTGTACGTTGACAGCTAGAGCTTATTCCTTCGGCAATTGCCATTAAATTAGAAGTGCTCTGATGAAGCTCCACAAAGGATCTAATAGAATCCTCTAGCATCGAAGTAGCGGGGGAATTTTCTTACTACGGCAGTATTTTTATTGAAAATGGATGATGTTGAAGCCAATTATCGAGAGGTGTCGTTGCCTTCAGTATGATGGACAAAGTGTGCAGATCATATCGCATATCCAAACACACGAAGTCGAACTTTTTTTATGTACGCGTAAAGTCTGTACTTCAGTACGGCTGCGAAACATTTAACGTGACTCCGCACAGAAGATCTAGCGCAATTTCTGGCCCAACACCATCTCGTACATCGACACCTCCAGACGATATAGCGAGATGAGCTCTTGATAGGATCCACAAGATAGTCGCTGACGCGGTACATTTTAAGAGCATTTTAAGAGTTTAAATAGATTGCTTTTACTTTTTTAATAATTCCTCTTTTCGGTAGTTTGCTAATTTCTTCCTGGGGTTCGTTGAGGATCATCGGAATTATCACTTAATTCCGTTTCACATAGCCGCTGCTGTCGATTTATAGTGTTCACCATCTGCTGTGTCTGAATCCTGTATATGTTGCCATCACCGAAGTTGGCCAAGATTTCTAAATTGTATATTTGGCAGATTTTGAGCATACGCGTTGGTTGACATCCTTGTTGCGGAAATTCTATGGTACTCCAGCACAAGCTTTCTTCTTCTGTGCACCTGCGATTGCAATCGACACGCTCTTCCTCAGGCTAGTATTACATACCTTAGGTGTGATTCCCAGTGAAAGCAGAAGCACACACGGTTTGCTGTTGGGATCAAATTATAGGCGCTGGGTATCACAATGGAGCAATAATGTTCTTAGTGTGCTGACAATTTCGCTGGCAGCCCAATAACCAAACCTTAGCATCGACATTGAATACAACACAGCTGTAGCATCCAATGTGGAAGCTGTTCAGGGGTACATCGACTCATGCTCCCTATACTCTAAATTTTCTCAAACACTGCAGAGTTTTCTATTGGCTCCGCGTGGCGAAGTGGGTAGGCGCATCGGCCCCTACTTAGGGTACCTATCCGACGTGAACAACTTTCACAATTCGTCAGAGTGTAAAACTGTCTTGAAAAAACTTCTCAAACGTGTCTCTAGTCGATAAGGCACTGGCGGTCCTCAATCCGCTCGTGGAGGTCGATTCAATCCAGATGCCGCAGCCAGTAGCCCTCATCAGAGTTGCTTCCTGGTCACACTAAGCCTCCTTCAAGGAAGCTGTTGATGTCAATTAGATCCCCCACTGCGAATGATTGACAGAATGCCGTCATTCAGTCTCGTCGCATCACAACCGACATACAAGCGAACTTGTCTCAGTAGACACACACATTACGCGGTCATAACCTGTAGCGTCTGCTCGCGGGTCCGCATAGGCCTCCGCGTCAATCGTTATCGTTCCAAACGACAGGAACCCACCCATCAGTGGGTATCAAATTCGATTTGTAAGGGGCTACACGATCTCGTCCCGATTACACACGCAGAATCCCACTCGCATCAGCACAGCACACAGCCCAATCCGAAGCCCATGCCCGCCTCGTGCTCATGTCGTATGCAAATTTCGAACACATCCCCTCACACGCGTAACGTCACAAATGTAATATCCCCACGTGATTGTTATCTCCCGTTGCTACAAGCCCCTGGAAAAGGATTTGCTTACGTCGTCTTATTTCGCGCTCACTCGCAGGAACCAGCGCGCAATAAATCACACCTCTATCTGCGGCCCACCCCACGTGTGTGTGCGGTGTGTCTTCGCTGCGCGCCGCACAAAGGAAGCACCAAGGCCCGCCGCACCGCGCCGCCTGAGCTGATGAGCGCCTCCATTTTTGGCCTCCGCTCACAGGTGTATCGTCATCCGATAAGGCAAGACCACCATCGGAACATTAAAATGACATTTAATGCGTATTTAAGTAAGCCTACACGCGTCTTGGCAGCCCAACGAAACTGTCATCCCGCGGCGATAAGACCGTGGTACTGGCGTGTGCAAGGCAAATTGCAATAAGTCACGGCACAGGCAAATGTCAAGAGCCCCCAAATGGAGGACCGAGAGTACGCGGAAACACGGAGACTCACGCCGAACGTCCCACGCGTGATTATAAAGAGCTCCTTCTCAACACCTCGTAATCGGCCCGAGGGAATTCAATTCAGTTCGATTGCCGTGACGTCTGTCACGCGGCACACCGCGCAGCTGTCAGATGGCGCGGCGCTGACAGTAATGCGAGCGCTGGCTTCGCGGGCCAGAAAGGATTAATTGTTGCACCGCGCATCGATCGGCAATCGGGCGCACACATCTCTCCGCGATAATTGACAAATGACTGACAGACACAGATGTGACATATCAGTTTGCTGCGCGGTAAGTGGCGCGCGGTGAGCGGCTGCGTTCGCGCCTTCTAAGCCGATTACTCCGTTCGCTCCGTGCGCCGCCGTTGGCCGGATGACATATGGCGCTGTGCGCAGATATCGCCAATAGTTGTCACTGTCAACGCGGCGGTGATTCACGCGCGGTAATTGTCCTTCGCCGAGTGAGAGCAGAGTGCAGCCGATCGACTGACAGCCGCCGCGGCCGGAGCCAGACAGCCAAGCATGTGGAATGGATTTAACTAATTTTCTATTTGACGAACTGTCGACGCGCCACTCGCGCCGCCCGCCGTAGACGACCGCAGACGAACGGAGGAACGCGGACCGCGGACCGCGGAGCGTGTTTACGTGTGTGTTTGTGTTGAGTGGTGGAGGGACGCACTCAGCCCCACGACGACGACGACGACGACGCACGACTTGACATCAGGTGAAGATTGACTGACTGATGGGTGCATTAAGTCAGAAGTTGGAGGCGGTTCTTGGGAGCTGATAGATGGACGAGTGACTAAGTGTTGTTGTGGCTGTCGGTGGGACGGTGGGGAGAGAGCCGATGGAGCAAATTGATTGGAATTGGACACACCTCAGAGGTGATTGGATGCGGGATGCTCGGACCGTAAATGGTGCTGTGTGGCGGCCGATGGAGCGGCGCGGCGCGGCTACTTGATGTGCATGGAAGTGGCACGGAGTGATTGTGAATTTGTTTAGCTGTCTGTCCGACGAATTGGCAGAAGTTAGACTTTTAAATTTGTTTAGTCGGCAGATTCACGGCTTGTTTGTCGAGTTTCGGAAGGAATTTCTGAAGTTCATGGCGCCACCGTGTTGAGTGGAAGTGGGAGCGCAAGGGAATGCAGCACGGACAAGGTGAAGCACATGAGATGATGAACAACATTTAGACGGGACTCCAAGGAAGCTGGGATAGCTGGAGATTGCCTTTCACTGTCAATGGACCACAAGCAAACTGGAGGGACGTCTAGATCCGCTTGTACTCATCTGCCTTTCTCTGTCAATAGAAGCTGGATAAACGAGCAGACCCACTTTTACTCATCCCCCGCTAGAGACACGCCAATACCAGCTTCCTCTCATTTGCCTTTCTCCGTCATTGAACCCCAAGCAAGGTGGAGAGACACGCCTAGACCCACTTCCTCTTATCTACCCAAGACCCCAAGCAAGCTGGAGGGACGCCTAGATCCGCTTGTACTCATACCCCACTGGAGCGATGCCAAGACCCGCTTCCTCTCATTTGTCCAAGACCCTGGAAAGCTTGAGTGACGGAGAAAAATACGCGACCCCAAGCAAGGAGACGGGCGACAGCTTGAGACACGCCAATACCAGCTTCCTCTCATCTGCCTTTCTCCGTCAATGGACCCCAAGCAAGCTGGAGACACGCCTAGATCCGCTTGTAGTCATCCCCCGCTGGAGACACGCCTAGATCCGCTTGTACTCACCCTCCTCTCGAGTGACTCCCAGAGCCGCTGCATCCATCGGATTTTCCGCCACAATCTCGACCGACATCCTTCGAGGTAACCCTCATTCGTAACCAGATCCCAATCGGCTAAGCATCCTTCGATTGATTCCCCGAACGACTAATGGCACCCATTTGGCTTATCAGGATATTCATTAGCATCCCCTCGCCAAGCCGCCCGGACCATCGATAAACTGCAACACAAGCCACGCCAGGATAAAAAGTGAATCTCGTCACCACCCAATGTGGGGAGAAGATATCAAATCTCTGGCCAGCCTCTGACCATTCTTGCCACTAAATAAACAACGACGCCCGGGTACAGCGAGGCGGCCCAGCTTAAGCGTCATATTTTCCAATTAGAGACCTCATCCGTGCGGCATAATCGTCGTATCTCCTCAGCTGTCTATGTCGCGCAAACTAATCTCATCTCGCCTCGCATAAAGGACATTCCGGCTAAAAGCGATTCACTCTCCCACTCTCCCGCACGGCTGCACAACTGCACTGCGACGACACTGCGTAGCGGCCGGATTTGTTTAACTTGTCCGGCCGGTAGTTTAATTGGCCGTAAATTAGTAACGAAGTCGATAAGATAAATTCGGTCACTTTGAGTCTCCGGGTGCGGTAATCTGTACGTCCAAGGAGACCGGAGCCAAGGGCCGGTCCTCTGCCAAGGCCCTCCCTACTACTGTTGGCTTACGACTGTATCCCTTCCGATCGAATGGAATAATAGGCGAAACAAAAGAGAGGAAAAACAGCCACGTCCGACGCGGTCAGGCAGACAAGGACAGGGACAGGAACAGAGCCACTGCCAGAGACAGAGCCAGAAACGACAGAAAGACAGAGAGACAGACCAAGACGGACGGGAAAGTATCTCAAAGAGCATTGTAATCACCGCTTTAACACATGCCATTTAATTTATCTCGTTTGTTGAGCTACAAGATACTCCCGGTGTAACCGGGAGACACATTGATTCGTGGCTATTATTGGAAGCGAACGGAGGCTGTCTGGAGAATGGATTCGTTCCTCCTGTTCTGTTGTGCCCCTCGTTCTGTCCGTGTTCCGTGTCCACTCTTGTTGTTGAGTTCTTTTTTTTTTTTTGCTTTTCCTCGCTCTGCTGGCCCAGGCCCGGACAGACAGGTCGACAAATTAATTAATTAATTGCCTTAGAGCACGTTTCGTTGTTCCACGGCCGATGGGGCACTCGTTGTTGTCGTCGTCGTCGTTGGTACGAAACGGATTCGATGTTAATTAATATGACTCTCATTCGAGTTCCAATTGGCATCGCATTTGGTAATGAGAAGGCTCTCACTTGCTCCCTCTCGCCCGTGGCGGACTTTGAAAGTGTGGCGCTGGCGGTGTGGCTTATGGTTAGCTGGCCGCCGCTTTATGCGCATTTGTGGGTGTACGATGCGAATTAGTGCTAATGAATGATAATTCTTAATCCATTCGTGCTCTCACTCGAATGAATTTACGAGAGTCTGGCAGTGGCCAGCTGCTTTATGGCAGCAGACTCATTAGTCTTGCATGGTCCACCGGGTTATGGGTCGGCACCGCGACGACGCTTAAGTGCTTCTCTTCAATTTGTTCTTGAACTGGGCGATGCGTCTGGGAAACCCTTTGTTTCGCCGATTTGGTGAGTTGCTGCTTTGTTATCCGCCGGGTTAGGCGTCTAGACCTTCTTATCGATGACGACTTCTGGTGGCATGGTGAGTCTTTATTCAAGGCTCACATACTTAACATTGAACGGGACTGCCATCCATCTTTGGATTTAAGTAGGTGGTGTTTTCCAACAGTCAACATCGACTCGGACCATTTCCTTGTTGTAGCCAAGGTAAGGATGAGGATATCGAGAGAAGTACGGAGTCGAGAAAGAACACTACGGTTTGACGTCGGAAAGCTACAATCGCAATCGACCGCTAGGAACTTTGCCGACCGAGTCTCCCTGAAACTCTCTGAAAGTTCGACGCTGCCTGCACATTCAATAGAAGAAGAATGGAAACGTTGTCAAAAAGCCATCAAAGAAGCTGCCACTGATGTGCTGGGTTTCACGACACCACCCAGAAGGAACCCATGGTTTGACGACGAGTGCAGGCAGGTACATGCAGCCAAGCAGAAGGCCTACAAGGCAACGCTGCATCGAACAACGAGACCTGTTCGTGAGCTCTACGAACAGAAGAGAAGGGCAGCGCACCGGCTTCTCAGAAAGAAAAAGAAAGAGCCTGAGAAGCGCGCGGTCGTGGAGATGGAGAGGTGTTACAACAGGAAGGAGGTCCGAAAGTTTTACCAAAAGGTAAAACAAGTATCAGGAAGATATAGACCTCGGACCGAAGCCTGCAGGGACGAAAATGGACAACTAGTAGTAGAATCGCAGTCGATGCTCAGAATTTGGAAAAATCATTTCTGTAGACTGTTAAACGTCGATGACGACACAAGTTCCGCTGTCAGGCAGAATGTTTCACTCAATTTGGACGATGATGAACACGAATTCCGTCCCCCCGATTCAGACGAAGTTAAGATAGTGATATCTAGACTGAAGTCGAACAAAGCTGCTGGAGCGGACGGATTGTCCGCGGAATTGTTTAAGGCAGCTGAAGATGACCTGGTAGGGCGCATGCACCAGCTCATCTGTAAGATATGGTCGGAGCCAACTATAGAGGAATCAGCCTCCTTAACATCGCGTACAAGATACCCTCTGCCGTTTTGTGTGAACGCCTGAAACCCTTTGTCAACAACCTGATAGGTCCTTATCAGTGCGGTTTCAGGCCAGGAAAGTCCACAATAGACCAAATATTTACACTTCGCCAGATCCTGGAAAAGACCCAAGAAATGTTCGTTGATCGTGCATAGAGACGAGCTATACAGCGCCATGTCTAGTTTTGATATTCCTGCCAAACTCGTCAGATTGTGCAGGATGACAATGGAGAACTCTCGCTGCTCCATCAAAGTCGGTAACGAACTCACCAAGACCTTCAATGTCAAAAAAAGTTTTAGGCAAGGTGACACGCTGTCATGTGACTTCTTTAACATCATACTTGAGAAGATCGTGCGAAACTCAAACGTAAACACCCGAGGCACGATCTTCCAAAAGTCCGTTCAACTGCTAGCATGGCAGGACGACATTAACGTGATTGGACGAACACAGCGAGCCGTCAATGAGTCGTTTGCTGGCATTGAAGCGGAAGCGGCTAAAATGGGTCTAGCGATAAACCAGGGCGAAACAAAGTACATGCTGTCATTACGGAAGGACGCACAACATCGACGTCTCGGACAGATATTGGGCAGCAGAAACTTTGAGGTAGTCAAGGACTTCGTCTACCTCAGCTCTGGAGCAAATAGGAACAACAACACCAGTATCGAGATCAAGCGCAGAATTACTCTTGCCAATCGCTGTTTCTTTGGGCTCAAGAGGCAATTGAGTAACAGAGCCATATCTCGAAACACCAAATTGAGCTTGTATAAAACCCTGATCATTCCAGTCCTGCTCTATGGCGCAGAGACATGGACGCTATTGAAAGCGGATGAAGAAGCTCTTGGTTGTTTCGAGAGAAAAGTTCTGCGTACGATCTTTGGTCCTGTTTGCTTTGATGGCGTTTGGAGGAGAAGGTTCAACCACGAACTATACGGGCTGTACAGCGGCATGCACCTAGTTAAGCGTCTTCGGATCCAACGCTTAAGATGGCTAGGTCATGTAGAGCGGATGGACACCACAGCTCCGGCCCGAAGAGTCTTCGACACCGAGCCATTGGGACAGCGCAACAGAGGACGTCCTCGCACTAGATGGCGCACACACGTGGAAAAGGACCTCAACCAACTTGGTGTGCGCAACTGGAGGCAGCTGGCGAAAGATCGTGCTGGCTGGAGAGGCATGTCGGTTGAGGCCCAGGTCCACCCCGGACTGTAGCGCCAATCAAAGAAGAAGAAGTTTTCCACGTCGGTTTTTGGTTGGGCGCCATTTCGGATGGGATGAAATTTTTTGGCTAATTCTGGACATGTGGGACGTGAAGACTACTTGAAAGCACTTCATCGTGGTGTATGCTAATTTTACTGGAGTATGGCGCCAATATAATGTAATCATTAAAGAATTTTAATGTTACAAAAAAAATTGTTACATTTGGAAAGCGAAGGTTTTCTACGTGTCTAGCCACAACCACGATCTTCATAAAGGCATGGAATTTGGATCCATAGCAAGATTAACCTCGATTTGTTCCCACAGTGTTCCATTTAACCGCAAGACCCACAAAAATCTGAGCGTCGTTGAAACTGGCAACTAAGTCAAGGGGAAGTCTAAAATGAATAGTCTCCATGAATAACTCAACGATATTTCCCACGGTTGCTTTGTCGATTTCTTCATTCTCCTCACAACCTTCCTGAACCCGAAACTTCCTCCAAAGTCCTATGTTTTAAGCATCCCAGTAAACTCGGCCATTCGACGGGTTGGAGCTGGCGTCGGAGTGCTTGGGACTTGTTCAATTTGCAATCTAACCAGTATACTTGCATGACCAGTGGGACTTGGGACACGGATGCTGGTATGGCTGATCTTGCAAGCCCAGACAAGTTGGCTTGTTTTGTTGTTGTATCGTACATGCTCCACTTAAATGCACTGATTGTTGTTGCAGTGCCTTATCCGCTTCGCTGATGTCCATTTCAGATCCTTCTCTAGCAAATTCGTCCGCTCTTTCATTCCCTTGTGGTTTCTGATGGATCTGAGTGAGTCGAGACATTTCATGACAGCCTTTGATTTCGTGTTACACAATCCTATTGACTTTAATATTTCATTTCTTTCACTATAAAACAGAACTGTCGTATATTTTACCGCATTTATTCATTGTTATTGAACCACTTAGCCCGGTGAACGAGCTTGCTGCGCGGCGTGTCCTAATTCCTTTACACAGTCAATGGGGGTCACCGTGCGATCATTTTCAGTCGTTTGGTGGTTTCAGGATGGTACCTAATACATTTCAGACTTCCATGGTTCCAGTATCCAATCTTATACGATGTTCACTAGAGACGAACAGGATCCAAGAATTTAGAAATTATCCAATTCTCATTGCGTGTGGTGAGCCGCTGCGCTTGCTAGTGATGCACTGCCAGTTAAGCTCCGACTACTACGAGAAAGTTTTACCTTCCATTTGTAACAAGGTGCTGATTGACCGTGTTGATCTTCCATTACCCAACCTTTGAATACAGGGTTTCTTCTCTATAGCGGACAATCACGACTGTCCACTATTTAGAGGTGTACGCTCTGGAGGGCATCATTTATGGACTGTGTTCAAGAGGGAGTCCGTTGCAAAGGGTCTGAAATACACCAAAAGATCTATTCTTATGGCGGGATGTTGAAGAATTCTCATCATCTATTGTTGTAAAGGGAGTGTCCGTTAAGAGAAGTTTCAAAATAACAATGTTTGTCATTTAGCAAATTTTCAACATTTATAATAAAATATGTTTGAATAATCCTATTCATCTCGAATACGAAGTATTTCAAAGACGCTGTGATTTCTTTCTCATTTCGTCCAATATGCGACAGAACATACTTGATCCCCAATGTTAGTTATCCAAGTCGGTAATGAACCCGCTTATCCCAATTGAAGGCAATGTGTATCGACATTCCGCCCCAAAATCAAACAAATTTGTCCTTTATTGCTCGTAGTTTGTCGCACAAAATTCCTTCAAGGTCCATGATGGTTGACCCCAAGTCCTTTTAGCCAGGCCCAATGCATACGTAGTCAAGTTCATATCCTCCCCCATCACCATCACAAAACCTAAAAAAAAAAAACGGAATAAAATTAAACTCGTAACTCTACTTCGTTACTGGTCATTTGTTTCGTGAGCTATTAAGCTTCGCTGTCAAACCGCTTAAATGAGAACATTAAAACAAAGAGTCTCCGACTAAATATTGGCCATAAAAAGTGTACAAAGTTAAACTAGTGCTTGCATTTAACTCCTGCCCACGCGAGGTTCAGCGAAATGGACTCAACGAAGTTTGATGGGTAGTGCTGTGTTTTGGTATAAAAAAGTTAAGATTTTAATCAAAATTAATGCGATATGCATATTCAGAGAGGAGGGGATTATTAAAATGTAATTTTATGAACACGCTCAATCCGAGTTGGGTAAGTACTGCACTTAAATTAACTCAGGTTGGGGTTTGACTCGACGTTATGTACGCTAGGAGCTTCACTTCATGAACCGTGAGGTAACAGCTTCTTTGGTGGACACAGCAGCAGCTCTGATTTATTCTTGACTTGCAACAAGGACAAGTGGTATGTTGGTCATTAGCAGCCAGCACAAGTTTTCAATTCTTGTCTCAGCTTTAATACCGACAGCCACCTTTCAGTTGTCCTACTGGCTTGGAGTCGGATACTCATCCATTTGTTTATACGCTTTAGGAGGATGATTCACACACGGAACACGGAACTGGAAAGGACATCAAAGGCTTCTTCTTAAGCACAATATTTTGTTGTTGCCCATGCCTGTAGGAAAATCTTGCCTTCAGAGAAAGATGTTCGGACGACGGCATGTTGTCTTGCTCAAAATCTTCCTCCACATTTCAAATTTCATTGGTGAAGATGCTCCATCGTAATATTGCCAAAAAAAAAGTCATGTATTCTGCAAGCTCCTGCTGTCAAATGTGAAGTCTGCCTTTCTTGGTTCAAATTCTACTTGGAAGTTGCTGATTTGTAGATGCAATTTGCTCTGAAAATAAAACAAACAAAAATGCTGCCTCAATGTGGTCATTGAAACGATCTGAAGATCGACCCACGATGGACGTAAGCAAGCTTAAGCTTATAACCGAATGAAAAATAAACAGAAACAGCGTCAAACTCACTTAAAGAACCCATACAATCAATTCGCTACAATAAACCAAATTTAACGAATCTTAACGAAACTTAATGAAAGTTAACGAAACTTAACGAAACTGTCTGATGTGTATCCATTGACTTTAAACCTAGAAAACAGTGTTGCACGATGCATATCTGTGCCCATTGGTTGGTCATATGGCTCAGATGTCGAATATAGATTCAGTTGCAAATGAGGACAGTCATGGCGATTCCTGAAAAGGTTTTGCTCATTCAGGTAATCCTGTTCCAACTGCTTCACACTTAATAAGGCTTCTAGCAACTTTTTTGGAAAAACTTGTTCTCAGAGGCAGCTGTACACAGAAATTCGAACTCGATTGGCAGCCGGTCAATTCAAATGCTGGCGCCACCAAAAATAAGTGAGCATCTTACTTGGTGGCAAGTAACATTTGACAGTTCATCATTCTAGGTCATGCACACATCTATCACCATCTACACGAGTAAGTACAGCCCAAGCATACTCGTCCAGCTGATCCAGTGATTAGTCACCACTGAGGCCCTACGTTCCACACGTTTAAATGGCCCTTGGTTCATTTGTAAATCTAAGACTGCTGAAGGAAGCTTCAGATGAGTGCGTTTCATCGCCTTTACTGAAGGCTTATGGTTCGATTACCTCGTCCAGGTCTTGCATTGAGGTCCCATGCACAGCAGTAGTGAACGTCGTTCACATTTCACCATTCTGAGGCAAACGACATAAGAGTGAAGGTCTCCTTATGAACCAATCCCATGCACGGCACATGTGACTGTTGGTCCACCCAAAGAAGACGAAGAAATCGACTTTTGCAGATCAGGCACCACTTGTCAGTCATGATCTACATACGAAGCAGTTGCTCCCCCCAAACGGGCTTACTGTCTATACCAACATCCGCCCATGTCCACAGAAGACCAGAGGTCACTGTAATTACCTCCACCACAGTCACACCCCGTCAAGCGACGTTCTCCAATTCACCGCAATCAGCAGATACCGCGCGAAGCCTTGAGCAATTGCATTGCATTCGGTTGTTACACTTTCCTGAAACCCAATCCGATTCCATTCATCATCATCGCCAGCCAGCGTCGGGGTCTCTCTCCTTCTCTCTCGCTCGTGTCCCTCTTCCGCTGTAATCTCTGACATCTTAAGCGCTTCCCGCTGGTCGCCAGCGCGTCGTTATTCAATACCAGAAGCAGCACCGCACAGCGTATCTTATACAAACACGATTGTCGTCGCAGCATCAGGATCCGAGAGCCACCCAGCGATCCCAGGCGGCCAAACGAGGCCGCCGCCGCGCCGCGCGGATCCGCTATTATTTATTATTTCGCTCAGCGCGTCGGCTAGAGTATCTCCTTTCGCCGAGTATCGCAACATTATCCGGCAACGATCGTTTATCGATAAAAGGCGATCTCATAAATTCGATATACGCCATCAATTGTGGGCGCGCGAGTGCGGCGGCGGGATGCTCCGCGGAGCCACGTCGACGGGTACTTTCTATTTGCCAAATCGGATTGTTTTTGGTCATGGGCGGCAGGCTGGCGGTACGGCGGCGCGGCGGTGGCTGCCATTTCTAATCTCCCGATCCTCCATCGGCTTTCAGCTTTGTCCGATTGATGAATTGTTTGTCGAGTCACAGTCCATACCGGGAGATTGGCCGCAATGCCACGAAGACGCTGACGACCGCGACGAGGACGAGAAACGAGAACGAGGTCGACGACGACGACGACGACGACGATGATGATGATGATGATGCGGCTGATGACGGCGACGGCATGAGGAAGTGGTTGTTCCCGGTTGTTCTGTGGCACCATGCGACCGGACTGGCGGTTTTCGAAATCTCATCTTGCCGGTATTTAGAGAAGATATATCGCTTCGCCAATGAAGTAGCTCACGGGAAAGGTCCGACGATGGCCGCTGCGCGATGGCAGCCTTCCGTGGCAGGCGCAGCGGCTAACAATGATGCATTAGCATAATATTTGGATTCCATATTTTATCTGGGAGCCATTAAAAGAGGAACGCTGTTAAACGGGTCCCCGCGTCCGGTGAAACTGGGGGCAGGAGCTTTTCGAAGACGATCGCTAGTGGAGTGCAGTTGGCGATGGCTAATAGATTGCCTTGTGCTGCGGATAACAAAGGTCTGACTGACCACTTCCGCATGGGGTGGGGTGCTGTTGGGTTGAATTGATCGCATTTAGAGATGAGTTTCAGATGCAGATCGGACAGGTTTCACGAGGGATCTTGGTTCGTGATGTGACAGGGACCAGTGATCTGAGGAGCGTCCTAGTTTGACGGAATATGTCAGCAGCGGCCACAGTGGAACGTGGGAGCAATAGAGAAACTCCGAAGCGGTGGGACACAAGAGGGCCCTCCTTTGCATGTGGCTTTGCAGAGCCGCGTTGACTTCAAGCTTGAGTTAGCAGACGCTACTTCGATGGCGCTACTGATACCTTCAAATGGGCAAAACCTATAGCGCAACGAGGAGCCAGGATACAAAGCTGGAAATGCCAACAAAAATGATTTAAGTAGAGCAATGCTTTTGTTTGAACTGTGACAGGGTCATACGCGACAAGTCTTAGTGCGGTTTTGTTTTCGGGTTTCCGAGGCAAGTCATGGGATAACTTCGTTCAGTCTTCTCTGAAATTTTGGGCAAGTATCCATTCATTTTAAGGGCAAACCGTACGACTATGAGAGTTACATATATCAGAAAATCGTTTCAGTGCAATAGTCCACTTAACTATCCCAGACTTACTTTAGTGGTCGCCGATCATTGTCGTGACTTCATCCACAGGAGTCAGTCAGATCGAGTACAAATGACTACCATCGCACTGAAATCGGCAACATCAGTCTGATTTTCGTTTAACTCCCTTCAGAGGGCTAGATTAAAAAAAGCAAAGAGGATCTCCGAGGAACCACAAACTATCAATGACACGGGCAGAGTATAAAATCTTGTGACTTGTGTGCTATAATTCTCTGTAGCTGTACACCTTATTAACCAATTTGATCACATTGCGCTCAACTTCTCACTCTTCTTGCGCTCTTGGTGCATAAGTTTACAGAGCCGTCAGCATAGACGTGATCATTTCTTTACTCAGGCCAAGGCAAACGAGCTTGTACAAGAAAATACCACAGGTTGAAGATGCAACTTGTTCCACAAGGTCCATAAAATCGATCTGATACTGACCTTCTCACTTAAGGCTTGTTGAGTTCAGGGACGAACTAGTGTGAAAAAATTAGCTCTTATAAGTGAACCTTATTCGGATTACTTCGCTGATGGGATTCTGTTTGCCGATTACACAGTACATCTTAGCTTCCCTTCATTTGTGCCAGCCTGACAAGGCGGTTACGAGCAAGTGAGTTATCAGGCGTCGTCCAGAAATGGTGGTCCATTTTACCAGAGATAATTTTTCAGCAGCTTTGTTGGGAAAAAAAATCTTTACGTGAGGTCTATCTACTGGCTGTTTTTTAAAGGTACATGCTTTCGGTTTGCACTAGCTTCGTTGTGCAATCGATGTGGTCGCCGAACTCGTTTAGTCGACGGATTATTGCCTTCTGGACTACATCCACATCTTGATGCATTGGATAGTGGTCAGGTTTATGTCTTCTCTTCCATCGTACTTATTTGCTTACAGTACCCGACAGTATATAGCATTAATGGATGTTCAAATTAGCATGAAATGCTTAAGACCCATGGCAGTATGACACAGCGGGCAGCATATATAACTTCGAGGTAATTAGAATCTTACCTGAGCACTCCCCGACAACTGGCTGAGAGACACAGTCCCCAACAATTTTGAGATTTATTCAATAGTTTTGTTTGGCTCTTGTAAATTATGTGAATTCTTATATAAAATAACAAGAAAACCACTGCAAAGAACCACGGCCTTTGAACCATCTGCAGGCATTTTGGGGCCAGAATTGTTTACATGTTCACAGGAAGTGTTTAACAAGAAAAAGTGCTCCATTGCGGGCCGCTGATATGAATCTTTTATTTTCACAAAGGGTTTTTTTCACTTTCATGGATTATTATTTTTTTTTTGCAGAAAATGACCGAGCGTAGTTTTCTACAGACCATTTCAAGCAACAAACAATGCAGAAATTGACACCTGTAGGCTTCATATCTCAAACACTAATGTTGTTCGGTCGGGAGTTGAAGCTCTGTGGTTTCAATTTTGCGGCCAATAATTGGAGATGTGAGTTCCGAAATCTGAGAAGTTAAGACTGTTGTCCCCAGGGAACGGAATTATAAGAAACAGACTTTTCTAATAATAAGAAAGGAGTGCTGGAGAGTGAGCCCAAGTCAGCATTTGTTTTGTGAGCATAAGAGGAACATTGTTTTTTTTGCTTTACTCTATCACAAGCCACTCTGAGCCACGCTCAGAACACACACTCACAGTAGTGTCAGTTTCTTTCGGACTATGAAACACAATTCTTAATTTTGCTGGTTTCCTGCAGCTAAGTCGCAGCCATTGTGGAAGGAAAATAAGGTGCGTTGGACAGCTTGTCAACTCAGAACCCGTGTTTTTCAACGAGCCGATGATCGCTTAAGCTTGCATTAAAATTCAATTTCATATAAAAAAATGAAGAATGTAAAACAGCAATCGAGTTGCAATCTAATGTGCATGTGCATGTGAGAAATGTTTACTTGTTTCCATCTGTTATTTCTATTGACATAAAAATTTCCACCAAGACGTCAATCAGGGCAAAAATAGAATTGTCCAGCACACCTTATTTTCCTTACACCAGGAGTCGCAGCAATGTTTGCTTCGAGTACGTTCATAAGAGGCAGGTTTATTTTCATTACAAACACGGCCAGATTCCACGAGCACTTTTCAAAATTCCTTCTGCGGTTCTTCTTGCAGCCTGAAGCTTTATGTTGCCAGATAGAGGTATCATCCGCAAACGTGGCCATTAGCCGGCCATCTGTTTGGGAGATAGCACTAATTGATAGTAGCAATAAACCAGGCACAAGCACACTTCCTTGAGGAACTCCGGTTGCAAAGTGTGTAAGTCTGCTCTTTATAATAATAATATAATATGGGTGGCACTACAGCCCGTAGAGGGCCAGGGCCTAGCTTCTCAGCAACCACTCGTGTTGTGCGTGCTATTGTTCTTTCACGAGTGGAAGGGACCTACAGTTTTATGCCGGATCCGAATGGCTAAGTTTGAGAAGCTTTTTCTAGACAGAAAATACTCTTTGAGCATTGTCAGTGACTCGAAAGAGGTGGGGTCGTGAAAATTGTTTTCGTCGCACAGAGCAGGAGTCGAACCTACGACGTCGAGGTTGGGGTCGACGCACGCCTCGGGCCACTACTGCTCTGCTCTTTACCTTTAAAATTGTCTACTGTCTATTGATAATAAAGAGTTTGACCTTCAAGCGCTCATATCAAGCCTTGCTGAAGGACTCAGAGGCGATCATTAGCAATGTTATTTGGAGTCAATTGTCGACATCAACTAACCAAAACCGTGGCTCTTTCATCAGCATCAAGTTGAATCGGACAAGCTTCCCAAAAGCGCTAAGCCACATCGGCTGTGTGCGGCTTTGAATCTGTCGCTTAGCTGCTGTCTTGCAAAAGCGTTCAATTGTAAATGGATTATATGTCCTTGTCGTTTCCCCTAGTGTCCGGTTAAAATACCTGGATACTTGTTAAGCTACCCACCTTCGCCAAAAGATGTTCGACACGAAGTCAAGCTCAATTAAAGCAATAAAAGATGAAAACCGCTCCAAATTTCATTAATCACCCACTCTGGATGATCCTCTGCAAATCAATTCATCTCTCGAGCTTATGACGCTCCAGCAGTCAGCCTTGCATCTCAGAGTCAATCAAACTCCCCTAGACCGAGTCGAAAGGAATGTTAAGCCATCTCATCCGACATCTCGTCTACGGGCATATTTCACAAGTCCAAACTCACTTCAATCCATTGTCCGTCAGCGGCTTTTCTCGACGATATTTCAGGAGCTCACTGCCACAGCACTTCTGACGGGCGTAGCCAATAAAAGTCATCCGTCCAGTGTTCCCACAGCAATGTCCGGCAATAAATTCTCGGCTCCATAACTCTGAATTTCCCTAACAATAATGCCAACGTAATCGGTCGCAGCTACCGCAAGTTATCAACGCTCGACGCGAATGGCCAGCTAAGAGCCCATTCAGCTGCTCCCGAATGAATTGGTAGCCCATCAGCCCCCACTCGGCCATGGTAATCTGGTAGCCGAGAGCTTTCACATTTCTCATATTTTTCGTCTTCACAATAATTTGATCCGATATGGTTTGGCTTTGTTGTGAGCGTCCATCGGACGTGACTTCATAATCCGACATGCCCATCGTGGACCGCGACCACCATCGCCATCGCCATCGCTATCGCCACCGTCACAAATGCGACCGATCAGGCGCGACCCGAGAGCCAACTAAGGAGCCCCTCCGCGATCCCACAGGTATGTTAATCGACGCCGCGATTAGTTCAGTGTGCATCCGATTACGATCGGAGATTTGAATAATTCCCCAATAAATAAACCTCACCTGTCCCTCATCGCGCGGAAACCCGCCGGACGACACTTTCCGAGAAGACCGGCGCGGCTGTCGGGCGGTCGAGCGGTTGTTGGTCAATAAAATCAATTGATGAAGAAATCAATGACTGCGGTTAGGCTTACTGATGGAAATCCGTCCGCCAGTCCGCGCGGCAGATACAGACGCGCGCGGGGAGTTGCACGCCCCTCAGTAGTGGGCGCGAGCGAGATTATCTGAACAAGTATCTGGAATGTTTTTATTGAGTTTTAATGGTACTTTTCACCTGCAAAACGAAGGATGATCAATGGGGCAGTTAATTCGGAGATTTGTGTCAATAAAGTTCCAAATTAATGGGCTTACGCTGGATGGATTCGGCCGCAGAAGTCTGCCCAAGTTCGGAGATAAATCAAAAATTTATTGGCGGTCTTGTGACTTTTCCCCTTCTCGTCGTCGTGTCTTCGGCGGCGCGGCGGTCTCTGGCACGGGCTGCAGATTTATGATCAGGATTTCGTGGGATTTCGTGGACGGGATCCGAGAGAAAATCACGGGATAAGTGGTGAGTGCCGCAGTGGCCGTCTGCACCGGTTTGAGTGCAGCAACGACGTACGGCCACTTTGAAATCATGTTTAATCGCGCATTGACTGCGTTTCTTCGACGACAGTGTGGTGTGAAATTTATAAGCCGTCATGTGTCGCGTGGACACCTGCGGAGTGATACCATTACGTGAGCGCAGTACGGCAAAATGAACGCAAACTTTTTGAAGCGTTTAACCGAGCCGAGTGACAAGAGCTCGAGACAGTTTCTGAAGAGGAAATTTGCCTCGCTAATCCTGCTCGTAAACTCAGTGCGCACGGTGCACGGCAGTTTTATGGCGTGGAACGGGTTCCTTCCTCGCCTGGCTGACGACGTCTTAGGATCGTCAGCGTGCGTCGCCAAGGATATCGTGCGCTGATCGGACCAGTTTGTCAGACGTCAGATGAACAGGGTCTGGTCGGCTATCTAATGCGGCATCAGATTAAGTTAAGCAGGTGGACAAATTTGTGCAGTCATCCAGAGCGTGACTGCTTCATCAAGCGGTGGCAGGTTAGAGTGGGCACATTGGGGGATCCTTAGGACGGCATTCGATGATGTTGTTGTTGAATCCCCGGCAGATACAAGGGGTAACGATCGTGACATTAGTGACGTTCACATTGTGCTACCTTCGGTACGACCGGAGGAAAAAGTTGAAAAGCTTAACTTTCACACGACCGGCTTTACGAAGCTTCGTATAGCACACTTGTGCGTCCCAGCAAAAATTGGTCTATACGGCCAGGTCTTACGAAACTCAGTCCCTTCTACTCCATGAGATAATTGAAAGTGAACCAAGATGATCCCACCGACCCACCGGGTCTCCATATCACTCGCAATCGAAAGGAAGAGATGACACTATCCACACAGCAGATGATGTTGACAGAAAGTGTATCTTTGTGCTCAGTTTATTCAATGAGTTCTTTTTTGATATGGTCACTGTACTTGTGATTGCAGTACTACTGCTTTCAACAGAGCTGCAGCAAAAAGCCACCCTAAGCTATGTCTGTTACCGCTGACAGATTTACAACCATTCAAGACTGAGGACGACTTCTTGTCGAGAGGGGACCTGCAAACCATTCACTCATTCATCTCGATCTAAAGTTAGCTCATTTCCCAGAAGCTTCAGTGCTTTATAGCAACATTCCGTCTCTCTACTGACAGCGAGGACCGCAAATCAAGGACCCTCTTCAGCTCGTTGTGCGTCGCAACGGTCGTGGTTGAGCTGCTCACCCAAAGTCGATGGAACTATGTGAAAGAAAAGCAGAACCACATTTTTGGTTTGGATAAGACCGTGCAATCAGAGACACCAGATCATCTGGAGAATTTAGGATGAAAGCATCAATGTCTCTCATCCAAAAAAACTCGTTCCTGCCTCTTGCAACAACTACAGACGGACAGCACAACGTCACCATTAAGATACGGTCCAGCATACTGTGTGAACGTCTACAGCTATGTTGCACCGTGCGAATCTGCACGTATCATTGCGGCTTCCGTCTCTGGTCAATAGACCACATATTCATCTGAGTCAAATTGAGGAGAAGATCGTGTTTCATCTCGAAAAGCACCATTTTACGATAGCCTTCATTGCCAAGAGAGGATTCGATATCGCTGAATTCAAGATAATCTGAAAACGTATCCACTTTTGCCGCATTACCCTAACGTACACGCGATGCAATGTGCTGTTCGATTCAAGGACCTCTGAGCCTCTGAAAATTGCACTGGATTTCAGCAAGGAGATGGGCTAGTGTGTGAATTCGAGAATCTGGTGCTAGAGAAGATAGTGAGCGGACTGTTGTTGGAACGCAAGTCACCATCTACAAGTCAGTCCAACTGTTGGGTTATGCAGAAGACAACGACATCGTCGTACGATCTGAATATGCCAAAGTGGAAGCTTTCACGGCGATGGAAGAACAGACTAAATAAGTTCGTCTAGTTCGACGGCTAATAAGCTAACAAATGGCGTCGAACAACAACTGTTTTGCGTGCACACTTTGGACAAAATCTACCTCGGGACAAACGCGAACTCCTTGTGGAGATCCTACGCAGCAACGCCCTTAGGAAAGCAGCAACGCCGCTATTTCGGTTCGTCGAAACAACTGGCGTAAAACGTACTGTATCTTGGCACCAAAATCTTCTTCTTCTTTGATTGGCGTTACAATCCGTGGTGGACCTGGGCCTCAATCAACATGCCTCTCCAGCTAGTACAATTTTTCGCCAGCTGCCTCAAGTTGCGCAAACCAAGTTGATTGAGGTCCTTTTCCACTTGTGTGCTCCATCTCATGCGAGGACTTCCTCTGTTGCGCTGTCCCAATGGCTCGGTATGGAAGAGTCTTCGGGCCCGAGCTGTGGTGTCCATTCGCTCTACATGACCTAGTCATCCTAAGCGTTGAATCCGAAGGCGCTTAACTAGGTGCATGCCGCTGTACAGCCTGCACTGTTCGTGGTTGAATATTCTCCTTCAGGCGCCATCAACGCAAGTAGCAAAGAGCTTCTTCATCCGCTTTCTGGGATGATCAGAGTGTTATATAAAGTCAACTTGGTGTTTCGAGAGATGGGTCTGTTACTCAATTGCCCCTTGAGCCCAAAGAAGCAGCGATTGGCAAGAGTAATTTTGCGCTAGATTTCGGTACTGGTGTTGTTGTCCCTATTTGCTCCAGAGCTGAGGTAGACGAAGTCCTTGACTACCTCAAAGCTTCTGCTGCCCATTATGACGCTCTGTCCGAGACGTCGATGTTGTGCTTCCTTTCGTGATGACAGCATGTACTTTGTTTCCCCTGGTTTACCGCTAGACCCATTTTAGCCGCTTCTGCTTCAACGCCAGCAAACGTCTAATTGACGGCTCGCTGTGTTCGTCCAATCACGACAATGTCGTCCGCGTAAGCAAGCAGTTGAACGGACTTTCGGAAGATCGTGCCTCTGGTGCTTACGTTTGAGTTTCGCACGACCTTCTCAAGACACCAAAATCACGCCAGTCCTGCCGAAAGCTGATTCACAAAATAGCAGAACTGAATCTTGGTGCCTTCGAAAGAAAAATCTACGGCGAATATAAATATGTTCCTTTTTGCTAGAAAGCTGAATGGAGAGCAATACATATAATATGTGCGGCGCTTCATATCGTAGAGGGCCAGGGCCTAGCTTCTCAGCAACCACTCGTGTTGTACGTGCTATTGTTCTCACACGAGTGGAAGGGACCTACAGTTTTATGCCGACTCTGCACGGCCAAGCTTAAGAAGCTTTTTCTCACTGGCATGGGGAGCATTGTCAGGGAGCACGAAAATTATTTTTAGTCGGGATCTATCCTAGACACGTAAAGCCAAGTACGTTGGGGTCGACGCTCATACCCGAATTGCCCGAGCTGGATACATATATGGATGTAAAAATCCATCGACTTCATTGCCTGGTGCACAGCACATGGGAACTTAAGGCTGTGGACACTTTACATACGTCAGCGTCAGCAACAACAAGGCTACGGTAGCTGACAGCCTACCCGCCGAGGCTTTTGAAGCCGGAGCATGCACAAACTCATCTGTAAAATATGGTCGGAGGAAAACATGCCCGGTGACTGCAATCTCAGCATTTTTTGCCCGATCCACAAAAAAGGAGACTCCTCTGAACTGCGCCAACTACAGAGGCATCAGTCTCCTAAGTATCACATACAAAATCTTATCTGCCGTACTGTGTGAACGCCTAAAGCCATTCGTCAACAACCTGGTCGGTCCATACGAGCGTGGCTTTAGGCCAGGAAAATCCACCATCTACGACCGAATTTTCACACTTCGGCAGATTTTGGAGAAAACCCAGGAGTAACAAATCGATACCCACCACCTGTTCATCGATTTTAAGGCCGCGTATGATAGCATCTATAGAGACGAGCTATACAGAGCAATGTCTAGTTTTGGCATCCCTACCAAACTCGTCCGTTTGTTTGGATGGAGAATGCACGCTGCTCCATCAAGGGCGGTAAAGACCTAACCGAGACCTTTGATGTCAGAAAAGGCTTCAGACAAGGCGACGCGCTTTCATGCGACTTTTTCAACTTCGTTCTTGAACGAATTGTTCAAAACTCGAACGCCAACGCATGAGGAACAATCTTTCAGAAGTCCGTCCAACTACTCCCGACGATGATGACATTATCGGAAGAACGCAGCGTGAATGGCGCTTTTGTGGTGATTGCAACGGAGGCCGCGAAGCTGGGTTTAGCGGTAAACGAGGGTAAGACCGAGTATATGCTGTCAACGAGAAAGGACACCCAACACCGACGTCTCGGTCAGAACGTCGCAGCAGACAGATATAACTTTTTCAATTCAGATAACTACACCAGCGCTGAAATCAAACGAAGAATAACTCTTGCTCAATCGGTGCTTCTTTGGGCTAAGAAAGCTATTGGTTAACAAAGATTGGCTGTAGTCTTGTTTACAAGCCGTCGTTGGCTTGGCTATGGTAAGCCGCTATTCTGTGTAAAGCGATGCAGCCTGAATAAATAGTGGATTCCGTGACAGGGTGGCACGTAACTCAGGCAAGTGGAGAGGGGCCTCAACCAACTATGGGAGACAGCTAGCTAAAGATCGAGCTGGCTGGACACGCTTCTTGGTTGAGGCCCAGGTCCACCCCGGACGGTAGTGCCACCTTAAGTAAGTAAGTAAGTCAGCGATACTTTGACATGTTATTAGAATACATGCTTTCTTATGGAAGGTGACACGTAGGCCAACCTGAAGTTGACGCAACGGATGTAGTTACACATCCTTTTTTTCTCTCCTTCAGCGTTAATTGTATATTTTTTAGTAAATAAAATCATGTCACTAAAATTAGCTGTGCGTTGAAGTATTATGTGTTGCACCCAGTGTGTTCAAAGTCAACATGAATCTACCCACAGATTCGTTGGTGCCCATATCATCCAATTCTATGTATAGTTCTTGCTGGTGGTGGTAATGGTCTGCCCAGCGTCGCAGCCAAAGCAATATGGACTGATGACTCCGGCGGACCAAAATCCACATCAAACAGTGACTTTTGCTTGTTAACCAAAAGTTGCAAGTGCTGTTGAGCTCTATGTCCCTCCATGGCGTTTGGCACATCAAACTGAATTAATGACAGCTAATTTGACAGATGTTTGCTTCAACTATATGTTCGCTAAAGGGCTGTCATTAAGTTCTCTAGTTCCTTGAAGGGGAAACTTCAAATTGAATTGATGTCTTATTGGACAACAGCTGTTCCAACAAGAATACATCCTCACGATCTCCACCACCGCCGCTAATCCATCACTGCACACAAATAGATCAAACTGCCAATGACCCCGTTGCACCGCCATCGGCAAATCATGCCCAAGTTCACCTGCCCACCCATCGATTCCACCTCTAACTGCGTTCATTCCTGAACTCTTGCAATGCATAGCAGACATTTAATGTCGCCGCCACACGCTCCGCCATTCCAGCGAGCGAATCCAAGTGAGACAACAGCCGAGAGTTCGGTTCGAATAACGACAATTAAAATTCATTCATGAAACCCAAACTGTCTAACCCCAATCAGCAGACGGCCACGGCAGCGCCGAGTGCAAAAGCACTTCCTCGTGACAACGACCGCGACGGAAAAGGCCACAAATGAAACGAAAGAAAAGAACAAAACGACACACGCACCCACAGAAGCACAGCACCACCAACAAGAGGCGAGGAAAAAAATCAGCAACACAGTAATCCCTTGCGAAAACCTTGAATTAGCTACAGTCGCGTCGCGCCACTCCACGACGCCGTCATGGACGGGACAACAACACACAGCAAGACGACATAAATGTATCTATTGCATTCGCAAGATACATTTCCATGAAATAATCACGCCGCAGTGGGCACGCGCCGCCAGCGTTCCAGTTCTCTTCGTGCGCTCGAGCGCCCCATCCCCCAGTCGCTGCTGGCAATGCCGCGCTCTCTTCGCTGGTTTGTTTTGATTCCGAGGCGATTGAGATGTTCGGCCGACTGGGCAAATTCCCAGTGGGTTCTAGATACATTCCAACCGGGCGGACGGCAACCGCCATCGTCGAACATGTTGCCGGATGCCGGCTCTCTCTTCCACTTTCCATTCCATACGCGCGCACGTTCCACACGTTCCACACACACTCTTCGGCTGATAGCACGGTGCCTGGAATGGTCTGCGGCTGGCGGCTGGCCCGGCACATCAACATTCCAGTGTGCGGCCGCTGGTTGCTGTTCGATGGCGCAAACTACGTCCAATCAGTTTGCTGTAGATTGTATTCGGTGACGGGTCTGTGTCGCATCGAGAGCGAATCGCGTGCCAAGGAACAGTATATCACAAGGCAAACCAGGATAGATACATAGACGCCCCTGTCTCTGCACCCAGTTGTCTACCGCGGGACACTAAAACAAAAATCGAATTCGAATTGGTTCCTCCGTTAGCTTGCGAATCGGGAGTGCTTTTTCCGTATCCCTGCGCCACTCGGGTGTGCATTCATTTCGGTTTTGTGTATCCAAACATCGTCCTCAAGCCCGTGGACCGCCGCGGTGCTCTGGTGATAAATTAACGAAAGTGTATCGATACTGCATCGGCTGCGAATCCACACATCGGATGTTAAGTGCGAAATTGATTCGCTCGCAACCAGCGGCGCGCTGAAGTTCAAGATAAAGGAAGTGTGAAATGCCTTAAAAGGAATTCGCTGTCCGCGGCGATAATGTCAGTGAGTGAGTGCGAGGAAGTTCCTTAAATCGAATCGTGAATAATCAACGAAAAGAGTTGTGATCCCTCCCGAGAGAAAAAGAAAAGTTTGTGCTCAAGCAAGAAGGAAAGGTGATCAAGTGAAAGAGATACATCGCGATTGTTATGGATTAAAGATACGAGAAAAAGATACAAAACAAAAAGAGAAGAAAAAAAAATCGTTGTCGCCGCGTGCAGATACGGATTAATTATTCCACAGGATTTCCGAATTAAAAGGTTTGAATTCAGTTTTATCTCTCGACATTTTTGTGAAATGAATAACTGATGCGGAAGGAGTGCGCATTTTTGTTTTTGATTGCTGGGATGCCTCAGGGTTGTCCGTTGACTGCGTGAGTGTTCATTTTGGGTGAATGTTCTCTGAGTGAATTGCTACCATAAATTGATGGCTTTTGGGAAAATATGTGACGGGCTAGGTTTGGGGTGCATTTTTTGAAGGTTTTTCATGCTGAAAGTGGATTCATGTCGAGGTGTCACGGAAAGAGAGATTTTTGTGTTTCTGAACTAAGAGGCTTGCCAGACTAACTGCCAAGTGGTGGTCGCGGGAAGATGGATTGGTTTTCTTGTCCAGACTTGAGTTTGCTTCTTTCTGTCGGCTACCATATGAAGCTTCTGGTTAGATTCTAGCACCCTGAAGGCTTGCTATTCAATAGGTGGCACATTTGGCGAATTTTATGTGCTCTCTAATCAGCTGTGAGTTAATTGTGTACACAGAGAAATCCAAACGTGAGATTTCTTTCGGTTTGAGTCAGCTAGGATTCTCTGGACGATATTTCCTAAAGTCGGCGCATCATCAGTATTCATTTTTGCTGATTAACTGAATTGATGGGATCCTTGAAGATTGTGGCCTCTCATCTTTATTCAGGGTAGAGTTGACCAGCTCCCTAACGAAGTACAGGGATTTTGAACTGCTATGTTAAGGAAATTCTGGTGGCCCGTGGCGTTGTGGGTATGTGCGTCGACCCCAACCTCGACGTCGTAGGTTCGATTCCTGCTCTGAGCGACCAAAATAATTTTCACGACCCCACCTCTTTCGAGTCTTTGACAATGCTCAAGGAGTATTTCCTGTCTAGAAAAAGCTTCTCAAACTTAGCCGTTCGGAGTCGTCATAAAACTGTAGGTCCCTTCCACTCGTGAGAGAACAATAGCACGTACATTACGAGTGGTTGCTGAGAAGCTAGGCGCTGTCCCCCTACGGGCTGTAGCGCCATCCATATTATATTATTATTATTATGTTAAGGAAATTCTGCTAAATTCTCCGTTTGTCGACATTGCAGACGAGTGGAAGCCCCAGGCCAGGGTTTCAAACCAGACAAGGTATTTATTTGAGATGAATGGAAGTGCAACATACCACATGTACATATTTACAGTGGATATTTTCATTAAACGATCGCATTATGGTGGGCTTGCCTTGTACACCGTCATGGGAAACTTCCGACTTCCGACTTTCTTACTCAACGACTGATGCTTGGGTGTAAGAAACGTTTTTTTCTGCTTCCATGAATCTATTTAAGTTTCTGATGCATGACGGAAGAAGTAGTACAAAATGCAGAACATTGACATTGACTCTTGTTCCATCATTTATTTGAACCTAAATACATATTTCTGCCAATTTCATAATTAAATTGATCTCCATCAAGCAACGGCAAATGATGGAGTTCTCCTCGCTAAGACCCCGACGTTCTACAGCCTGTGACCAACTGGATTGGTGTGCCAAGCTATGTACTGGGTCCACTATTGTGCGTCACTTTTGAATGTCGTCGCTTTCGTACTCTTCCCAAAACTTTGTATTCACTGACTAGAAGCATCAGTTTGATTGTCCTTTACAAGAAATGGAAGCAGATAAGAGGGACTTTTTTTTCCGAAATCTTATGCTTGTGTGAAAAAGAGTTGGAACAATTTTATAACTTTCGATCAGGGATGTTGCCGAAATGAGACATTTAATTAAAAGGCCAACCAACCACAGAGGGTCTGTACCAAACTGGCAGAAGGAACTGAGGACTAAGAACAAAGTGTCCTGTCGATTTGAAACCTTCCAACCACTACTGAAGTTCTTAATCGTGAAATTTGCAGCGATGAGACAAAACCTTCAAAATGTACTGTGGATAACATAAATTAAAATCACTTTAACCGAGGGCTGGTTAAAACCCCATACGTTGCCAAAAGATATCAGAAATTGACACCTTCGTCTGTCGATGCACCAGAGTTTCCTGACATCCTCGATTGTTTAGCCATCTTGCAGAACTGGCGACGGATGAGCCTTGAGACGTTAGTCATCGGTTAACTCGGTGGCAGTGATTTTCAGTCTAGCTCTTCAGACGTTTGCCTAAGGTTTGACAGTAGGTAGCTGGCATTTGGCACAGTCTCGCTTGAGCATCTCTGGGGATTCCCTAGGAAGCTGAGTTTTCGGCGCAGTCCAGCACAAGGTAAAATACAATGATGTGAGCTGAGGTGAACAAATAAATCATTGACTTGCTCCTCTGGTGAATGAGGTTGCAAAGAAGATGAAAACAGCTTTTTTTTCTGAAAAGATTTCCTTGAAGCCTTCGAAATAAACAAACATGACGTCTTAGACAACATCTTTATCAATAAACCAAAACAATGTGTCACTGTGTGACAGTCAACTTTCAATAGATTGCGCGATTGACAAAAAAAAACGCAAAAGTCGCCACCAAAAATGAATTTACTGGATTTCCATTTATTTTGTCCACTGCTACTACCCATGCTTTGTCCTCCGGTCGTAGGGTAACTTTGCATTCAGTTCCAATGACTTTGCACTTGATGTTGTGTCTTATGAAAAATGTCTTATCAAAACATTGAGTAAACCTGCAAGCCAGCTAGTCCATTACAGACACCTCTTGTGAAAAGGGAAGATCTTGATGCTCTCAAGCCTTACTTTGCCAAAATCTTAACATCATTTTGCTGCAAAAAAAAATGTGGACTGATACATCTCCCGCCTCTGAGGGGGTAAATAAGCTTAGCTTTGAAACTCAGTTGTCCACCAAAAAATGCTGCTTCAACATTGCGGCCTCTCTGCAAAATATAATGTTTCGAGCCCATTGGGGGGACAGGAGATGCTCAACAGCGTCTTCATGGTCAAGTCTATTCTCTAGAGATGTCCATTCCCTTAGGTGACACTGAATGAAGGACAGGCATGAAGGAATTAATCCGTCTTCTGGCGTTTGTGTGAACCTTCGAAGAAAACTGTCGGTGTCCTCTTTACTGTAGAACAGTGAGTTTAGTTTCTGGCTTTATTTTAAGTGACGACTTCTAGAGGGAAAAGTTTGCGCCAACGGATGAGAATCGACGTCAGATCATCCTGAATTTTTGGGCCTGTATGCATTAGCTGATTTAGACTGCTTCCATTTGAAGATGTTGCTGAGGCATCAAATACCACTCTTAATTTTGTCGTTGTGCTGTCCGGTTTTCTTACAGCATGATGTGGTAAGTAATATGAACCTTTTTCATTTACTTTCTGGCATTTAGTCATATGTCCCAATTGAAGATATTCGTTCGTTCTTCTGATATGTTTGTATCCTTTAGAAATAGTCTCTCCATATGTAGTAATCTTGCTATGGCTCTTTTTCTTGAGTTATTATTTTCTAATATCCGTTTCGGTTGTACTTCGAAAGGGATTCGGACTATATAACGACCTTCTTCGTTTCGAGCTGTAGTTTCCTTATAAAATTCTTCGCAAGACTTATCAGGTGTATGGTGGGCTTTGTAGTCACTTGTTATCGTATCAACTCCTTAAGAGTCCCAAAACTTGGGAACTTGCTTATCAAGATCCTCTATTGTGACATGCCAAGTAAGCGACATTCTCTCCGGATTTTTTTACTATGGTACTACCGGATATGATCCATCCAAATATAGTTTGCTGAGCTATTGGTGTACCTGGTTTTCCCTTTATAAATCCTTCCTGAAGTATTTCTGCCAGTTAGGAATATGATATGTTGGATCTGCAAGCATTAAATTCTGCAAATGTTCCCATTTATTCGGCGTGAGTTGAGTATTTGGAAGTGTGCGGATACTCGGTACAGATACTCGGATTTGTGTTTAGTGTGATATCCACTTTATATTTGATGGTGGGTACCTCGTGCGACCCAAGTCCGGTCACGGTGGCATCTACCTTGGTTTTATGAAGCTGTAGTTTGTTTACGATATCTTCCGTAACAAAAGACGCCTGGAAGCCTTGATCTATTAATGCTGTTGCTTGATCCGTTGATTTTTATTATCGCTGTAGCCAAGATTACATTGTTGTCGATTGTGCATTTGATTGGTTTGAGATATGATTTTTGGGTATTGACCGATTTGAAGCTGCTTCTCTGTGGAGAGTTGAATGATGTTTACCTTTGCAACTAAAGCAGCGCCCCTTTGATGTGCATTGTGTGGCCATGTGCCCTGGACGTAGGCAGTTTTTGCATAACCTCTATTCCCTTACAAGGTCGTTTCGTTGTTTGATATCTTTGTCCTTATACTGTTTACAAGTATGTAAATGGTGACTGCCATTGCAATATACACATTTACTTGTCTGTAGTGCTGAGTGGAAAGCCCTTGGTTGATTGGGCTTCTGTTTGTTGATATCCCTCCTGTGTGAACCTTCTGTCGCTTCAATTGATTGAAATCTATTCTCAATAAATTCCAGTAAAGGTTACAATTCTTGTATTTCACGTGGTTTCTTTATTGACTGTTCATATAGTCTTTGGGACTCCTTGTCCATTTTTTGATATGCTAGATAGGCAACAAATCTTCCCCAGTTTGAAACATCGATTCCTATGTTTTTGATTGCTGACATGCACTCTTTTATGGTGTCGAGCAATCGCTTTAAAGATGTAGTCGATTCTTGCTAAAAGGCCTTGCCTCCGCTAGCGCATTGGAATACTTTTCTTTTTCACTTTTTCGTTGCATTTTGGACTTGTTAGTTCTTCAATAATTTTTTTTTGTTTTGAATTGAAAAAAACCTGCTCGGACTTATTCCTTGGCTTTAATATTTTGGTAGTGTAAGTTTTGAGAAATTCTTCTGAACAGACACTGTTTTTGAGAATACCTTCAGATCATCTAGACGCTATCTGTATGCCATTGTGGCTATTTGTGATCGGCTGGGTCGTGTTCCTTAGTGTCGAGTGGATCACATCTTCTTACAAAGTGTGATAATTAAGCTCTCAAAAATAGAATCAAACTGCACACATCTCCAATTGGATTCACATTCTTTACAATTTGCCACACAATCCCTCTCGATTCAGACGAAAAGTCAATTTTGTTTGTCTCAATTTCAAGTCAAAATTTCCCCCAACTCAAGGACAATGCATAAATCCTCTCCGAAAGCGCACTTGTTCAAGGGTGTTCTCCGTTCACTCGTCTACCCACCCCATTAAATATCTATTTGATCGCACAAATATCCCACTATAAAGCAAATTGCTTGTGCAGCCGCAACAACAAACCTCGAGGGCGTGTCCTCAAGGCAGACACCGCATCTATCTTGTTAAAGTTGAATAAAATAATCACTAATTCATTCAGCAGCGCACGGCTTTAATGCCTCCATTAAGGGATTTAAATTCGTTGCCAAATGATCAGCCACATATTGAATTTGCCGGACGAGGGTGGTGTTAGATACCAGCGCGTACACACTCTGTCGAAAGTGGAAATCTGCTAAACACATTCACTTACTCGGCGAACACACACGCAGGAGCAGCAGCAGCAGCAGCAGCAGCAAAAAAAGGGGTCGATTACCCGACATTCATTTCAATTCCATGGCAGCAAGCAAATAAGTTGCGAACGAATTAGTCCTGCAATGGCTGCCGCCGCCACGGCTTCTGCCTACCGAGCACCGATGATGATGATGACGATGGTGGTGGTGGTGGTGGTGGAGTGGAGTGGAGTTGGATGGAGTAAATTGTGAACCCAGCATTTTTCTGCGCCCAAAAATATCCACACACACACGCGCGAGCGCACATAAACCCCTTTTTGTTCCAGACTCTCTGACACACACACACATCCGTAGAGCAACCCTAGGACAAAGTCATTTGACTAGATATCAAAATTCAAGCGAAATGAAAACATTAAAGCCGGGTAATGAAGTGTATCGAACAGCGGGAGGTGGGGTCGGACAACCCTTGCATCCTCGGCACGAAAATCGACGACTCTCGCTCATTAAGGGACGCAGAGATACACGTTTTGTTTCGCGCTACAATGCGAACCCCCTGGTTTTTGTCTTGTTTGCCCTCGCATGTGTGTGCACGTGTGGGAGACACACTCGCTTCGGGAGTCGTTGGGACCATTGAGGCGGCATAAACCTCTGATTCGATTGAGTAAATTTTCGGCTTAAAGATTGCATGACTGATGTGTCTTTCGGCGATTACGGCGATAATTACGGTGGCTGGCCGGTCACCAGCAGAAGCAGCCGAAAAGAAACCGAAAAAGCAGCGACCGCAGCGAATTTGTGTCGAAACAAGATTCGCTGCGAGATACGCGCTCTCGGTGATACAAGTGAGATTACACTTCAATTGTGCGGCTGCTGTCTGCAGACACACACTGAAGCGGTCATCGAGTGATATTTGATACGACATTTGCGCGAATCTCAGAAGCTGGTCGAGAAATTACAAGGAATCACCGAGTGATTAAGCAAGAGCCGGCTCTGATTGATGCGATCGCCGTGTCGGGAGGGATAAAGGATCTCCTGAGAAGTGAAACCCGGGCAGTCGCACGCTCGACTTCGAATATGTATTCAGGGCATTCCTCAATTGGGTATGCAAGCAGCGCGGTGGCCGCGAATTAAGTGTGTCTATGTGGAGATTGGCATTCTGGCGCTTGTTCTTCGAGGACTCGCAAATTCCGTCACGTTATGATTCACTTTTGGTGATAAATCCGAACATCTCTTGACAGCCCAATCAGTTCGCACAGATGTTTGGAATTTCGTTCGCCGCGAGCGACTAGGTGTCAGGTTTCAAGATGATTCGTGATCTGTGATTAATTTAAGTCCCTGAGGCCATCGCTCAATGCAAAGTCACACCCGTTTTCAAGACCTACTCTGTCGCGGGCTTAACAGGTTCTGACTGTGGAACGCTTGGTTTCTCTCTTTGGTTCACAGCTGGAAGGCTGGAGTGACGCGACTTGAAACCGGAAAGTGGCGTGAATGGATGTTTACTTTTGCAAAAGAATGGTGGAAGCTGGAGGACAATGGATTAACATTTTGTCACATTCTGTGCCTCTTGGGAGAGAACGGTGACAGTTTTGATTGATTTCTTCGTCAGATGGTGACGTGGTGATGGCCTGAATGGTAGTCTTCCATGGCAAGCAGTCTAAATGTGCGTGGTCTCACTAGTGACAGTCTTTTTTTTTGTGAAACTCTCTCTCCACTCTCTCACCATTGAATTATGCATTTTTTTCTAGTCGCGATTTGAACCCTGCCTTTCCGCGTATGAATGGACGTACGTACCCACAGCGGCATGTTGAATGACCAAGAAGTAGACTACCTATTGGTCGTTCATTTCGGAATCGTTTCTCGCAAAAACTTAAGACTTTGGTTCCGATTGTGAGGCTTTTTGTCATAACTCCAATTTTTAGTGCATTTAGTGCACGATTTCAACTCTCCGCAGCATCATCCACTTTTTCGTCGATTGTACACAGCTCCTGGATGGCGCGATGGTTGATGCCTGCTCTTGTGTATAGGTTATAGGAGTCCCCGGTCCGAGTCCCAAAATAAGCAAAGTTAAAATACATTTATGTGGTTTTCAAGTCTAATCCAGTCACCTTTTCCCGTCGTCATCAAATTGACGGCCCTGGGTATCACAATGGACCAACAATTACCTAACATAACACAGCTCCTGACGAGTGTTTATTTTGCTGACTATTTCTTTGAGTATCTTAGTTTGTCAGGAAGCCCAACAGAGCGAGTACAAGTGGAGAAGGACTTGCACCAAATTGATGCGTGGTGCTGGAGCGGCTTCTTGGTTTGCCCAGGATTGTGGCATCAAACAAAAAGAAGGCGACTTCCCTAACTCTCAGCTAACCACTCTTGTTTTACTCGATTCACTGAGAATAGTGTCATGTCTAAATGGTCTAATATTCCTTTAAACGTAGCTACAGAGGCGTAGATCACAAAGTGAGCCAAGTTGTTGAGTGGAGACGCTTGTGCGTAATTGCGGAGGGTACGAACGTAATGTGCTTCGAATACCCATTGAAGATGAAAGTTTATTTTAAACCCGATTTGTCGTTCAGCTGGCGTTTTTAGTTCAACTACTCTCAGTGTGTCTGACTTTTGTCACAGAGCTGCCAGAGGGAAATACCAGGTGTACCAGTGTGAAGTGAGTATTTCGCTTGACCTTTCTGTGTTTTTTTATATCGATCGGCGCTTTGCTCTAGCTTTGAACCCAATCTTGCACAACGCCGGAGCAATCTCTTCGCGACATGAATAGATGGGTCTTTTCAGACGAGTGACGACAACTGTATGTTTTGTGGGTTCTTGGTTTTGCGTACTCTTTTCTATAACATCCAGACGTTAGACATGGAATGGTAAAACAGGCGCATCTGGCATTGCTTGCTTTGTAGTTTAATTTTGTATCGGCCCATGGCACTGTGTTCATGTCACTGTGCATCAAATCGACACCACCCATATGGCGATGGGATTCTGCCACGATGTTGGTCGTTCACCTGCAGCTTCTGTTCACTTTGTCATATATTGAGACATGGGACTTGGTCAGCTCGTCCACAAGACTGGAGCAAGTGCGACAAGTTCATTGTTCTTTCCAGACGACTGTTGTTATTTGCCAACATACTCGACCGTGTACCCGGGTGGTTTTGCGAGACTTCTTATTCCAGAGTCAGCATGCAGCCTGGTATGGGATTTTTTCTGACAGTACTGCAAAATTCGATTTCTTTATTATTCCAAATTATTCGATAAATATTCCGCATTAAATTAAACGTCTATCCTGATTCCAAGTCACCATCAATATGCCCGCTCTCCTTCGTTTTTCCTTTTCTACTTCTCTCTTTCTTCTTCCGCAATACAAAGACTTAGAATGTCTGCTTTGGTTATTGGAGCAAAAGTTAATTTTGATTTCGTGGCATTTTACTAGCAGACTGGGAGCAAAATTTGATGCTGTCAGGCTCACTGGACTCAACAACATTTTCTGCTTCAGTTTCGGGCTCAAATTCACAGAAACCACTCAGGACATAGATTTTGTCTTCTTGATTGGCGCTACAGTCCGGGGTGGACCTGGGCCTCAACTAACATGCCTATCCAGCCAGCACGATCTTTTGCCAGCTGCCTCCAGCTGCGCACACCAAGTTGGTTGAGGTCCTTTTCAACTTGCGTGCGCCATCTAGTGCGAGGACGTCCTCTGTTGCGCTGTCCCAATGGCTCGGTGTCGAAGACTCTTCGGGCCGGAGCTGTGGTGTCCATACATAGATTTTGTCACCGTATTTAATAAAATGGGCTCTAGCGCCAGCCCTTAGAGAGGCAGGGACTAGCTTCTAATTAAAACTTCTCTCACGAGTGGAAGGGACCTACAGCTTTATGCCGACTCTAAACGGCCAAGTTTGAAAATGTTCTAGACAGGACTTTTGAGCACTGTGAATGACTCGAGGTGGGGTCGTGAAAATTATTTCTGTCGTACAGACCCACTACCGTCATTATGGACGTCCAGTATTACGTAACATATGTTAGATTGCAAACTTCTTTAAGTCAAAGTCGGCTGCCATCAGATCTGCGAATGTTGCAAGACTCAAGTCAAAAGGGGTCGCAACTTAGAAACGAGAAGTCAGTACTCAGAAGAAAGCGTGCGCTGCAGAAATGACATTTCGTGAATTTCAAACATACACAATCTTCTATTACATTTTTAGCTAATTCGATATATGGAAACTAGCGATGGGAACTATCGAATAAAAATTATCGAGTTATTCGATAGTGGCAAACTATTCATTTATTCGATAGTCGAAAATTGTTCATTCATCCAATTGAACGAATAAAAAACATTCGATTGTTTTTAGTTGTATTACTGGTTAGACAGAGTCGAATGGTTTTTGTAGCTGCTCTGAGTGAGAGAATTCCCACAATATTTGCATGACAGACTGCTCACGTATATGGTTTGGTTCGAGTCGATAGTTCGACTCAGTTGGGAAATGAGTTCGAATGTCAAAAAAACGCTCTGCACGTCCTAGCTCAATAACACAAAATTGGTAATGTGGAGACTGAGTAGCACAAATTTTGTGTAGAATGAAGATCCATATGCCACACGACGATATCATAGGCTAATTAATAATATTTTCATAAGTCGGTGCGAGTGGTGGCCCGTGGCGTTGTGGGTATGTGCGTTGACCCCAAACTCGACGTCGCAGGTTCGAATCCAGCTCCTAGCGACACAATTAATTTACACGACCCCACCTCTTTCGAGTCATTGACAAAGTTCAAAAGTCCTGTCAAACTTGGGCATTTAAAGTCGGCATTAAACTGTAGGTCCCTTTCACTCGTGAAAGAACAATAGCACGCACAACACAAGTGGTTGCTGAGAAGCTAGGCCCTGGCCCTCTATGGGCTGTAGCGCCACCCATATTATTATAATTCATAAGTCAGTGCCTTTTTGAATTTCCCGTGGAGTAATTTTAAATCAACGCTGTTCCCAGCACCTGTCACCTATGAACTACTACTCTCCAGCTTTGACTACGCTGCATAACTTAGTTTTTGTTTGGCAGAAGAAAGCAGACAAATTGGTGAATTTCAACGAAAATGTGAAAAAAGTGCATTTTGTGTCTGTTCATTAAGCATCTCTTTTGAATGCTCACTATGGCTAATCAGCATCACACACTACAATGGTTATGAGGTGTTCTACTGAGTTCCGTTGAGGTAGGACTGACACAAGTAACGCCGGTCGCACAACAGACGTCGTCACGGCAGCAGTCTCTGTTAAAGTTGATGCAATGATTTTTAACTGCTGGCGGGCTGTCTAAGACTGTTTGACAGAAGCACAACCATGAGACCTCTTCAAAGGCGAGCCAAAAGTCCATAGATTTGCCTACGAACTGCTAGCCCATTCCGGGTATTCTCCAGACTGCTGCAGTTGCCATGTGACAGATCCGTCCTTCGACTTGGGTTTCTCTTCTCCCACGAACGTGTACGCTAAAAACGGGCGGGCGTCTCCTTCGTCATTTCCTTCCAAAGCTCTCAGATTCTCGATCGCTTTTGTCTGATCGCGGCGCCGAGATGCCGTCACCAGTTGGCACTGACTGAGCAAAACTGTCGCTCCACGTCAACCGCTTCCTTATTGTCAGCGACATTCTTCGATGCAAATTGGACTCATTATTTCCATCCCGACAACAGAAGCAACAACGGCAATGTTAACGATAACCATCGCATTTTAGGTCACTTAAGTGGGCAACCGGTTCCCCGGCAGCCGCCAGATGAGTTCAATTGACTCACTTAGACGTCTCCGCGATGAATCGGGGAGACTCCTACACCCGACCTGCCGAAGCACGTGTGCCTCAGATCATCGCGCCGACAACCGGTCCGCTCGGAGGTTGTTCACCCAAAACATCGCTCGTCTGTCGAAACTAAGTGCGATGGCTTGAAGCGTTTGTTCTCTAGAGATTCCCCGGTTTGACCTTCCCGTGCGTCCCCACCGCATGTATGCAATTTTCCCAGCAGTCGTCTCGTGTCTAGACCTAGGCGCCTTCGCCCGAGAAGTCATTACCTGCCCCCGCTGAGTGGGAAATTGGCTCGAAAGCTCGACGCCATCAATTTGTCACACATGCTGTCTGCCTCAATCACAGCCTTACAACATCGACCGGGAAAAGTGTCTCACGTCGAAAACAAGGTGTCGCCCGATACATCATCGTCATCATCGTCAAGAAAACAAATCACAAATTCGCAGCGCACCCCGCCGTGCGGCATCTGAAGCTCGCAAATTTTCTTATTACCTCCCATAATTGATCTGTCGTGACCAGTCCGAGGAATTCGAATGCACACAGCAGCACCGAGCCGAGCCGAGCCGAGCGCAAATTAATCATTTCGATTTCAAAGCACACCAGGCGCACCAGAACTTCACTTGGTCCGTCCACAGCAGGAAACCCAGCCAGCGGCGGCCAAGTGGGGCGATTTCACGGTCGCTCTGCGGCGGCGGTGGCGTCAGCGATGGCCACGCACACACATCCGTGCAATCGATATCCATTCCTAAATTAGGAATTAAACCGTCCAAATGGCTGTGTTTACACAAATAGCGCCACAATTCAATTTCAAATGAAATATTCATTAAGAGACGGACGGGAGAAGAAGCAAACAGCAGTCGCACTCGCGGGGGCGGCTGGCCAGGAATGTGAAATTATACGTGCAAATTACTTTACGCTCGTGGAATTGCAATTGACTTATTGGCGCTGGCGCCAGCGTGTGGTGTTGGCGGTGCTGCAGCCCGGGCAGCAGCTGCCGTCCATGTGGTTCTTGCCGCCTCCGTCCGCCCGAAGAGCTGGGCGCCCGTCCGATCATCTTGGAACCGGTTGCGCGCGGCCGTGTGCATATCGGCAGCGAGCTGTCATCTTGAATTGCACTCGATAAGTGATATTTTTGATTTTAATTAAGCGAGCAATAATAAACGTTGAAAGCAGTATCTAACGCCGATATCGCCGCGTGCGTCGTCAGTTCGTTCACTTGTCGTGGAGTGGAGTGCGCCCGTGGACGCCAGCCGCTGACTCTGTAGAGATTCAGAATTTATTAAATCATTTCGAGACGTCCCGAGTGGCGAGTGCATCCGCGTACACTCCGCGCACAATCGTAATCAATTCAGGTCCGCTGCTCGGCGACTGTCGATCTTAGATCGGATCGGGTTATCTATGCGAGTGCGCTGCCCATTCGCTTGGCTTAGCCTCTCGCGCAGGCTCCTTCCCTCGCACCGGCCATTGTTGCACGGACCCCGCCAGCGATGCGATACCGAATTGAGGACACACTGCGTGCACACAGTGATTTCGGTTCGGCGCGCTCTCTCTCTGATTGACGTGTGTTTTCCTTGGTCGCAGGGAAATTCCAGGCCGAGCCGAGGACTAGGAAATCGCATGGAAGATTATTAATTATTTTTAATTAATTCGAATTGATAATGAGCGCGATGCGCTGGCTGGCTGTTTACCAATTGTGACTGCATTCTGGGCGACACGTCGACCCCGCCCCGGCCGGCGGCTCTTTGACACGAATCGACGGCTTATCAGTTTCGCGCCGACAACAAATCGCAAGCATTGTGCGACGACGGTCGCTGGAGGGTCTCCACGAATTCAAATAAGCCGGGCTCTGGCAATCGATTAGATTGGACGACATTGACAGGCGAGATCAATCGAGAAACCGCGATGAAATAGCTGCCCGGCTTGCGTAACGAAGTCGGTCTCAATGTCGACGGCTGATGAGCTTCTGCAATCTGGCAAACGATTCAATCGATAGTCAGTCGACGGGGGTGATTTATTGCGGATGCGCTCGTGCTTGGGGTTCGTGGCGGTGCACTGACTTCGAAATGAGCTCCGCTCGGACGGGTTATTGTCTTGAGTGATGTTCTCGTGCGATTGGTCCTTGAGTGCATTGCTTTGTGACTGACTTGCCGGGGGATTGAATAGAAAGTGGGGCTTGGAGCTGGTCCGCTTTCTGTAGAAGAGAGCGCGAAAAGTTCTAACTTTCTAACTAAGTCTTCAATTGAATTTCAGGTTAAGGTTCGGTTGGATTGAAGCGGCTGACTGCTGGTCACATTTAGGGCAGTATATGCCCCTGTCTTACCGCGTAAACACATTCGGGACTGCTCCACAATCTAGCTGGTGAAAGCGTTGGAGAAGACTGATGCTGATGTTACTAAGATTAGCCGGTTTGTTGAAGAAGTAGGCTTCTACAGAAGGTAGTGCTGCATTTACAAACAAGATGTACAATAGACTTTTCCTCCTCCTCGTGAAAGATATTGACTGAGTTTGAATGGCGAATGGTGACGGTTAACGTCGATGACAGTTCTGAGACTCGGTCTTGCAACGATAGTAGATTCTGATTATGCTGAGTGGCCGTTTATTTACCTTATGATGAAGCGTCTTGTGTCAGGATGTGTGCAAGGGTGGCAGATTTCCACCCAAAAAATGTAGGAAAGTGTCATTTGTAGAAAGTTGTGCAGCTCCACAGTTCTTTGGAAAGTTCAGTGTCCCGGGCACATGTCTCGAATGCACCTAAATACTACTGAGTAAACGTCTTCTTTCTGAGTTAAAAGTACCCGCTCTCATTATTTGATTGCTGCCTGGCTGCTAGAACAGATGACTCTAATTGATTACTGCCTGGTCTGTCAGAACAGATGACGATGTCTCTAATTGAAGGAACTGCCTGTCAGCCCATTAAGTCTATCGGCAGAAGATTTAGAAGTATGCTGAGTGGCACAGTGGAAAAAATTACAGAAGCTCCTCCCTGGTGCTTTCAAAAGAGATTAAATGTTCTAGATGGGTGTGGTGTGGCAAAAGTACATTTCTTTATTTTTAAATAAGCCTTTTCTCTGCGAGTCTCTGACAAGGTTTAAACGTCGTCGAGTCGGTAAGAAACTATTGGCCCCTTCTATCATGAGAGTGTACGACCAAATGGGATCAGCTAATGCCACGAAACAGGTGTTCCAACAAGACAGTGTCACAAATTTCGCTCGAGCAAAGTGATAAGTGATAGACAGGGCTCTGCGACACTCTGACTTGACTCAATTTTCCCTTCGGTGGTTGTCAAGATAAATGGATAATATTTGAAAGAAGTGGAGCGTGTGGTAATGTACCTTGAAACCAAATAATCGTACATCTCAACGCAAGTTATTGAATCTCAAGGACTGTTGTTCCTCGATGCTGAGGCCCCTGACGCGTTGGCGATCTCAGGGCTAGCCGCTTTTCCGTAGATCATCGAGAATAGGACGAACAGAGGAATAGGTTCGCCGGCTGCATTGTTTTCACCGAAGTATTTTTTCTTACATATTTGGACTGTCCACCTTGAAACGAACTAACGCAACGCCAGTCCAGGATGGGAAATGAATTGTGCGACCTTCCCGACCCTTCCCCGTCCCCACAGAAACACATGCGACCAGCTTTTCACTCAAAGTGAAGGCTTGGGAATATGCCTAACCAGTCTAGAGCAATTTTTCTAGATTTGGAGAAGATTTACCCCGAGTTCCTCTAGGTAACATCTGTCGTGCTCGGAAGGAGTATGGGATTAGTAGCCTCAGTCTCCCCTTTAGAGGTTCGAGCGAGGAATGTATCGTATTGGGACAGTTGCGGGCTTGCATCTTCCTTCTGCAAATGACTTAGTTATCCTGACATGGTCCCAGATGGAACTCCAGCTCGCACTCGAAAGGTTTGCGGCTGGGATGAAGGTTAACGTCTAGGTAACGTGAGTCTAATGATCATTGCTAGAATGCCTGTTTACTGCGCTCTACATTTTAGAGGAGTCCCATTGAAGCAGGTAGAGAAGATCATGTGTCTCGGGATCTATCTCACGAGTGCTAGGTGGAGTAATTCTGAGTTTCCCTGAAGGATTGGACCAGCTGGGTCAGTTTTGAAAAGATGTATAATCAGGAAGGCCAAGTTTGGTGTCAAAGCCAAGCTAGCGGTGTTCAATTTGGAAGTTAATACAAACAATGACACCACCGCGGAGATGAAACGGAGGATCACGTTGGCCAACCGCTGCATTTTCGCACTCGTAAGACCACTGATGAATAAAGCCATCTCTCGAAGAGCCAAGATGTCAATATATATGACATACTCAATATATATGAAAGCCCCAGTCCCGGTCAAAAGCATTAAGTATCCTGCTAAAGCAGACGAGGATTTTCTTGGTCGCTTCGAGAGAAAAGTCCTTCGAATTATTATCGGTCCTGTGTTTGGAGGAGGAGACTGAACGACGAGCTGTAGGGGCTGTGCAGCGACATCGACCTGTTCGAATCTCTCGTTTCAGATGGCTAGGTCACGTCGAGCATATGGACACCAATGCTCCGGCCCGGAACGGAGTGTGTTTAGACGAGGAGACTGAACGAGCTGTACAGTGACATCGACCTGGTCAAACGAGTTCGAATGTCTCGACTTGGAGGCTGGTTCACGAGCGAGTCGACAACCATGCTCCGTTCCGGAAAGTCTGCGACTCCAATCCCTAGGGACAGCGTGGTAAAGGAAGATCGCACCCTTCGGTGGCGCAAGCAGCTGGAAGGGGACTTGAATAAGTTGAACGTGCGTAGCTGGAAGCAGCTAGCACAAGACCGTGCTAGAGGGAGAGGCATGTCGGCTGAGGCCCAGGTCCACCCCGGACTGTAGCGCCAGCCAAAGAGAAAGGAAAAAAAAAAAGAAGCGGTGTTCAAGTCAGTATTTGTTTCAACTCTCACATATAGTCATGAATTTTGTTGTGGGTGTAACTCGCCGGGATATAATATAATCATATGGGTGGCGCTACAGCCCATAGGGGGCCAAGGCCTAGCTTTTCAGCAATCACTCGTGTTGTGCGTGCTATTGTTCTCTCACGAGTGGAAGGGACCTACCTTAATGCCGAATCCGAACGGCCAAGTTTGAGAAGCTTTTTCTAGACAGGAAATACTCTTTGAGCATTGTCAGTGACTCGAAAGAGGCGGGATCGTGAAAATTGTTTCCGTCGCACAGAGCAGGAATCGAACCTACGACGTCGAGGTTTGGTTTCGACGCACATACCCACAACGCTACGGCCAGCACCACAACTCGCCGGGATAACACGAGAAACACAGCAGTACGCGAGCAACTCAATGTTGAGCAGCTGCTTCTTCGATCGGATCGGGCTGTGGCTCGAAGGTTGATGCACGTGGCACGAATGTGCCCACCATTAAGACTGTCGAGGCGTGTCTTAAATTCGATTACAACAAGTAGATCCCGAACGATGTGGTTGGACCAACTGCAACAACTTGTCTGATTGCGCTCGGACATAACTCGAGTGATGATGCGAAGATCGAGTGGCCGAGAGATCACCAGTTCGTGCTTTAACCCGAGCTAACCATTTCGTGGATTATGCGGATCAGAAGATGCTTACTTACTTAAAATGGCGCTACAGTCCGGGGTGGACCTGGGCCTCAACCAACAAGCGTCTCCAGCCAGCTCGATCTTTAGCTAGCTGTCTCCAGTTTCGCACGCATAATTGGTTGAGGTCCCTTTCCACTTCCTCTACTGATCAGAAGATGATGTTGATGATAATAAGCAACGTTGATCAGGTGTACGTGGATGTATTGTCTGCCCCACGTTTCGTACCATTCTGTCAACTTTCTGAGCGCCTAAGAGATGTTAGTGTCATTATTTATAGTCAGTCTGGTGGTAGTCATTTGAAGTGAAGAAGATGAGTAGCCAAGACTATTTATGGAGCTCTTGCCACTATTTTTTGACGATAACTGTCGAAAAGTGTTCAGTTGCTGCGAAGGAAACAGCTCAAATCAAAGAATGTCGATGGAAAAGTTAAATTTCTGACCTCGACTTCATGTCTTCTCATTTTCAATTGGACTAGCTCCGGATTCGGGGCAATATCTGCAAAGATGAAAGATGATTCAAGTCCTAACCATTCAAAGTGAAATAAATTCCGTGATGTACCTCCAACAGCAACTACGTGTACTCATCCCGCAGGATGTCCGAACATCAGAAACCCTGCCGACTGTCATGGCCGACTCCCTCAGATTTTCCCACCGCATCACCCGTCTGTCGTCATAATCAACATTTTATTGCGACCTCCTGGCTGCCGGCAACATTCCTTCCCTCCAATTAGCAGCGCATCTCTCAATCCCCAGCCGAGTTTAACCAAGTTGTCATCAAATCAGATCTTAAAATCCACTTGAGCCGCACACTCATCACCAGTCCCCGTCCCCTTACCGAAATGGGTGTGCCGCCTCGATCCAAACTAACTACTACTCATCATCAGCAGATTAAGCCGTTTAGATGAGTATCTAAGCTGGGCCACCTGCATCTGCAGCGCTCGCATGTGTGTTTCCCCCACTCGAGTCGAAAACCACTTCACAGCGCATCACATCGCTGCCCAGCGGATTCAGGTTAACACGACGGCCCACTTGGGGGTCCCTCTCCCCCGACAAAAATTCAATATTTCTCCGTGTGCCGTTGTTTTTGTTTTTCCAACAAACGAAAGCCATGTAAAGACGTAATCAAGTGAATCGAATGTGTTTTGAAAACGCCAGAAATTATTCACAAAGAGAAACGTGAGCGGCTGCATCCGGAGTGGGGAGGGGGGGCGAGAGACAAGGGAGAGAAAACTTCACAAGGGCAAGCGAGGCTGGCAAACTCAATTTTCGGCCCGAAAGCCGTAAAAACACTTCACTTGAACTTTTCGTGATCATGAATAAATTGTTGGCCGGGCCAGTGGTGGTTCTCTCAGCTTTCGGGCTCCGTCATCTTCAAGCGCAGACGAGCATGGCTCCACGAGTGGCGGCAGGGACTCTCTAAGTGAGTTACCGCCGGCGATGAGGGACTCGACGCGACGCGATGAAAGATGAACTCCAACTCGATGTGGGGCACCGGCACCGGCACCGGCACCGGCGACGACGACGAATCAGACGCGCATCGGTCTAGGAATCGAACATTTCGCCCCCTTGGAGCGCAATTATGGGCCGCGGTACTCGGGTGTAATTTACATACGTAGATAAGGGCTCATTATTTCGACACTTTATCGTGGCCGGTATGACGCGCAGGAATTTTCTCTGATTGCGGCTACCGTACCTTGCGGGGCCGACATGAGGGAACACGAGCATTTATGAGATGTGTGCGCCGTGAAGGGTTCGCCGAGTGGACTTCAGTGCCACCACTGTGTGTGTGTGAGAAAGTTATAAAAATGTTAATCACAACGCCGGCGTAGTCGGGGATGATTGAGATGTTCTCGACTTTTATTGGACATGAAAGCACGGCTAGGAGGGGAAGGAAGAGCGCCCTCAGGTGGGCGATAAATTGAATTATGCGCACACGGACACGACAGCCTAAATGTAATAGGATCGTTGCCTCGATTAGGGACATCCGAGTACAATTTGTTGTGGCCTCGTTCCTGGGAAGGTGACCGCGCAGTGACTGTGAAATATTCTCTTCCTCGTTTTTTTCTTTTCTACATCCTCCCTCTTGAGGAGGGGTCTGGGGCTGGGGTCTGACAAGCCGGTGGTCGTATAATGGAAAAGGGACTTGTTGAAATTTATTTCGGTTAGACTACAGTGTGGGTCGGGGGGGACTGTGTGATGAATGGTTGGCGAATGACAGTGCAGTAGTGTCTGACGGGGGGCGCTGGTCGCTCTGTGTGAAGTCGGCCGCACTGAGAGATAGATACACACACACACAGCTTGATTGTGAGATATGGAGTGCTTCGGAAGAGCCCATTAAAAGGGCACAGCGAGCGGTGGATAATTCGGAAAAAGGACTGACATAGTTTTCGGAGGACATTCTCTTTGTGAGGCGACGCAGAAATGTGAGCTCTTTGGCTGTCCTTCAGCTCCGAAAGGTCGAATTCGCTTGATTGAACTCGGAAGATATCCTTTATTGGGCGCTTTTTGATGAGGTCCTTTCATCCTGTTGTTTGTTCTTTTGATATTTCTCGACTGTCGGTTGAGTGATGGAGGGATGTCATGCAGGTTCCTGCAAGTAGTGAGACACCTTGGACCGAATTTGAAGCACTATTTGCAAGTACTTACACTAATTGCGTCTAGAAGGCATGTTTTGGAGGAATTTCGTTGACGCTCCTGCAAATTTTTGCCATGAATCATAATGCTTAGTTTGGCGCTCTGCAGCGTTCCACTTCGGCAACAAACTTACTTACTTATAAGGTAGACATGAAGGATCCTAGCCTGAGCAATTGCTGCCTTCCATCGGTGACGGTCCTCGGCGCGCTGCTTTTAGTCATCAACAGACACTATAACAGTCTTGGATGGATCAAGGCCTCCAACATGAAGCCTCCTCATCCATCGTTCCTAGGTGGGTGCCTTGCAAACGAGCTCTTGTTTGTATTGACATCATCCATACCGCCATATGGTATGACCCCTAGAACGCCTTTCGTAAAATAGTCGTCAATCGGACGTGGCATCGAACGTATCTCGTGTTAGCCTCTAAGAGGCGGTCAAAGGCACCCTGGGTCATTCCTTGAAGCGTGGGTTCTTGAAAACAGTGGAACTCAAACTTCATCGGCTTGCACAACTACTATCCGCATGGCTTACGTTAGGTTATTGGGTTGCCAGCACATTGTCCATTGTGATACCCAGCGTCGTTGATTTCAAAACCAAACAAAAATATATTAACTTCTGCTTTCACTGCGATTCGAACTCGGGACCCCTATAGCCAAGGGCAGACACTCAACCCACTGCGCCATCCAGCCGTTTTACGATCCGCATAAGGATAATCGTTTCTCAGGCTCCGTCAAACGGAGAATATGCCCTGCCAAAAGATGAAGGCTTGCTCTCTCGGTCATCAGCAGCACTGTCATGAGGCCCCTGTCAACAACGTCCAATACATAGGCGATGAGACTTTCAAGAAGCTGAACAAGAAACTCGCGAAGAAGCTAGACATCGTCGCATGATCCGTGTATTTACATTCGTTGGTTTCTGACTCGAACAAGGCCAGTAAGTTCTCTGCTCCCATCTCCCAGTCCATTATGTACTCGATCTATGAAGTCACGGCAACAATCAAGTTTAAGATGAAGGACAAGTTGTGTCTGTCTGTTTCCGTTGACGTTGCCATGAAGCCCGACGAGTTGGAGCAGGACATTCACTTGTCGATTGATTCCTTGATCATTGGCGAAAGGTACCCTCCCTCCACATCAAATCATCCATTTGACCACCACAAAGACTTTGCTAAGCTTTGGACTGTGTGTAGTAATGTTAAACAAACTGTGTGCGCCATCGTACGCGATAGCTGGCAACGTGCCTCGGTTCTCTTTTTCTTTTCCCAGTTGCTGTACTTCGTTCTCGACTGCTCGTTGTCATGTTTTTCTAGGGCGGCTGCGTATTCTTAGATCCTGTGTCAGGGGGGTTTCATCTCATCTCGTGGTTGACTACGGAACTGTCACTTACTTGTATGCCCCCAGAGAAAGCCTGTGTTACCTCTGTGAGTCGGACTTGACTCGGTATCTGACGCCAACCAAGATTCAACGTCCCTCTGGCTACCCATTGCATTGGCTTGCGCTAAGGGTTATTGCATAGTGGCCTGGTGATCATAGTTTCAGCGGAGAAGAAATTTGTGTTTATCATTTGTCGGTGCTGTCTATTTTGATTCGAATTGATGCTCACTGTGTCCTGGATAGGTAGACCCAGGCCTTTCAATGCCTTTTTTTCAGTCTCCTACCATAAACTGGGAGGTCACGCATTCTGTAAAGCGCCTGGGAAAACTATAAGTAATCTTCTAGATGAATACCTTCAAAATGAATGACTTCAGACTCAGACACTCCATGGCTTTCACTGTTGATAGGAACGTGAGTAAATAATGCCTTTGAAAAGAGAAGTAATTCTAGAAGAAAGGACGCTTACTATACTCGTATTATTACATTCCTGTATTACCACTTTGTGACAGTTCGAGGTGAACTTGGGCCTAACTTTTCTATATTCCCCATCGAAGATGTACTTCTTCATTTGTGAGGCGGAGGTTTGCGTGTTCTCTCATGAGCGAGGGGGGAGCATGTGCTTTGTCGTTTTCCTTAGCCACGAATAGGCGAATTTGAAAAATCACTTTTTTGAGGACCTTAGGCACATTCAGACTCTGTCAGTGACTCATACAAGAAAGTCGTTTGTGGTATGCCAAGGACTTAGGACTCGAGGCAAATTAGCAGCATTTATTTTTAATTTGGCGCACTTACTTACATGTCAGGTACGAGCTCGAGCAATTGCTGCCTTCCATCGCTGTTGGTCCTGCGCACGCTACTTCTAGTAATCAAGACCAAACTGTCTTACGTTCGCGATGACTTGGGCTTTCTCTCCTTCTCGAACCGGATTCGAGGATCGGATTTGAAGACACTCTTAGCTGGTGCATTGGTGGCCATTTGTTCGATGTGTCCGAGTCAGTGTATTCGCCGAGTTCGCGGTTGTATCTTCTCCTCCATTCACCTCCTGGCAGACGGGACCATATATCCGACGTCGAATTTTTCTTTCGAAGGCACCAAGAATCAGCTCTGCTGTTTTGCTTATCGTCAAGCTTTCAGCTCCATAAAGCAGAGTTGGCAAAATAAGAGTCTTGCAGAACATGATTTTGGTCCTTCGAGTCAGGTGTCTTGACCAAAGTTGGTTGGATGGACCGAAGTAACATTGGGTTCCAAGGTTGGTCTTACGTCATATCCCCATAGTGATGCTAACGTTTGCCAGGAGGTAGACAAACATCTTTACTACCTCGAAATTGGAGCTATCCATAGAGGTATTTTGTGCTCGATGGTGTGTGTCGAAACGTTCCTTTATCGACGGCATATATTATATTTGGTTCTCATTGACCTTAGAAACCAGCTCGTTTCGGCTCTTCTTCAATTGCCGTTTATTTGGCATGCCCATCACTTGATCGAGAACACATGCCATGTGTGTACCGTGTTACAAGTTTCACTCGAATCTGTTCACCAGTTGAGGAGCTGGAGCTCAGTGAAACATCCCAACATCGCTGCTCTTGTGATTCTAGTAGGCTTGCCTTTTGATTTCACAATTATTTATTTTTGTACTGAAAAAGGTTTTTGGAAAAAAATATCTCTAATCCACATCGTCCACCATACATCAAGATCCTATTGGTCCCAGTTGTGGCACAGTGGACCCAGTTTGCGGAACAATTTCAGCTCGCCTGTGATTCATTGATGGCTTCAAATCTGCCTTGATGCTGGCCTTCTTACATACGTTTGTTCTGATATCACTGACTAGAATGACGCTGCAATGTATCCAGCCAAAGTGGGTCAGAAAGGCTGGCAATTGTTTTCTTCTTGAAGTTGAGCCTTCCCTCTCATTTCTCCTCTGAAGCTCTGATTTATTCCGAAAAAAACCAATCTAGTCCAAGTCGACCATCTCTAATCAAACTCCCATAAAACTTAGTGCTGCTACCCAGTTTGCTGAACAATTTGTCTCGTCTGTGTCTCATAGAAGGCTTCAATTGTGCTTTAATGACAGCATAGGCTTGCCTTCTTTCATATGTTTGGGCTGACTTGAATGGTAACGAAATGAATGATCATGACAATTCACTGCACTTAACCAGCCAAAGTCGACCAGAAATTTGCAATTGTATGCAGTTGAGCCGTGCTGGGATTTGAAAGAGAATCAAAAATCCTCTAGACGACACATCACTCGCAGCTTCATACGACGCAACATTCTGAACGAAGGCCAGGAAGAGACGAGGAACTGTTCAGCCAAAAGTGGTTCCCACGATGTAAGACAAGAGGCGGTAGGTAGATGTGCCACGATACACTAAATGGAAGCAAGATATGGAAGGCACACACGTGTTTCGGTGCCCTTGGGGTCTACAAGCAGACCTCGCATGGATCAAAAATGTGGGTCCATTGTATTCAAGACAAAGTATGGCGAGGTCACAGTTGACATTGTCAAGCTCTGACTGATAGCAATTTGTACAGCAACTCGCAAGGCGTGTGGGCATTGTCCATGTCCGCGCTAATCTTGATAAGATTCCGTCAAATTGTCGACCTAGTGACGTCAGTTGTCCCATCGATTCCTGGAAAAAAGCTCATTACCTCATCAACCTTGTCTAGAGAGGGATGCCCATTCACAATGATTTGAAGTACCTACCTTCGACATTTCGAACAACATCTGCTTCCGGCATTTAATTCGCAATTTTCGCTAGACTCTGTGATCTAAAGCCCCACATCTCATGCCACGCACAAACCGACTGACAGACTTCAACCGAGGCCGTCACAAAGACGTACCCACAGAATGGGGTTAAACATAATCGCTTCCCTTGGTCTGGTCATTCCGAATGCGCCGCAATCAAGTCGAGTGACTCTGAGCAACCGTCAACGAAGTCAACTGCCGTAAGTGGCTGCAATTCAATTGGCCCCACCGCCAATTGGCTAGTCTCCACGGCGACCCATGACTGCACTTTTGCCTCCAAAATCACCTCGCAATCCGCACGGCAGCCCCGCCGCGCCACTCGGCATGAGAAATGCCGCCAGTCAAACCTAAACTGAATGCATTTGTCAATTTGATTAACGCACGATCATTAATTTCCAGCCGTTTTTGTTTTTTTTTCTTCTGTTTTTTGGCAGATTGAAGATGTTTATCTGTAGTTTGTCACTTTCGGGACGGCAATCGCTTGTGAATAAGTAATTCACTTGAGTATTGGGTATCGGGGGAAAAAAACCACACCGTCACACAGCGAACGAATAAATCATTCGGCATGAAAAGAAAACGACACGCCACGGCTGTGGGTACACTGTGTGTCGACGGCGTCCGTAGGTAACGAGCACACAGCTCTGACCCAGTAGTTGTGGGCTAGGTAATGCATCCATCGAATGGGAGTTTTTGTTTGTTTTGTAGTTTTTTTTTTTTTGTGCAACGCATGCACCACATGGTGACACGATGTGCTGTGTAGGTTAGCCCACGTCCGACGGGCAAGGTGTGGAATTATGTGTGATTCCGTGAACTAGCCCGCCGCACGGGTGGTCCATTGCTGATGAGTTGACTCAATTAAAATTCGAGATGATATTTCCTTCCATGGAAGTGGAATTCTCGTTCAGTTAATTAGGTCAGCATTTTTTTCATATTTTTTTTTACGATTTGAAATCGGACGGATTCTGCGTCGCAGTTCGGAGCGAGAAGGTGTGTCGCTGTGTCTCATCTGGAGCGGATTTATGTTTTGTCTTTTATGGTCGTCATAGTTTTATGACGAGAGGAACTCGTGTGATGATGATTATGATGTGAGTCAACGGACAGCACACATCACATTTTTGTTCCTTTTTTTTTCGTTTTTTTTTTTCGCTTCTTTCGTTGAGTTGACAGATACGCCGGATATGGCATCGGTGGTAAAATTTGTTTCTTGTTTTTGATGTCCCAGTGTGAAGCTGGAGGGTCTGGGAACATCAAAACACTTTGCTGTGGCACTTTGTGCCGAGGATTTCTTGTCAGATTTGTGGAATTCGCCTGTGACTCATTTAGAGGTTTCAATTTGGATTCTATCTCGTTGCTTGCTTTTTGGGGCTAAAAATGTATGTTTCACTGCATTTGAATTTATTTGAATTGCCATTTAACACACAGGAAACAAATCGTTTGCTTTCTTCTTCTTCTAGTACCGAGGTAGAATTGTACTCATTGTCAGCACCCACTTATTGGCACATGGTTCAATAGGAGGTTGCCAGTTAGACACTTTCGCGTCGGTTTCTTTTTGCAGATCCTACATGTTCGCATGTGTTTCCTTAAGAGGTTGCATTTTAGATCCTTCCACCTTCATGCTTTGTGAAGGCTACAAATTGATGATTAACTACTTTGGAAAACATATGAAGGGACATTTTCGATGCCGAAAATAATTATTTTGCTTCAATATTTTATTCCGAGATAGGTTGACACTTATAGTCAAATCGAACTTAATCACCTACAATTCAACAATAGGTGTCAATTTGGGCCCCTCGCTTTTACTTTCCGTGAGGGCTTAAAATGTGTACTTGGCTGCAGTTAAATGTGCATGCATTTTTTTTAAAATCAGGCAAGGCGCTCTTTTCTTTACCACTCTGTACCGAAAACGGATTTCTTCCATCTTTGTCGATTCCAACTTATTTGCAAATTATTCAGTTACTTAATTACTTACTTTCAGCACAACACGAGTGGTTGCTGAGAAGGTAGGCCCTGGCTCTCTATGGGCTGTAGCGCCGAGCAATTGCCACCTTCCATCAATGACGGTCCTGGGCGCGCTGCTTCCAGTCATCAAGGCCAAGCTGCCTTACATCCGCGATGAATTGGTCTCTGTACCGGAGGTTCGGTCTTCGTCTCCTTATCGAACCAGGAGGTTCGACTTTGAAGATCCTCTTTGCTGGAACATTGTTGACCATTCGCTGAATGTGCCCGAGCCGGATGTGGTCGACAGGATTTTTGCCTTCCGGACTACATCCACGTCATTGGTCAGCTCCAGTAGAGTTCGCGGTTGTGTCTTCTCCTCCATTCGCCTTCCTCCCAGACGGGACCGTATATCCGCGGTGGAATTTTTCTTTCGAAGGTACTAAGAATAAGCTCTTCATCTTGTTTCATCTTTGCTTAGCGGCCAGCTTTTCGCTCTATAAAGCAGGACTGGCAAAACAGGAGTCTTGTAGAGCTTAATTTTGGTCCTTCGGGTCAGGAGTTTTGAGCCCGAACCGAAGTAGCATCGATTTCCAAGGGCGATTCTACGTCAGATCTCCACTACGAAATGATTCAGTTGGAGGTTGCAGTTTTAACACTCTCGCGTTTGCTTTGAGCGGAAGTTAAAAATTTAAGTTTGACATCATTCCAACATGCATGCATAGCCATTTCAGGCACAGAAAAGGAGTTTGGCAGGACGTTAGTTGTTAGTTTTTTGTGCGAACCCCTTTCCAAATGTCGGTAGATCTGCCCTCACAGTCTGGAGAAAGCCGCAAAGATGGGGTTTTTTTTAGAGCCAGATGCTTCGTTGAATCTAAGTGAGTTGAATTCGATGTAGAACGCAAATGAGAACTGACTTCAGAAAGTTTGCAAATGTAATTTTTATGAAGATTTCGGCGCTATAAAATGATAGCTGCTTTTTGGTAGAGTGGTGAAAAACAACCAATTCTTACTATAGGAGGGAGAGAGGTCTGAATTTTTAGAAGGTATAGACACTGCCGCCATGAAACCTAAACTTCTTATCCAGCATCCCACCAGGTCTTACTCGGAATCTGAGCATCAGACGCTTAAGGGTGCACTTCGATGCTGCACCAATGGGTCTAAGATGGACGCAGGTGTGGGTGCTGGGGCCTATTTCAAGGATCTGAACGTCCAGCTGTTTTTTCCGACTGCCAAACAATTTTAGCGTCTTCCAGGCTGCAACTATCGCTATCAAGGAAGCTCTATCGTGGCTAAAAAAAGAATGTGGTATCAACAACAAATATCGGCTTCTGTTCCGACAAACAGGCAGCAATCAAACCTTTAAGCTCAGTCACATCGAACTCCAACACCTCGCCTAATAGCCGCCTGCCACTTAGCTAGATGGCCAAGTATGTTAACATCCTACCGGACCTACCTACCGGTGCCGGGACACTGTGGCATTCAAGAAAATAGCAGAGCTAACGAGCTCGCTAGAAAGGGTACAAGCTCTGTACTCTGTACGACTATCACTACTGTAAAGCATCCACTGACGCTGAACATGCTTGCTTAAGCAAGTGATAGATGGTCAATTGACACGGATGGACAAATGCCTCATAGCAAAACAGCTCTGACTTATGGCATTGGCGGCATAACAGATCAGTGCTAGAATGGCCTCTAGGACAGGCCTCCTTAAAATGACCTCGCTTGACAGGAGTTACTGATATGAGGATGAGCAGGAAACCATTGTAGATCTGTTATGCAATTGTAGTCACATAAATACAGACTTCTGGAAGCATGTTACCTTAATAACCTGGGCAAACTAAAAAATGAAAGAGTGGGTCTTTTTCTACGATTCATAAGAGGCACTAATTGGTTTGCAAAATAGGAACAGATTTGCGTGGTACCTCGGTGTGGCTGGTGTTCTCTCGCACAGCTGTCAGCCACTTCAACCTAACCTACTCTGTAAGGTAGCCCCATTTAGGAGCTAGTAGCAATTTTACAAAAGAATTACTTTGAATTTAAGGTTTTGAAGCTACAATACTGCTCTTTAATCCTACCTTTAAATTAAATTATTTACATTAATCGTTATCGAAAAAATGGCAATTTTTTGTACGCCTGTTAATCGAACTCAAGGGCAGATGTTTATGCTCTCTCCAAGCTTGACTGTTTAATCTGGCAAAAAACACACACAGCTTGAGGTTGTGAAAGACGCACCAAATTGACACTGAGATGTACACTCAAAAACCACTGCCCAACGAACCTGACGGACTCTGGCTGCTAGCTTGGAGTTGCCATTTTCATTTTGTTCCAAGAAACCACGGCGTGTCTCCCGTCTGATCCTGTTTCACTTATTTAATCCTTTTTCTGGTCTTAACACACTGATCCATCATGTCTTGTGAATCAAAGATGGTTTCAAGGCTCAACCACGGGCACTTCTTCACTTGCCAGCCCCTGAGAGTCCTTGTCTCAAATTTATCGTCAGCGGTGTCAAATGTCATAGTTCCCGCTTGAAAATGGCGAAAAGATCCCTCAGACGACCCACACTCCAGTCGCAGATCATCGTCGACCACAAAATTGCAACATCCAGTTCGATAAGCCCATAAATGGACAAAAATGGACTTGCGACAATTCATTCAGAAACATCGTCGTATGAGTCAGCCATCAGTCAGGCCAGGAGTTAATTGATCACATCACCAGCGGATGTCGGCACCTGTGTCCAGCGCGAGACACGTCCGCACCGGGAAGCCTCGGATTTTCCAAAGAAACAACAAAGCACATCTCGCTCGTTGCATGATTTCTGAAATCTCCACTTGTGCATGCATATGCGACAGTCGCTGGAAGTCATTTTTTTCTTCGCAACATCATCGGCATCGCTGAGTTGAATACTCCTCTCAGGCGCGGCAGTGCGGCGGTGACCTTAAACGGCTGTCTCAACACCTATTATTATGCGAGCCATTTGATCTGTCGCTGCGATCAAGTGATGGATCGACAAATCGCAGGGCGAGCGACAAAGCAAAAGACAAAAGCCACGCAAAAGGGGTGTGCCGTGTACCTCGGAGTGAATTTATCGATTGATTCATAACGAGTCGGTGCTACGCTTTGCTTACACAATTCTCGATCGATTGGGCTCAGCTCCCACACGCATCAACGGGCCAGCAAGCATCCGAGAGACACCTTAGCCCGCGTACACCGTGGTAAACGAAAGTCATAGCCGCACATCGGCATCCGTCAAATTCGATCGAACGACTGCGAATTCCAGGCGCGCGGGTGGCTCGGTGGGTGTGTGCTTGCTAGAAGATACACGATTGAAAACGATTGCTTATTAATTTGAGCTTAATCGTAATCGATTACTGGCGTGTGGACACGGGGGCCGGGGTGGGCGGTGCCCTATGAATTTCGAAAAGAAAACAAACGATAAATCGAATCCGCACACGGTTCACTGTTAGGGGACCCAGATTCGACGCCGATTGTGTGCGGCGATGTGGGAAGATTCAGCGGAGCCGCGAAAGGTTGCGATCATTAAATGTACAAACGATTGATGGGGATAACAAGCGCGATTCCATCAGACAAGTCGACGGGAAAGACTCATTATAAGTGGATAATGTGATGTCTGGTTTTGTGCGCGAGAGATATGCCGTGGCGTTGTCGTTACGTAGTCCGTTTCTGTAACTCGCATTCGCGAACGCCGATCGATCGCATATGTAAACGCGTGGTTTTTTTGTTCGCTTTTGTGAATTAATTGAAATTACATGTGCGCTCAGGGAGGCGGCGAAGATGAATGACTGAACAGTCGGGTGGGAAAGAAAGGGTAGTGCGTACTGATAGATCATCGATGTCGGAAGTGTGGGAGGTTTTTTTGAAAGACATCGCATGAATGGATCGATATGTTGGCGTAATCGATGAGTGGGGGATCACTGAACAGTCGGGTGGGAAAGTAAGGATGATGTAGTGAAGGTAGCTTATCGACGTTGGAGATGTTGAGGGAGTCGTGTGGAATAGTGGACGTATTTAAAGGGTGACTAAGTAGCGTTATGTTTGTTTAAGCGGCTATCAAACTTGCCAATGACATCCACCATGTCACCAATGTCAGAATATTCAGTAAGGTTTGCAGTTTTATCGAGCTTCAGTTGAGTTTCGCCGAAATGTGGAAATGCCTCTAAAAAATGTCGAAATTTCGACTCTGTTTAAACATGAATTTCGTCGTCATCGCTTCATTCGTCGCACAGTGGCAAAATTTGAGGGCGATTACATTCTTTAGGACCTCAAGCCTCGGATTTGTGGGAAATGCAGAAAACATAGCCACCGCCGTAGAGGCCAGGTTCGAAGCACATGCTGATCCGGCGTCGATCAGTTGAATTTGGGAGCCGAATTCTATTTCGCGGTTGGCTTAGGAACGCACCTTCTGGTGAACGAATTTATGCCGCAGTGAATTGAGTGAGCGCTGGAAATGTAGGCCGGACATCCGGGTTTTGGCCATAAAATTATTTTCTCCGAAGGGGTCCCGTCACCTCAATGGCAGAGGCTTTGTTTTTCGCATCTACCACCGATTCGTGTTTCAGGAGCAATTTCAACAAGCTAAATTTGCGTTATTTGAGAGAACACACACAGAACACCGAAAGCTGCTCGACCACGCATCAATCCATTCAGAAAGATTGACTGATTGGTGCGGTCAATGGCAAGGCGGCGTCATCGGGCCTCATTTCTTTCGACATTGAGGAAGGGAGACATCGTTGTTGTCAGTGGGCTGAAGGCTGGAGCGATGTTTAGAAACGTTCTGTAGCGCCGGAGCTCGACTACGTCCATATATCCGAGTTAAGGTTCCAACAAGACGGCGATTCACGCCACGCTCTAAGATGACTGGGTAACTGGCTCATCTCCATCACAATCTCATTCCATTTGCCACCACTCGATTATTTGCTAGGTTTACACTGAGACCTTGGACGAGCTCAAGGCCAGCATTCTCGATGCCAGAATAGCGCTTCTCATATTTGACCGAGCCATCAAATTGGTACGTCCGCTTGAACCACAGCCAGTTGAGCTGAGGCGACCATTTGAATGATGTGCTACTTCGCTCTAAATGGCATGAATGCAGCTTCAACACGAAGTCAGAATCAATTTTGTATCTCACACCGTTGATGTGTTATTTGAGCGTACTTTCCTATCGTTCTTATCCAGTCACCCTGAATTTGTGGGTATAGCTTGTGGGCTTACCAAGTGACCATTTAGGTTACTTGGCTTATAGATGTACTCTAGCTGCAGTTTAATAGCGTATCCGGCAGCAATTTTTCTGACGAACATCGGAAAGGAAGTTAGTTTGGCAATAGCTAAGAGCTGTTGTATTATGTGTGGCACCCTGAATTTGTGGGTGGCGCTTGTGGGCTCAGCAACCACTCGCCACTTGCAGCTTTATGCAGAGGCCCACCTTCTTTTATGGACTCTCTGAACATGGTCAGCGACGCGAGTGTGGTGAATATGTTGCCTGTGCCTAAGCCTGACTTGACACCAAAAGTAGCAGACGGCGTCACTACTCCCGGCTGTCATTGTTGTGTCGAAGAATGGTTGGCGTCCAACTCCCCCAGACTCACAGAAAGATGTCAAGTGAAGCTAAAAAAATCAGCTCTATTCCTACGTCAGTCTTTCTCGGCGAAAACTTCTAATCAACAGAACTGCCTCCATCTGATGCCGCTGACACAGCGCTCTTGTAATAGGCAAACTTTGAAACTCCTCGACAGTTGCTCAAGGGATCAGCCTGACAGCAGCACGTCAACTGACGTCAGTCGCCGATGACAGGTAAAGTGCCTCTTCTCGAACAGAATGTGCGCCATGGCGCACGCACTCCCCCACGCACGCACACGCTCAACTACACGATAAGTAACAGATACAGATAATTAAATTCCGCGCTCGAGTTCGGTATGCATGTGAATTGGCAGCCCCCTCGGCCCGGTCCCGTCGTCGGCCATTGCCTCAAATGTAATTTACGATCCATTAAATTAAAGACTTTTTATATGAAATTCATTTGAAACTTTGTTCCCCTGAATTTTGTGATTAATTTTCCGTGAGCGTGTACATACATAAGACTGGCGAGCGCAAGACATTCGCTGTACCCGCTCGGAATGGGTAATGCCCGCGGCGTGTCGTCGCCGGACTGGCAAAGCCCCAATCTAGACAACGCGCCGCACCACATTCGGTGAAAAGTTTCTTCGAATCCTCGCTCGATTCGAATTCAAATGCAGCAGGCGGTGGGATGGATCGGTAGGAGCACGTTCAGATGAACCCCATTCCCTCATGATTACACCTCATATTTGTGTTTTTTGATTGATCTCAGATACTTGTCATGCACGGACGGTGCTCTGCGACAAACGACCAACGACCAACGACGTCGTAGATACAGTTTATAATGTGAAATTTGATTCGTGGGCATAAAACAACGAACACACACCGCTGGGCATGGCAATAAATCCACGAGAGCACTGGCTGGCTGGCTGGCTCTTCCTCGGCTCATAATTCTTTGGAATTTCCTGTAACGCAGATGAACCCCCGTCCCCAAGGAATGCGTCTATAAATTGGTGCTTCTTTGAATTCCCAGTTAATTGTCGAGGAGATAAACAAAAAAACAAACGAACCCAGCGCACAGGCGCACCCTCCCGGCAAGTGTAACTAAATGTGTCTTCCGAAAATGAAGTAAATTATGTATCCCCTCGGCGGATGGGATACACAAAATAATTCACCATTACCATGCCACCCATGAGGTGAGGTGGACAAATGATAAACCACTTCACACTCACTCGACGGTCATTCGATACGATCTCTCGGCTGGAAAAACCCTCCCCAGGTGCCCCGGAAAAGCCGAACGCGCGAAGAGGTGTGAAAGATCTCGGGTTTCATTCCTTATCACTCGGCATCTCCGACCGAAGCTGCGTCTAATTTCCAAAGGTGCACTCGTATCTCGGGCCGGCCAGTGCTCCCACAAGACAATAGTCCACCGCGGTGCGGCCCACTGGCTTCGGCCGAGGTGTCATCTCGGTGCCGTCGTCGTCGTTTCTCGGAAACATTCTCCTCGAGTAGGAACGAAATTTATGAAAACAGAGGATTACGAGTGGAGCTTGCCGTTGAAAAGCAGTGTTTTTTTGGTTGTTTGTTTTTATTTTCATATTTCTCGTTGTTTTGCTGTGTGTCTTGTTTCACGGTCGACGATTTATGGCGGGTGAGTGTGTGTGAAGTGCTTTTTCGACACTTCATTAAATGATAACGATCGTGGCGCGGCGGTGCCGCGGACTCGGCGTATCTGACTGCGGGCTACATAATTATAGTTCTCATTACTTGGGAAAGCCTTTGCAGTGGACTTTGACGGGATCGTGGGGTGAATTGTTGCGAATTTTGTATGTGGTACGGCTGTGAGAGTGATACGCGCCCCAAGGGCTTGAGGAAATATTGGTTGCGATAACGAGTGCTGTGTGTGTGGAGTGGTTGGGTGTTTTTTGTCTGCCCTCGGGGGATGGTGCCTAGATCGAACCTGTTTCTCACCAGCCTCGGGGGAGAAGGCGCGGCTGATGGTTAACGCGATGGAGGCAGGTCGGATTTCAATGAGCCCTTGAAGGTTGGTCTTCTGTGGAGAACTAGTTTCGTTGGCAGTAGCTCTTGGGATCGTGCGAAATGGTTGAAGATCGATCGAGATCGAGTGGTCTGTCACAGACTTGATGGAACAGAGAGTGAAATTCCGACGAGGAGTGAACTCGAAATGAGCGTAAATCGAGGTTTTGAAGTGCCGGCGGTCTTTTAGAACCCATTCTCACGGTCGCTCCTACTGAACAGAACTGATGTTTGACTGTCGTGGGCGTGGGGCCTAAGGTGCAGCATCCGTAGTCTAGTCTCCACCTCTCCCTAGTCACTAACAATGCCCATAGAGTGTCCCTGTGCTTGCAATTTTCCTCGAATCAAGATGATCCAAAAAATGCAAAAATTGGGTCACAACAACCCACCTTCTGGCGTACCCGCCCAACCACAATTAGTACACAATTCAATACTTTACCAATTTTTGAGAGATTCGTGAGGCAAGCGTAAAAACACAATTTAAATGATTTTTCTGAATCTCTCCTTATGATCGACTACCGGCCAAATTTTGAGTATATCTCTCTGTCATTGGTCACATGGTCACTCTGCATTGGCATTTGTTTGTGAATATTCTTGTGAGTTTCATTGCAGACATCGATGTCCTGCGTCGGGTTTCGCCGTAGCCCGCAGTTCGATCCCATGCACAGCAACTCTAATTTGTACGCCATCACCTCTGTCATGTCCCTTCTGAGGATCAGAGCGTGTAGGTGCTTAGAGATTCGTTCTTTCTCTTGATCACCATCGAATGAAGCTACACGCCATCAATGCGACACCTATAAAATGTGGTTGGTGGACGGACCACTTCCGGACTGAAGTGCGGACCTTCAAACAAAATGTTGTTCAACAAAGCTAGTGGGATCATCTGCTTCAGTGATCAGTGAAATCTTTCCCATGTGCCACTGTCAGTACATTAACGCAATTTGTTTGAAGAAAGACATGTCACTGCTGCCTACTCATCAAAAGAAGGTCACGTGATGAGTTGCGTTCACTTGAGTCGATCCAGTGCTGACCTAAACCCAGTCAAGAATGCGGTCTGCGAGCGTATGGACACTCTGAACCAGGAATGTGAATGCAGAGCCCAGAAAGTCAAGCAAATCGCCTCAAAAATTTAAGTAGATTTACAAATAGTGCAGCAAAATAAAACGAGATATTTATTTGAGAACGCCCTGGTAACTACCACATATGTCATCAAGCCACATAGTCAAAAAATCCTCCCCTACTACTGGACGGGTTCATTTTCAAGGCGTAAGCGGAGCCGGTTGATGGGCTATGATACGAATGAGCCTATGGCGCCTTGGCTATAGAGGAGGTGTTACAGAATGTGGCAGACTCTTGCGAGGATATATAAGTATAATGCATTCTAAATAGAATCAAAATAAACGATGTTTTAGGTCTATAACATAATTCGTGCTTCCAAGGTTTTCTAAGAGATGGCGTAGCGTGTACTATTCCAGTGGAACATGCGCTGGAAAGTTACTGTCATTGTACAAAGTTGGCATTGAAAAATTCAGTGAAAGCTCCAGGTGGGCAATATGTTTTTCTTAAATAAACGTTCTTTGAAATTTTGAGAAAAAAAAAACATGCACGAATGAAGTTACAGAGCCAATAGAAAAAAGTTGCTCGTAGCAAGTGCATGAAAATTACATAACGAAGCAGATTTTTCGTCTCTGCTCTGAAAAGTCTCTTAAGCGGACACTGACGGTACCAAGAAATCGGTCCGCTTATGCGAGGTGTCCGTTGGGAGAGAGTACACAGTACTCTCACATGTGGTTGGTTCAGAGATGAAAGTTACCAAAAAAATCGGCTTCAACTTTAATCGGAGATCCATTTGTTTGGCAAGTTGATGCCGCACCTTCTGCAAGACTATGCGATCGTCGTTTACTTACTAACATTTCTGTCTAAGGTTGTTCTTCAAAAATGACATGTCCCTCAGAGGAGTAAACTCAAATATTCTTAAGTCTCTCATTCGATGGTTTATACTTGTCCTCCATCAGCGATCGACGACAATGAGCTGACTAAGCAGATATGGCGGTTCCAATTGAGCAAGGAGTGGAATTCTGTATTGTTTGTGGCTGCCAGCAATGCAGAGCGATCAGAGCGTCGATACAATTGTACAAGGGGCTCGATCTTCAATCCTCTCACGGATTAAATTCATAAATCAGGCCTTCTCCTTCGAGACGCTGACAATACTCAAAGCATGTTCCGGCATCGAGCTTCTGAAACTACGCCGTTCGGAGTGGTATATCGACTGGTGGTAGAACAATGGAACGCCCAAGACGAGTTGTGGCAGAAGCTAGGCCTGCATGCAACTCAGACTTTGGCGCCGTCCAAGGTCGTCGCACAAATTAGCTCGAAAATTCGACATCAGTCATACAGGAAGAGTTCGAAAAAAACGTACAAAAAATAAAATTAAGTCCAAGCCTGTCTCATTCTTTGGCCACAAATAGTGTTACTCACTGCAGATGAAGCGGTTGTGTACTTACTTACCTACTTACTTATTTACTTGTCAGGCCGGAGACCAATGAAGGGTCCGAGCCTAAGCAATTGCTGCCGTCCATCGCAGACGTTATTTCTTGATGTCAAAATAATCGATCCCTTCTTAACATTGTCCTCCATTCGAGTTAACCTACACTGAAGAATGAGTGATTTACTTACCAGCATTTACCAGCCAGTAGCTTCTTCAATCGTTTTACCAGCATGCTTCCAAAAACAATCGCAATCACTGACTTGAGCCCATGTTCCTGCATCTTGTCTCCTCGTAGAATCTCATTCAAAACTCCGACAGTGATCAGTGTCCCTCACCCGTGATCAAGGATCTGTTGTTCTTCAGATTGTAGTTCGAGATATCGTTTCCATGTGTTCCCAGGTGGCTGCTGTGTCATGTCCTTTGTCAAATCCTTGCCTCATCAGCTTATTCCAAATTTTTACCTGCTTTCTCAGAGGACGACCTTAATGCCTACTTTCTTTTTCGAAAAGACAATGATCTTCATCTTACACATGCATGTGCGGGATGGCCATGAAGTTGATTACCGTTTCGACATCAGAATTGTGATCTTGTCTAAACAGTGATCTTGTCACAGTGGAAATCTTTGACCCATTTGCCACTCGTACCCCGAAGAAGCTGAAGATCTACTCATTAATGATCTTGTCGCCCCCGAACCCCTTCCTGAGAGAGAGAATAGTGTAAAAATTAGATATTTGCTTCGATCGCCTTGATCTTTCTTTGAAAAGACGCCGATCGTGTAGGGCAACATTTAAAATTATGCTCTTGGGCTTTTAGACGACAGAAGCCCAGGAGTTGCTGAGCACGACGTTGTGCAGAAACGCGAGAGTGAGTGACCACGTTGTGTTCACACGATCGGCTCCAACTACGATCTTCAGAATACCGCTGTTGGGCACTGAAAGGTTGCAAACTGAAATTGGAACTCAGATCACTCATCGTCCACATCTCTGACACAGAACCGAAAGATATTCACTTTTCCCTCTCCACTCGAAGATCGTCATCCCCGATGCTGAGACTGAGACCCAGACAATTGATTCCTTCCCATCAATCTGAGAGTGTGTAACCTATCGCACCCTTTCCCAGTAACTAACGGTCAATTGAAAACCAACACCCCAAGCGTCTCACACACAGTTAGGTTGGGTTGTTGTTTACCAGCGAGCAACATGAGCAGGCAGGCGATTAGTGGCAGTGCAACAGAACACCGATCCCAGGGCGAGAGCGTGTACCCATATCTCTCGACGACCAATCCATCTCAATCTTCTCGAATGAAGACAATACCACAGCAGGTTGCGCCGACGCACTATCTGCCCGGAGCACTGTGGACACCCGAGCACACACTGCCATGAATGATCGATCCCGTCCGAAGACACTGTCTCGCCATGGCGCGGAGGTCATGCAGGGAGATGGACGCAGCATGTGCGCCCGTCCCTCTGCGAGCGAGAGCGAGTATCTGCGCTCATTAATTATTGTTTTGTCTATTTGATGCCTTCAGATTGTTCCAGAGATCTGTTTACATTCCGTTCGATCACCCTCGTCCGCAGTCGCAGTCGCAGCTGTCCCGATGTCATCATCTCGCACTCAACCGCCAGATACCACGAAAAGCAAAGCAAACATCCCATGCTCTAGATACTCACAAAGATGGAATTTTTCGGGGATTGCGACCTTTTTTTTCTGCCTCTCTCGGTCCCCTCCGAGATGTCACTGGGCTGCATGTGGCGTGGATCTGCTTTGAGTGAACCGCTCCAGGGGGAAGATTCGAATTCCGAGAGCCTCTTGTTCACAGCGTGTAGGAGGCCTCGTTCGGCGTTCGCCAATAATGTCAGCGCCGCAGCAGCGAGAAGGAAGTGACGGACATAAATACGCGTGTCCTCCGCGAACTCTCCGGGTGACAGTTTTATTGAATTCCGGGATGTTTCCTCTGGGGCGCGACGTTTTTTCAGCGAAAAACGCTGATGCCATCCACGGGGGGGAGACACAATGCGAAAGCGAATTTCGCAAGAAGCAACACAATGTTAATTGACACTTCTTGATCGATATCTCGGGTGTGGGATGTGTGCGCGAGTGGACTGGGTGCCCGGGGCCAGCGCATCGGAGGTGAAGACATGAGAAACGGTCGAGATTGTATCGCCTTCTGGCTTGCGTTGACCCGATTGTGTCTCAACTAATGTGCCGGACGGCGGATCGGGCGGATGCTTCTGTCGATTGGTGTTGGTCCGGGCCGATGTCTTCTCATAATTTTTTTTTCGAGCTTGAATCGAGGGCATTTTTTGTTTGTGCAATGGGATGCCTTCATTTTGCATTGCCGATCGTGAAGACAATGATCGTTGCCGAAAATCGAACGCAGAGGGGACTCGGAGAAGGAAGGTCTTGGTGTACTTGGACGAGCGGCCGCGGTCGAGTGTCTAAGGCGTCTCGAGATGTAAATGTCGTTAAAATGAAGCACCAGGATCTTTCCCTCACAGCACTTGGACTGACGCTACTTATCGCACAGCAACTTCACTCTATCCACGTCCTTTGTGGCTTTTACGGGACGACGCAGGGCAGTCTTTGAGTAGTTTCTTTACAACTGAGAAGGGAAACTTCGAGACTTACGTCTCGGTGTGCTTCTTTTGCTGCTGTTATTCGGTGACAGTCGGTCTCTTGAGTCTGGCCACTTTCCCGAGCAAAGGATTCCTAATCTAGTTTCGAAGAAGCATTTTGGTAGCCGTTGGAAGCCTCGTACACATGGGTGGGCAGAGCGGTCACTGCATTTACCTACGGTCGACAAGATGTGAATGGTGCTGAAGCAGAACTCAAGAGTCTGCTTCTCGGGACGTGTTGGGATTGCTGCTGCAACACGCGGATGTGCTCGAAGGCAGCGATAAGTCATTGATGTTGACACTAGCCAGTTGTTCTTGAGTCATCACAGGGCAACTTTCCCAAAGTCTCTAAGCAGGATATGAGTCCCCAGAGTCAGCATATTGTGGTGATTGAGTTGCTAGTTGCTAGTTGTGTCATTTTCAGTTCAAGCACCCGTACCCTATCCTGAAGGGGCCTATTGTTCGAGTCTCTGCAGCAGTTTCTTTACGGTATTCGACGCATTAAGCTGTGTCGTCTGTGTCTCCTCCTCTCGCGGTCGGCGTTTGGACCGCTGTAGGATCCACTCAGCTGTTTGACGGCGATGATGACGCTAGCCACCTGCAACTGGGCTGGACAACCACTACTTCTCATCAACATAATCAAAAGAAATGGTCGCACTCTCTAACGATGTTAGAGGTGGAGGTGGTGTTAGGCCCCGGCTCAACCAAGCAACCACGACTCATCGACGTCCTTGAGCATTTTTCGATCGATTCGGTGGGGAAATGAAACATGACAGCGCTTTTAAGTTTCTTGGTGATGACGAGTAAGCACCTCTTGACACCAGCCATCAGCGGCCAGAGGTCAGAAAGAAGCAAATGCTTGTAGTCTCTCCATTCCTTTCAAGCTGAGAACTTGGACTGCTACTGGTTCTCATGTAAAGGTTTGACGGCTCCACGTTGCTCCTCGTGAAGACCATATGGTTCCTTGCCACCACGAGACGTCTCCTCAAATCCGAACAGTTGACATCGCTGTCGCAAGACGATATGCCGAAACCAAGAAACTGTAGAATGTACATGTCGGTGCGCGTGAGCTGCTACAATTTGCCGTGACAATTAGGGGCCCCATTGAATCTGACCCCCTTTTCTCGATGATCAAGATGTAGTCCCTAAGCAATAGTTTCTTGATGATATTGTTGGCAATCGCTGGAAGCCGTCAAAGTAAATTTAATGGTCCTCCTTTCGAGGTGCTTGCAGTCCTCTAGAACTTTACTCAGATGGACCGCTGACGGTACTAATGACGCCGGCCACTTGTTTCTGCTCATCATGGGTAAAAATCAAAGTCCTCGAAAACTGAGGGTTTTCATGTGGTCCCTCTTCAGATTATTCATCTTGGCGATGACAATGTGGCCCCCATTGGCTTCATTCACCTAGTCCTGGTCAGGAAGGGGTAAAGGTAGGGTATCCTTGTATGCTTTGTATTTCCTAGGCTAGACTCAGCCACCTAAAGCTGGTAGTAGCAGTTACACTTGGGCCAGAGTAGACCCATTGTATTGCCACATGGATCATCCAAATCCGCAAACCAGCCGGTGCTGGTAGACGCAGAGGAGTTGACTGGCCAATCAAGCAAATAAAATTGTATTCGTCTAGAAGAAGTTTCCTACGGTTGGGGAGACCACTACAGTTGCAATGAAGGTGTGCCACTGATTCGTCCTCCTCCTTGTGGCTGTATCTTCTATAGAAGTCGTTATAGGGTAAGCCTTTCCTTCCCATCTGTGCATGCTCGGTTATGGTGCCAATGTGTGTGATGATGTTGGCCTACTCAATCTGATCAGGTGCATCAGCGTTTGGTATTGGGGCAATTGACGCCCGTAGAACATCTACGAATTGCGTAAGAAAGTGTGTAAGCTTTAGTGAATGCGTAGCAGTAGCGATAGGCTTGAATTGTAATCCTCCACTTCTGGCCAGTTCATTCGCTACACAATACACTGGATTTCCACAGTGTGCCGTCACCCACAATCTTTGAGCACCCACACACAAAACAGCTGGGATCTTCAACTTCTGTAGGGCCTCATGGAGCTCCTCTCTACAGTGACCATCATGGGGTTTATGGCCACCACAGGTCAACCTTGAATTCTCTCTAAACTGTTGTTTAACGTCGTTCTCGTCAGTGTTCGAAGGCCGAGACCGAGGCCGAGCATCTTCGGAATCTACATGTCGGCGCATTCGAGTTACGATTGCCTAGACTCTAGATCCCTGGGTTATTCAATATGATTGTGACCCCGGCGTAGTTTCCAGGCGATGTTCTTGCTTTTCTTTGAAGTCCGAAATGTGAAATTGCTGGGCTCTCTCTCTCTCGAAGTGCTTAGCTTGCTCCTACGCCACATTCCGGTATTTGATGTCAATTTGGACTCCCCACATGGTTTTCTTGTCCAATCTCGGACGACTCTGGGACTGGGAGAGATGTGATTTCTGAAGTATGCAATGGAAGCTATCACTAACGGCTGACATTTGTTTAACTAACCCTGGGCAAGAAGGAAGAACAGTCTTCCGTCTTTTGTGTGTTCTTGCAAGGTGCTGGCGTTGAATGAACATACTCATGTCCTAACTAAGCGGACTGACTGAAATGGGCTGCCGAATTCGGCATTGAAACGGCCTCAAACTGGCTGACTTGCCAACCATTTTCATTTTTTGCTTTAAAATATGCCGCAGACAAGGAAATTGTAAGCAAATCTGATGGCAGACCTCAGCACAATCAGACTCACGCATGATGCTGTCCAGTTGAATTTCAGTCAGCTTGTCGCAACACAGCAATGTAACCTGAAAAGTTTCCGAGCTCAACCGTAATCAACCAATTGCCCTTCGGAGTAAGTACACACACGCCAAGTATCAGCGCCGAATCTAAGACACGACTATCCCCGTACTAAACCCAAGCAGTAACCTTAAACTGATCCAGCTGCTCGATTTGGTGTTAAGAACATAATTTCGTCCACGAATTCGCCCCGGCATTCCACGAGAAACTGCGTTTCAAGCCAAAAGTGGCCGCCTATCAACCTGTTACGCGGCTACCTGAGTCTGTTAGCGTTTTACGACTGCTATGTGACCGGACTCAGCGATGGCCAAGTGGCCTGCTCTGTTCAAAGCGATCTTGCGCGATCGCCTGACTCTTTCATCTCTTCTCTGGACTGGTCGCTCCAATGACCGAGAAATGAACAAAGCCATGCAAGAGGCTTCCTCTTGCATCTGCGTTCGATGCATCTGTTGTAATCTCATCGGCAGCATCCCGGGAAAGATGAAAGCCACACAGGCCGTCCAAGTGTCCAACATAAACTCCTACGAGGCGAGGCAAAGATGAAAATAACAAAACAAAAATATCAAAGAGACTGTGTTTTCATCGAACATCTAAAATTCAGAACACTACGCCACCACAAAGGCTAATCATTTCACACAGCAGCGCCTGCACCGGGAAGGCGGTGATTTTGTGCGCGCACCCCCTGCATTCCCACCGCGCCTGGCTACATCCTGTCACGGAGCGTGACATATCTTCACGCTTCCTCTGTCGTCTCTGTCTCTTTATTTTCACACTTCTCCGTCCCCGGGCCCGCTCCCAGCGTCAGCGCAGACTGCCTGGCATACGTAATACCCATGCACACACATGTCGTTAGAATACCACATAATCCCCATGATCAATCGAATTTAATTTGTTCGTTTTTTTTTCTGTCTGTCGGCCGAACAATTCACCCTTAGATTGAATGCTCGGTACCCCGACTCAGCCCGGAATCAATTAAGGCAGACCGTCAAGGATCCATCATGGCACAGCAACGCACGGGCATGTATCTGACTGTAGCTGGAAAAAAAGTGCACATCAGGGTAGCCTCGGACACACAATCCTAACAGCGCGCCCCGGCCCCTGGCTGTGCTGTGACGGACGACGCCCCTTGGGAATTTAATTGTAATAATAAAAAAGAAACGGAAAAAAAAAGGAAAAGTGAGATACCCAAAATAATAATTACAATAACTTTCTCCGGGACGGTGGAGTGGGGCAGACCGACCCCTCGGTCGCAGGGTAGGTCCTCACCAAAAAAAAAAAAAAAGTGATTTTTATTTTTATGCTCGGCGAGGTCACGCATACACGAACGACGAGCAACAAAAAGGATTCCCCCTTTCTCGTCGTCGCAACAGCCGTATCAGCTTGTGGACGTGCCCCTCACATGTGCAGTTCCTCCGTCTCATGTCGCACCCCATTAATTTTCTAGATGCATTCTGTGGCTTAACCTATTACACAATTCAGAGAGAGAACGATGTAATCCATTAGACGGCAAAAGGACATGGGCATGCATAAAATATGACATGTCCCTCATTGTTTTATGTGTTATTTGTCGGTTGTTGTTGCTGGGTGCTGGGTGTGCTGCTTTTTGATCTTGGTCCACTTATAGTTTCGGCTCTTGACTAAGGTTGTGGAATTTAATTTTATTGCCATCCTGATGGGAATCCCAATGAGAGAGGGCGGTTAAATTTATCCTTTTTCGTTCGGTTGCGGAGACAATTTTGAATTTTTAATTTGAGCTCGAGCCGGGCCCTTGGCAAATGGGACGGAAAATTTATTTAAATTCCTTCGTTATTGCTGTGAATGTGGTGGGAGTGTGTGACTCTTCGGAAGTAAGTACACTCCAACTGGTCACTGGGAACCATGACGTCTCTCGGGCACTCAGGACCGATGGAACACAAGAGCGGCCTAGGAGTGCTCTTGTTGATCTGCAGAAACGAGCATTGGTCTGAACTTTTGCCCATAGTCCTCGTCCTGCTTCTGACCATGTGCTTCAGCACCTGGTGCAGTTCAAAGCCACATTGTCTGTTCTGAAGTTGATGACCGATTGCTAGCCTCACCAGAGCCGAAAAAGAACTTGTGTCGAATAAACCACACTCTTTCACTGACTGTGAGCACCACAACCGGGCGCCATTTTTATGTTCATTCATTGGGAGGTTACAATTTCAACGTCAAACGAATTCGACGTCATTCTGAGACAACGACATTTAATAAAATACGAACAAAAAAGGTCTGTGGTTAGCCTTCTAAGCTCGTCTCGTCTGATGGCTGTTTTCACATGTGTAACAAGTCGGCACGAACCTTGTCGAAGCGCCTGCAAGACCTCCATGACTCCTAAATTCGACGTGATGATTGATCCGGAAGTTATGCACGTTCGCCTAAAACTGACAATTTTGGAACAACTCCTTACTGTGTCCGATTTTAAAGGCATCTTGCATACTCCTTCGTTTTTACCAAGAATGTTGTTCTTTCAAGACTTTTGAATGGAACACGATTTTAAAAATGCTCTTTCGGTGAAAAATTGTACATGTTTTAGCAATATTTTTGAATTATGATGTCGACTGATTGCCTATGACAAGTACGAGCTTTTTCAGCAAACTCTTTCACAGCAACTGGCGAGCACCTCATTTCAGCACTCCCAATCGGAATGTTGTCCTTGGGTACCATGGTTGAGTTTGATTGTGTCTCCATGCCATACACACACTCAGAAGTTAAGTATCCCAGAGAGGTCATCTTTGGCGATCATAGGCGCCAGTCGATGCCACTTACGACATTACTTGTCGATGATGAATGTTGGCGAAAATTGCACCGTGGCACAGGCTGTATATAATGGGGTAGTGGTCTGGGAACCGTATGTTCTTTTCGGACAGAAGACAATTTTCCAACGAGCCAAAGCATATCCTGTGACTACAGTCCACTAGGAGCTCAATCGTGCCGACGCTCTAAATGGCCCAAGAATTCTGCGACTATTTTCGTGGTCTTTTGTCCAACAATATTAGACCATAAATTTCATAAAATCATAAAGTCTGATATTGTTGGGCAAGGGCTCCAAACCAAATGAGTCTCGTCGTTGACGTTGTTCTCAAATGTTTTAGTTGAAATTTTTCAATAGCTTCACCCGATTGGTATAATGAAAGCGTCTATTATCTTTGCTCATTCCGAGGAGGACCTGAGCCTCATACAACAAGCCAATACAACTAGTGCTACATCTAGCTCGCTGTCTCCAGTTTCATACGCTGACTTGGTTAAGTTCATGTGCTCCACTTCAGACGCGGGCATCCTCTATTGCGTTGTCCTACAGGTTAGGAGTCGAAGGCTATTCATATTCGGGCAGGAACTGAGTTTTCCATACGCTCTACACGGCCCACCCATGGTAAGCGTTGGATCCGTAGATGCCTGGTTAGTTTCATGTCGCTGTACCGCACGCCCAGTTCCTGTTTAAATCGTCTCCTCCAAGCACAGTCAACGCAAAAAAGAACCTAAGACCGCACGTCGAACTTTTCCACCGACGGACATCCGCTTTTGAGCTTGTCCATGCCTCTGCGTCATGTAGGACTGGGATGATAGGAAGTCAGCTTGGTCATGAGAGAGACGTCTCTATTAGTCATTGCCTATAGAATAAGCGGTTGACGTTTCATCTCGGTACTGATGGTGTTCGTACTATGTACTGCGCAGCCGATGTAAACGATGTCCTTACCTGTCTCTAAGTTGTAGCTGCTCATAGTTGCACTCTGTCCAGCTGATGAAGTATGTCCTTTCTTGAGGACCACACATCTTTCGTTTTCTCCTCATTCGCCGCCAGACTCCTTTCAGCTGCTTCCGCCTCAATGCCAGCAAGCGCCTCATTGACGGCTCGCTGAGTTCTGCCAATTACGTCAATGTCAACGGTGTATGCTAGCAATTGTGTGGACTTTTAGAAGATCGTGTCGTCAGTGTTGGCTTGTGCCTCCTGCACGATCTTCTCAAGGATGATGTTGAAAAAATCACACGACATCTCGTATCTTTGTCTAAAACTCCTTTTTACATTGAACATGTAGGGAAGATAGTTATCAACTTGGATGGACGAACGAGAATACTCTGTCGTGCAAATAAAAATTATTATCACCCACTCTCTATGACCGTGAAATGCAAAGTGGCCAAGCTTCTTCAAAATTCAATTGGCGCCCAATCAAGGCCGACCAGGAACTGAAAAACCTCTGCCGAAATGCGTTCATACACTGTATTTCGCACGTTGTTGCCATGATATGTAGCTCCGGCCAAAAAAATGCTATCCGCCATTCTCTACGTGTGCCACATCTGAAGTAGGAAAACGTCATTCAAACCGAAGCGACTGGTATGTGAAATCGATCTAGAATACAGACAATACCCTGAAGATGAAGTTTTGTGTGTTCTTAGTTGGAGTGTCGACGGGATTCAGGGGAAGTCTACCCACATGTCGGGCCTACGACCCGAGGCAGATCTGAGCTTGACCAAATGCTGCCTTCGACCACTGACGGGCGTCTGAAAAGTACTGAGACCCCCTCTTCTTCTCTAAGGAAGAGACTAGGATTCTAAGGCTCTCCTTGCTCGAGCAGTGGTGTTCATGCGCTCGATGGGCCCGAGCCGTTGTAGTCTACTACATCCAGTTCGCTGTATGTCTTCGCCTCCATTCACCTTTCTTGGAGCGAGGACCATATATTCGACGGAGGGTTTTTCTTTGGAGGGCACCATCGGAATCAGTGCTGTTGTGTTGCTTGTCTCTTGCTTTGGACTCCACCATGTCTTATCTGGACAATCCTTCGAGCCACGATGGTTGAATAATAGAATAAGGGTGACGCTGCACCACCCATAGTGGGCCAGGACTTATCGTCTGCAAGGCCAAGCATCTCCAGCAACGATGATGATTGAATATGTGGCCCAATTCATGTCTCTCCTTGCTTCTACCCAGCAAAGCAGTGAACGTTTCGTCGTTCTCTTGAGTTCCTTGAGTTCCTTGAGATAAGGCCTCCCTTCACTCATCTCTTGACTACAGTTCTGTCAGTAAGTAGGACGAACCAATCAGTTGCCAGCAAGACAAGTCGTTTGCCAAACTGGTTCTGCTGCAGCACTGAGTCCAGTTTGCCTGTCGCATGCGCAAATTCAACCATCAAACGGCGCACTTCCAAATTATTACGTCTCCCGGCGTCGACATCAACATCGACCGAAAGCAAATAACAACTCCAAACAAAGGCAATTTTCATAATTAACCGTCTTCGCCCACCGCCCACTGCCCACCAGCCAACCCCATTGCAGAACCAGCTCACGCCCCACGCCAAATCGATTCAATTGAATTATAAAGAAAATAATCAATCGAGCATTGCGTTGTTGCCTGTCTCCCCAATTACGAGCACAATAGCCTCGTTCCACGGCAAATGACTCATGACCGGAGGTCCGTAGTCGCAGTTGAACCCTTCCTCTACAGAGCAGCACCGCGCACGGCGCAACTTTGTAAAGGAAAAAAAGCGAAACATCAGTTTCGTGATTAATAACGGGGCGAACGTGATTGGAATTTTATTGCGGCTGCCCGACAATATGTCACACGACTCTGCGCGAAGATGCGCGATCTGCACCCCCCACGAACCCGACTTAACCCCCGTGGCACACCTCAGCCGCTGGGGCACGCGGATGGGTGGCGCATTAGCATTCCCACCGCCGCGCTGATTGTGCTCACGGCACCTACTTAGAGTGGCACTGCCGAGGCGATAAGTATCGCCGAACACGAAAGGAGTTCAAGAGATAATGCCTGCCGGTGTTCGCGAGGACGAGACCGAGACAAAAGGGTTATCGCTGCTACAGATAATCTGCCACCGGATGCGCGCTGGGGGCTGTGCGATGCCGTCTGACTGGCTGGCTACTTGGCAAAGGTTGAGGTGTTTCGCTTCTCAAGTAATGGATGCGCATAATCAACGAATGGCCTCTCAGCTCTCGGAACACATTCCGTAGGTACACTTGGGTTTTGGAGATCGCGGCGTTTAGTCAACGAGCGGCAAGCAAAACGCTACACGAACTCAATAGTTTTCGGGGGCCCATTGTGCGCGCACAAATTGAATAAATTTCACTTGTGAAGTGATTTTCTTCTACAGTTGCTCTTCGGCTGTGTGTGTGTTGAACTCGAGCGTCCTACAGAGCGGCGGCGATGGGCGCTCGTCGTCCGGCGGGGAGACAGATATCTTTATTAGTTTCGTATCGTGAGAGGCAATTAAATCGCTGGCTAGGGCTCATTCAAATTGGAGCATCTGATCGAAGACCGGGCGGAGGGAGAGAGAGAGATTTGTATCTTTTGTTGATTTTTGTTTCCTCACTCTTTGAAGTCCCAAGTAGTTTCGTCCGCCTACATGCCGGGAGCAGACGGCCGAACAACAGCAGAAGGCATTCGAATGCATTCGAGTAACACTTTCGATAATGGATTGGATCGGTGGTGGGGTGGAGTGAAGGGGGGCTCCGTGCGTTCTAAAGCATTTCGGTGTTGAATACATTAACACGTCTCTTTAGATAGCGTGCTACTGGGGGAGTGGGAGGCAATAAGAATCTTCATTTCGAGCCCGTTTGATAACGAAGCACTGTCCGGGCGAACTCCGTCGGGAAGAAGGTCTCGAGGAATGCCGTTTAATTTCGAGAAGTTATTGTTTTTTTTTTTTTGTTGGTTGGCCGGAGGGGCGTGAATGAAATTTGTCGGAGTTTGGCTGACCGCGTTGGACACAAATGACTGCTTTGCATGACAGTGATTCGGAGTTTTATTTGTTAAGTGGCGGGCTTTGTTTTTTGGGAGCGGAATGCGCCCGGTGCTCAGCCGGGGTGGGGGTTTAGCTGTGTTTTCACGGGGCGGGATGGAGCGTCTCAATTAGTTCATTGTGGAGAGTGCATGCGGGATGTCCGTTGAGTGGCACGAAAGTGGGTGACATTTTAAAGAGGGGGACTCTTTTCATTTTTTTAGAACTCTATTGTAACAGCTGTCGGCGACAAGGTGAAAGTAGGAACCGTTTGGTGCACTCCGAGGCAATGATACTGTCGACGAAGAGATTGTCACCAGAAGTGCATTCGCACTGACGCCGTCTTTTGCAGTGACAGCTGCTACCAAAATAATTGAAAAAATAAATAAATCGAAAGTGTCTGCTTTGTCTATAAAATGTCACCCACTTTCATCCTCTCGCCAAAAGTCCCCTCGAATGCAAAGAAACTTGGTAACCGTCTTCTCTGCATTCCATGATACGCTCAGCTATCCACTCTATTCCAGTCGGAATCTGCTGTAAGTTGCGTCCATCTTAAACTGGCACGATATCCGAGTTGATGGCGGCTGGCAATCGTGTGCCCACCATTTGGAGAGACCCAAGTCGGGACCGAGTGCCTTGTGGGAGGACTTCAATGGGAACGAAGTCCACTTTACAAAAGTGATTTGTGATCCTATTCAGTGATGAACCAAGACTCCGAGTGGACTTAGAACCCGGGGATCCTGTTCCCTGCACCGTCTTCAAAGCTCTGCTGAGATTCACTCCCAGTTCATTTCCATTAAAGACTTTCCGTCGTCAGACTGAACTACAGACTCCCTACGCATCTTAAGCGAACTACATAGGAATTGTGAGCCAGAACGATTGTGGCGCCATCTGTACTATGTTTCATCCATAATGCCGATGCAAATTCAAATTTCTTCCGGACTGGGGTCGCATTATTGCTCAGATTAACTACAACCAATTCTTCGAATCCGAACCTGTCGGGCAACGCAACAGAGGACGCCCGCGTTTAAGGTGGCGCACCCAAGTGGAGAAGGACCTCAACTAACTTGGAGTGCGAAACTGGTGACAGCTAGCCAGAGATCGCGCTAGTTGGAGAGGCATGTTGGTTGGGGCCCAGGTCCACCCCGCACTGTAGCGCCACACAAAGAAGAAGAACTACAACCAATACGGAATAAGTAGGTGCACTCCAATGATTGCGGGGTTCACTGTAGCCACTACATGCCACTTTATTTGTTATTTGTTATACGCCCCCTCTTAAATCAACGCGTAAAGTTCGTGTACTCCGCAATACACGGAGTAGGCGCCTTTTCTCTAAGATCATTGTGTACCAAAATTAATCTAAAAGCCATCATGTCCTTCCCAATGCCTTTCGGAATCTTTTCCGCTGAGGTAAGATGATCTCTGTTCCTTGTAGCCATTGGCTTCCTTTGGATTGTGGGATGCTATAACAACTACAAGGCCAGGCGCTTCATCTCGAGCAGGGCGAGTAGAATGAATGGAGTTTGGATAAACAGCAAATGCTTGCTTCTTTCGTTTTATCAGCAAACTGGATCACACATCGCTTGTGTTTTACCTTGGTTGGGAATGCCTCCTAAGCCTTGGGCAGTTGTGACAATTATCAAAGCACGCAAGAGCTTGCGTTAAGGTTGAACATGATGAACTCCGACGTCCGCGAAATATAAGAGAAATAACTTGTGAAGTTGCTCAGGTTTATCAAGAGCACTCTCAGAAGGAACTTGGACTGGACGCACTTGTCGCCCTACACCCCATGGGATAAGATAAGTCAAAGAATACAATAAATAAACATAATCGGCATCAAAATGGTAGCAATTATATGACAATCGGGCTCATCTTAGCGATCTAAGCAGAAGTCGAGAGGAAGCTTAGAATATGTACGTCGCGTCGCCCTGAGTACTTTCCTAGGTGCGACAGGTGGTTAAAGAATTTAATGATAGGCCTAAGTGAGGAGAGTCCTTTCATTCCGCTTATCTGCTCCTCGCTCAGTTCAGGTCAGTGCCGCTCTTAATATGAAGCAACTCGATTTCTCGTCGCCACAGAGTAATGGCCGATCATGTCTCGAATGGCATTGCTATGCTAAAACAGAAGAACAGAAGGACGCTCGTCAAGTCCATGGAACCAATGACACTCTACCTCCACTCTACCTTCTAAGGCTTTTATGTGAGTGCTTAAATCAATTCACTGCAAATTGCAATGGGATCTTTCTCGATGCCAAACAGCATGTCGCTCCTGTAGCTTTTCATGAATCTCGGATCACAGTCGGCCGGGTCTTGTTTGGATCTGTATTTGTAATCATGGATTGGGGATGAGCCGCATAACCTTTTATCAAGACAGGACATATTATGAGGAAGTGGTTTCCCATCACGGCTGTGTTTTTTTTTTCCAAGAGTAAATGAGCCGGGGAGTTCAGCAAGCTTATCAACTCTAGTCTTTCAGCCCAAACGTGCCTTAATTGAGAATAAGCCTCTTAAGATGAGAATTCAGTGGAAGGCAGAATGTCACTACCCCGGGACAGTATCAGTGCACTTGCTTTTTAGTTTCCATCATCACGCAACAGAATTGATAGGAATCAGCAGGGAAAGGCAAAATTGTGTGAATATCCAAGTCCAGAGCTGCTTCCAAACCGTTTACAGTCCAGATCAACGAAGAGTATGCAATGATGTTCTAAGACGATGACCCCATTATTCAAGTTGCTGACAAGCTCCTTGCCATCTGTACATTCCATGCCTTCAAAGACATGGTGACTTTATCCTGGTGTCCACTTGATCATTCAAGTTCTCGATTCGCCTTTACTCGCAAATTATGGCTTGTCACTTCTTTCAAATCTCCTGTCAGTGTGCCAGATTTTGTAACGACGGTCACTTGTACTGTTTGCCTGACGAACACATTTCTGCGCGCTAGCTTCAAGACCCTCTGTCATTCAAGAGACCTGATTGAGAATGAGGATCAGAATTGAGTGAGTCACATTCTGACAGAATCTGTGCTCACTTCTGCAGTGAAAGCAAAAACCTGCCCAGCATGTGTGCCCACTCAAACCAAAGAACGTCCTTCATGCAAAGCACTCTCCCTTCAGTTAATCTTTCGAATAAAACAAGATTGACAGCTGACAAGGACGATTGGTCGCACACGTCGTCACGCAAATGCCGACCAAAAGCATGAGACAATGCGACACAGCCTGACCACTAAATGGAAGCACCAACGCACGTGTCGCACTCACTCTCCATCGTCGAGACGAGGCAGCCATCACCTCGTGTCATTCCAATGCAGGACACAGCCGATGACAGGCTGGGGCGCACTTCAAAGCACATCTTCGTCACTTCCTTGCAAGGGCTTGGAGGTAATGTCCCCCTCGCAGCTGATGGCATACCAAATTTAATTTCTGGGCAGAATGTCACCCATAAGCAGCGCCCTTAGAACCAGCCATTCCCCGGTCCACCCCCGTTGTCACTGCGAATTAACCATTAAATGAGCAAATAAGTCGCATTACACTGGTGTCCATTGTCATTCGAACGATAATCGAATGTGACTTTTAATTTGTTCCGTTGAGAGGGACAACAGGCGAAAAAAACGACGTAACATTGAAAATAATCCCCACACCCACAGCCGCTCACACAGAGGCAAACGAAAAATGGTTGAGTGTCGGCATTCCGACAGACAACAGGGAGAATGCCCATAAAATCGAATAACTGAATGCGTTCCTCGCCGTAACATTCCGTACCTTGTGACTAAAACAAAAACGAAGTGTAATCCCCGAGCAAACTGGGGGGCACACCCCTAGCACACCCCATCCGCGCAGCCGCCGAAGAGGAAGTGAGTTCTCCCCCGATCCCCAGAAGAGGAAAGAGGGGAGCTTTCTGAGAGGAGATTACAATAATTGAAAATAAGTCTAGAGACTGTGCGAATTCGATACCATCCCGTGCAAGCAGCGCAACCTGCCAATTGTAGGCCCCTCGTCGGCGATGGCAGGACGGCAATAAAACCGAACGATTACAGAGCTCTCTGCCGGTGTGTGGCTTTATTTGGCGTTGCCTAGCGCAAGGCATAAACCTTTTTATGGTCACCTTTCCAGCACCAGGACGCCTTGTCTCCGCATTCCAGAAGACAAAGGGAAATCGCTAGACAGGGGGTCTGGGCGCCGAGACTCGGAGGAAATAACTTCAAAATCGCCACCAACTGTGCATTCCAATTTTCCATTGTTACGGAGGCCAGGACATATTGAGCTTATAACTCCGAGTCGCCCCCACCCTCCAGACCTGCCATCGGGTGTGGGGATGTGTGTGTGTGTGATGTTATTTTTACTGACCACCGAGTTTAATGAATGTTATCCTGATTCGTCCTGAATCTCAACACACATTCTCCGGATCCCTTGTATGTACATCGTACACCCTCGGCGACGCCACCGAGGGTGAGGGTAATCCAGAAATCTAGAAATCCAACTTTAATATGTCGCTCCGTTCCGCCCACCGCCACCCGTCCACCCGCCACCCAGCCGAAACGGAACCCGGAAGGGGCATATATATCACTACCCTCGTCTTTTAATGGCTTTTACCTGACACACAATGCGCCTATGAAAGTGTAATTTTCGACGAGGAAAAATCGCATTAGAGCGTCGAGCAGGGAGCCCCGGGTCGCACGGAGCACGGTTGAGCTGAAGACGATAAGCGGGAAGGGGCGATGGTGGGTGGTTGGTTGGCTGGAGAATAATAGACGAAGTCTCTACAGTGGAATCCTTGCATTCCTGCTGCCGTCAATCGTCTAACCCATCTATTTGGTTAAGCATACAATGAAATGGAATAAGTAGAATTCCCATGTGCGTTTTGGAGGGTTGGAATTCCATATGAGCGACAGTGGGGTGCAAAATTATTCGGACGCTAAGGGTTTTTTTAAATCAAACGATTTCTGGTGGTTTTGGAGAAAGTAGGAACATGTGGCGGCGTGTCATCCTTTTCACGCTTAAGACGATCCTAGGGGCTAGTGGTCTGTCTAAGCCGCTTAGGCGGGTGTGAGCGTGAGCTCATGAGGGCAGGCCATGTTCCTCGTTTAGACCTTCTGCGAGTAAACGAAGTTTTTTTGTAACGAGAGTCATGGACGGTGAGTCCCCACTTCAAAGCAACGACGAGCCAGTACCCGGCACCAGTCAGGCAAGTTCATCGGCTTCGTTATTTGGTTGACAGTGTCTAACTGGCACCGATATGAGGTACTTTACTTACGGTGACCATCCGTGCTCTTTTTAGAGCACATTCTCCTCTTGTTCGTTATCGTGTAATTTTTTCTAAATCCCCCGTCCAATTTTTAAACACAGTAAAATACAGAGTGGGCCACAAACAATACCCGATATTATGAACTACAACGTCGTTCAAGTGATGATCACGCCTTCCAAGGCATGCCTAAAAAGAGACTCCATCAGGAAGTCGTCCAGGAAGTGTCAGACCCAGGACGAGGTGGGTGGACCAAGTGCAAAAACTCGCTTGGTTGCGCCTGAGTTAGGAGGATCCAGTGGCCTGGAGATCTTAGTGCGGGCTCTACCCATGGTACTCCATTAGTGGATCATGCGGATTTAAAAATGATGTTGGCGTGGTTCAAATGGCTGCCTCGGCTGGCTTCGCAGTCAGTTACATTAATTTTGTGGGACCTTGTGAATGGTTTCAGACTGTAGCTCACAGACTGCTTGGCCTTAAGTGTTTGAATCGTTTCCTTCACGGTCCTTCACGATTCTCCATGAAAAAAAGCAAAAGGAGTCAGACTCTAGCTCAGTCAGGCAATTGACATCACCAAGATGGGTGATAACACAGTTTGGGAATTTGTATGCAATAAATATCGATTGTGGCATGGGCTGTATGTCATGGCGTGCCATCCTGCATGAACCATAAGTCGTCCAAATCCATGTCTTCAGTTTCGGTAAGAAAAAAGTCGTACACCGTTGACCCGAAACATTGTTCCCAGCCTCATTTGCGAGGTAGACAGTAGCAACATTCCCATCTGTGCACACCGTACAGCGACGGAGCATGAGTATTGTCATCTAGCATACCAGTCTCGCGAATTATTTCCACAAGCTTGCGTGCATCAGTGGCGGTGAGTGCTTCGTTTCTGCCAAAACTTCGTTTTTAAAAAACGCACTGCTTGGGCTACACAGCACTCACTTTAGAAATGTAATAATATGGTTGGTGCTACAGCCCTTAAAGGGCCACGATCTAGCGTCTCAGCAACCACTCGTGTTGTGCGTACTATTGTTCGATCACGAGTGGAAGGGACATTTTGTTTTATGCCGGCTCCAAGCGGCCAAGCTTAAGCAGCTTTTTTTTAGACAGGAAATGATTTTAGTGGATTGCCAGTGACACAAAGGAGATGAGGCCGTGACGATTATTTTTTTTTTTCGTTCAGACCAGGGTTCGAGCCTACGACGTCAAGCTTCAAGTGTGTTGTGGTTGACGCACATAGCCACAACGCCACGGGCTACGCTCTTTAGAAAAAAGTGTGCAATATTTCCCAACATTGCTCGGGCGTAAAGCGACTTAATTCATTCAAGTGGCACTGCTTTTGAACTTTGTTTAAGCTTGTTTAAGTTAACTAAAGACTGTCCTCTTTTTTACACAAGCAAAAATGGTCAAGAGAACTCTCGTGCTAGGGCATCTCATCATGGGATGGGCACCAGTTCGAACAGGGTCTGTCAAAGATGACGACATCACTTGATTGCCATGGCTGTCACCTGGAAGGCTATGTGCATATGTCCAAACCAGTGCAGTCGATGGGTAGTTCTACTCAAACGCGTGCCGCGACCATTTTTGCCTGCTTCTCATTGTAGTTGGTCAGTATTTTCTTCTTGCGCATGCTCAAGGCGTTAATAATTCCCTTAAGTCTCCGAGGTCACGGCACAGCACGAACCGAAAGCATAGAGGGAGAGGAGTGACCTGTGCACATTGTTCTTGGAAATATTGGGCTGGGAAAAGCATTCAATAACACTGGGTTACCAGAGCAAATATTAGCGCTGTATTCAAGCTTGCGCCTTGTACATTCAAGCCAAATAAGAGAAGGCATCGATTGTGAAAAAAAACCTCAGCATTTCGCAGAATTTTGCTAGTGTTGATACCAAGAATGGAAAGTTGTCCGGTTTCGTCGATACAAGCGCCATTCATGGATAATGACTGATAATTAAGGGATTCGCTTTAGTCACAGCTGATAGCATTGATTTTTAGAAGCATTGAATTGCACTCTGCTAAATATGCTGTCAAGATCGGAACCCTATGTGCTTAGCAGACACTGCCGTTCCAATACTACGTCCGAAGGGGGTCCGAAGCTTGGTCGTGAGTCGTGGAACGCATATGAAAAGTTGAGTGTAGCTTGGTTCTACTTCTTGGTGACGTGAGACACCAATTGACGTGTTGCCGTGGACGCCGAACTGCTAGTCATAGATTAGAGCAAGATTCAAGATATTTCATAGGCTGACGATTTACCAGCATTTCCATGATCATGAGAAAGAATGGACGTATGTGCTCTGTATCAGTGTGAGCTTGTTCTTGAATCCAGGTCTCTGGCAAACTGTGGGATTCTGTTGCCTAATCACATTTTGCGCCTGCGACTGCTTCCTGATTATGCATGAACCTCCGCTGAGGGGTACGCATTCACTGGTGTATATTTCCACGCAGTGATCGCATCGAAAACCTTGGAGAAGAATATGTTTCAAAAAAACTTAGCCACTCCCGCCTTGTCTTGACGAAACCAACATTTGCACGATCAGTCGACTCGAATTCCTTTCCATCTTCCCAGGCCTCAAACGATCACTGATCGACAAAGAATAGAAGAAAATATAATCCACGTCCTATTAGTCGCGTCATTCCCCGAACTGACGTCCACGAGTCAAGAACTGACCCCAGATCACTCACAGGTGATCACCAAAAAACAGCCTCATTCCAGCCCTCATCCATTTCACACGAGATCGATGATCGCCGGTGAAGAATCCGATAAGTCGACGATTTTCACACGATCTTCACCGATTCGCCTCGATCGATCAGACCCCGCGCATGATTGATCGACCCGCCGGCCTGCCCATCGATCAACTGCCAATCGATCGACGTATTGACTTGTTACCCGGGTCATAGTTGCCAAAAAAAAAAGATTAACTCGTCAATTCGTTTGTTTTGAAACCGATCTCTCCCCCGCGCGGTTCATCGAACCGATCGGTCGAAATTTGAATGGAATTTGATTGCGCACAATGGGCGGCGGAACCTGCCTTTGATCCTCACCGCCCCGTTGATTTGTAACCGATCGCATTAGAGACTGACGGATGGATGGCCCTCTCAAGTGTACTGAATGCCGCACACCGTCACTGTGATGTGCTGAACTTAAAGTAGAACACACCACTCGCACACACACCCACTGAATAGCGAATTCTGCTCTCCCCGGCAAACAAAGCGAAAAGCATCGCAAGGGAGGGTGAACAACAGAACAGAAAAACACAAAAACCTCTTTCGGGGGAGCTCCGGGGGGGAGTCAAAAGAAATAATAATGAAAGTGTCAACCCCATAATCTGAAATCACACAAAATAAAAATTTCTGTAAAAATCCTTGCAGACATTCGTTTCATTCATTCGTTCGGCTCCCCGCCACCGCCCGGCGCAACCAATACAATATTTACTTCACCCCCCGGAGGGTTATTTGTATTTCAAATTAAGAAGATGAAATCATGCAAACGGGGCTGGTCGTGGCGAGGGTGGCTGCGGCGCGGCAGTCGGGCGCCCGTCAACCCCTCTTGACATTTTCCCGATGCGGAGAAGATGCGCGGAACTAAATCAATTTGCAATCTGCAACAGAGGTGGGAGTCCTTGAAGGGACTGCGCTCCGGACTGCAGGGAAATTGAAGGGTGGCAGCTCACCCGGCAACCACCTAATTTGGTGAGTCTTTCTGGGATTATCCTTAATCTCATCTCCGGGCAAATAGTATTCCTTCCTCCCGCTTCAAATCCTTGACTGATTTCCGAAAGGGAGTCAGACATATGCGCTGACTCGTTGGAAAAGAAAACAAAGCGCAGGAGCGTCGCGAGTCGTCCCTCGGGGCAGCTGCGGCGACTGGTTATCCGGCTCCTGGAATTCTATTCTTCTTCCCCGTGGCATCCTTATAATTCCGATAATCACTGCTGTTATCTCTAATTCCGTGGTATGTCACCCAGCACACAGGGGCATCCGGCCGAGGGGTGAAACTCTAATTATTACGATTGGAGGATACGCCGGGCTTAGTGTGCCTGTCATACGGGCAATCCGGATGCATTCACACCGAACAATGAGATGATGAACTGTGCGAACGAGCGAAACAAACGCGATTGCGGGGCGGACGGACAACACTCGGGGAACTATCGCAATAAAGACGAACTAATTCCGCCTCGACACGAGAGAGTATTTATTTATTACCATTTTGCGGCGGGGATCATCTTCAAAGGAACATTAATTGGGCGATGCAGGGGCTTCGGATGCGGCCCAGTTCCGAAATGTGTCATAAATTAGGGACGACGTTAATGGACTTGCACAGTGTGGTGGAAATCGTTTTTGAATCGGCATGAAGTCGGTCGGTTGCCGGCTCTGCAAGAGGTCGGTTGCGCCAAAAGTGTCAGAGATGAAAACGAAAAAGCTTGACTGGCAGGCGGTCTGATGTCATGGTGATTTATGGTGCTGTGGTGGGCATTGCTTTTCGAAATTCATCAAAAATCGAGTCGATTCCTGGAAAGTTGATTTGTGGCTTGAGTTGCGAAAGCTCTAGAGGCGGAACGCGAAACGCGGCTTGGGGTTTTTTCGTTGTGGTTGGCGATCCAGATGCCGCGTCCTTCATCATCTGTCAACAGCAGATGGCTGAGAGCATCGTCGTCGTTCATCGGTCTTTTGATTTTGGGACTCCTCTTCCCATGTTACTCAACGAGAAACATTTTAATCCGACTGAAGGCTCGAAGATTAGAATAAAAAAATACTAAAATTTAGTTCTTGTGTACCAGGCACTGTCTCATAGACATGGGGAACAAAGAGAAGCATCGGCTCGAGGAGCGTGTGATCATTGTCTCCGATGTCCAAGGCGATGGCAAAAAGCTTGGTTGTTCTTTGAAAAGAAATATTGTGCGCACCGATAAACAGCAAAGCGTGGGTAGCTTCGCAGGGCTACAGCAATTGTGGAAGGAACGATCGTCATTTTTCAAAGCCTCGGAACGTTGCCATTCACGTTCTGCTTGTCTTCATGGGCTGTTGGGACATGGGTTCGTGTTTAATGTTGCACATGTCATCAGCCAGAGACGGATACACCTGCATATGCTTTTGTGTAGCGCTTGTCTTTCCTAGTCACCCAATCACAGCTGGCAGCAGCTCGTTTCAAAGTTGAAGTTCGAAAGCTGTACTAGATTAAGATTTGTGATTGGTGAGCGTTCAGTCGACTGTACATTGAAATTCCAAGCGGATTTCCAAGGAAGACTTCCTGCCAGGATCTGACTGCCCTCTAAGGCCTTAGTCCCTAACGACGTACAGTGGACTCTATTTAAGTTGAAATCCCCATAAGCGGAATTTCTCTCGGATTCAAATTTCTTGTTTGCCACATTTTAGCATTGCCCTCAATTTTCGACGCAAAACAATCATTTCCAGTCGAACTCCCTCTAACTCGAACTAATTTTGATATCCTTCGAAAATTCGCCTTAGGGGGAGTCCACTGTATGAAGTTTTTCGCATATTTCTGATCTAACTATTCGAGGTCTTCAGTTCATCGTCGAATATGACAGTCCGCCATGTGCATGGTCATTAGTCAGTAAGCCATGAGAAAAGGACTACGTGTGACTGACTGATATTGCACATCGACGTGTGTAGCTTGGTGTCTTCTAACCATTCCTTCGATTGTAACACAGACTCTAGAATTTCCACCTCGTGGCAAATTTCTTCTTGACGTCGTTCACGGATCTTGACGACGGCTAAGAAGTTAAAATTGTCGAATTAAATGAAACTAGTTCGGGTGCTCCAGTTGAAACATATTGTTGCCATTTGAATTGGGAATCTGGACCCAATTAGGGCTTTCTTTCTTCCACATAAATGCCCTCAGTTTGTTCCTCCGAATTGTGTCTCATGGTGCTTATGTTGACATTGCCTAACCTAAAATCCCAGGTCAAAGAATTTGTGCCGCCGGTGATCGCTACAACCGTGTTGTTACACCTTTTTCTTCTTCTGATGCTACAATCAGGAGTGGACTTGGATCTCAGCCATCAAGACACGATCTTGAGCCGGTTGCCTTCATTCATGTCCTTCTCCACTTGCGTGTAGCATTGGCTTCACAGGCAGAGGCCGTGCCGTCAATGCACTTCACATGAGCAACCGTCTTAAGTGTTGAATCCGCAGACGTCTAGATAGAACCATGTCACTATGCAATCCGTACACCTTGTGGTCGAATTTTTCAACAAAAGATTGAAGGCAGATTTTTTCACGCGAAAAGACTGAGGGCTAAGGCTTTTTCATGTGCTCTTCAGATTGTCCAAGCTTCCGCAACATAGAGCAGCTCGTTTTGTTCAAAACGTCATGATATTGTCGTTGTGTGCTAGCAATTGTTCTCACTTTTGGAAGGTCGTGTCTTTTATGCTTTTCAGTTTAGATCTGCACCACCTACTCAACAATTATGATGAAGATTTCATATGACAACGCGTCGTCTTGTCTAAATCCCTTTCTGACACCGAAGGTCTCGTTGAGTTCATTACTGATCTTGTTGCTTTTTCGAGAATTCTCCATCGTCACATTGCAGAATCGGATGAGCTCGGTAGACTAGGCAATCCGTTCTGTAGTTCGTCCTTGCATTCGATATATCGGTGGTGAATGGAACTCTGCATTTCCTGAGTGTTCTTTCTCAGGGTCTGAGGTAGTGTGAAGATTTGTTCCATGGTTGACTTCCTCGAGGTTTTTCACGAACAGCTTCCGGCGCTCCGACAAAAAATGACATAGAAGATCTGTATAAGCGGTGATTGTGAAAGCTATCCACGACATATGTCATAATTGAAGGGGTTACCTTTTTGTGGCCTTGCGTTACAATCAACAATATTCTACTGAACTATCTGGCCTTGTTCGATATAGTCACGTTGGGAACGCATTTGTCTCTCTAGCTCGTTGATTTTATGAGCGTCCATCCATCGGTCCATCGGTCCATCGGTCCATCGGTCCATCGGTCCATCGGTCCATCCGTCCATCCGTCCATCCGTCCATCCGTCCATCCGTCCATCCGTCCATCCGTCCATCCGTCCATCCGTCCATCCGTCCATCCGTCCATCCGTCCATCCGTCCATCCGTCCATCCGTCCATCCGTCCATCCATCCATCCGTCCATCCGTCCATCCGTCCATTCGTCCATCCGTCCATCCGTCCATCCGTCCATCCGTCCATCCGTCCATTCGACCCTTTTCCAACCTTAGTCTAAAATGTCTTCAAACCCGAGGATGGGGCCTTATTTTTTTTTGCGACAAAATAAATGCAATTTTGAAAGCATTAATAACTGCATGCGTTGGCTGGTCTGATCTGATTCCGAAATTCACACAACCTGTCCAACTCCCAGTCCAAATGACACGTTCCCGTCGGGCACATCACACACGATCTGGTCTAGTTCGATAAGCTGACACGCAGCGGTGTGCCCAACCAACCAGACCATCGCATCTACTCGCATCAACCTTCAACCGTCCGATTACTCACGTCTCTAATGACTCAGCCCGGTCACGGACAAATCGCCACCGTCCGACTAGCGTGCAACAGATGCTGATTACATTTATCACCATAAACAGACACCAGCCGCCCTAGTTCAGTCCACTAAATTGCGCGCCCCTCCCCGTCCGGCCATCCCCAACTCTCATCAGTCTCAATTTATGCGGATTTAAATTAATTTCCATAAATAACACTATCACCTCCAGGCACTCGATGTTGGGGGGCATTTAAGCAGAAATACTTGCAACCCGCTCAGATTGTGTCATCATTCTGTCGGATTAATATGATTTACTGCCTGCAAGGTGAAAAGAATTTAATAAAAACAAACGAAGAGAGAACACAAAAATCCCTTTGTAATCCACAGTCGGCGCGGAGGGGTCAAAAGTTTCGCGAAGCAATTAAATACACCTACCGGCGACGACGAACCAAAAGTACGAGTATTTGCGAATGACATCCACGTACGGCCTTAACGTAATTAATCCAATAAATTTATTTTCCCATACAATAAGCCCGGTTAACAAACATAAAACAACGAGAGAAAAAAAATCCACGGCGGCAGCAAAGTAATTCTCGATTATCTTTCCCCCACACAGCCATTCAGCCACACACTGGCGGCTGAAAACTGCTCCAAAAAGTCCGTCTCATTTCGGTCGTTTCAGGTCTCCCTCTGCGCGTCGGTCGGACATATCTTTGTGCCGACTTTCGAATTAATGTATGCGTAGGCAATCCCGTACCGAGCGCATATTCGCAGCCAGCCAACAGCTTGTATCTGGAGCGTGGAGGGAAAAAAATGCAAAAAAAATCCACAGAAAAAAACGCTTGTAATATCACGTATCCTTGGGATACATTTCAACCAGAGAACCGGGCAAACAAACAACAGCGACAGCGAAAATCATTATTACGGAACTTTTGAGGTATTAATTAAAATCATTAATTGAATGCAATCTCGAAATTTATTTCACCTTAGGGCGGCTACAAATTTTCCATTCGGATAGGTTCATTATGGCTTTCGGATGGCAACCTCAACGCGATGCATCGATGGTCGTCGGTCGACGGTCGATGGTCGACGGCACAATCGGGCCCAAACCGGCCACCGGCCCTTTGGCCATCGGTCTGGGGTGATGTTTAATGAGGTGCGCACAGAATTGAATTGAAGTTTTTCTGCACTCCAGTGCAGGTTAATGAAAAATATATTGTGTCGACCGACTCATATTCGGTGTAGGTACAATTTCTCTTTATAATTGCACTCATCATCTGTTGCCACGCCCCCCTGCCAGCCCCCACCAGCCGATCAAAGCGCAAACAAAAACAACACACGCTCCGCCAACAAGCATCAATTAATACAACGAAACTCAATAAAAGGCAAAAATAAAATAAATTTTGTGTGCGTCCGCAGATATGAAATGTAAATTGAGTATTTATGCGTGGGAATACTGGAATACAAATTTTTTGATAATTAATTTTGAGGTGAATTCAGTTTTGTTTCAGCCCACTTTTGGGCATTTATTCGTATTTTTTTCCATTTTTTTTTGAAATAAAATTGAATTCAGGTTAATTTGGTTGATAATGTCGATCCGATTGGGTTCTCGCATTGCGATGCTGAGCAATTAATTTCGATTTTTGAGGTTTACCCTCGCGCTTTGCGTATTTCCATGTAAATGGGCCCGCGGATTCGAGGGAAAATTTCGGATTTAATGGCGAAAAAGTGCTGCGCGCTGAGTGCACTTGAAAATTAATTAATTTGGGGCTTGGCTGGCAGTGGGGCAGGATGCTCATTAGTCACGTGCTGAGTGTTGCGCTCTTAACACAAGGTAGGGTGAGGAGGGTTTTTTGACTGTCAGCACTTTGGGTGTCAACGACGTTACAACAATGAACCATAATCGACAACCTTGCGATGGGCCATAAATTTACCGGTGAACCCTAAAAGCTTGGAAAATCGACTGACAAACGAGACACTGAAGAACTCAGAAAAAACTTCAGAACACAACCTTCAACAAGAACAAAAAATTCGTCTGACGAACCACTGTAGTCCCTTAGCTGCCTCAGCATTTGATAAGGAGTGTGTTCAGCAGCCTCGATCGTGAACTGAAATAATTAAAACAATATGGATTGAGCTAAAGCCCTTCGAAGGCCAGGACCTAGCTTCTACACTAACCACAAGTCTTGTGCGCGCTATTGTCCTTTAACGTATGGGAGGGACCTACCGTGTTATGCCGACTCTTAATGGCCAGAAGGTTTTGGTAGACAGACTCTTTGAGCATTGTCAGTGGCACGAAAGAGGTGGGGTCATGAAAAGTATTTTGTCGTTACTAGAACTAGAGCCTATATGCCGAGGTTCAAGTTCTTAAGGGTCGGGCCATGGGCTTGAAGTCAGAGCTGCGCTCGAAGACAGAGGTGGGCTCCAAGACAGAGCTGGGCTCCAAGACAGAGCTGCGCTCGAAGACAGAGCTGCGCTCGAAGACAGAGCTGGGCTTCAAGACAGAGCTGGGCTCCAAGACAGAGCTGGGCTCCAAGACAGAGCTGGGCTCCAAGACAGAGTTGGGCTCGAAGACAGTGCTGGGCTCCAAGACAGAGCTGGGCTCCAAGACAGAGCTGGGGTCGAAGACAGAGCTGCGCTCGAAGACAGAGCTGCGCTCGAAGACAGAGCTGCGCTCGAAGACAGAGCTGGGCTTCAAGACAGAGCTGGGCTCCAAGACAGAGCTGGGCTCCAAGACAGAGCTGGGCTCCAAGACAGAGTTGGGCTCGAAGACAGTGCTGGGCTCCAAGACAGAGCTGTGTTCCAAGACAGAGCTGCGCTCGAAGACAGAGCTGGGCTCCAAGACAGAGCTGCGCTCGAAGACAGAGCTGGGCTCCAAGACAGAACTGGGCTCCAAGACAGAGCTGGGCTCCGAGACAGAGCTGGGCTCGAAGACAGAGCTGGGCTCCAAGACAGAGCTGGGCTCCAAGACAGAGCTGGGCTCCAAGACAGAGCTGGGCTCCAAGACAGAGCTGGGCTCCAAGACAAAGCTGGGCTCCAAGACAGAGCTGGGCTCCAAGACAGAGCTGGGGTCGAAGACAGAGCTGCGCTCGAAGACAGAGCTGGGCTCCAAGACAGAGCTTGGTTCCAAGACAGAGCTGCGCTCGAAGACAGAGCTGGGCTCCAAGACAGAGCTTGGTTCCAAGACAGAGCTGCGATCGAAGTCAGAGCTGGACTCCAAATTGAAACAGCATCGGATATCAAAACGAGATTTGCTGAAGCCTCAAGATGAGTGTCATAGCAGAGCACTGGCGATCCAGCTGTCTTCACATGCGTCACAGAAACAAGGTGGACTGTTTAGTCAGGATCCACACACATTCACGAGAGTCTTAATTCATCACCTCAAGTCCACAGACCTTCGCACAACAGAGAAGATGCGCCAAAAGGAGAAAGAGCATCCATATCTCGAGAGCGTTGAAAAGTGTAGAATTGAGAATAGTCCCATTCGTGGTGAGAGAATTGGTTCCTTGACTGATTTTTATTTCGTTTCATTTGAGACAGCTCGTTTGTCGTTCGTTAAGCCGCCCAGAGCTGAGTAGCCACCCACTATCATCCCTGATCGGCTTTAGTCGTCTAGTTACATGTTCAAAGTGTGGTACGTGTGTCATAAGACTTAATCCAACGACAGTTTGTGGCTTGTGTTGGATAGGGGCCCGATATCTCACTTTTTTACATTTTTATTTCCACGCACACCAGTTGTCCCAATTCGCTAGTTACGTTCCGAAGAGTCGTATGAACAAGACTCCGGTGGCGAACGGTACGCAGCTGGAAAGGGAGCTCAATCCACCAAAGCCCAAGACCGGGAGACATGTTGGCGAAGGCGCACCCCAGGTGCACTCCAGATTGAATTGGCAGCCATAAAAGAAGAACATCCTTCTTCACTGTCCCCATAAGCCCTCACCTTCCAACTTCCTTCAAGCCAACTTCACTCTTGCCTCTTCTCTAACTCTTGACAATCACTCATGTAATTTTATTGAAATAAAATGACTCCACCTCTAGGAATGCGCGAAATTTTGTAATCAAATCCTGGGATTTATTCGATGACTACAAGATCAAAGTGAAACGTGTCCAGCTGTGCCCAGGGGTGTGTGTCTGTCAAAATTCAGAAATTATTCCAATTTCCGTTCGCACTCGCCGGAGATGGCTCGACTTCTGAGGGTTTGTCAGAAATTTATGATCAACACTGTTCGCCACTCAAACACTTTATTTATCGCCTATTTGGGGAAGTAATCCAACTGGCTCTCGGATGTCGGATGAGTCAATATTCTCAGATGGTCGCTGTGTGGCTTGTTCTTGGATCTGGTTGTTACGAGGGGGAGTGTGGGAAACATGAATCTATCAGTGAGTAGCTGATTGAATGCTGCTTTTGGGAGAGATGTGGTTTCTGATTTCAGGCAGGCAATGTATTCCTTAACCCTTCTGTCAATAAGTGGGTTTCGCCGCACACATTCGATTGGATCTAGAGGTTGTTGTTGAAAAAATGTCTGGCCAGATCTACTTATTCAAAGAAGGGTAAAAAAGACAACACTTGCCACCAGTCGACGTTCTGTGTTAATTCACAGGTTCGACCAGCATTTGCTTGGGACATGGTTAAGTTGCTCTTGCGCCGTACTTCCTGATGTCAGAATCAATTAAGACCTCAACCTGCAAACCTCTACACAAGGAGTCAACGATGGCACATCAATGGTTGGCAAACTGCTTTCTACTGCAGTCTCGTTCGATCTTATCAAACTAACCTTCTCAGGTGATGAAAGCGAAGAGCCCTTATTGCTTTTCGTTGCTTACTTGCGAGTATTTTGGAGGACACATCACACTTCTAAGGCCACAATGACAAAGAATAGAGCAATAGAGCATATGAGGCATATTTGTTTAATGAATGAGATGGAGTGCGGTGAAGTATCATAAGTAAGCAGGCAACTTAGGCTTGGTCTGGCTTTCCACTCCCTGTACAGGACCAATTTCTCTTCATGTTCTACAAATTCTAACTTTACTTTCTTGAAGAAAAAATATGTCGCATCTGTAGGCGAAAAGAAAAAAAAGAACATACTAATTCAAGAGAAATGTTAAAAAGCACCCTGTGCAGAACTGAAGCTTTCGATCATTCAGTCAGCGACATCTGTTGGCAAAAATAATAATATTTGGACCATCTGATCAGGTTATCGGCCGAATTCGCTTTCATATAAATACAAGCGGAATGCAATTTTAGTTCTTCTTCTCTTTGTTGCGAAATAAAAGATAACACCGCCTGTCAGTTAAGTGTTTCATTTTTTGCATTTTTCATTTGCGCCCACCCCACCCGCTTTCTACAATTTTCAGAAGTGGGATTCGGTTCATGGATCTACTGTATAGTCGAGTGTACATCCAAAGTTAATACTGCAATACGATTTAAAGTTAATTTCGCGGAGTGTTCAGTGAAAATTTAATAATGTCTGAGAAGTGGATTGAGATTCTGGAATCTTCGACAGTTTCCAAATTGAAATGTATTCTAAGATTTTTAAAATTTCCGACCACCGGCACCAAGGCGGAACTTAAACTTCGAGTTGAAGAAGCAGTGCAGGAATTTTCGGATGACGACTTTGCCGGTTTGATCAACGAGTTTTCCTCAGACACCAGAGAACAGTGTGCTGACGACTCAACTCTACCGGATAACGAGCCTGCTGAAAGCAGTGGGGACGAAGAACAATTGGATGAGGAGATAGCAAAACTTCAACGAATGTGCAAGAAGAAAGAAGAAATTCTACAACTGAAGCAGAAACTGCGAAAATTACAAATTGATGAAGTTCAATCTATTCCCAGGTCGACTCCAGCTTACAACTTCAAGGACGTCGAGGACTCGATACCCGTTTTTAGTGGAGATGACAACTTCTCCGTTAACCGCTGGATTGAGCAATTCGAAGAATATTCGGATGCCTTTTGGGCTTAAGAACGCCCCCTCCGTGTTCGAAAGATTCATGAAGCATGTCTTCGGTAAACTTATTTCAAAGGGTAAAATACTTACCTACTTGGATGACATTCTCATTGCGACACAGTCCATTGAAGAACATCTTAGTATTTTACGCGAAGTAATAAATATTATAACCGAACATTCTTTAGAGCTTAGGTTTGACAAATGTAGTTTTCTGCAAACCGAAATCGTTTATCTCGGATATAAAGTCAATAAAGATGGTATTCGACCAAATGATAGCAACTTAAACGCGATTAAATGTTTTCCTATACCTTCCTCCACTAAGAATGTGCATAGCTTTCTAGGACTATGTTCCTATTTCCGCAAATTCATTAAGGGTTTTGCGAATGTGGCTAAACCACTGTATGACCTTTTGAAAAAGGATACGCCATTCATATTCGGTTTGAGGGAAATGGAGACGTTTGAGCTATTAAAATCTAAACTTGTAGCATCCCCCGTCTTAGCTTTATTCAGTCCTCATAACGCTACAGAACTACATTGCGATGCAAGTTCGATTGGCTACGGTGCAATCTTCATGCAGAAACAGGTCGATGGTAAATTCCACCCTGTGTTTTTCTTTTCGAAACGAGCCACTGAAACGGAAAGCAGATATCATAGCTATGAGCTAGAGACTCTTTCGATAATATACGCTCTTAGGAGATTTAGAATTTATCTCATAGGAGTAACTTTTAAAATTGTAACCGATTGTCAGGCTTTAGCATTGACGCTCGAGAAAAAATCTTTAAATCCTCGCATTTCGCGATGGGCCTTGGAGTTGCAAAGTTTCGACTACATTGTTGAGCATAGAAAAGGGGATAGGATGTCACACGTCGACGCCCTAAGTCGCTCATTTAATGTTCTTTATGTAGAGAACGAGTCCTTTGAGTTTGTCTTGGCGGCTGCCCAGAAGGACGACCCTAAGATTAAGTTGATAGTATCTGAGTTAGAAAAGAGCGAGAGCCCCAATTATGAGATGATAGACGGCCTTATATACCGGAAGTGCAAAGGCAAGGTCAACTTTTACGTTCCGTCAAATATGGAAACCGAAGTGATACGTACGCATCATGAAGCGATGTGTCACGTTGGAGTAGAAAAGTGCTTTCAGCATCTATCAGGGTGCTATTGGTTTCCTAAAATGAAGCAAAAAATCAAAGAACACATAAGAGGCTGTTTGAAATGTATATATTTCTCTCCCCACTCAGGTAAAGTTGAAGGGAATTTGCATTCCATACGCAAAGGAGATGTTCCATTTCACACACTTCATATCGACCACCTTGGTCCCTTGCCTACTTCTCAGTCGCGTAAGAAACACGTTCTCCTAGTAGTTGATGCTTTCACTAAATTTATAAAACTTTATCCTGTTAAGTCCACCCAAAGTAGCGAAGCCATAAAGTGTTTGACGTCGTTTTTTGATAATTATTCGCGGCCCGATCGCATTGTATCAGATCGTGGAACCTGTTTCACGTCAACCGAGTTTACCAACTTCCTTCGCGAAAACAATATTCAGCACGTGAAAATTGCCACGCGTTCTCCTCAATCGAATGGACAGGTAGAGCGTATAAATCGTATACTTGTGCCGATGTTGTCCAAAGAATGCGATTCCAACACTACCAGTGATTGGGATAAGCACTTGGTTAAGGCAGAATTCGCGCTGAACAATACTATCAGTAGGAGTACAGGCTTTACGCCAAGCGTTTTATTGTTCGGGGTTCATCAGAAAGGAGAGCTTTGTGACCGCGTTAAGGAGTTTCTTGATAGTAGGATCAAGCCAAAACAAGCCAACCTTAACAATATTAGGGCCCAAGCTCAACAAAAAACTGAAAAAACCCAAGCACTTAACAAAATCTATTTTGACAACAAACATAAAATACCAAAAGTATATAAAGTAGGTCAGTATGTGATGATTCGAAACACAGCTGCTGCCCCAGGTGTGAATCAAAAACTTCTTGCCAAGTATCGAGGTCCTTATGAGGTCAAGAAAGTCTTACCCAATGATCGATACTTGATTATGGATATCGAAGGCCTGCAAGTATCGCGATTACCATACAAAAGTATATTTTCTCCAGATAACATGAGGCCTTATGAAGTTCAGCAGAGATGTGAAGAGGCAGCTGGAGACCACTTGGAGAAGATTGATTCTCAGACGGAAAATTGATGTCCATATATACATTTTATACCGCGTTATCCAAACCTATTTTCATTGAAGTGCCATTATATCAATTTTAGTATTTTCCTTGTATATTTTTTGAATTGAATAGATTTGATTTGAATTGAATTGAATTGAATTGAATTTGTATAGCTTTTGAACGTTAAGAACTGAATTTGTTATTTTGTACACATATTCTAATCTGTTATTCTGTTATCGTATAATCATAAATATATTGTATTAGTATTCAAAGTAATCGAAAGTGTGTTATGTAATCGGGACGATTACTTGATCAGGATGGCCGAATTGTAGGCGAAAAGAAAAAAAAGAACATACTAATTCAAGAGAAATGTTAAAAAGCACCCTGTGCAGAACTGAAGCTTTCGATCATTCAGTCAGCGACATCTGTTGGCAAAAATAATAATATTTGGACCATCTGATCAGGTTATCGGCCGAATTCGCTTTCATATAAATACAAGCGGAATGCAATTTTAGTTCTTCTTCTCTTTGTTGCGAAATAAAAGATAACACCGCCTGTCAGTTAAGTGTTTCATTTTTTGCATTTTTCATTTGCGCCCACCCCACCCGCTTTCTACACATCGAAGCTGTATGCCGCCAGAAAAAGCGGCCGTCTTCGACACCGACACTAGTGGCAGAAGGAACAACTTCAGAAGTTTACTTCTCGTGATGCTTATCTTATGGCTCGTTCGAGTCGCACTTACGACCCAGGGTACAGACGAAAGCCAACTGATGGTTGACATATTATTTTTTCATCATGCTGAAGTTGGGGAAGGTGGACAAGATGATGTTGTTCATTCCGTATCCTGGAGTGTCTTGTATAACACTCGAGATGAATATAGGGGAGCTACTGTTGCTCCCTTGGCCTTAACTAAAGTAAGCGATACACACGAAAACACACGAAGTCAAGCGAGATCAAGCGATGGGCCAAGATAGTGCCACAGCTCTAACCTGAGTTGAACCTATGGCGACATGTCCTTTTATCCCTTGCCTTTAGCTAAGGTTCCTACTGGACACACCCCTTACCTTTGAAGGTCCACTAGCTGTCCAAAGGCTAGTGATGAGGCAAGAGTGAGGTTGTTTTGAATGAAATGGTAAGGAGAGAGCTTATGGGAACTTTGAAGAAAGATCAAGAAGGTTTGATTGACCAACGTTCTCTCGGAATTTCTTCGTCTTCATTGGGTGAGTCTTCAGTCCGGGGTGGACCTGGGCCTTGGCCTACATCCCTCTCCTTCTGGGACAGTCTTGTACTAGTTGCTTCCAGCTACGCACGTTCAGCTGATTGACGTTCCTTTCAAGCTACGTTCGCAACCGGAGACGTGTTTATACTCTTACTTCGTATCAATGCATTGAGACAACTGATGATGAAGTGCAAGTAAAAATGCGAACAAGGGACCATGGACCTTTTATTCAATAGAAGCTACAAACCGTTCTTGGAGCAGTACACAGAGATCACACTGAGAACATATAACTTGATAACTAAAGTCGGCAGATACAACGGAGATACAACTAGATTCAATTGGCTAATGAGCTCTCGAAGGCTTGCCAAATGTTGTAGCGATTCACGCTAAACCAGAGGCGGCGAACAACCTCAATTGAAACTAAGTAAAAATTAGTCAAGAAACCAATACTCATCGCGTCACGGCGAATGAGACTATTCACAATTGAATATTTTTTTACCCTGTTTGACATTTTGCGCTACTGTGCGAAGGTTGTAAGGATGAAGCACTAAGACTCTCGTGAGCAACATTATGCAGATGATCGGTCTTTACAAAGTCGTGAAACCGGGTTCTGTGACGCATGTGAAGGCGTCTTGAGTTTAAGAGATCAGCTCAGCTGGGGGAAACCTTATCCATTCGTGAAAAGAATATAGTGCGACCTCCACCTCCACCTCCACCTGCTTGGATCCAAAAATGAACATCATGGAGGAACGTCTATTGTCCAAACATCGGACATATAGGCAAGGCCTTATAATAATAATAAAGGTGGCGCTACAGCCCATAGAGGGCCAGGGCCAAGCTTCTCATGTCGTGTTGTGCGTGCTATTGTTCTCTTATGAATGGAAGGGCCCTACAGCTTAATGCCGAATCCGAAAGGCTTTGTTTGAGAAGCTTTTTCTAAACAGGAAATACTCTTTGAGCATTGTCAGTGACTCGAAAGAGGTGGGGTCGTGAAAATTATTTCTGTCGCTCAGAGCTAGAATCGAACCTACGACGTCGAGGTTGGGGTCGACGTACATACCCACAACGCCACGGGCCACCACAGGCCTTAACTAAAGTACTTAAGCCAAATAAGGTTGCATTCTCATGTGAGATCGGGACTCGACTGTATTAAATTCAATCGCCCTGAATTCAGCTATTTCCCCACCAACGTGCAGCAGGAGACGACGTAGTTTTTAGTGCTCCGCTGACACAAATGCCAGGCGATCTTTGTGTAGGATCTTGTGGGACGGTTTTGCAACCATAACCACAACTCCTCTCAAAAGCAAATCTCGCTGTTTGTCCCAACCGCAAAAATACACAGAAAATCACACTCCAATGACATTCCTCAAAACTCACTGTGATTTCCTCGAAAAGAAATATGCAAAGATCATTTCCGGTCATTCACCACGATCACCACTGTGTAGCAACCACGTTGCTGCCACCTCGCCTGCATACCAGCGACATCAAGAATTTCCCAAAATGAATGAAAGAATACCCCGTTATGACCTGTGATCTACGGGATGCCGCCCAGAGCCGCTAATCTTTACGATCATCGTTACCCCCCATCCAACGTCGTCCAAACGCACCGAACGAGACACGCTTCACGGGCAAGACACCGAAAAGCTTTTCACACTCATCAGAGAAAAGCCAACGAGTGTATCTTCGGCTGCCCACTCGCACTCGGCGCATTAGCATACTCATAAATTCATTTTCCAAGGGATTCGCTTCCCACTCAAGCGCAAAACTGTCGGATTATCGGAACGACCTCTGGTGAGACGGTGGAAAATCTGGGAAATTCGCTCGCTCAGCACAGCGCGGCACAAATTGCCTGCCAATTCATTGTGTTTGATCCCCCCTGTCGATTGATTTATGCCATCCCTTCCACTACAAATCTCAATTTGTTCCCCGCCGTCACTGCTGTCAATCAAAAGTGATTTTCCCCGCCCTGCACAACTTTTCACACTTCGCACCCAAGCGGCGACGGCTTAATAAACCAAACAAACGAACTCCGACAAGATGGTGATGGCGACAAGCTAAAAAAAATACACAGGGAAATTCTAAAAAAACAATATTGCAACGTAAGCCTGACAGGGCTTGCTGTCAAAAATACAGAAGACAAGGAACAGCACAACAGCGGCAGCTCTTGCAGCGGCAGAGAACACGTTCCCAATAAAAATAAACAAAATTATCTATCGGATACATCGACGAACGCTGAACACTGAACGCTGAACGCACCGGTCTTGGCAACGACGGGCGAACGCAATGTGTTCGGCTGGTCCGCGAGAGTCGGTGTATGTGTTGGCCCTGCACAAGGAGCGCGCGGACAATAAAATTCTCGCAGCCATCTAGGGGGCAGGGTGAACATTGTGTTGCCAAAGAAAGCCAACCCACCCCGGCCGCCCACACAGGGAGAAACGCGGCGGCAATTGAGGCTGTCACTCGAGAAAGCGGCGATAATGTGTCACCGGGTAATAACCGTAGCGGTTGTGTGCGAATGTGTACCGCGGTCTTGGGCTTACTGTCAACCGAAGTGGTTCCCACTTTGACTGCCATTCGAGATGCTGTTCTGAAGCTCAAAGTGTTTGACTTCTTTTGTGTGTTTCACTTTTTGTGTTTCTCCCCGAAAAGCACCTTTCATTGTGTGCCCTTTCGGCGTGTCTGGTGCGTTCGGTCACCCTCCGGCAGTCCTAATCCCGCTCAGGGCAATCGATCAAGACTGTCAGTCAACACCCTCTGACTGGCGTGAATTAATATCGAACGCCTCGTGTGTGCATATCCCACATCTGTGTGTACATTGTCCCCGCCCGGCGTGTATGCAAAGTAATCAAGTGGAATAAGGCGCTTAGCGGGGCTGGCTGGCTGAGTGGTGGTGTCGAGCGGCTGACGGGGTTCAATGTGTGGAAAAGTGTCCTTTCTCTGAGTGCGCGATTGGGATTGATCGGTGGGCAAGTGCGTACCGGCACGTGGGTACGGTTCCCATCGAGTGTCCTGCGTTTACATCAATTTTCCATCGTTTGTCCCCTCGGCCGAGAGGTGACTAAGAGGCTAAGTGGGTGTGAGGGTGTCGCAGTGTCGTGTGTGACAGTGACTGGGTGGCGTGTGTACTTTTGTCAATCATTTTCGACAAACTGACTAATTTTTGCCTTCTGTTCTTTCTCGTTTCAGGTAACCGGTGCTTGTTCGGTTCGCCACGCACTCACTTGTGACACACAGGGGACCGCGTGTGTGAGCTCTGCGGTCCGCGCACGTAAGCATTTGTCTTGTATCTATTCAAAGTGGTTCACGGGGGAGGCGAGTGGCAAAACAGGTTCGCCTCTGGCATCGCCTCCCGATCGAAAGGTCAGAGTTGTTTGTAGCAGCAAATGTTGTCATAATTGTGAGTCAAGTTGACATGCGGCCAGTTGCATGCTCATGTCGGCGTGAATTCCGCACAACATGGGAGTGCAACTTAATCCGCAGAAAAACAGAAGGAAACCACTGAAAAAAAAGACACGACATGAACTTGTTTTTCTCTCCCGGATACCGACGACGTAATGAGCTCATTGGCGTCATTTATCACAGAGAATGAGAATGAGTTTCGCTCTGTCAATCACGGTCGGGCTCGAGAAGGGAATACGAGCGCAGCGGACGTCTCTGAGGGCGTGACGAAGTCGTTTGATGTGACTAATTGTCAAAACGAGATGTGATCACTTTGATCTCGGCGGAAATTTGGTTCTAATGAGATCGTGAGGGATGGCTGTTGGTATTGGGTTACATTCATCAGCTGGGTAGCATGACGATTTGATTTGTTTTTCAGTCTCCATCCGGATGGAGATCGTAGTAGTGAAGCGGCTGTAATCTGCCGCTTTTCGGCAAAAGTTCAGAACTTATCAGGCGCTTCAGTTAGGCGATCATTGCAGGTACCTACACCTCTTGCCACTGAATGAACAGCCGTCTGACATTGCCATTCTGCGACGTTGAGCTAGTTCTAAGAATGAATTTCGAACTTCCTTGCGCTATGCCGCTCCTTGCTTCCGAAAAAACACCAAAAAGGAGACATAATAGATCCTTTTTACTGAGAGAAGTTTCGTTTTTTCTAGAATAGGCATCAGATCAACCGTCAAACTACAGTGGGTAGCCAGGAATGCCCCTTTAACAAGTTTACCTACTTCAACCCCGCCTGTGGATGTGACTTAACCGAGTTGGCGACTTCTCTGCTCATCAAACAAAACTTCAAAAAACAAGTCAGGAGACTACTTTGGTTGATAAGCCGCCGGGTACATCAACAAATGTCACTTGAACACCTTCAGCCACCGATACAACTGTGTCCAAAGGCGTGTATATTCAAGGCATTCCAACACTCACTGGTCTTTATTTCATATTTGAAACTGCATTTCGAAAGTCGACCCCTTTCGCTAGTGATTATTTCACGAAGCCTTCTGTAAGCCAATCAGATGGTAAAATGGATATTATCAAGTCATTGGGTTGTCGTCAATTAGGAATCATTCCTCTACATGTCAGCTATCAGGAGGACCTACAGTGTTTTCTCTAGACTTTTAAAACGTTGCCATCAATCCTTTTAAAGGCAAGCCGTAATTGAAGTATTATCTGAACATAACCAAGTCTTGAAAATCAAAACTTGTCCCTATTCCGTTGCAGCAAAGGAACTCCAGGTACCAGGGTATGCACAACTTAAAATAACCTCAACTAGTTTTGTGCCAAAATACGACGCTGATGCTGTGTAGCTGTGGTTAGGCTTTTAATTCGCTTTAAGGCTGCGAATTAAATCAACTGCATCACAAGCCAGCAGTTTGGTATTCTTTTTAAATGCTAGCAGCCACCCCACACGTTTGTCATCATACTACAACGAGAGATTAAAAGGCTTGGCATTGGAGACTCCTGGTTCGAGAAGTAGAGGAAGACCCAACTTCTGATTAAAAGACCAAGTCATCGAGGACACCAGCGTGGTCTTGAAGAATGGAGGCAGCTTGGTAAAAGCAACTTGCATTTATTTCATACGTGAATTTTGAATTTCGCTTTTTGTTCGTTGGGACAAGCAACATAATGAGTCAACCAAGTAGATGTTACTGAAGCCGAGTCGCCTCTAATTTCAAGCCGAAAGACGCGTATTCTTTAAAACAGCCTCTCGAAGCAAAGTTAAGCTCCGCTTCAAAGTGTGAAGTTAATCGGTGTCTCTGAGGGATTATGCAGAGCACAGACTGAACAGTATACAAAACCTTAACCATATCTCAAGCATTAATTTAGCTACGACCACGAGGCTTGCTCTGTTTCCACAAAATCGAGAATTTCGTGATATTGATTGACTATGCTTCGATGGCGGAGAATATTGTAGACGTCATCGAAACTTTTGGTGTGTCATTCGTTGTGCAGACGAGGCAGACAGTAAGATGCCTCAGGGTGATCCTTTTCAGAGTATACGCAAGAAAAGAGTCGAATGTTGCCATAAAAGCACGAATTCATGTCTTTGCATATGCCTCTGCAGAAGTGTTGGTCTTTCGACTAGTTGTCTTCAATCTCCTTTTCTACTATCGTTATGGTTGAGTCTATCTCCTTCTTAAGGCATTCATCTGCCTCAATGTCTAACTGATTCGAAGATGCTCTTACTGGGAAAATTAGTTGCTTATAGCTTAGACAAAGTTGCCACTGCGGAGCACACTATTTCCATCTACAACTACTGCGGTTCATGGTTCAATTAACCCGCCTAGTCGCTGGTAAGACAAAAAAATGGGTGCCTGGGTAATGAACGAACTGTCCTTTAAGCCATAAGTTGTGATTGATAGGAGAGGAACCACTGGCGATTCTTTTCCATCCTTAATTGTGCAAACGAAGTGATTTATGCGAGCTTAGGGATGGAGTTCAAAGCGAATCACATCAGAACAGAGATGTTGTCTGCGGGATGTCCTTCGCTCAGTCAAGGTCTGGACTCCCTTCGAATCGGCATCAGAATAGAGACTGAGTCCGTTGAATGTGAGCTGAATAGTGGTCCAGAAATAGTAGACATAAGTGTGTTTCTACTTATATAATAATATGGGTGGCGGCTACAGCCCGTAGGGGGCTTGGGCCTAGCTTCTCAGCAACCACTCGTGTTGTGCGTGCTATTGTTCTCTCTCACGAGTGGAAGGGACCTACAGTTTTATGCCGACTCCGAACGGCCAAGTTTGAGAAGCTTTCTCTAGACAGGAAATACTCCTTGAGCATTGTCAGTGACTCGAAAGAGGTGGGGTCGTGAAAATTGTTTTCGTCGCACAGAGCAGGAATTGAACCTACGACGCCGAGGTTGGGGTCGTCGCACATACCCACAACGCCACGGGCCACCGCAAACTTTGGGCCTAGTTGTCTTCAATCTCCGTTTTCTACTTCGCTGCATTCTTCCGCTTCAATGTTTGAGTGACTCTAAATGCTTTTACTGGGAAATCAGTTGCTCATACGCTCCCCATAGCCTAAACAAAGTGACCACTGTGGAGCAGAATGGTATATTAGGTCTATTTCCATCTACAGCTAGAACGGTTCGTGGTTCTTTCAACCGCCTAGTCGCTGGTAAGACAATCAACATCCATAAGTGAGTAAATGATGATTTGCACGAGCCTTAAGAAGGCAAGCCATGGCTCTGTCTTTTGCTGATCCTCAAAGTTCATAGCGATTGTTAGGAACGACTGACGATAGTTTGATGGCGTTGCATAAACTAGAAGAAACTCAAAGCAAATCGGACCAAAACAGAGGCTGTCTGTACCAGAGTGCAATTGTATAGTAAACTCAAAGGTCTGGGCTTTCCTGAAAACGGCAAGAGAGTAGAGATGGTAGCACTAAGGTGCTGGCTAAGAAATGCTACACGCCATGATATTACTTAAAACAATGTGCTTGTTTAATCCGGTATTCGAGTGACTAAGCCAAGTTCGACTCCGAAAAGTCATAAGCTAGTGTGGCAGCAGGTCGGACCCCTCTTGGACCTCAACAATCAGGTGTCTCACATCTATTTGCCTCGAATTTCACTCAACAAGATTATTCAGGTTAAATAGGGGCCTCCTCTATAGAGCCGCTTCATGACCTTGGCGTCGATGGGACATATGAAAGAGACAAGTTGTGGGCCAACCATCTTAGCCCACGCATTTATAGACTCCCAGCTGAACTCAACACAGCGCGTATACATAAATATTCGACTCCAGAGGTAATAGCTGCACATTGTGATGGGCTCGCGAAGCTATCATCATAAACATCGTTTGGCGTCACATACCGACACGACTCATTTCAGTAGCTTCGGTTTAGCTGCCATCAAATGACTGATTCGTGGATTGCTCTCATTGCGCCATGTGCCACCATTATCAACAGCGTTTGCAAGAAGTTGAATGAAATTTCTGAAGCCCATGCTGCTGGCCAGGGCGTTGTTGATGAAAATTTCGCAAGAGCGGATGGACACCACAGCTCCGGCCCGAAGAGTCTTCGACACCGAGCCATTGGGACAGCGCAACCGAGGACGTCCTCGCACTAGATGGCGCACACAAGTGGAAAAGGACCTCAACCAACTTGGTGTGCGCAACTGGAGGCAGCTGGCGAAAGATCGTGCTGGCTGGCGAGGCATGTTGGTTGAGGCCCAGATCCACCCCGGACTGTAGCGCCAATCAAAGAAGAAGAAGACGAAGAAGAAGCTAACATTTGAAAAGAATGCAGAGTCTTTCACCACGACATAGGGCATCCTTCTTGGAGTCACCAACCAACCGCAATCTATGCCAACAAGACCTGCATGTCTCTCTGAGTCATAGTTCTCTTTCTCTTTCTATCTCTCCATTACTCCGTCTGTCTCTAACTGCAACGCAGCTCCCGCTACTGCACACGATCCACATTTCCCATCCCGATGCACCGCCTGACATTTCGAGTCAAAAATACGTGACATTTTCCTGATTTATGTACACACAACGGAAGCATGATCCCCGAAATCAAAGAAGAACAAAATGGACACTCTTCTAAGTGCTTTTCGATGTAGCCCCCGACCACAGCAACCCGACAGCTGATGAAATGCTTCATCTAGCAGCACTCACTCAAAACCAAACCATTACACGAGCGCATCTGTCGCCACACTCGGGATAAAGTGAGAAAATCCTCACGAAGCACCACATCACACTTCCCCCGTCGGATGATCGTCACCCGAAGCGCCTATTCTTAGATCCAAGGATGCTGGGATGCACTCCCCCGACTGGCACACAGCAACACGGATAGATATTGGTCGTCGCCATCAATGTCAGCTCGGCTAATTGTCATCCGAACGCAGGCACGCAGATTGTCGCCTGTAACTCAACTCACAGCCAGTTGAGTGAAGCGTCCCCACCCGCCGGCAGTCCATCGGATACACTTGCATGCTCGCGCCGCGGAATTAATATCACATTTTGTTCGGCGACTCTAATTCGATTCGAAATGTTCGATGTGTCTATTAGACGAGCGATGTATCTGTCGGTGGTTACACTGGTTCATCGGAACGCCCCGCCGAGATGGGCGTGCCGGTGCTGGTGCTGGTTTGTTGAGTAAACGATTTACTGTCACAGCGCGCACCCAATTCAAGGGCACAACTGACGGATGGACCTGACTAATCGCTGACAAAGTATCAATTTACCAGATGTATGCGGGGCGCACGCAGTGCGCGCCGGCCAGGATTACCAATCGAAGCGGCACGGCGTGTGCATCATGTGGGCCTCGGCTCTGGGCTCGGGGCTCTGGGATTAGGTGAAACACGACGCTGGGCCCCGCTATGGGCTATGGGTTGACGACGCGGCCGGCGCACAACACATTTTGACGTTAATTAGGATGGCGGACTCGGCGGAGACGCGCCAGACAACTTGATGCTCGAGGGCGATGCGGTGTCAGTCACTGCTGAGCAGCGATTGTGTGACCATATGGCATGGATCATCATCATCAGCATCGTTCGGGCGGGTGACTCAGCGCGAGCGTTGTTTGTGCTTCGATTTGCACTCGGGCCGTTGTGTGAAGTTCGCAAGTTCACTGCGCTCGCTCGGTTCGGTTGATGGTGTGTAGTTGGTTGGTGGAATTTGCTTCCAAGGTTTTCTGCGTCCCCTTTTGTTCGGCGGCCATAATCATTAACACGGGAGCGTATTCCTACGAATAGAAGGTGGCGCCTGCTTGTCGTCTCCTCTGGCAGACAAAGACTGATTGAAGAAATGCACTGCCTCCTCGGGTGAGGAAATGGTCGTAATTGAGTAGTCATCTTTAGGTTCAGTTGATACTCTGACGTGGTAAATGGAATTCGCAGTCGATGGGCGACAATGATGATGATGGCAATGACTTGACATTTCAGAGCGATGTATGGGAGTCTCCTAGGAAGAATGCAAGGAAGGGCTTTTCAGTTGATTCGATATGTCGAATACTGATTCTCGCTGAAACTTCAGCTGGACGTCCACATGGTTCGTTGCTACATACTGTGACAAAGGAGAGCCTAGCAGCAGATACTGAAAGAAATCGTTTCTCGTCGCTTCTTTTGGTTCGCTTATACCTCAGAGTCTGTTCAGTCGATCCTGCTGAAACTTCAACTGGACCTCCATGATGCTTGAGGGCGATGCGGTGTCACATAGGACCAAATTTATTGAAGAACCTTGCTTCAGTATACTCATTCTCGCCGAAACTCCAGCTGGATCTTCGCACGGTTCCTCGCTCGACATCACTCCATCTTGTGACAAAAGAGTGGCGAGTAAGTGTCTAAGGAAACTGCCATAAGGTTTACATCACGAAGACTCTTAATCTTTGGACCATTTTTCGACGCTAGACCAGACTACTTCAGTGGAAATCAATCACAAGTAGGTACCAAGTTTAAACGAAAGCTGATGAACCTATTTCCTCAGGTTGGTGGGGAGGTGAGGCAATCTAAAAACTCCACTACTACCGATAGTTTAATTTTAAACTCGTCACACACTTGAACCGTGCACGTCTCTGAGTCGCAAATGGCGACAAAGGACTAAGGCATCCGTTCCATATTTGTTTCTAGTCGACTCGGTTCTCGGCTTATATCTCCAAATCGGTTCAATAGATTTCGCTCAAACTTCTGGTAGGCTTTCACATAATAGTTTGCTAGGACCTTACATCGAGTGCTGCCTTGACAGGTGACCTTAGTTGGCCAACAGGCGCAACTAGAAATCTCCTGATACGTCTATTTCTGTTGAATCAGTCTAGTTGTTATGTTATGCAGTCGTTAAAATCTCTTCCGCCAAACCAGATTATCGCCGACTGAGCGGCATTTGTGTCACCATAAGTAACCGTAGCTTCGCCTTTAGACATTTCTGTGTCGTTATGTTTGTACAGTTTGGCTTCATCGTCCTTTTGTTATTCTTGATGACGCCGATTGCGCCAACAAATTGTTTCTCCATTTTGGTTGCACTTGGAACCATCTCAGATATGAAGATCTCTAGCTCTTGAGTCACCAGGTGCCGCCGTACCAACCCCCGCTGCTGCTGCTTGGCCATACAGTTGCTCAGTGTTCGCAACCCATTCGGTGCTACGGGTGCAACGCTGAGGAAGTGACTCGTAAGAATTGTGAGCGACTGTCTCTCCAACAGTCCAACTCGAACTCGGGAAACGGGACGTCAGCTAACAGGTAGACTTGAGCCTGAGTCGACGGATGCAGCCCGCAGCTAGGCCTTTTACAGGGAGTTGGATTAGAACGAGGACGGTGGTTCGTTTCAATAGGTGTAACCTGGTCTTAAACTTTATCTTAGAAGAGAAGGAACCGGACGGTCGTCTCTATCTGAAAGTAGACGTGTACGGGGTTCAGTTGTTAAGTCTGCTTGATTCGTATGCTTAACGCATTATACTAGAGAGGAAAGATTGGGAGGCGCTGACTCCATTCGGGTGTAAAATTACGAAGACTCGCGTGGAAAAGGTGGCGGCCGCAAAAGGGGACGGTGTTGAGGTTTTGGGTGTGATTCAGGTTCCATTGGGGGTAGAAGACATCGTTAAGGTGATGGAAATCCTAGTAATCCCTTAACTGGCCCATAGTATTGGACTTTTGGCATCAGTTCGCGATCTTACCGGATCTGAGAAACCGAGTGTGGCATTTTTCTGAAGAAGTGTGTGAGGTTGTAGGAAAGTTAGAGGTTGTCGGTATAGCAAGAGAGTACCATTAGACGGTGTTTTCAGTAAGATGGGGGAAGACCTACGATTTACGTCGTTAGTCCAGCATACCGTCGGAACGGATGCTTACCCCATTAAACAGCGTCATTGCATGGTTCCCTGCTGTGATATAGGTCCTAAGTTGGTGAACAGTCTTGTCGGCAGGACCTAGGGTCGTGAGTTTTGGAACGAATATGAAAAGCTGGGGGTACTTTTATCAGCGAAGGAGTAGATTGGATTTGAAGTAAGAGGCGAGATCCCTTACACAAATGAGAAAAAGTGTCGTAGACAGAACAGAGGTTTGGGTTGTATTTGGGGACCTTGAAACAGATCCAAGGCAACTTGAATTGAACTGTTCGAAAGGTTATTTCTAATCCATAGAAGCAGAGCTTCACCAATACCATGGGCAGGCATTTTCGAGGAAAAAGCTTGATGCCAAACTCTGTCGTATGCCTTAGCACAAGTCTCTTGCTTTCAGCTGTATTGTGCAAAGAGAAAAGCTATCGAAGCACCAGTGAACCTGTTGCTGCGGCAAACGTGCTGCCGCGATTGAAGATGAAATAAGTTAACGATTCATCAGCTTTACCATCACCTTAAGAAGAAGGGACGTAGGTGGTATGCGTCGGTACGAGGTGGGTGACGAAGATTTAGGAACGAGCTGGACAAATGTTGATTTCTATCAACTCATAGAGAGACCTGAAGAGTGGGATAGATGCAGCTTACACATTAGTTTGGCGAGAGAAGAAGAACACCTCGTCAGACGTGTTGGGGGAATCCCATCCAGCCCAGCGGGTACGAAAGTACGAAAGTGAATTTGTCTCATGTGGAGACGCTCTCGAGTACAGGTGGAGACAAATTAGAACTGGCAGTGTTGAGCTGGCTGCAAAATGTGCCGCAAGTAGACTGGCTTCATCCAAAGAGCTGGCAGCTGGGATGTGTTGCAAATAAGCGTGCACGCCTATAAATATGCGCGGAATACTTTGTTTTTTTTACAAATGTCCCTACACATTTAAGACATTTTAGCACCTTTTGCTTCAACCTTTGCCTATTGCATAGCAGTCATTTCTTTCCGTTTAAACTTATTCTGTTTTTCCTCAGTAGGTTCGAAGTCAATGTCGATGCCAGATACAGACCCCCAAGACACCCCTGGCCACGAACCATCAGCATCGCATGGCGCCCGACAATAAACCCACGGCCACCCATCCATCGCCAACGGTGAACGCGAATGTCAAGTCTTAAGTTTTTCTTGCACTTCCATTTTCCAGAAGCAGTATCTCCAAATCTACCGCATTGCTCCCCAAGACGGGACACCCTCCCACCCCAACTCTCCCTACAGACAATCTCAGAATCTCATCTGATTTCAATCTGTTGTCCAATTCTCTTCCGCAATTTAAATCCCCACAATTGCAGGATTAAATGATGAAACAAAGCGGACTGTGGGGATCCACTTAAGAACGATGTGTCAGATGCATGCATTCACTTCCGCATTAACATTCCCAGCCCGAGCACTTGAAGTTGTGCCAAAAAGTGTGGTTCTGAAGCAAGAAAAAGGAGCCAGCCACGTCATCAGTCTGCAAAGGCGGGGGGTTGACGGCGAGGGGACAACGAAAAAAGATGTCAAAGACCAAGGACTCACACAGCGCACATACCACGAGGCCATTATAAAAATCAAATAACATCTACTTATCCCATTACGAACGGCTACGTGGTATTATTATATCTCACATTATTATCTCTCCCTCGCTCCTCCGACGGTCGGCAATAAAAGGACCTGCACAGCACACACTTGTCCCCAGCTGCAGTCCTTGCACACGACCAGACAAAAGATACAAAAGAATCATGCCAAATGGTTTCATGGCACTTCTGCCGCTGCTCCCAAATGGAAAAGTGATACAATAAAATCCTCATCTCCGACCGAAGAGACGACAGCGAGCAGAAGGAGCAGACGACGGAGGAGGAAAAAGTGCAAAAAGATACAAATAGACGATTCCCTTTCCACATGGGCTCTCATGCGGCGGCCGAGGCGTACATGTGCGAGGGTATTTCTGGCAAGACATTTTCAGATTTACACGTCCGAACAGCCGCTCGAAGTGGCGGCGCGTTGTTACTTCTCATGCATAGCTACTGTAGCTCCTGGTCCGCCTGCAGCTGCCGATCACCGCGCGGCAGATAAAACAGATCTCACGGCTGCACGGATGCAAAGTCCCTCGGTTTAGCACAAGTATCTGTGTGTTACATTTGCGCGCAAGAATAATGCGAAACGTGTAGCTAATTAAGAGAATGTACTTCTCCTGGTCATCCTCTTGATCATCGTTGTGCCCCTGTTCCCCACAACAGAAGCGACCGCAACGCGGTATCTCATCGCATTCCAATTCGACTCGATGTCGACGACTGCTCGGGCAGCGCGTTCTTTTGCGCCACACAACAATGAATGCGTAACCGAACTGTGTGTGCACGCCGCGCTCGTGGTGCAAAATTCAACAATCGACCGTCAGTCCGCCTCGAACGCAGCGCAACGTAATTTATGGGCTCAATCAAGTGCGAATGTTTATTTTATCACGCGGGCGCAAGTTAATTCGATTCGATCCAAAAGTGCATACGGATCCTTCGAGTCGCTGCAGGAGTGCATCGCACCGCCGCCGTGATGATTGAATGATTAAGGGCACATTTCCCACATTAACAGCGCCCGCTTGCCGGCGCAATGGAAATCGAAAGCAAATATTTGCACTCGCTCATCGGAGCGTGTGCGCTTATTACGAGTACACCCACCAGCCGCCACCTCATCCGTTTGACAAAAGGTATCCCGGCGTGTGTTCGCATCTGTGTGTCTGCGGTGGGCCCGCACTGAAGTGGGTGTCTGATGACAGTGTTGCTCTGAAACGCAAAGTAAACAAAAGCAGTTCAATACACTTAAATCCCGCATTATCGGGGAGAGTGTTGCTTCCCAGCCCTCGGCCATGGGGCGCGGTGCCACAAAAAGTTATGATTTATAGCGCCATCGCGTTGCTTATCAAGTTGAGTGTTGAGAAAATAAATAAATTATCATTGAAGTTGACTGTGGGTCTGTGGCTTATCACACCTTTTTTTCGGTTTTCGGTTTTCGGTTTGATGAATGAACGGCGAATGCGGGAGCGAATTGAGGAGGAGGTGGAGGGGGAGCACACCTCAAGTGCCGCGTTCGATCACTTTGGTGTGCCAGATTTTTTTCTTTCTTCTTTGACACTCGACCGGGTGGTGAGTGAGTGATTGTCTTCGTTTTTTTTTTCTGTTTGTCAGCGAAATCTGGGTCAGGATGTCTTGATTGACTTAGCGCCACCTGGTCTGTCAGGTTTCAAAATGTTTGTCAACAATGGCGTTTGATTGGAGACTTCAGGGGATTTTCTTCAATTAGTGATGGATGGGCTTTTATTTTTTGTTTGGGGGAAAGAAAGAGTTAATCAGTGATTGCGGGAAGGTTTATGACGCGGTTGGGCATTGAAGACGGGTGTTAGCGGATAGTGGGTCCCACGGTGGGCGCGAGAGAGAGACTTTTATTTTAGGCAAGCATGGTCTTACGGAATCCACTATCGGGCGCCACTTTTATTGGTGTAACGCTGCAGTCAGCAATGGGCATGTTACATCAACTGTCTTTTGCTTCGTTTGCAGCCTCAGTCCGGGATGGATCTGGGCCTTACCCAACAAAAGCCTCTCCAGCACGATCTTTCAGCAGTTGCCCACACCAAGTTGCTTGAGGTCCTTATCCACCTATGTGCGCCATCTCGACCGTGGACGTCATCTGTTGCATTGTCTCTATTACTCGAAGATATCAACCAGCAAGTCTATACATTGAAAGCTCCCATAGGACGCTTTGTTTCCCACTAAAGAAGTTGTCCTTCCATGAGAAGAAATAAAAAAAATGTCTATACAGGCTCGAGACGTGGTAAAACCCTGTCTAACCACGTACCAATCCATATAGGCTCGCAACTTGAAAAGCATCTAAAGTGCTCAGCCTCTCACCTCTGAAGCTTCTTTGTCCCCTTCAGAGCTGCTGCCGATGTCGACGATGCTTGACACTTGTGCGTCTGCAAGAACATCATTGTTCATGTGCACATGTCCATCAATCTGTAAGGAGCTTCCTCGATCAACATCAGATTGGCACTCCTCAAGAAGTTTTGAAATTGTTCCCAGATTTGCCATCTTCTGGCTCAAATTGCTGAGGTTCTGTCGTGATTCTCAATAAACAGACACACTGTCCTTGTCACCTTGTCATTCTTTCCTTAAAAAGTCAGCTCTTTTGTCTTCATCGTTCTAATGCGATTCTTGAACGGTTTGCTGAAGAACATCTTGTCTGGCCGAGAGAATTAAGTTTTGCAAATTGCAGCTGATGTCCTTGTCTGCGCCTGGGAGTGTCCACTTCTTCTTCTTCTTTGGCTGGCGCTACTGTTCGGGATGGACCAACATGCCTCTCTATCCAGCCCGGTCTTGTGCTATGTAGGTGCTTTTAGCCACGCACGTTAAACGTAGTCAGGTCGCCTTGCGTGCACCGGAGGCGTGGTCTTCTTTTACCGCGTTGTCCCTCGGGGTTGGAGTCGAAGACTTTCCGGGCCTGAGCATTGGTGACCGTTAGCTCGACGTGACCTAGCCATCTGAGGCGAAGGATTCGAACTCGTTCGACCAGATCGCTGTAGCTGTACGTCGTTCAGTTTCCTCCTCCAAACACCATCCGTACATACTGGACCGAAGTTAATTCGAAGGAATTTTCTTTCGAAGCGACCAGGAATGACCTCGTTTGCTTCAGTTAGTATCCATGCTTCTGCATACAGCAGGACTGGGACTATCAAGGTCTTATAAGTGGATATCTTGGTTCTTCGAGAGATGGCTTTATTCCTTTGTGGCCTTCGAAGTGCGAAAAAACAGGGATTGGCCAGCGTGTCATTCCTATCATTCATGGTATCTCCACTAAAGGCTATTTAAAAAGTATGGCAATTCAATTCAAGATTCACGGTCGGGAGAAATTGTCAGCTCAAAGGGCTTGTCCGCTTAAGAAAGTTGTCCGTAATGGGAGCTTTCACTGTATATATAATCCCCTATCTGCCTGCCAATTGCGTACTCCATATTGACTCAGGTCCGTCTCACTTGCAGGTTCCATCTAAGACGCAAGCGTCCTCTGCTAAGCTCTAAATCTTAGGCAATAGGCGCAGCGTCTGATGTGTTGTGCCACTGACTTAGAATCCGGTCCGTGCTCTCTTCATGACCACTTGAATAAGACACGTTCTCGCCGAGCTAGCCTCAAGTCGTTTCTCGTAACTTGAATACGATCGATGTCACATTTACAGCACCGCATCTCTTGTATGCGTCTCAATGAGTAGGGTTGCCAAGCCTAAGAATAAGCTGCCTTTGTGCCTTTTTAGAGGTATGTTCTTTGTTGTCCCAGGACAGGACTTTCATATGTTGTCCCAGGACATCAACCAGCCAGACTACTGCATACAATTGCATAGTCATAGTTGTTAGAGGTCATTTCTCACTTATGTTTGCAAGTATTGCCTTGCGTTTCTTTTGCAGTGTTGCTCTCAATCCAAAAGTCTTCGGGCAAGGACGAACAAAGATGATCAGTTCGATCGATCAGTTGACAGCAAGTGGTCTTTTACTTCTGTCATGGAGCTCACAGAAGGAAATTGACTTACAGAATTAAAGCTGGGAAATTAGAAACCTAGAAATAGTCATTTTTAGTCAATTGGACTTAGAGAAACTATCTTCCCACGTCTAAGACTCATGATGTGCTCCAGCATCCGATTGCAGTATCACGACATTTCCTCTTTTGAGTATCTGCGTTGAATGTGCTGTAACCCAAGGAAGACCTAAGTCTGATCAAAATCCGGCTCCCTCGCTGTCTTCACGAAACCACTGTCAGGCGCCACTCTCACTTGTGTGCTGTGACATCAACTAGCCAGGCTGCTGCTTACAATTGTGTACTTTTAGCTGATCCAGGTCTTTTCCCACTTGTGCTTGCTACATTAGCCTCGCTTTTACTTTGTTGTGTTGCATCGAGTTGAAGAGCCCTCGCGCTAGGTGCAAAGTTGACTATGCGCCTTGCTGGTTCTAGGCAGCTTAGACATTCGATCGGCAGACGCCGCCTAGTCTCTAGTATTCTTCAACTAGAAAAGTAATTTGTAGTCCTTTGGGCAGAGAACATCGCTCAAGGGACAGAGTCCAAAATTTGCTTGCAGCAATTTAAAATTTCACGACATTGTTGTCTGTCTTGAGTCTGTTCGATGGGCATTTTCGTTAGTTACTTACTTCCCAGCAAACAACCCAAAGCCGCCTTAAGTCTGACCTGAAGCTGACCCCCTAACGCTTTTAAGTGCACCACTGTCGGGCGCTACTCCTAATTTTGAATGCCCTCCTCTAATGGGCGCTGGTTTTTTTACTGGACATGATTTTCCAAGTAGTGGTCTGTGCCGTTGTGGGCATATGCTTTGACCCTTACCTCGGATTTAAGGTTTGATACTTGATGTGCCCGCAGATATACTTTTTACGGCCCCATCTCTTTCGAGTCACTGTAGTCACTAGTACTTGTGTCTACAAAAACCTTCTTAAACAAGGCCGTCCAGAGTCGGCACAAGGTTCCATCACACACTCCATCCACTCGGTTCCATTCCACTCGTGATATGCAAACAACACGAGCAGTTGCTGCGAACCTGGCCTCTCTAGAGACTGTAGATAAATGGTTTAAATATTTTCTTGGGCTTGGGCTTGTACTTACTTATCATGACGAAGGTTTAAGGTTCCAATTTTCTGTTCGCCTCCCACTCTAGGAACCCATGGAAGCCTGGTCTAAGGTTGCCTTCCATTCCGAATGATCTCGGACACACGCTGCATCCAGTCACTAGAACCCGGTGTTTCTTCTCACTCTCCAGGAGTCCCCATTTCGAACAAGCTCTCGGCCAGTGTCCCATCGCTCCATTGTGGCCGTTGTCATAGCAGTCAACCGATCCTTGCTTTCTGGCCTACCTTCAACAACAGACCAGTTTATTGGGGGTTTTCTGCTTGAAATTGCAATGATTTCGAAAAGCTCCCAGGCCCAGCCATTAGTTCGATGATGTGCAACATGAGGTGACAGTCACCGAGTTGCCCACCCACCCACTGGACACACGTCCAACTTGAATCAAAAATACCCACTCGAAGCCGGAGCCCGAGTGCACCGGCACAACTGAGGTCGAAACAATCAGGTTCCAATTTCAAATAACCACTTCCACATGTCCACCGGGGGCAAGTGAAGAGACAGCGTGAACCCCTCACAAAGCGATCGTAAACTGTGTATCCCTGTCACGTCAAGTCCACAGCGTTCATCTAAATTCCATTTCCTGTGGTAAAACCTTCCTCCCCCTGCATCCCCCCTCTAGGCTCTTCGTTCCCGTTTCGCATTCCATTTGCAGATGGCAATGAAAAACCGCACAATTACCCAAGCCATCCGCCCCCCTGTGCACTTTGCATGCGCCCATCCGCCCCGTCGTGCCCGGTTCAAGGGCAAATAGTAGATGCCACAAATTCCATTTCGTGCCACCTAAATCGACATTGATTAGAGAGAGACTCGAGCGCGTGTGAGCTTGAGTGTGCGTTCGAGGAGCTGACCCACCCAGAGCCAGGGGGACCGTCGGTCTTGTGGCAATTCATTTGCAGCAAATTGCCGGCTCGCCACCTGTGCGCCGTCTACCCGGGGTGCAGAAATGACCCGCAGCCATGGTCAGACAACAACGAGCCCAGTCACACCCAGCTTCACAGGCGAGCTGCGCCTGGGTGTGTGTTGTCCCTCTCGCGTCGGATTCAATTTCATTTTATCGCACGCCAGTTGCGATGCATTTTACGGCGCTCGGTGTGGTTTTCTTATTCCGCCGAACAAGGAGGTAATCGCATTTAATTCCGCAGAGGGGGAGGATGCGCCGAAAATGTGTGCAGTCGCCCCATCGAAACAAAGCAGCAGCACTTTGCCTGATCGCTCATCAGTCAGCTGGGGGTGGCTCCGCTTTTTTTGTCTGCTCCCATTTTTTGCGCGTACCCCGTGCGCTCGCTCACTGGAATCGGCGCTGATTTTTATGGCAATTTTCGCTGATGCATGCAAAACTGTGTCAGGCATTCCAACTGAACCGGAATTAGAGATACGAAAGTTATGTGCGCGACGCTGGCTGGAGTTTTGGGCTTTTTTTCTGTTTTATTGTCAAGCGTTCGCGATAAATTGTCATCGTTGGTGGCTGTTTGGGGGGGCAATGCGAATTTCCATTCGAATGAACACACGATTGGACGGTGCTCCGGTCGTCGGTTTTTTTCCATTTCCCGGGGGTTAGTGCGGCCGTTCAAAGGATTTAAGGCAAATAGTTTGGATGGCTTTGAAAGGGTTTAGTTTTTGCATTTCTTTTGACGAAAAAATGATGAAAAACAAAGTTACGAGCGGTTACGGGGCGGAATGGCTGCTGCGCCATGGTTCGGTGAACGTGCGCGTCTTTAATTTGCCATGAAACGCGGCCAAGTTTATGGCTGACAATTTCAAAAAGGATTCTTTACGAGCACTCTGTCTGTGATGGCGATGGTTGTAGGAGGTTGGGGGGACCACGAAGAGGAGGATAAAGAGGATTTGATGAGGGTAGAGGCTATCTCGTCAAAAATGCGATGCGATGGGACGGGAGATGGATTGTGAACAAAGGCCTCTTGGGAAGTTCGAGAGAACGTTCGAGGGAGTGCTTCTTATTTAATTTGGTGACATCCAGGTGGCACAATACGTTGACTTTGAATCTCTGTGTGGTCGGGCGCAGTTGGTGATCTGGTTGCACTGATTACTGCTCAGCAGTTTCATGGGTGAGCCTCAACCAAAGTCGTACAGTTGCTAAGAGAGTCTTTTGGACTGGTTTGACAAAGGTCCTGTGGCACACCTCGGACATCTGTAGATTCATCCTGAAAAACGCAGTTCCCCGGTCCGCGGTCAGCACGCCATGTCCAAGGGACGTCTTCGGAGCACAAGACGTGTTACAGGCGTTCGCTGTTCATTGAGAATCAACCAAAAAACAATTGCAGATGAGCCAGTTATTCATGTCTGTCGCCCGGTGAAGCACTTCTTCTTGTCCTTCGGTTGGCTCTACACTTTCGGCTGTGGTGGAAATTAGGTCCTAGAGCAAACACTCGGGTCGTGTGTGCTATTGTTGTCGAACAGAGACGGTCTTTAGGTGAATACAGACGCGGTCTTGCCAGTTGACAGCCTGTCTGTGAGAATGTCGAAATCAGGCTGATCGAGCAGCAACAATATGCGATAGAGTGCAAACATACAAGTTGACTCTCATCAGATCTCCGACTGTTTTTAGAGTGGAACCACGGCGCAGTGTCTAAACTCAGAACTCTGATGTCAGAAGCGAACATGCACTGCAAAAGTGATTTTTTGTGAATTCTGACAACTAATTCTTAGACTATGTGACTGACTGGTGTTTTGATGACTGGAAGTCGGGTGGTCAATGGATGGAGGGCAGAATTAGCTCAGTCACAGTCCCACTGGTCTGGGAAGTACGTTACCATAATTCACGATTAATTTCAGCGCCCGTGGGTATGTACTTCGACGTCTACAACTCCGATGCGGCTTCTAGCGTGAATCCCCAAAATGAGCGAATGTCTTCTGACCTAGGATCTGGTCTAAAAAGAGCTTCTTAAACTTCGGATGTCCATAAACTCGACATCATCACAATCTTTTTTAGATCCGCTTGATCAACGAAAGAGATGGCTGTGTAAAGTATGTCCTAGAGATCCCGATCGTCCAGTGCACCCGACTCTAATCCAGACGCAACCAATCGAGTTTTTGGACTTTCTCTTACCACCTCGTTCTGGAGTTGCGGAGACCAACATGAAACTCCACAAACTGTTGCGTAAATTTTCTGCTCCCAGTGGCTTGCTCATGGTGCATTGGCACACCGATGAGTCTCATCTCCCTGACAGCAGATTCAACACGTTAAGGAATTATTGTCCGGGAATGGAATTTCTCATGTCCCTGAAAGCCGTGGTAAGTTGGTTGCGGATGTCCTGTATTTGCCTCGGGAACAGTGTATCCAAGTTCTGTTGCTGGAGTTCTTCTGACCGACTCTGCTCTGGGCTGCTCATGAAGGTCGAAAACTTTTCCGTGCTGGCCTTCTGGAGATGGTATGCCATATAGGGAAGCCATACACTATGGTTGGCATGAGTTGCAGCATCTGCTTCTGCTTTAGTTCGCTTTGTTTTCGCATAAGTGGATAGATGGTGATGCAGATGCGAATGGACAACAACGCTCCAGCAAAGAGGGTCTTCGAATCCGAGCCTCCTGGTTCGAGAAGGAGAGGAAGACCGAACCTCCGGTACAAAGACCAAGTCATCGCGGATGCAAGACAGCTTGGCCTTGATGACTGGAAGCAGCGTGCCCAGGACCGTCACCGATGGAAGGCAGCAATTGCTCAGGCTCAGACCCTTCATGGTTCGTCTGCCTGATAAGTAAGTAAGTAGGATAGATGGTGAACTCAACGTCGAGATAGGTTAGGTGAGGTTAGTGGGTTTCCAACGCACTCAGATCACTGTTGATCCATTGTGGTACCCAGTGCCGTGAACAACTTATGTTCCGTAAGTCCAAGACCAATTGTGTTGCTGCAGTAGCCCCTCCAGCCTTCAATTTTTCGGTTTACCACCACCTTGTCTTTATACTCTCGCGTGCGACGTCTAGGTATTGATTATTTTCGGTGATCAAGTGTCAAGGATGTCCCCATGATCACTACTTCCTTCGAGGCGTGCCTTCAATGTGATCCCATAAGGCAGGGGACCACTTGGCAGACCCAGGACAAGGTGGGTGTAAAAAGTCAAGGTTGGACCCTACTACTCATCAGAAAGTTGATCGCGGAGGATAGAGCGGCCTGAAGATCTCTTGCTAAACCGTTGATGGCCACTGAAGATTGCATTTTTTCTTCCAAGCATCACGGCTGTAACCGGTTTGGTGATGTACAGTCAGTAGTTAAATGTGTGCAAGCACCTGGCTACAGGTCTCTCGTCTCATGATTGGAGAGATAGCGTCCTTTCTGACATGGTCCGCATCCTTGGGCAGCTCGTGGAATTGGAATAAACCTCCTACGCTATATACGAGCCGGCAGAAAAATAGTCAAGGGTCAGAACACAGCCACCATGCTGAGCGGCTCTGGGATCCGTCATCAGTTCCAAACGCTGCCCGCTATCCGACGTCCAAGATGGTATCAGTGGTTACAAAAGTGTTAGAATGCAGTAGGATGTAATTTGGGACCACGGGTGCTCCACTAAAAACCACACCAATCTGTTCTACCTTGGATGTCATGGAAGACGTAGTCTCCGAGTGTTTTATTCTCGATCGGGGTCAGTGCCAGAGTTAGGTCTACGCGGATCTTCTTTTTTATCGCCACAGCCTAGGTTTCACAAAATGATTCCTTAACCAATAGTAGTCGTCAGCCTTGACCTGGAGGAGTGTGTACGTTCGGCACGCTGCTAGTCTTGCATCGAGGTGTGTAAGTTAGCTGGCTGGTGGTTGAAGGACTGTACCACCTGCTGAGAGGTTCCAGAATAAATGCGCAGACTCCTACGCTAAGTTGAATCGCTGGCACGAGCACATTCAGACATTCACGACTGCACTTCGTTCAAGTCACAAAACAGGAATTGTTGCCGCAATCGTCTGTTTTTTTCTCTACGGTTCCCTTGATCTTACATGTAAACCAGAACACCTCTGCGTTGTGCTTTTATTCACCCGACATGGACACAACTTGTTACCGGCGACAACCATTCACGCTTTCTGGACATAACAAAGATCCCATGGTCACGCCAAGAAGAGCATAAATTCTACAAGCTTCCATTCGAACCCAGTCGGCTCACGATAACAATGCCCCCGTAACCATCACCCAATCAATTCATCACCATCTCCCTCCTCTTCGCAGACAGAGACTCATCTCTCATCGTCGATTGCATCACCACCACCAGCGACTGCTCCAAGAAACCATGACCTCATCGCGCTGATCTTTCGCGCCGTCTTCCCCGTCTGCCGACGGATGCAGTGACTCAAATCCGACAGCTGATGAGAGGACCCATTCGCGCTCTCTGACATCCCTTGTGCGGTGTGCTCCGTTTCGCAGCTTTTGTGAATTTCGAAATAATCTCCTGCCACGGCTTTGTGTCGCAATGTGTCCCCCCGACAGCTGTCAGCAGGCGAACAACGTCGTAATCAGAACAAAGGCATTGCACCGCCGATTCCCGCGGGTTCACCTGTGTGTGCTCCAGCTACGCCCTCAATCCGCATTCCAGCAAAACACACACACACCGCTGCTGCAGCTGACCCCAAAAGTCACTCCGCCGTCAAGTGCTTAAGAATCGTATCGCGTCTCATTCAGGAATTATCTCGCAACCGCCATCAATGCGAGTGTCTCATAAAAGTGCATCCACGAAGGCGACACACCTTGCTGGCCCGCTTATCTCGGGCAAACCATCCCGACGACGAGAGGAAAGAAACGACGTCATTTTACCGGGATAACAAATATTTGTTTTAATTCCCCTCCTCCCCTCCTCCTCCCCGTCCACGTGCAACTGAACAAACACACTCTGAACCGAATCGTTTCCAGCCCGCAGGCCACCAACATCCGACAACAGCACCCGAGGCGCATTAACATGCCGCAAGTGATCGGCTTTCTAATGAATTCATCATCTGCCATCGGCCGATCGTTTGAAGCCATGCGGCAAGGCACAAAACGAAGGAAAAGTTGTCGCCTCCGCGTTGATGCGCCGGAAGGTGGTCACAGCCACGACCAGCAGCAGAGGTAGGAGGTACCCTTCGTATGCATTCCGGTAGCGTGCTGCGTGCGTTGTCAGACAACCTAATCCAATCGAAGTGCATGTTTGCATCTCTTTAAGTGTCATCAGCAGATCACGCAGCCATCTCGGAAAGGTGATCCGTGATGGGTTTACACAACAACGAGGAGAGGATGTTTGTCTGTCACACGGCCCAGATATACACGCTGCGCTAAAGTTAGGTGCTCACCGCACCGCAAGCACCGTCGCGCCGCATTTTATGGGGAAATCTCATTCCTTGTCGTTGTCGACATCGACTTCCGGTAGTGCGTGTGTTCCCACAAAAAAGATACGACTTCGGTCATAGATACGCAACCGAGAGGCCTCTCCTTGCCGCAGCTGCAATGGTTGCTCCGCTCCGCCGCTCCGTAGCCGCACAGTGAAAGTTGAGACTAAATAATTGTGAATAATTTAAAGTATAAGACAGAAGTATCTCCGCTCGCGGGGTATGTCTTCAGAAAATCAGCAAGAAACGAACCACCTCAGCGCGGCCGCGGCCTAGACAATACAATGGCCTGACCATGTTTGAGCTCCTGTGTTGCGCCGCCGACGACAACGACGATGACTACGCCGACTACAACGACAACGACTGCGTCGTCTTATCGTGGGCTCATAAATTTCACCCGGGCGACTCTATCCAAAGCCGGAGACGGCCGGAGGATAACGAACGAGAAACACAAGGCAAACATTTGCAACTCCATTTGTGAAAGACAGCGGCAGCCTCCCGGTGTACGCACACGCACACATTCTTCGCCTAGACCGTGTTCTCGAGCGAGGACCAAAAGCCGCGCGTCCCCCCCATCGAATCCGGCAGTCGTGCAACGAGCTACTTGTGCGATAACAATGCCCATAAATGAATTCATTCCACTGACATTAGGCTAAACAAAAACTACAAATACGTACCGCCGGTGCACGCCGGCCGAACAACACTCGGACACGAATTAGATTCGTTGAAGCGATTACACGTGCGCAGCCGGAGCGCTGAAGAGCAGCCGTGCTGAAGCGGGCCACTCTGGGCATCCTTGTGATGACGCACTCAGGTACACACGCATTCGCATTCGGTTGAGACGCAGCGGCGTGCTCTTCATCGAGATGACATATGGTCTTGGGTTGGGCCCGCAACCGCCACAACCTCAGCCACATCCACGAGCACTCCTCGAACAGAAGCCTATTACGACTTATTATAGGGAACGTTGTGACACAGCAGCGCGCACCGTGCTCGCATCGCCAGGGGCAACGAAATTGGATTTACCCTTGAAGTGGTGTCCCCTTGTCTCCCTGCGTCATCCGATTTCCGAAACTTCTCCAAAAACACAATGGCAACCGGCCGAGGAGGTGTTCCAAGGGGAAACAAAGCAATTCACAAAACAGCAGAAAGAAACCCCGGAATGGGAGCAGGAGAACAACACGATCCTTTATCCTGTCATATGGAAAATATGAGATGTGATTTGGTGCCTCGTCCCTCGTTCAGGAAGACATTCATAATTTTATTTCCCTCCTCCATTTTGGGATTCATCATCCTTTATTGCCTCTTACTCCCCCCCCGCACGCTTGGATAGATAACAAACGTATCTAGGGGGACGGAGGCAAATGAGTGCCGGAATTTCGGATGGTTGCCGAATGAATTATTCGCTTCATTTGCAAATGAACGCTCGCTCTTACTGTACGAGAGGGTGGCAAATAACGTGTCGGCGCGGCCCATGATATATTCATGTCGTCAAGTGGGATTTGATTAGATGGGAGCAGCTTAGTGTGGTCTTTGCACATGCGGGCTCGTCCATCAAAATGCCCATTACGAGTCGGGGGCTCATTGTGCGCGAGAGAGAGATCTATGCACGCGGTTGATGGATCCGCAAATTGGTTCCTTAATGGGGAGACGTTTGGGATTGCGATTGCTGGCAAGTGGAAGCTGAAGACGCCTTTTCGGTGTTCACATCAAGCTTCTGCAGATGTCTAGGGGGATCTCAGCGATGGATGTGGCGAATGCTTCAGTTGAGTAGACATAAGTCGTTGCGTGGCGATACAATGACATTTCGTTTAATGCATCACATGGGACTTGGCTTGGACTTGGACGTGAAGAGTCTTTGAAATCTGCATCACTCCAGAGGGACGCCTTCGACGATGCCTTACAGTCTGTCACATTGTTCTTCTTCTAGTTCTTTGATTGGCGATACAGTCCAGGGTGGACCTGAGCCTCAACCAGGCATTGCCAGCACGATGTTTCACCAACAGCCTGTCACCACATTCTACACATAGTCCACAGGGATTGGTGTCTCAACCGCTGGCTAATGAATGAATTCCCTTTAAATGGAGGTATTAATGCCATCCTCAAAATGACAAAATGACAGAGAGACGCCCTAAAAAACACAAGTTCTGCAGCGCTCCATCATGTTCCTAGATGAAAATAATTCTCTAGACCAAGTGAAAAATAAGGAGCATTTAACAAACGAGTCACCACCGAAATGAATGGTTTCCACATACCAAAAGAGCTGTATTTTATTAGCAAGTTGTTATGGCCAAGGTCCAATATGGTCAAGCTAGACAAATGAACCTGCTCTTACAATGCCACCAAAGTATGGTAGTCGGAGTGCTTACTTCCTGCACTGCGGTGTCGAACAAGACAAAGAGAGCACTCCTCGATATCTCTGCCCCTACCCAGATCTCTACCGCACAAAACTTCGATAGAACTCTACCAGAATCTGCAGGAACTAAAAAAGGCCAGGTCAGGATATCAGGAAAGTTGCACGATAAAGGGGCATGACATGCTTACTTACTTACTTAAGGTGGCGCTACAGTCCGGGGTGGACCTGGGCCTCAACCAACAAGCGTCTCCAGCCAGCTCGATCTTTAGCCAGCTGTCTCCAGTTTCGCACGCATAGTTGGTTGAGGTCCCTTTCCACTTGCGTGCGCCACCTGAGTCGCGGTCTTCCTCTACTGCGCCGTCCCTCGGGGGTGGATTCGAAGACTTTTCGGGCCGGAGCATTGGTTTCCATCCGCTGTACATGACCTAGCCATCTCAATCGTTGGACCTTCACTCTTCTGGCTAAGTCGATGTCGCTGAACAGCCCGTATAGTAGTTCGTCGTTATATCTCCTTCTCCACTCACCATCTATGCAGACTGGACCGAAAAGCACCCGAAGAATTTTCCTCTCAAAGCAACCAAGAGCGGCTTCATCCGCTTTTGACAGAGTCCATGCCTCCGCGCCATATAGCAGGACTGGGACAATTTAGGTCTTGTAAAGCGTTACCTTGGTTGTTCGAGAGAAGGCTTTGTTTGGCATGACATGACAGGTACGAAAATGGTGTACAAGAAGAATCAGTTCCTCTCTTGGTAGCACAATAGGTCTACGAAGATCTAAGTGGTCATAGTCATTCCACCATTTCGTCTTCGACTATTCTAGCCTTTGTCCACATTGCCATACTGTCATAAATTGTGTTGAGTGTGGTTCCCTCGTCTTGTGGTATATTGCAACAATAAAGCAAGTAAAAGGAGAGGACCAATAACACTTCCTTTCGGTAATCCAGATTCAGTAAGACTCCAGACAAATTAGTATGAGGAATTCTTATCCATGCTTAATACAGTGGATCCTATCACAGTGACACTTCTCTAAAAGGTGGAAAAGAAAAAAATACACAGATTGTAGTTCATCCCTTTGTGCCAAATTTTGTCATGGCTGGGGAGACATCGAGTAATGTCGTTTCGCAAATTGTTTTTTGTCGCAAATAAATTGAGCAATTCCTAAACCGGTGTTGTTTTTTTGCTGCAAACATAAAATTTGAATCAAAAAACTAATCCGTGCAACAAGTTTTTTGGTCTCCTGTAGAAATACCAGCGGGCTGTTCTGAGATGAGAAGCCTATATCATCAGCTCTCACCTCACCAGCACGAAATAGCTGCTAGCTAATCCGAGCAAAGGCAAGGTAGTGGCAGCGAAGGTGCTCTGGAGTGTCATTGTAGAGGGTTCCATCGCTTACTGCAAGTGTTTGCCGAAAGCGTAGTGGCCCATTAAAGTTCTAATAACTCGATCCGTCTCGTTTCGCAGTCTGTTCTGTTAAGAGTAACCGTAATGCTTCGGGTTTCTTAGGCTGTTCTGACCCACGGTAATTTCGTCGGGGATTATTTCAATGTCTGTATTGTTTCCTTTGGTTGATGGCTTTTGTCTCCAGAAAAACATTCATTAATCACCGAAAAATTAAAAGAAAGCGTCCAACGTGGGAGCATGTCCTTCATCTTGTCTTACATGCCACATCTGGCTATACACTCGAGAGATCCAACCGTCGACAGAAGTCCTAACAAAGGAAGCAGTTGGCCATAGTGCAGGTTTGGATTCTATGAGTACCTTCTCTGATCCTCATCTAGCACTTTCTAGACATCTAGACAAGTCTTAGCTAATTCTGACTACGGGTTAAATTCAAAAACGACCATTATTACTGAACCGCCAGAAGAGCAACTATACTCCATCCTTTTATCTGTTCTTCACTACATATGCACATGGGTCATTACCATTAGGATCGCATAGCTTTCTGCTTGGCAAATGTACGTAAATTTACCTAACGTCACCATCATTGTCCATCACTGAAGATCAACCAGTTGCACAAGACGAACAATATTTTGAAGCTGTCGATTCGGTCTGGCAAGGAGTCCAAAGGCCAGTAGAACTGTGTCAGTAAAAATGATGCTTCCATGTAAAAGTTGTCGACAATAATTCCCAATACACACATGGAAACTGGTGTCCCACAAGGAAGTATCCTAGGACCTATAATTTGTTTTAGTCTTACAGCGATTTTGCCTCGTTTTAAAAGTGTAGTGGACATGACTGCTAGTGGGCATGACTAGCGACTATTGGGCGACATATGTGAAAAGGTACTACTTAAACCCGGATGCCAACTCCACCTCCAATCTTTGTGTTCGCTAAAAAAAACGGTTCATTGATCTGCTGAGACGTTAGCTGTTCTCTTGATCACTGTGCACCACGTTCAAAAAAATCCAAGTGGCAATCAAATCCCTTGCATCTCCCATGTAATCTCCGCACAAGGTCTTCGCCTATGGCCTTCACTGCCTAACACCGATTGTCCACACAGATTTATTAAGAGACCATCGTCATGCCTCGGTTGACAAGGCAACGCTGACTCGACTGTTTCCCAATCACAATCCTCACCAAAATCCAATGCTCATCGCCCCTCATCCACTATCACCATCTCGACCTTCATTAGCATCCGATTAAGGAAAACACATAAATCGTCGTTCAACCAAAATCTCTATCTTTCCACGGAACGCATCAAAATTCCCTTATCAAGGCACGACGACTCCCGAAGAACGGAGGCGCCTCTGTGATCACCACAGTTTATCTGGGCGGGGGAAACAGCCATCGAATCGCACCGTTTTCCTTCTCAGCTTCTCCTCGACTCTGCTCCATTACAGTTATTATCAGCGAAAAATTCCAAGAAACAATAAATCTCCATCAACCTGATAATTTCGCCCGAAAACTCCGAAAAATCGCCCCATCTCCACACCGGCCACCGATTTTCGGAGACTGTCTCCGTCGCGGGGAATCATTTCGAATGAGTTATTCCCCACTGATTCATCCTAATTGGATTGCTGGTATCTACCTCCGATGGTATCCCATTAAAACGGCCGTTTCCGATGCACTCTATAATTTTCCAATATAAATAATGAAGAGTCACGGCGCGGCTTGGTGTGGTGTGGCACGTCGCAGCAGCGCCGGCACAGCGGAGGCGACACTGTCTACCCGGCTAAAGGATTAGCAGACAGACACACACGGTTCGAGCAAGGAATTGGTCTGATTTTTTGGCACTGCACCAGCAGCGCAGCGACGAATAAGAAGGAGAATCGAAGAAAGCCGACTGGAGCCCATCCCCGGGCGCACAGGGATATCTCTTTCGGGAAAGGTAAACAGTGCGCCCGCCACGGTTCCCTTCAACCGCCGACCTTTGCTCGGATGCCCCATCGTTAGAGCCGAGCCATGTCCCAGCGAACAAATGGCATTTCGGGAGATCACGCCCGAGATCCTTCGTCCCGCGCCCGGAGCGTGCTTGCGCCCGTGATAAATGCGATAATTATAAACGTTTTGGCATTCCGGACAAGTGTTTGCATCCAGTTTCGCGGGCAGCCAAATTGGACGCCGATGGCGACAACTTCTCCGCCTCTTCCCGGCAAGAAAAAAGGGACGTCGCTCTGCACCCACTCCCGGGTCCCTCCTGCTCCCACTCGCCGCAGCGAGGGATTATGTGATCTGAATAAATTAATGGATTGGATTCGGATACAGAATCGGAATCAGTTTCGGGCGCCCACAGTTGGCGTGGCTGCTCTCTTTCGGGGACGGGGACCTTCTGGCGCACATTTAAATGAAGGCAAACACAGGCGAAAGGAACAACAAAAGGATGTGTCCGCACTCCGCGCCAGCATCCAAGAATAAACAAGTGCCCGAAAGTTCTGAGCGAACGTGTGTGTGTATTCCGGAGCCGGGCAAACTCAAATATTGACTCACTGTTTCACGGGGTTTTGCAGGAGGACCGGACCGGCTACAGTGCCCGTATTGACACACTCGAAATCGATCGCCGGCCGGCGCGCTGCTTTTATTGATTTTCGATGGAAATCGGTAAGAAAACTACACAAAATCACACCGCAAGCAGGTACTTAGCGACGGCGGAGTTAATTGGGGACGCTATGCGGACTTGCCGGTGTCTGAAGTAAGCCGCTGATTGCGGAGCGAATGGGAATCCTTTCAGGGGCTAAGATCGAAATCCTGTTTATTTATCGCTCGCAATGATGAAGGAAATAATCGACTCTAATGAGAAGCGCAGGTTGCGCGTGGGCTTCTTAAATGTGGAACTGATTTGGAGGAGGAAGAGAGGATCTCTCCTCTTAAGTGGAACGAGTGACATGCGGCGATTTGAAAGGACGTGCATTCGCTGGCGACGCATTGAATGTCTGTCGGGTGATGAATGGGATTTGCTGTTTGTCGCAAGAGAGGCTTGAGTCGGGGATGGACTTCTTTGGCATTGAACTCGGTCCAGGTGTGTTTGGGTTTTTAATGAATTCTCCGGCTGTTCTAGTGAACGTGGCGGGGATCATTTGGTTGCTGTCTTAAAGGATGTATAAAATATAGATTTTCTATCACAGCCAACACGAGTCAATAATGAACACCATTCATCAGGAGTCAGCATCTGTGGCCCTTGGAATTTTTCTCTGTCAAGTAATCTCAAAATGTGATGGTAGCCACTAGCACCCATGATATCATGATTCAGTCTCTTGTCGCACAGACCAGAGATCGAACCTACGACGTCGAGTTTGGGGTCGACGCACATACCCACTACGCTACGAGCCACCACCACCGATGCTCATAATAGGCGAGACATTTTCAAAATAAATGTGGCTACGAGATCCCAACTCATCGAATTTGAGACATAGATGTGCATTTCATTACTTTGAGCACATTTCGTGTTGTATAGTCGACTTTTATATATTTGTGGATTTTTAAAAAAATGTGTAATGTGTTCATTGGCTGCTGAACAAAAGCACATGAATTTAAGCTGTTAAAGCAAAACGTCAGGCTTTTTGGTTATTTTGTGCACCTCAGGCCTTTTTCAGTCACAGAGCTATATACGCAGATTTTAGTTTGCTTTAAAAGATAACAAAATCATTTAAAATATTATTACATGTATGGTAGTTTCGACGTAAAGTCGGTTTTTTATCATTAATTTAGTCCTTTGTGCGGCTTCTTTGTAACATCGTCTTTATTAGCGAAACTAGCATGGAAATACAAGTCCAGATGTACCTGGGATAAAATTTTGTTGCTTTTCATTAAAGAGTGTTTATTACTTATTAAGTGGCTAGACGCGCAAGCCACGTCTCACTTGGAAGCCACGTCGCACTTTTTCTTCGTCACCTTCGTTGGCTAGTCCCATTCTTATTGCGTGATACTTCAGATGATTATGGCCAGTTAGTGCTACAAGCACCACTTCGACCAGCTGTAGGAGCCTGCCCTTCATTCCACTGCTAAACTGGGGAGGCACAGTATTTTATTCGCTATTCGTAAGTGGTTAGAGACTTCCACCTCTTATTGCTTTCCTCTATGATGGTTCATTTTTTTTGATACCCGCAAGAGGTGGCACCCAGCATAGACTAATCGAGATAAATCGCTAAGATCCTCGTGGCAGAATACAACAAGCTTGGGCCTGATCTTTGTAAACGAAACTGCTTGAGTGTGAATTCAGATGATACTATCAGCCGGCTGTCCGAAAGTTGTTATTGTCTTGTACAAAAGCCATATACGTACATTATGGGCCTTATATGCACCTGCTGTTGATTGTGGTCAGAGTCTTTCATCATTTTTACCAACATACGCACCCCCTGCCGTATGTACCATGTAAGGAAGCAATTCTATGGCGTGCGGTGGCAGTACATTAATAACGTAAGTCCATACAATCATGCTCCTTATGAGAAAATTGTTCTCCTGAACTTTACCCTCCTCGGGAACTCCGTCAATTTTCATCGCGATATTTTTCCCCGAGAAAATTCGAAAGTATACTCGAAACATTTATACATTGTACACCTTATTGGAGTTGTGAGTTGTGTCCGCCTGAAAGGTCTTATAATTCAAAGACAATTTTTGGGGATGCTGTTCTACATATTTCTATCTTCTTCCAAATCTGATTTTACAGCGTATATGGCAAAACTCGCTTATGAAAACCGGTTTGTGGCACTTGTATTAGCAGATAAAAAAAAGTACTTCTGCTGAGATGCCTCGAATAAAAAAATTAAAGAGTTTTCAATTTTTGTCAAAGACGGAAGTATTTTAAATCGTATTTTATTTTATTTTATTTCATTTAAAAACGTCTCAGTTGGGCCCAACGAGAATTTGGACAGAGATTGGAAAAAACGTTGTTTGTTCGGATGAAGCTTCTTTATGGGCATGGTCTCCTATCACTCCTACTTGGTGTACACAATCCAATAAATTAATCCAGTGCACCGTTAAACAGTCGGCAGAGATGCACGTTTGGGGATGCTTCTCAAAACAACGATTTGGCGTGTTTACAAATAACTTAAACGCACCCAACATAATCACAATTTATAAGAAGTCTTTTGTACCATCTGCCCAAAGGTGGTTTAAAAGAAGGAATGAAAATTGGTTACTGCAAGAAGATAAGGACCCGAAACATCGCAGTCGTTTGTGCAGTGCGTGGAAACAAGAAATGAACGTCGATGTTTTAGATTGGCCATCACAGACACCGGATGAAAATCCCATTAAAAATGTATAGACACTCATGAAGTTAAAGCTCCAAGGAAAGAAGATCTCGACGGTCAAACAATTATCACGAAAAATAAGAGTTTTCTGGGACGGATTTCCCAATTAGAGAAAAGTACGGGATTTCATTCATATAACCATGCCCTTTTGGACTTTATTCCGAATCGCATTTCTCCATTATTCTTCTAGTCTGACTTTGAGGACATTCGTTCGTTGAAAATTTGCACGTTCGTTGAAAAATTACTTTTTTAATAAAAAAGAACATCTGTCCCTCATCATTTGTTTGTGTCACTGAATCTTGCAAAATACTCACTTTGAGTTGTGATGGGCGATTGCGAATGAATTTCACAATCGAATAAATTGGCAATTGTTAAAAATTGAATTTGTTTGTCGATTTATTCGGTCTCATCAGAAAACAATCGAATAATAATCGAATCGAATCGAATCCAATTCTACAATTTATTCGCAGAACCTACCACAACCAAGAGAACGCCGGGTACTAATATCGCATTGTAGAAATGTATGTATTCCTCGATTTATGCATATGTTGGCGTCAGTGTAAAAAATCAGCGTAAGGCTGTAGTCGAATAAGGAACTATACCTACCAAAATAGTAACATTGGGAATGGAAATACAGCCAAACCTCTGGTATTGGAACATCCTTAAATCGAAATTTATCGATTCCCGTGGGTATTCCAATTTTAGAGGTTCGACTGTATTCTTCATTCTTCTCACCCAATTAGTGAGAGGATTTTACTTTCACTCTCATAAATGTAAAGTTTGCATTGTAGTAGTGAATCGAAATGACAAAGAGACGGGCAGTTGCGAGAGTCGGCGGATACACACAATCTAACCATCTCTCTCAGAATTGAAGAATCGGCAAATACACACATTCGTTGACGATTGGAATCGAACCTACAAGAATCGAACAACAATCGACTCCGCTCAATTTTAATTCGAGTAATTGCGATTGCGAGAACAACACAATCGAATAATTCGATTGTTTTTATTCGCAATTGCCCATCGCTACTTTAAGTCACTAGTCACATAGTGTGGAAAATGAATGAAGGATTTCAAACAAAGAAAACATGATAGACTTAAATCGCCATTAATTTTTCTTGAATTGCATATGCCATTGAACACGTATGAGATGGGATATCCTGAAATTCGTTTCCATTGGTTGCCTTGTATCTGCCTGGTGTCAGATTTCGACCCTCGACTAGCTGGTGTTCCTTGGTCTCGTTTGATTGTCCACAGTGTCTGCAGTTTCCTGTGCTGCTATGTCACATTTTGAATAGAAGATAGTTGCAGTGGCCAGTAAGCGCTGAGACTTGTTTAGCTTCAGAGCCGTATTGGTTCGAATGAATTTTTTGAACTGTGCAAGTCCCTCCTCGGGCATGGAGGCGAAGACTTTCTGGTATGAGTGCCCACCACGACTGGATCTGTGCATTAGTTCGAGGAGAAAATATTCTTAGATTCACTGGATCTTTATTCATACCGAGTCTCTCCGCCAAATCACTTAACCCTAACTTCACGATAAACGTCAAAATTCGACATCAGCTCTTGTCGTTGTCCTCGTTTTCTAATTCCTTTCGCCATGGTGCCCTTTAGAGATTTCTTGTCTTTGGCTACTCAGTGCACCACACTACACGGTCCTTGCGGAGGTCAAACATTTTCGGAATTTTCTTAAGCATGTGTTGATTTTCAACAGCTCCTTGTGCAACGAACCACTTTAGGAACTGTTGGCATCACCACCCTTCCTTCCTCCAGCCCTCGCCGATCACCGTCAAGGCACAATCCACGGTGGAGCTCCCAAGTCATTTTTCATTTGCGCCCCACACCAACCTAGTTTCGAGATAAAAAAGAGTGATTTTTTTCTCCTTCTCAAACTCATAAATACCGCTCGATATTCACTCAAAACTCGTCGAATAACTTTCCCTTTTCTCCAAGTTCATTACGTCAGAGTCTGGGTAGTCTGCCCCCCTCTTGCAGTCAGAGTCTCTCGCAACCATTTACCAAAAATCCTCAATTAATCAAAATCCTTTCATCTTGGATTCCCTTTCAACTTTAAAGTGATACCCCGAGATACAGAGCACGCCATCGACTTCTCCGGGGAAGATAAGATAAATGAGAGTCCACTTACCCTCGTCAGGGGAGACGGCCAATAAATTACGTTAAAACTTTTTCTGTCTCTCTCCTTTTGTTTATCAGCCATGCCATGCCGCCTCCGATAATGACACGATTACAATGGGGAATCCTTCGAGAAAGAAAAAGGATTAATTGGTCCATTTCGACGGGTATCGATGGCCGACGGCGGTGGTCATAGCTCACAGAGCTCACAGACGCGCGTGTTTCTTAAGTGCAATTCCTTTAGCTGACATTTTTACGATATCTTTTCATGTTTTACTCTTGTTCTCCGTCTCATTTTCAGCAGCAGCAACAAGGACGAAGTCCGAAGGACCAAGGACAGCGGCAAACAAACTTTGAACAAGGACATCGCTCGGAGAGTCTCACGCCCACACTCCACTTGGGCTAAGTCAACACGGGACAACGACGAGGAAGAAGGCGAGTGCCCTTAAGCGAAAGTCACACAGCAGGACGAGCGACGTGTGTGAACAAGAAGGACGAAGGACGAAAAATTTAAAAGAAAAACTGATCCTTCCCAATTGAATTTTGTCGTTCCCGAATCGTATCCAAACATCGCCCAACGCCCGCGGCACCCCTGGGGCACGGTACGCCACGAAAGCGAGAGAAAGGACATGATAAATTGAAAGTCTCATAAAAATTTCAACTAGGAATTTATTTAATGTGTTGTCGGTTACAAGACGAGTACACATGGTCGTGGTAAAAAACGAGAGCGCAGCGCTGGAACAACACCCGCCGGTCACATCCTTGTAGACGCTGTCGCTCCCCACGACGACGCCCACCGTCCGATTCGGCGAAGTGCCTGAACTTGTGCTTTCCCCCGCCGCGCGTGTGTGCTTTCTCTTTTCGCCGCATTTTTGGTGATACACCCCCGCCCACGAGGTCGTGTCCTTATAAAATATTCAACGAATTTTCGCAAACCCGTCTGAGCTTGAAAAATTGCTCGCAGATAGACAGTCCCTCGGGCGGGCGACACAACAGCGTGCAGTCACTGGCATCCGCTCCTTCACGGTCAACTCGGAGGAAAGCTGACTGAATAATTGATCCAAGGACTTGGAAGTGAAACGGAGACTCCTGGGACCCGGCTCTTGGGAAGTAGTGCGCGCTACCGCCGCGTGTGTGTGTATGGTACTCGGTCCGGAAGATGCCATATCCTAGTCGAGTGTCAGCTGAAATCAGCGGTCATTTGGCTCGCAGTTGAATAAGTGTTCGTTCGATCGTAAACGAAGAGTGTGCTTGTGTGGGTGGACTCTGCTGCCCGAGATGCGGAAGGGAGCAGCGAATGTGCAGTGTTACGCGATAAACGGTTTGGAAATGTCTCAATGTCGGTTGAGTTTAACGAGGCTTGCAGCCGTCGTCCGGTTGAAATTCGGATGTCGTCCCACGCTTGGATTGCTACAGATTGCCGTCGTGTCATGGATTTTGTGCTCATTGATCGTCACTGTTAATGGTAAGTGAAGTTGATTTTTGTTATTATTTATTGGTTTTTGAACGGGTTTGTTACTCGAATTTTGAGAGTTGTGTTAGGAGACAGCTGTTAAAGGGGAGTCTGCCGGTGTTGACGGCTTTGACGATTTTTTTTAACAGACGCTCAGTGCTGAGAAGAGCTTAGACTAAGTCGAATATGCCACTCTCCCGTCTTCATCACGAATGATTTCGTGTCTGCACGTAGTGATGCATGCCTTCTTTGAAACTAAATGATACTGAGCTTCAGTCACATTACCGTTGCGCGTCTTCGCTGTCAACTGACTTTTTTTCATGATTTGTTGTGTCATTGTCAGACGCTACTTAGTTCTGTGCTTCCTCTCCAGACTCTTGAAAGCATCTCGGCAATGCCAACCGACCTCGTCCACAAGACGGCCAACCTGGCGGTACTCACCGACTAAACTGAGTGTCAAAATGCTCATGCAGGGGCAACACAAATACGACGATTTTTGGCATTGGATGGTTCAAATGTCATGGAACGCATGGAGACAAGGACGAAGTCTGACCACGTTTGGTTTTGTGAAGAAGCAATGTCCTAACTCCTTTGGTCAGAGTGATTGAGAAGGGAGGCGCACATAGGCCTTTATGGGCCCATTGCGATACCACGCGGATTACCTACTCCTAAGCTCGGAATCAGGTGGTTCCTGCGACTTAGCTGACTTATGTTGTAGCTATTCAGTACGCCAAGATTGTTGAATGTTAGGCCTCTAGGTGGGAGAACCCACGGCTAACCAGAGCCCTAGAGAGGTGATTTGTGGGTTCTACCTCATCAATGCAACCTTTGTGAACATCATTGCACCCTCTGCTAGTATGCCAACTGCTCAGTGCCCGCATTTATGATGGCGATGAGCGTTCTGAGGTCTGCTTCGTCTGAGCCTTTCTTCCCGTTTTTTAATGCAGATGGGCCTTGTGGGCACTTGTGGTTGTTTGCTTTAATTGAATGTACATATCTTAAGAAGATGATAGAATGTAGTAATCGGCCTAGAAGGCAGAACCCCTTGGTAGATAAAATATTGTAGGTACCACATTTTGTGAGTTCATCGACAAGTGCCGGTACGCGAAATTCTCCAGTCACTCTCTTTAGATGTATATTCAAAAGCTTTGACATTTTATTAAGATGCAAACTCCAACTAAGCGGTGTAATTGAAATGGACATGGCATTGGCCAAAGACACAATTGCAGCCTGACTGTCCGAACAGATGGTGGAATCAATTTTACTTGGAATCCTTGCAGTGGTCAAGGAAAATCAAGGAGAGACAATATTAAGGTTATTCCAATTGCTCCGTCCATCTTTGATCCGCTTGTGCATACTCCAAGGGGATCATCTAGAGTCTGACTGTCAGACATCCACTCCGATCTGCAAGAAGTAGTGGTCCTTGCGAAGAAAGTTGAAAGCATTAAGAATGGTTGATGGATTGATGATGAGCGAGTCGGAGTGCTTTCAGGAATCAAACCAACGTTTGCTCAATGATTGTTCAGCTCTTGCTTGGACACAAGGGAATTCCTACACTTCTTCGTAAAGCTTTAAGCTTGACTTAAGCGATGTTGAACCTCCTAAGATTCATTTGTTCATCCAGCAGCAACGCAACAGAACACGTCCACAAGTAGGGGCAAATAAGTCGAGGAGACCTCAGCCGGCTTGGTGTACCAAACTGGAGCCAACTGCCAAAAGGTTCACCTCATACTGTAGCGCTCTAAGAGGACGTATAAGAAGTAGGATTCGATGTTGTAAACCAGGGCAAGACAAGGGCACAGTGGATAGAAATAGAGGGCTGATAGGACACCCTATTGCCTACCATAGGCTCAGTTCTGTGCAGCTCGAGTATTCCTATCCACTGAAGGAAGGTGGATGGGTATGTTAAGTGCATGAAACGAGGTGCTTCTCAAGACAACACTCCTGTGACACCCGGGGGCAATCTTTATACTACACGAGTGAGTGCGTTACAGTTGACAACGTGGCTAAATGCTGTCCACCAATCTGAGTGCCCGTACATTAGTGTCGCGATGCCTGGCTGTAGTCCCCAGACAGACAGACAGCTGTATGGGTAGAACATGCCTTCTACGCTTACCCTAGGTATTGAGTTTGCAGCTGAACTTATTGTCGATGATGAACATGAGAACTAGAAATGGCGCAAGTGCCTTCTTCCGTTGAAGAGCTCAAGATCTTTGTTTGTGGGTGTTTCTCAGTCGGCAGTATTCGAGGAACTCAATGTTTAACAGGCGCTTCTCCGAACGGAAAGGACGATAGCCCAAAGGTTTGGACACGTGGTACGAGTGTTGCCATCATCAAGCCTTTCGAGGCGTCCCTTTAATACGACTCCATCCCGAAGGCGACCTCTTAGCGGACGATTTGGTTGGACTAAGTCGAAAAACTCACTTGGTTGCACCTCGGCCTAAATCCTCATGAGTTAGAGTCAGTGGCGGATCTCCAATGCGTGCTTTACCATCACAAACCCTTTAGTGGACTATGCCGGTTAGAAGATGGTGCTAATGATGAACGCTAAGCTAAGCTTGGTTTTGTCTATACTTGCATTCCTTGTAGCAAATTAAGTTCATCTCAATGAACGTCATTAAAACTCTTTGCCTTGCAGTGAGTCTTTAGCAACAACAGCTACCAAACGGCCGACCAAATGGAATATCGTATGAAACCCCCAATTTGCCAGTCACAGTGTCTAAACGCATGTCAAAGAACTGTCGGATGTTGGTAGAGCTAGTAAGTCGATCAAATGGAACTGTGGTAGGGCTTAGGCCCCTCGGGCATCACAATGGATGCACAAGACCCTACCTGTGACTGGTTTACGTCGATCGCTTTTTCCATGGTACTGGATCTAAACAGTGCACAAAAAACCGTCTGGAAGCAGTTCAGTGAGAACGGATACAAAATGTTCGTCGATGTAAGGCCGTCAGACAAGTTACGCTCTGGTGTCAAACGTTTTGTTTGTTTTGATTTTTAGATCGATTGCAACATGAACGTTATGATGCATGAACGTCTAAACATTGCGAGCGCACTCTACAAATCCAACCTAAATTTAGAACAACTCTTGACTATATTCAGAACAAACTGTGGCTTCACTCTTACCAGAGAACCACAGACTGCGCTTGCTCTCCTTCACATTCACTCCGGTAGCCCCACCAACACGGAAGTAGAGTGCATCCAAAAAAGTGGACCAGTTAAACAACCACCTTGCGTGAGTCCTCCCGCTTATGTTGGCCGTCAAAAAACTGACTCCATCGACCACTGCCCGGTCCGCTCTCAGCAAGAACCCTCTCCTAACATCCAACAAATTGCATTCTGCAACCCAAGATGAGCTATGCGGTCACTCCGTCTCCGTCAACGGCGAAGAATGCAATATCTCGACGAATCCGCACAAAAACCTGCCACGAAGTCGTCCTCCGCTTCCCGCACTTTCTTCGTGTGTGTGAGGAAACACAGCTTTTTTTCAGTTCAACTGCACAGAATTCGGTTTCAACAAATTATTTCGCAGAATTGCTGCTCGTCGGGTAATTTGTTGTATCTATTATCCCATTCCGCCATCCATCATCCGTTCAATTTGCGTTTCTTTCTCGAAGGAGCCCCAGAGCTCGTATTTCATTAATAATTTCATGCAGATACGTTTTTCAAAAAACCGCCCTTTCTCTCTGGAAATCGAATTTCTTCCCCTCTCTCGTGCCATCTTGTGTAGTTCGAATTTTATCTAAATGCGGCGACAACGTCTCATCGGGACGTTGCGACCCGGGGGGTGCAAAAAATTACATAAAAGGACGATTTTACGCTCTGTTTCACATATGAAATGCCATAAATTTGAGAATTTAACAAAGTACCCTCCGACCGTGCCCCTCTCACCAGACTCGGCACCCTACACTCGCTCCACTCGTGCGGGGGAGCGTGTGGCAGAGTTCTCACCATGAAGCTGTGCTGCTAAACGGGGTCTTTCGGGCTGGCGGGGCGGGCGGCAATGGTGTACGCTTGGTAATTTCAAATAAAGCAGTTACCATCGAAGTGAGGTCCAGCCATGTGCAAAGTCGTCCTCTCCCCGCCCATCGCGCCGTGTGTGTTGTCAGCGTCGTTTACGATGGGTTCCTTGGTCGTTCGGTGCGTTCTGGGAATTTGAGGAAATATATTCTCATTACTCCCATCGTCTGATGTATGTTCCCAGCCAGCCCCTACGTGCCAGAGATACTTTACATTCGAGTACACACCAGCATCCTCCTCGGTCAACGTGGTGTGCTCTTCTCTTTGCCTCTGTCTCGGCCTGCCACCCACCCCCCGAGTCGAGAATGAAGTAAAATTGTATTCCCATTATGATTGCATTTATACTTTTTTTTTTCTCCTTGTTGTTGTTGTTCTATTTGCATCCGAGAGATACAATAATTCTTTCAATGCAGTCGTCGTCTTCTTCTCTCTCCCTCTGTGTGTTTTTCCATCCATGTCTCGTTCCGGAGCGCACGTTTTATGAGCTTCTTCTTTTGCTGCGATTGGGTTCGTTTGATAAGAGAAATATTATGTTCCAGAGGCATGACCATGAACGAACTAATGAACAACAAATAGTGCGATACGACGAGGGACGAGCACCAACGAGAGACGACGATGTGACGTGTGTGGGTGGTGGGAGCGGGGGATGCCTTCTAAATGGGGATGTCGGGCTGAATGAAAATCCAACGAGCGTTGAGCATCTACTTCTGGCCAGATTGGAGCTGAACTCGGATGAGAATAGCACTCGTTGATGGATATATGATTTGATGTGCTTTGCACTAGGGATTTCTATCATTATTCGAATCGATGGGCGATGGAAGGCGGAGGGGACACGTCGGTCTGGTTTTAAAGACTTCTAGGGAAACTTTAAGCGAGAAACTGCCCGGAAATGTTCAGCAAGTTGAAGACAACTGAAATGTTTTATGGAACCTTGAAGGAAGCGTGGTTCTGTTCATAAACCCAGGAAATGAGATTGGGTTGCAGTCTACACAAACCCACCTTCGACTACATGGAAGCTCGCCTGTTTGACAACGAATTACGTTGTCTGAAGCTGCCACTAAATCTCGTTTTCTACACTAATCGGAGAGAAGAGAGACAGTGTTGCGTTGAGTCAGGACGCGCCATTCTGTGTGGCCTTGCTCAACGACCTGGTCGGCCTAGTGACTGGCTCGCCTCCTTTGCCGGCTATACTGCAGAGGGTACATATTTTATATTTAATCAATCGCAGTGATCTTCCACAAACCTCTCTTTACTTGATGTCAAGCCCAGTCTATAAGTGTACAGGGTGACCAGATAAGAACGATAAGAAAATAAGTTCAAAGAAGACGACAACGTTGTGAAGTATAAAATTTATCTTGGCTTTGTTTTGGAGCGACGTACTATGCTATTAGGTAGCATACTTAGTACTGTTGAAATGGTGTCCTCAGTTGTGCTGCTAGTGCTTCAATCGCTAGTCGCAGTCTTGACTTGGTCCAATCTGTTCGGCGTTAATCTGCCAATATGCTTCGAATGAGGGCATCTCTAGCTCATCCAAAGTGGCTGGCCAGTTCCGCAGACTGAAGAGACATGCGGGTATACCATTATAGACTGCGATCAGTGATCGAATGAGTTCGCTAAAAAAACTCGTGCCGGAAGAAGTTGCTCTGCAAGCGGTCTCCCTAGAAAATTTCCCGTGCGCACCAGGTGAGGGTTGAAGTATTCCAGTTCCTCCAAGTTGGTGGCAAGCACTGTAAGAGAAGTATAGTCTCACACAACTAACCAGAAAGCAAAGATCAGCGTGATTACGTATAACAGGTTATCTTAGTGCAACACCGACGGCAGCACTCGAGCCATTGGCTTCCTCCCTGCTCTTGACCCATTTTATAGCAGCTTCATCGACTCTGAGGCTCAGTGAAGCAGGTTTCTGGAAGTAGAAACCATGTGACACAATATATGCTATAAACAGACTATCGACCACCACACCTAGTCCACGAGAAGAGAGTCTATCAGCTCTTTCGCGACGATTTCGCAAAACAAGGGTGCAACGGACCCAACAGTTTCGTCTAATTGAGCCACGGTTCTAAGGTCGACAGAGCAAAGTATCAACCAACATAGTGGTGGTCCCAGAGTAGCTATTCGAGTAGCTTACAAAATCTCCTTGAGGAAGCTCTCGGATCATCGGTTGCAGTTACTCAATGTATGGTGTACCTGCGGCGTTACATCGAGAATCTTCCTTATATTCATCCTCATTCAACTAGTTCCAAACTGCTTTTTGCGCACGATTTAGCACAGGTGCGCGATGTTAAAAATTAACGAAAATTCGACCGCCTTGCTCGGACTCGACATTTGTTGACAATCGGACTAATGCATGGCGTACTTTAAAATGGAGTTTTCTGCGTCTTGGAGCGCGTCCCATCGGGCACTTTCTCCTGCGTATTGTGTTGTTTATACGTCCCTATGCCCGTTCTCAGCTAGAAATGCTCATTGGAGGTTTGGTTCGGCCAAAAAAATCTAAAGGATGTTTCTCTAACACCTGTTCCGGAAAGATGTCTGCTTTCGTGTGGTAATGAAATTCACTTGCTAGGCACTGCATTCATAAATCGGATCCGACTCCACGTTGGAGCAGAGCTCTGTCTCACACTTCCCGATTCTATTTCAGACCTCAAGTTCAGTGGTTCACCCATAGCCCATATAAGACTCCCAAAGTATAGAAAGCTGATAATATTTTTTCTGTCCGCCAATGTTCAGTTGAAGGCGGTTGTTAGATATGTTAAGGGCTTTAGTTTCGCTTGAGCTCGGCTTGTTTGCCTTAGCATCTAGATTGTGGGTCATCAAGTGAATGTCCATTATCTGATGAAAAAGTTGACAAGCATCGTTAGAAGCGTCAAATCGTTTATCGGTATCATTTCTGCCCGCCAATGCTGCACGGAATACATCGCTCTTAATTACTAGAAAGTATAGTGGTAGCAATATGGAGCCTGGCAAACTCCGGTTTGGACCTCAAAACCTCTGCAAATTCGCCTTTGACACTTATTACCAGCATATGTAGTCTATTTAATAGCTACGAGTTTTTGAATGGTTAGTTTCCCTGCGCAAGACCAACCAGATTGCATCTCGATTCAAGTTTTCAAAAACTTGCTCGAAGTCGATGGCGGAGACTAACGCATTGCTCGCCTTCTTTGCCGGCTATGTGCGTTTTCGAGACGCACTTTCAATGTAATATCTTATCTTTCTTACGCCATTTAGAGATCAGATGTAGACATCTTACTTAAGCAAGCCGTTGGAAAGGTGATGGATTTCACGCCTGTACAGGCACCCGCTTCTCCACTCCAACATCGGCGGAGAGAGTACGTTAATGGAAGCTGTTACGCGGGCTTGTGAATATGGTACGCGCTTCCTCAGCACATCCTCGACGAACCACCTTTCTTGTGATAGGGCTCCGTCACGCTGCGAAACAAATCCAAAGCGGGGGATTCCTTGTATTTTTCTTTGTATTGTTCTTGTTTTTCCTTCTATCGAGCCGATCCTCAATCGAGTGCTCGATAGGTGACAATAGCTTGTACGACTTTTAGGCAACAGACTTGGTTGTGGACACCTATCTTTTCTTGAACTGCTTCTTGAGAGTTATGAAGGCTTCGTTGGTCAAATGGAGCCAATCGTTCGTGATTTCCTTCTTCTGAATAAGCTTCGACCCTAAACTTGACTGGAAGACAGATTCTGAAGCAAAAATCGATGGTTTGCCCACAAGATCGCCCCCATTTCAGTCCGCCCTCGACATTCCCTAAAAACCATCCTACTCTCCCCACACCTGCCCTTGTCACTTTTGGAAAACATCTCAATTTCTCTGCTGTCGACGAGCAAAACCAAAACGCATTCACATCTGTCTACTTCTTGTCATCCACGTCATGTCCGACAAATCCTTGCCACTCACACACTCCCTATGTGCCTGCCGCTCGTAGTATCTCTCCGATGTACCTACGCCATCTTCATCCAATCAATTAGTCCATCTGCCCCTTTGTCAGTCAAATCCTGTTCATTTAATTATCTCCCATTCATCTCGGCGGTACACCGCAACAACACCGGCGTGTCACGGACCACAAGACAAGACAAAAACATTTGCACGCACACACACGTGCGCACACAATCCGAATCAGATTTGGATTGATTGTGTCCCGGCAAGAAAGATTTATCTCATCACCATCCGACATCGAATCCCAATCAATTAGATTAAATTAATTGAAATATCTGCCCCGCCCGGCCGGCGGAGTGGGTCGAGAGAGCAATTAATCCATGCCATCCATGCTATCCATGCCATCCAGCACATTGACACAACGGAGACGGACTGCCCATCAATATGGTGGTCCACCCCCTCCTGCAGGCTGCAGTTGTTGCACGCCAGCTTATTTCCGAACAACAAGATGAATCTCGCTGAGTGGGGGTGGGGGTGGGGCGCATTGCGTGTCCTTGGGAAAACGAGAAGAAATGAATATTTTCCAGCGCGCCGCAGCCGAGGGATCAGTGAAAATCTAATCAGAGTCGACGTGATAAGTCCTCTTCAATTCGGATGTGTCGCAAGTGTCAGAGGGATGCGCGACGACACAGGGGATGCTGACATGGCAGTGGTGGGCGATGGTGACGGCGATACCAATCTCGCAGTTGACATTTCAATTTTCCCTCTCGCATCGAGTGCTACAGCAGCCGGCCAGACCGATGAAGACATCTCATCTCGGCTGCCTGCATCTGACGGGAGGATGCGGATGGGGTCTCGGGCGAACGATAGACAAAGTCGAGGCGGTTTCTAAATGGAAATTCGTGTCCTGCAGCCGCAGCACATCGCTCCGTTTGTGTAATAAATTCCTTCAAAAGGTTCATCCATCTTTCGGTGGATGTTGTGCGGGCATGTGCGGTTCGTCCTCCGTCTGTCCGGCTGGTTTTTTGTCCATCTCTCCTTCAATCGTTTTCGGGTCTCGATAGCGGTAATGTCGGGAGTTCTGGTTGGATGTGTCTGGCCGGTGGAGTTGTTCGGCATCCGATGGAGTCCTGTCTGAGACCACAGCAGGTAGGCGAGGATCTCGATGAATCCATTAAAAGGCACCTGCTCGCTTTTTTTTGTGCTGTTTGGGTGAATTTAAATTCGATTCCCAGTGGTCAATGAATATTAATTTTGCGGAATTTTTAAGAGCTCCTCGACGACGCGGCTGATGAATTTCAAGTCGGGCTGTCTGACGCAGAGATGATGGATTGATAGTGGATGCCTTCAAGAACAGACCCACGCCTCTTCGGAGCGGATTGTGGGTGGAGGTGGTGCGGAATGTGTTTTTTGGTGGGAAAATGAATGGAATTTTGGGAGACTCTGCAGCGTCTGCTAAAGTCTTGGTCTGGAGTGCTTCTTGAATGGTTTTCGGGGGGTTCGTCCGTTTTGAACACCCTGCCTTCAGACGTCCATTTAAATTGATGTTCATCCAAGTGACAAAAGCTATATTTAGTTTCGCCATGCTAGTCTGATGTTTTGTGTCAGTTTGACGCTGAGAGCTGTCCTTATCTCGCGACAAGCCTTGCTAGAACCAAACCTAAACCTTCATTGAACCAGTCTTCCCATGAACGCACACTCAGCTCTCAATCCGTCCCAAGCGACTCACTCCCCACTCGCTGTCGATTTCTCCAACAATTCAGTCACATTCCACTTACCAACCCAAAAGTTCACAAAAGCCTCAAACCTCATCGTACCCCTGGAACACGCGCATTCTCGTATCTCCCGTCCACTGGCAGCCTTGTCAGCGATGCAAAACAATTATGACCCGAGTTCATGGCGCGCTTATCGTTCCCCATAAATTGACAGCCATACAATACCCTTGTAAACATCGGTTTCTACGGAGGGGAGTCCGCAGCCCGCTTGGCATTCGCCCGATAATGCTCTCGTCTGACGCACAACCGCACCGCACCATCTAATTGAATTCGATTCGTTGGGGGATTACTGGTGTGTTTGCTTGCGCGAGTGAGTGTGCGTTGTGTTGCACTTCAACTCCGTGCGCCATGACATTCCCATCGATCATTAGATGCCTCCCCCGTCTTGATTTGTATTTTTTCTCTCTTCTCCATCAAACCCGGGGGCGATTTCTTGGCTTGGCAATGAATTGATTTAATTATTAACCACCACTGTGCCCCCCATCCTCCTCTGCGCCTTTGAAATAATCAACACTCTTCTGCGGACTGATGAGATGTCAGTCGGCATTCGAGCAGACCAGACGCAGGCGAATAGCAGAAGACATCGCTGATAACGCATGGAATTTATTTCCAGATTAATGTTTTGACATCTGTCAATTATGCTGAGTTAGTGATGAATGGCCGCGCGGTGTCGAAAGCGATCAGAGGTGGCTTGGGAATGGGGACTGCGCTTGATCGCTTTAAGAGACGCGCCGATGGCGGTGGGGTTCTATTTCTGGCCGTTGGTTGCGGGTGTTCCAAGCGAGAGAAATGTTTTGTTTAATTGAAAACGATTGGGGAATGGGGAGTGGGTGTTGTGGTGGGGTACCTGGTGGGCACAGTGTTTAATTTTTGAGTTGATCTCATGTTGAGGAGAGGAGAGTAGGTGTACCAATTGAAACCCACACCCATTTAGTACTGCAAAAAAGAAGTACCTCAGGAAGGACTGCTTGGACCTCAGTACTTTTCTGCAACTCTCGGTATGCCCTTGCAAATTAAGACCTTGACTAGGCAGAAGTCAGAGACACCTCACCAACTCGAGTTGATATCAACTAAGTAAGCTTTCAACCTCAGTTGATGAGGCACTTCTGACTTCAGTCCAGTCAAGGTCTTCATTTACAAGGACCCATCATTTAATGTAGATTTCCGTAGGTAAAGCACAAACTTGTAATGACGCCCGGGTCTAAGGTGGCTTATCTCAGTGGATAAGGACCTCAACACAACTTAGCCTGCGAAACAGCTAGCCAGAGATCGCGTTGGTTGAAGAGGCTTGTTGGTTGAGGTTCGGGTCCACCTCGGCTTGTAGCACCTGTAATGACAGTGCACCCGCCTCAGCGTGGTGCGTACGCGTACTAACTCCTGAGCTACGAGTTCTGGGCTGAGTCCCCAACACGACCAAATTTCATAATTCACTGCAGCATCACTTTCAAGTCACTGGCAAAGACGTAGAACGCCCAACTCGTGTGGTTGCTGTATAGACTAGGCCCAGGTCCAAGTCGAATTGCAGCGCCACCCAAAGAATGACAAGTGCACAGGGAAGTCGGTCAGTCAGTCATCTGACTGTCGTGACTGTTGGAAGCGCTAAAGGGAAGCCTCGATCCAAACCAACAAAACTCTTACTAGGACAGACAAGGCGATTTGGTGTCCTGTGGCTTTTTTTTTCTGTAACGCCCAGACCAACACCAGAGGCACACGATCTGCCAGAAGTTCATTCAGCTGCTACATAAGCAAATTCTATTCACACGCTTGACTGCAAGCAGTGCTCTGCCAGTTGCAAGCATTGAGACTTTAGCGAGTAAAGCGTGTCCGGCAACCCATGAGGGTTACATTCAGTCAAGAAAGAACACACAGCTTCGACGTCTTGGACAAGGCGCCACAAGTGGCACCTATAACTTAGACTAGGTGTTCGTCTACACCATTGCCACAGTGGACAACTCAAATCAAACGCACAATAACACCGTTGTTGCTTTGAACAATTCATTAGTAGATCGAGTGATACCCACTGCTGGTCGTTTGATCTGAGCTGAAATTGCGACTAGACTGAATTTGAAAACCAGATAAGAGCAAGGGCACCCTATAACTTAGCGGAGGCACTCAACCAACTGCGCCATCCAGCCGTGTGTTGGTAGTTGTAGACTAGACTTTGCATGGAGTTGGCCGGGTCCACTCAAAATGATGAAGGCAATCGACATCCTAAGACTGCCACTTAATTCATCTCGAACTCTTAAGTTCGGTGTGGACAGTGTGGACACGATCATGATCATCTTCACTGACCTCAATGATCCAGTAAAGGGATCCCGGGCCAAGTCACACATCAGAGGAATCACCGCCGTCAGAAAAACCGTCGATTCTCCCCCAAAAAATGCACACTCGCTGCTCCATGCGGTCCACATAATGAAGAGAAGAGGCGACCAGACGCACCCTTTTCGAAATCCAACGTCCACGGTGAATTGATTCGCTTAGCACCGTCAGTGGATCTCCTCCACCTCATGCCAATCAACACATTAAGCGGCAAACAATGAGATGCTGCGGTCGTGGACTTGATCGCAAGAAGAGTTTTCGGCGTTTTCGAAGTCTGCAATTTGGACGCACCTCCGACCGTCACGGCGATGTGGATCGGTGTTGCTGTGTGTTGGGTCTTTTTTTCCAAGTTAAGAGTAAACTTTGTGTTAGCTTATGTCTTGATCCTGATATGTTTTGTTTCAGTCTTGCTGCGTCACTCTGTAAGGTCAGGTTGTAGTGGCTGACTGCTAAGGGCAGTCGCTGCGTTACTAAACACAAGACAATTCTGGAGCTGCTCCTTCACACTTGTGCTGGGACTGGGAGTTGGTCTGGATGGGGATTTAAAATGCCCTTGATGATGCTTTGAACTCAATTGAGATCGATGAGCATTTGCAGACCACAGCTAACAGAGTAGCCCATGGTGCTCATGAAGGAACGACTGCATTGGTCCGGGTGCAACTACCAATATTTTTTTTCCCAATTTTCGGTGAGCTCAAGGATTTTTGTCTGCGCTGTGCTTGTCAGTGAGGGCCTTTGGGCGGGAAACCCGAGAATGATGTCTCCACCTAACGAGGGCTGGTCAATTTTAGGTGCCTGGCAGCACAGAGCTTCGAATCCGAACCTGTCGGGCAACGCAACAGAGGACGCCCGCGTTTAAGGTGGCGCACCCAAGTGGAGAAGGACCTCAACCAACTTGGTGTGCGAAACTGGAGACAGCTAGCCAGAGATCGCGCTAGTTGGAGAGGCATGTTGGTTGAGGCCCAGGTCCACCCCGCACTGTAGCGCCACACAAAGAAGAAGAAGAAGAAGGCAGCACAGAGCCAGAACCTTCAGGCCATGCTCCCTACTCCATGTTTTTACAAGGGATGATGATGCCTTACAATAATGGTGGTTGTTCTGAGTCTGACTAGGAATGTAAGCGCTGCCATGAGCAAAGGCGCACAGTAGTTTCCTTTTTTTCCTTAACTCTGTCACTTCTAAGGAAGTCGCTGTGTTCCCCTTTGAACGGCTCTGTTTCACTTCCCATTAATAGAAGATGACACTGGTCACTGTTTAGAGAGTGTAGTCGACCAATCCACCTTGTCGTGTAAGTTTGTCAAACTGATGCCAAGGATCATTGCGCGGATGGGCCCCAGACGGCATCATCAACCCACGCAACAGTGCTCGTAACACAAGGACTCGGAAACTCGACTCATGCAACGGAAGGCATGTGACACAAATTCTAGTCAACATCTACAAAATATCCTCCGTGAAGGACAGCATTCGTTGGGAAGAACTCGATCAACAAGCCGCAAGGGCCTTCCACTTCCACAAGGTGATCTTCGAAAACAAATCTTCCAGAGGCCACCATTTGGTTGTGTAGGCAGGTGGAGGCTTTGATCTGCAGCGTCAGTTACACCTAAGTCTAGACACATTGCGCTAACTCGCGGATTTGGTGATTCTCAGCTTGTAACACAACTTGTGGCCAAAAAGACATGAGGCTAGTAAGTCTGATGTCGTCCAAGAAGCAGCACTCTAAGTGGCGGTCCGTGTATTGTTCAAGTCCACAACATTGTGCAACAGACCAGATCAAGCTCATTGCAATGCTGGCGACGTCAGTTTTCTGTCTGATTGCCTCAATTCAACACAGAGCCAGCATTCCCATCGCGATGCTGTGAAACTGTTGGTGGTTTATTCAAAACTATGCAGATCACTCCAGGTTATCAAAAAAGGAGGCACCAAGGTAACTCTTTAAACGTGAGACCATGGAGCTGCAAGCGCTAGGAAGATGTGCGGTATTTCCTCCTCCTCACGAACTTTGTTATTTCTGAGGAAGTCGCTATAGAGCACTTCCCTTTTTGCTCCAATTCCCAGAAAAACAAGTTGCCACTGTTGATCGTCAGAGACTGTCGTCGACAAACCCACCTTGTTGTGTATACCACTCTGATGTCAAAAATCATAGCGCAAGCTGTCGCGAGACGGTATCACTCCCACGTAACAGTGCTCTTGTGACAAGTTCGAGAAAAAGTCAATTGTATTGAAGACGAGACTAGACTTGGAAACTTATTGAATTTTCTCTGACATCGCCTCGTGCAACGTGGCATGTAAAATAAGTTCGAGGCAACGTATTTTAAAAGATCCCGCTTAAAGGATACATTCCCTGGAATGGACTCGAACAACAAACCGCAAACTCCTTCTTCTTCTCCATCCACTTGCACAAGGTGATCTTCCAAAACAAATGCCCCTGAGGCCACCATTGCGTAATGTAAGCAGGTGCAGGTTGTAAACTGCAAAAACAGTTACACCTTAGCCTGGGCATCTTGTGCTACCTCGCGGACTTGTTGATTTTCCTACACAATTTGTGGCCAAAAATACAATGAGACTGATGTCGTCCATGAAGCAGCACTCTAAGTGACGGTCTGTTTTAAGTCAACAAGATTGTGCAACAGACCAGATCAAGCTCATGGCAATGCTGGTGACTTCAGTTTACTGGCTCCCTTCAACCGCAATCGAACCCAGCAAAAGGTCGCACACCACTGCTCCCCACAAATGCCCACCGCCACCGCAGAAGGTTTCACCACGCAGCCAGCTTCACCAGCTGATCCCCGATGACCCGCACGATGTAACGAACAAATGCGCCGCCACAATGGGCCTCAAACGAACAACAAAAGCCCTCACCCTTGGCCTTGCTTCAAAACTTCAAAATCCCCCATGATGCGGTCCGAGGTTCGAGAGTTCATGACGCGCGCTCTGACTCATTTCTGAAGAGCATTGTGGAGCCCACTTAACCTTTCCCTTCACAAGTCCGACCTCCTTTTGTTCGCAAAAGGGCGAATTGTGCGCCGGGAACTCAAAGGCAGCACGAACAAAAACCGGAACGGCTTCTAATGAAGCTGGGGCCGTCAATCGTTGATCGACAGCCGATACGGGACGGTGGCAAATTAAATTTCTAATGCGTCACACTGCCGAGGCACTCGTCAAATTCAACGTCTCCGTGGCATTTCAACTTCAAACGTCAGTTACCCTGAACTTGAACCAATTAACCGTGAACCGTGAACCGTGGACCCTCTCTCGCACTCAAGTGACCGGTGCGAGGCAACTCTTTTCAGACGGACATAAATTACCGCGCTGGTGCAACTAATTGCGTGCACCGCCAGCGGCGGACTCCGATTCTAATGGCTCCGCAATTTGTCTCGCTCTAACCTGACACCCGTTTAAGTGGAGTGTGCCCGCCCGGCACCCTTCCTGACTGATGACGGTGTTTAGGTGAGAATTAAGTGAAAAAGGCACCACCTGCGGGCGGCGAGTGCAACATAGCTCGTGTGCGTCGGCCATCACCCGGACTGACATATCACTGTCATAATTCCTGGCACTCTTGACGGGCATCATCAGCACCAGCCCTCAGCAGCCGGATACAAACTGGACTGGCGACAACAACGGCAGCGGCAGCGACGCCGGCACTCCGATAGCTGTGACAGGCGACTGACATATGACACATAGGCGGCGCGCAGGAGCGCAAAACAGAGCAAAAAAGAAAAACACGACACCACATCATCTTTTGCGGCCAGCGGCACCTTGACTTTTGGACTTGTCGCCTCCGTTTCGTGTGCTGCAGCCGTGGACTCCTTGTTTCAAGTGGCCAGCGCAATTTATCACCTTTTATGGAGCACAAATGAGTTTGCTCCCCCTGTCGGACGGGCACGACAGGAGGGGGCTGTGCATCAAGATCGCCGGACGTTTTTGGGAGCAACAGCCAGCTCCGTGTATGGCTGGACTGGACTGGAAGTGATAAAATCACTTCATGCGTTCCCCTGAGGAATTTCACGCGACCGGAATACGTAGACGAACGAGCACAGCGGACGACGTGCTTCGCGGTCTGTCGTGTGTCGCGGCCGCGGACTGCGAAGTAAGTGGCCAGCAGCCGCCCAAGGGCACCGCTCGTACACTCGTATTGTTAGCGGATAAAGGGTGTCGTTTTGTTGTGTCGTTTTGGGCGCTACCTGTGCCCGTTCGGAGGATAATTGCACGACATGTCCGGGAACGTGTAAGCCCTTCGCACGGACATCGGAATTCCAGCAGGAGGACAAGTTTTTGTGTTTCACTTTCCGCGTTGCTATTTGGTCCAGTTCGGGGGTTGGAGGTGCATATTTTCCATGTTTCTGTCAAGTCGGCTCACCATGTGGCGCGGTATATGGCAGCAGCTGTGTTCTCTGCATGGCGGCCATCTAGATCGGGAAACTTGTTGTCCGCTGGCAGGCGGTGGACTGCGTAACTGCGGCTTGGCTAGTTTTTTTTTCAAATACCACCGGGAAGGCAATGACTCTTTTGAATGCTTATCTGTGGATCTTAGCGGGCACTTTTGTTTTGCCGAGTTAGAGTCTGTGGGTTGGGCGGCTGCAGTGGGAGACGACGGGCGTTCTTGGAAATTGAATGGTTTAATGTCGTGCCTTGTTGCTAGACAGCTAGGGTGTCATTTAAAGGTGATGTAATGCACTGAGGCGATTGAAGAATACCAGATGGAAGGTATTGCTCTAAAATGTCCGTCGGCGACAGGCTAATGGACAATGTTGTTTGGTGACAGTCTCTATGTTATTTCAGGTTGTGTGCGGAAACAAAGTCGTTATTAAACAGGGAGTCAGAGACATGACATTCGTTGCTGGGAGCTGATATCTACCAACCTCTCCATCCACAAAGTGACAGAATCGCAATAATAATGCATTTTGCATTTTATCGTTGATTCATGGAACATCTTGTTGTGTTACTTGAGTTAACCTTGCCTGCCTGGTGAACGCGGAGCAGCGGCTTGGGATGTAATATGACTTTGGCTCTATTCTCAAGCCACAGCATTCAACTTGCCATCTTGACTTCCCTGGGAAGCTTGTGACATTAAACTCGAGCTCGTACAAAAGTTGTTGGTGCGACAGGGTGGACTAAGGATTTGACGCGCAAACAGTCGAGTGGTGTCAAGTGTCGAATGATTGCGGCGGCCATGAATGTATCGTTTGCAATTGGCAAATATTTTTATTCACAACATCACATCATAATTGGGTTCATTCACGGTAACAGTGAGCCGTTGTTGTTCTTATGTCAGTCCGGTGTGAAACCTGGCTCTCAGTCAACAAGCCTCTCCAGCTGGCCCGATCCTTGGCCCAGCTGCCTCCAATTTCGCACTCCAAGTTGAGGTCCTTCTCCATTTAAGTGCGTCATCGGCTTCGTGGTCGCCCTCTATTAAGTTGTCCAACTGGTTCGGAGTCGAAGACTCTTCAGGCTGGAGCAGTGTTGTCCATGCGCTCAACATGGCCAAGCCATCTTAGGCGTTGAATCCGTAGACGTCCGTACTGTTCGTGGTTAAATCGTCTTCTCCAGAAAGCTTCAACGCAAACAGGACCAAAGATTGAAGGCATAACTTCTGTCTCGAAGAGACCAAGCGCACCTTCTTCCGCTCTTGAGATAGTCCAGTCTTCCGCGCCATAGTGGACCCTTCTTCATTGTGAAAGAAATGAGGTCCGATAAATACTAGCGAATCTATTAGCAGCAGTCGAAACAGTCCACCTTGGAACGAACATTAATGCGTGTCCATTGTCAAATGAATACTAGAAGACATGGGTAAGCTGAATCTGAACCTGTGGGGCAACGCAACAGAGGACGCCCGCGTTTAAGGTGGCGCACCCAAGTGGAGAAGGACCTCAACTAACTTGGTGTGGGAAACTTGAGACAGCTAGACAGAGATCGCGTTAGTTGAAGAGGCTTGGTGGTAGAGGCCCAGGTGCAGCCCGAACCGTACAGCCGCACAAAGAAGAGGGATAAGCTGAATCACAAGCCATTAACAGGCTACATAGTCTCTCTTGAAAGACAAGCGATGGACCGCGAAATAAAACTCCAGCGATCAAATTCAATGACCTTTATTTATTCTACTGTAGTGACCGCGCGAGTGACGACCGTAAGACTGTCCCCAGACCGTCTATGATATGCCCACGTGAACTTTACACTCTGAATGTCAAAAAGTTAGCTACACACCTTAACGTTCCAACTTGCAAATTTTGTGCACCTGTCCTTGAAGATGGCATGTGGATCTACAGAAACAGAAACAGAAACAGAAACAGAAACAGAAACAGAAACAGAAACAGAAACAGAAACAGAAACAGAAACAGAAACAGAAACAGAAACAGAAACAGAAACAGAAACAGAAACAGAAACAGAAACAGAAACAGAAACAGAAACAGAAACAGAAACAGAAACAGAAATAAGTGTTTTACGTGACCACCTGCCGTTAGGCTTATTTCACGAAGACATTTAAATCTTTTAGACTATTTTACGACGCTGGACCAGACGCCTTCAGTAGGAATCTCAAGTTCCAAATTTGGAAATAAGCTTATGGACTCCTCCACCTTGGTAGGGTGGCGAGGCCCATCTAACACCTCTGCTACTCTTTGGGTCGTAGCACCCGGTTGTTATCTGCAACTCCACATAGACTTGAATCAATACCTTTCACGTCGGAGAGTCGCAAATGCCCATAGCCTTAATAGACAAAATTAACTCTCAGACATGCAGGTATATCTCCACTTCTCCTCGCGGTTTTGGGTTTTAAAACACAGCCACCTCAAGCTATCAGGGGTCTCACGGGCGGAAGCCTGATCTCCCGTGGCACCAGACTATAGCCTCTGGTCTGGTCAAGCTACCAGTAGGAGGCCATAACATCCCGGGACTGGCCGCCATTGTTATAAAGCCAAGATTTATTGTATATATAGATAAGGCACTTACCGTTTATTCCTTTGTTTGCGAGCTTAAAACCATCATTTTAACAAGCAACGGAGTAGGTTATTTCCTAAACCATTAGCTTTTAGTTCAGGATTTTAGTCACCTTTTACGCCAGGCATGCCTTACCTCGGGTATATTCTACGTCCCCTACCCGAAGGGGGAATGTGGATTTACAGTACAAAGCTCACGCACAAATTGCTGCATTGGACATTGTCACGCAAGTTCTTGATTGAGTTAAGGTCTAGACTCTAGAGACTGCGCAAATCATCATATCAAACCAGTCTTCGACAACCTTGCTGGTGTATCTCTGGTCATTCTGCTGCTGAAAGCTGGGGTGAAGGATCATGCGCAAGTTACATCTCCGTCCAACCATGTCTGCCTCTAGTCTACATACCGACTTCGCCCTATCAGAGTGCCATCTTAGGGCATCGTCAGTCATCCAAATAGTATTGTACGCATGTCAATGGCTGTACAGCCGACCGCTTCTATTTCACGTCTTTTTAGTTTCATTGATGTGAGTATCTCCTTATAGAAAATATATTCCCCAGAGTAGTGCTGGACACCAACATAAAATGTTCTCTGGTGTCGCGTCTTCTTTAGTTAAAGCCCACATTCCTTGTCTTGCCTTGTGTGCCTCGGTTCGGGGCCTATAAACGCAGATTATGAGCTTACTCTGACTCATCTGCGGATTCGTTGCATGCCAAGCTTCACCGAACTGACGGCGGCAAGGAAGTGCAATGCGTGGTAGAATCAAATTTATAACCAGGAACAGCTCCACCAGCAGCTAATGCAGCACCAACTCCGTATCCAATGATGGTGCTTACATCCTTGATGTCCCTGATGTTCCAGTTGTATGCCCATGGTGTCCATGAAGTCAATGAAGAAGACCTGGTGCCGTGTTCCTTTTCGTTGCCCGTCTAGTTTCTACTGTCAGAATCAGGCTTAAGCTGTTTTTACCAGTTCGCCGGGAGTTTGAAGTAAACTCTTTAGCTTGAGTACTGCTCGTCTGAGTAGATTTCACTTATTGATGACATTTTCCGCCTTGTAGAGCGAAACGAGTTCAGCATGGAAGATTGTGGATTCTCCAGGAAGAAGGATCATGTGTAAGTTACATCCCTGTCCAATCATGCCTGCCCCTTTCCAGATTCAGACTAAGACCCATCTGTGTGTCATCTTCGAGCGTTGTCAGTCCTCCAACGACTACTGTACATATTCTTTTCAGATAAGTAGACAGAATCGTTGGTGTCAGCGATCAGTGATCGTGATGAAGGCTATCTCAAGAGCTCTCTTAGTTCTTGTTGCAATTCATGGTATACCGCCCAAGAATGGTCTTCAAATTCAGGGAAAATTCGACTCAAACCTCTTGATTTGGACAACTCTCTGATCGTTCCCTCACTGTTCCCAAAGTGGCTGTGTGCATCGAGGAAGTTCTCGTTGTACGACAGCTCCGAACAGCATTCTTCGTGTATTCGCACTCGTTGGCCATTGGATGTGGGACCACCTTCAGTTGTACAATCCTAGTTCACCAGTGTGAGCAAGAATTGTGTTTCTCTTTTTTTGGATTGAGATTATTCCAAGTGGGTTCCAGGAGTATCGATCGTTTCCAGGCGTTCCTGCGATGGCCTCTGGCTCTTTTGCCTTGAGGTTTTCACTCTAAACCAATTCTAGTAATGCTGTTTTGCAAGAACCTTGTAGCTTGGTTAACACTTTTTGAGTTAGTCTCTATTTTGCACTCTTTCTGCGTTCGCTTCCATCGGGTTTCCCAAGTGTTCATCTTTTCAGTAAACACCCCCCAACTTACACCCTTCTTCAAATTTCACATTCCCCATCCCCTTCACCAAAAATGTCAAACGCTTCAGTGAAATACAGCCATCCAACAGATTTATGACATTTTCGCTGGGCGTTGCACCCAGCATCCCCGTGCATCTAATTGCCGCACACTCGAACAAATAACTTAAATGCTGTCCTATCAGAAATCCATCAATCTTCTCCACTGACAGGCCATCCGCCCGGCTGGGGGCTTAGCCCCCGGCACAAATGCGCGCCCGGTCCAAGTTCAACGCAGAAATCCGCCGGCAATCGTCTGGCCAATAAACTTGTCACTCGGCCGGGGTGTCCCGGGGCCAGGGCCACCGTACGTGCACGACTGTTTGACTGAACCACGTCGCCACTGTCATTGTCTGCGGCGAAAAAACATGCACCACTACAGGTTCACCGGACTTGGTTTTTATGGTTCACGAGTGCGACCGCCCGCCCGCCGGCTGCACGGTGACGTGCTAGTTACACGAGACGAGTTGCGAAACTATTACTTTCGCTTTCGTATCGTGTGGTTTTTTTTTGCTGTCTTTTTTTGCGTGATTTTCTTCTTGCTTCTGGATTTATTTTCGCGCGCTCGCGGAAGCTCTGACTTGTTGTTCAGCACCCCTCGTGTGCACCAGGGTTTTGTTTGAATGGCTTTGGCTGGTGGTGTGCGGCGGCGGTGGCGGTGACACTCAACCTCTGCACCAGAGAGTGCGCGGGAAGACCGAAACGGGAGCAGGAAAGAAAAAAATATCACCAGCACCCAGCATTGAAAAGATTAATGGTGCCACTTTGGAGAATGCATGCGGAACATGGTGCAACCGGAGCTCGTATGCTGTGCGTCACTAAGAGCGAATATGAATCGCAGGATGTGCCGGCAAACAAAGGCCAAATAAAAATGCTAAATGCGCGGATATGCTCTGCTGGATGGGGTGGGGGTGGGTTATCTATAAATCTGTGCTGTCGTGCATAGCAAATTTCCAACCGCAGTGCTTGATCCTTTTTTAGTGCGGATTTGTATTTTGCCGCGTTCTCCGCTGTTCTGTGTCGAGAAACACAGGGCGAGTCCCCAATGAGTTCTCGTAGGAGGCAGGGGGAAGCAGAAAACTTTTCATCCCCTCACCCCAAGCGAGACCGGCCCTGATGGGGTGGTGGTTCGGGGGACCGACAAGTGCTGAACTACACCTTCAGCGGCAAAAAGGCGCTTTTTTTTGGGTTGTCTACTCTTTCACAAAAATTACCACGCCCGGCAAAGTTCGTTTACGGCGAAGGGAAGGGTGGCCCAGAGTCGGGGGCGTATGAGGACGATTTGAAATGCACAGACAGTCACCCCCAAGACAGTTGTTATGTTGTGGCCTCAGCTATTTACGATTGACGACGACGGGGATTCGCGTCAAACTTTTTATCCCACTCCGGCGGGAGAGACACGAAATCCCGTCCCGTCGTCCTAAAGCCCTAAGTGCATGGTGGGCGGGGAGGGCAGAGTCTGGAATACATTTTCCAAATTGGATTCAGTCGGGAAGAATGCTTATTCCGGAATTAGGAGCCGGGCGCGAGGTCGAGACGCTCCAGCAACACTCCCATTTCGCCATCGTCTTCGCATCCTTTGTTGCGCTGCTGCTGCGATATCCGCTGCCGCACCTTTGGAGCGCGTGGGCGGGCGAAGCGACGTCCTTTTACGAGTACCAAGAGACTTAACCTTTTGTGCTGCGGGAGTGGAGGTGGTACACAGCTCGTCTGCGCTCTGGGACTGTGCACTTAGAGATGTGAACTTAAGAAAAGTTATAATCCTTAAAGATGCCCTTAAATCGAACCGCCGTCGTCGACTGGTGAGGGGAGGGGAGGCGAGGTGGCGAATTTGAAAAATTGAAATGAAAATATTCAATTTGGTTAATACCCTGCGAAGGATACTCTCGCGGGCGCTGGCTGGAGTGTGAATGCGTTGGCGGGAGTTATTCGATTCGTCGCGAAATGATTGCGGGTGTAGCGGATTTTGATAATAAGACTAGGTGGGCGGGAGGATGGGCTCTCCTGGTGGAGTGGTCGGGATTGGGAAGTGAAGATGGCTGCTGGAGCGCCGATACGACGATTCAAGGTGTGAGGTGCATGCGACTGCGGAATAGAAGGTGACTGGTGGAGCATGGCGCTCGCAGCTGGAGGAAGTGATAATGCTTCTTTACGATTATGTATCTGAGACGGCTTTGGGACGCAAGCTGTCAAGTCTATTATGGGTTTAGAAGATGCAGAGACTTGGTTTAAGAACACGCCCTTTCGGAGCTATTAACATCAATGTATTCCACTGCTGATAGTCGGGCTTTTTAGAAACATTTTAGAACTTAATCTAGTCTGTGCAAACATCGGACAGAAGCTTTCGGAACGAAGAGGGACAACTCGTAGTAGAGTCGCAATCGATACTGAGAATCTGGACGGATCACTTCGGCAGACTGTTTAACGGCGAAGAGGACACCAATACCGCTGTCAGGCAGAATGTTCCACTCCACGCAATGCACGACGATAGAAGAGAATTCCGTCCCCCGATCTAGACGAAATCAAGGAAGCGATGTCGAGACTGAAGTCGAACAAAGCTGCTGGAGCGGACGGATTGCCTGCGGAACTGTTTAAGGCAGCTGGAGATGAACTGGTTGGGCGCATGCACCAGCTCGTCTGTAGGATATGGTCGGAGGAAAGCATGCCCGATGAGTGGAATCTCAGCGTCGTTTCTCCGGTCCACAAGAAAGGAGACCCCTTTGACTGTGCCAACTATCGACGGATCAGCCTCCTTAACATCGCCTATAAGATCTTCTCTGCCGTTCTGTGTGAGCGCCTGAAACCATTCGTCAACATCATGATAGGTCCCTATCAGTGCGGTTTCAGGCCTGGGAAGTCCACCATCGACCAAATTTTCACATTACGGCAGATCCTCGAAAAAACCCACGAGATGCAGATCGACACCCACCACCTATTTGTCGACTTTAAGGCCGCATATGACAGTGTGCATAGAGACGAGCTATACAACGCCATGTCTAGTTTTGACATCCCTGCCAAACTCATCAGGTTGTGCAGGATGACGATGGAGTACTCTCGCTGCTCCATTAAGGTCGGAAATGAACTCACCGAGACCTTCAATGTCAAAAAAGGTTTAAGGCAAGGCGACACGCTGTCATGTGACTTCTTTAACATCATACTTGAGAAGATCGTGCGAAACTCAAACGTAAACACGCGAGGCACGATCTTCCAAAAGTCCGTTCAACTGCTTGCTTACGCGGACGACATTGACGTGATTGGCCGAACACAGCGAGCCGTCAATGAGGCGTTTGCTGGCATTGAAGCGGAACCGGCTAAAATGGGTCTAGCGATAAACCAGGGCAAAACAAAGTACATGCTGTCATCACGAAAGGACGCATAACATCGACGACTCGATCAGAACGTCACCATAGGCAGCTACAACTTCGAGGTAGTAAAGGACTTCATCTACCTTGGCTCCCAAGTAAATAGTGTAAACAACATCTGTACCGAGATTAAACGCAGAATAACTCTTGCCAACCGCTGTTTCTTTGGGCTCACGGGGGCAATTGAGTAGCAGAGCCGTCTCCCGAAAGACCAAGCTCACATTATATAAGACCTTAATCATCCCTGTCCTGCTGTATGGCGCGGAAGCTTGGACTATCTCAAGAGCGGATGAAGACGCACTTGGTCCCTTCGAGAGAAAAGTTCTGCGTTCAATCTTTGGTCCTGTTTGCGTTGAAAGTTCTTGGAGAAGAAGATTCAACCTCGAATTGTACGGGCTGTACAGCGACATGAGCCAAGTCAGGTGTCTACGGATTCAACGCATTAGATGGCTGGGCCATGTTGAGCGCATGGACAACACTGCTCCAGCCCTAAAAGCCTTCGACTCCGAACTGGTGGGACAACCACGAACCCGATGGCGCACTCAAGTGGAGAAGGACCTCAACCAACTTGGAGTGCAAAATTGGAGGCAGCTGGCTAAAGATCTTCCTGCTGGAGAGGCATGTTTGTTGAGGCCCAGGTTCACCCCGGACTGTAGCGCCACAAGAAGAAGAAGTCTAAAGAAGGACGGCCATCACCCTGGCAGGACTGTTGTAGATCCTTTGGTCAGTAGCTTGCAATGTAGAGTGAATGTGCGACTATTTAATCGCATTACTTCCTTGGGAGTCTCAGCAATATGCTGGGCTATGCGCTGTCTAACAGTTTGCAGGCATTCAGTCCACTGAATTCAGAAGCATGTGTTAGGCTCACTTAGTGTCCGGCTGTACCTATTCTTGTTTGCTGTTGCTTTTTAGTTGCCCCTACTTCGACACAAAAGTAAACGAAGATGTGATGTGCTCCTTTTTGAATTGCATGAATTTCCTAGGGGAGCTGCTAGTCCCTTTCGCGGCCAAGTTTGGTTTGTACAAACCATCAAATCTCTCTAGTTCTGTTCCATATTCATACGAGTCCTTTTTGCCTTCATAGTCGCCTGTGGTATGAGATGAGGTATATATACGAGCTCTAAGTATTTCCGAGAAATGAGCTCTGCTTGTGAATTTTGGATTCACTTGCGATTATGATTCGAGGAGAAATGTCAGTCACCGCATGTGTATGTGGGAGATCCTCGTTTGCAATTTTAACTTTTGAACTTAGTTCCAAGCTGAAAAAACGTTGTGTGCGAAATTTTCTGTGGGACAACATAACGCACGAATAACAACGATTAACTAATTGTATATGTCTGGTGAAAACAGAGATCGTCATCAATGATCGGTTTCAGTTGTTGTCATGCAATCATTGTGCTTTGCCATGGCTCACTGTAGAAGCTTACTTACTTACTTATTTACTTTAGGTGGCGCTACAGTCCGGAGTGGACCTGGGCCTCAACCAACAAGCGTCTCCAGCCAGCTCGGTCTTAAGCTAGCTGTCTCCAGTTTCGCTCGCATAGTTGGTTGAGGTCCCTTTCCACAGAGGCGGCATCTCTGATGGCCTTTTGGCAATGCTGCCACTGGTCTTCAATACTTGATGTTGGCGGCGAAGGATTTCTTAAGAGGTTAAGGGAGACACGATCGGAAAAGGATTTGGCAATCTCCTGCGATTGTAGTCACTGTAGAAGCTGCAGTTGAAATATATGTAGAAACGTGTTAAGTTAGAAGACAGGAATCTGTTTGGTTGTCAAGAGTCGAAATTTGTGCTCGTCAAGGGCACAATAGATCATGTGACTAGGGAAGTGGTGGGTAGCGCTACAGCTACCGTCGCAAATGATCTTAGGCCTAGTTTCTTCAGCAACCACTTGTGCTGTGCCTGCTTATGTTCCCTCGGGTGGTTTATGATTATCCTGCTTTTGAACGGCGAATTTTAAGAACCTCTTTTTGTACGGACAAACATTGTTTTTGACTCAAGAGTGGTCTTGAATGGTGATAGTTGCTTATGTTGATGCGCCTGAATTGAGGCCTTCTCCCACTACGCCACTGACAAGTATTAACAGACGAGAAGTACTTTGTTGCTCAGCACATGCTAGTAGGTTGGCAAAGCCGTGAGCTCCTTTAGTCAGTTTCTATGCCATTTGCCATTTTTTGGACATCCGCAAGAGGTGGATTGATTCCTGGAAAGAGTCTGTTTCGGCGGCTTTCTTAAGAAACTCATCCACTGTTGCAATGATGCGGTGTATATGCCTGTGATCCGAAACTGGCCATAGACTACTCGAGTTGAGCGTAGCAACTTGCGATCAGATTGCTTTGGTCTCCATAGCAGAAATAAAGTCTGCCTGACTGTCAATTGTAAAGATTACTTCAGCCAGTGGCTCGCAATAAATGACTCAACCCGCTTCCTTGACTGCCAGGATCGTAGGTCGCATAGGTCTCAATCTGATTGTTTGGTGTTGCAATACTGGGTACTTCAGATTCCTACTGAAGGCGTATAATCCAACGTCGAAAGGGCCCAAAGATCAAAATTATTCGTCATATAACCCTTATGGCAGGAGGATACGTTAAGCACGTACTTGCCTGTCCCACCTAGGCATACCAGTGTTGCCTGTCAGCCAACTGGCTGCTTCAGCACAGCTTATCAGTATCCACATGAAGCCTCCCCTTTAGACAGCCCTCGTCGTGTCACTTTCTGTGACACCGACTTCCACCGCCACCAAATTAAGGCCGTCTTATATTCCCTGACTTCACTAAAATGTATTCTTTCTGATCTCTCGTCCTTTCGAATGCTTCTGAATGGCAAATCTCCTTCCTCAAATTCGTGGAAGAACCATTCGGTGTAGTGGCCTTCAAAAAAGCGCCTTCCTTCCGTCATCTTTCGCGACCACTTAACGCTTGACGGTACTGCCATAATAACTTCCACCAAATCACTCCCCCAGTGGTTCGCCGTGGAAAATATTGCAATTTGCTGGCATTTGATGGACACCTCAGCCGTTGGTTTCATTTCCCGGAAGGAGCCCTCGCTTCCCTTTTCCAATCGTCATTGACATTTCATTACTCACCGAACGCATCCTATTGCGTCAGCCCCCAAATCGATTAGACCCAAGAACGAGAACGGTGGGCGTTCCAACCCACCACCCAGCGAACATGGTTTCCCTCAACTGAAGGTTGGCCACCTAAGCACATGGTGTGGTCGTCGGCTGCCCCCCGAAAGAGTGCCAACGCCATCCTCAGACATCTGGCAACGTAAGCGAGAGCAATAACATCATTCCGTTCCGACAGCCGGTTTTGCTGGCACTGCCCAACATTATCCCTTCCGGTTCCATCGCGGCAACAACCCTCAACATCAATGTCCTGCTTTCAATTGTTTTCTGTTCGACTGTTCGCCTGCTCGACTGTGCTCCGCCCGGCCACCTCAACCGACGTCTTTTATTGTTTGAGTGCCTGCGTGCCATCATCGATTTAATATCAGCAAATGATTTACGACGTGTCAATTACAACTGCGGAAAGGAACGATTGCCTACGTAGCTCTGCGAGTGGGATGGAATGCTGGGCGTGCTTCCGGTTGCGGTGCGGCGATCGCGCCACCCACCGACACATCAAGTCGACGGCGCGGCGACGTCACACCGTCATCAGCAGCCACCCCTTTTTTTACGACGTGCCTAAATGGGCCGTTATAGCATCGCACACTGTTCTAGATCGCCTCAGTCCGGTGTCTGTGTGGCTCGACCGAGGGCTCTGACTAATTACCACTGCGTGTGTGGCGGTGCACAAAAAAGGGGTAGTCCGGGAGCACAGGACCTTCTCATCGCCTGTGCCCAGCGGTCATTTACTGCGGTAGGACGCGTGATGTCTATGAAAAAAGGGGTTGCTGACTCAGTGAGGTGGTGGGAGGGTGGGTGGTGAGTGATGGTGGATTAGCGTGTTGAAAAAGGATTTCCTTTCCACCTCGGGGCGGGTGTCGTTAATGTGCTTTGCCACAAGAAGAGAATAATTGACAAACCATCCTCCACAGAGGAGGTGGAGCGATGCATTCAAGCCGGGCGAACTTTATCTCAGCGTTTTTCCGCTTCGGGTGAATTATTACGAAATTTTCCCCTTGATTTGTTTCGATATTAATTCGATTAATTTCCCTGCACGTCGCCCATTTGCTTGGTCGTCCTTTGTTCCTCGTTTTGCGGATTAATTTTCTCTAACGGAGCACACAGCCAGGCAACGCAAGGCGGGGGACTTCGAACATGATGTTTTATTGCCTGGAAAAGGATAAATATTCCCCGGCTTAGGGGGGCAGGGAAGCCGGAACCTGACGGAGGCGGCGCAGAAAGGGAGACACGGCATAAAGGAGATAATAATCCTCCTCCCTCGCACCCGCCGTGTTGCCGAGCAGCAGTTCAATATCCTTGGCAGCGAGCGCACGACACAAAGAGCGAGAGAGAATTCCTGATATCTGGAGAATTAATCGTTTACAAGATGGCTGAGCATGGGGCGGAGGAGGATATCATTAAAACGAGTCTCGCTGGGGGTTGAATTGAATGCCGCCGGCAGGGTTGTCTGATGTTTTCGAATTGATTGTGTAAAATTTTTGACATTTCCCTGTCGGTGGGGGGAAGGGGGTGGGAGATGTGAAATGAGATATGGCCTGCGGGCGCTTTGTTGGTAGTAAATTGGTAAAGTTTTCATAGTTTTACGCCTTATCGGAAGTTGGAAATTAGTTGAGCACAATGGGGCGGGAAGGGGTGGAAGGTATCAAACTAATAAACACGTTTTATCCCAATGCGTCCCCCTGTTGTGGCATGGTTACCTTGTACGAACATGAATTGATGTCTAAAGGGTGAATCGTTTAAATTTGCCTTATCTTTGGAACAGGCGCATGCATCAGCTTTCGGCAGGAACTTGGGATTAATGGAGAAACTGATGAAAAGAAAGGTTTCCCTATCGGAGCATCAGTAGTTTTTCCGACTGAATGGGATTCATTTATCTTCCCCTTCGGAAACAAAAGAGGCGGCCATCTTTGTTGCCAGCTGACAACCGATTCATTTTCAGACTCACCGGGATTCCTCTGAATTCGAATGGAAAACCGGATCGGACCCATGTCCACTCGTTTGATAGAACGATTTATAGCACTCCCAACCAGGAAGTTGGCCCAGGTCCAGGTCCCCCTGTCCAGTTCATCTTCATTTCAGCCATCGATTGATCAAATTACCAGTCAGCGTCGAACGCGAGCACACTCCTAAGGAGGACGACACTGAACAAGCGTTTACAGTGAATTTGCAGCTCAATTAACTTCAACTTCAACTGGTTACCGCCTCCTGACCGAGGCAGCTCCTTCAGCTCCCCTCCCAGGTGCAGTGCTTAGATTTTATTGGTAACCACCCCATCAATTCCGGGCCCTGACAAGGCTAGTGATTAAATTATGAACTCATTTGCGCGCCCATACAGCGGTTGTCATCTGTCTCCACCACCAAAATCGATCAGCTTACGGTCGCCAGGCACACGAGCGTACATACCGACGCCCGTGAGTGTGCCCTCCCAGTGCCCTGCTCTATGCAGCGCGCCGCACCGTGGCAGCATAGTTAATTGCCTCGGGCGCACTGCTCCAGTTAGGTGAGGAATTCGGAATCCCTCCTTGAGTCCCCACAATGGTGTGTCGTCGTGTGTCGAAGTAGGAGTCGCAAAGTGGGCGCCAGCCTAGTCGGTTGGAAAACTGCACGCAGCTCTACAGCTGGGAGAGTTCGCCATCCATCTGCGAGCCATAATTTGTGGCGTATAGCGTTATTAACTTGTCGCCATAAAAAACAAGGAAAAATGAAGTAACTCAACCGAACCAAGCGTGTACCCTGTTTAGATGCAAATTTTTTGTATCTAATTTTTTTCTATTTTTTTTTTCTTCATTTTTTTCGATTTCGATTCGAGGTCGTGGTTGGCTTGGCGTGGCTGGGGTCCGACATGGAGTGGCGGCGCGAGCGTCGAGAGTTAATTGGTGTGTAAGGATGCATGTCGTATGCCGTTAGAATTACAGTTTATGCGAAATTTGAAAGGAGAGGGAATAAATTATTTTGATTTATGGTCCTTTTGGGGGCCTCGTCTGGCAACGATAAGAGTGCGCCTTGTGGGTGGATGTGGGGTCACTTGGGATGTCTTGTCGAGAGGAAATGCTGAATAAATTGGAGCTGATAGATTGGCTGTGTGGTGGAAGAGGGGTGTGTAATTAGTGGGGGGAGGGGCATAATTCACTTGGCAGAACGGGGGGACCAATCGGAAGTTGATTGTGAAATTAAGGAGCAGAGGGTGATACAATTTTTTGGCGAAGAGACGTTTCAGCTGTGTCCAGAAAGATTGCATTTTGGTTACCGCCATTTACTGGTCGGAGGCGGTAAAATTAGCCAGAGTCCACCATTGGGCGCCATGAAAAATCGACAAGCTGTCAAATGTGCTGAAGCATTTAAATCAGCATACAATGCTGCCTGAACCCCCTTCTTCTTATGGCGCTACAGTCCTGCATGAACCTGGGCGTCAGCCAGCGGGCTGAACCTAGGAGCAACAAAAGGCATATTCATCCAGACTCTACACTTACTTAAAGTCCACCATTGGGCGCAACGAAAACTCGGCGCGCTGCCAGATGGGCTTAAGCAAATGACTTGACATACAGTGCAGGCAGAACCTAAGCCCAACAAACAATGTCATGGGCAACTTCTTGTTAGCGGACTCCACTATGATCTGAGTCCATTCGTGTGCGAAAACCTAACCGTGAGCGAAGGTAAAGGAATAGCCCGAGTTGAGTGCGATCCAGACGATGGACAGGTTTTACGGCAGAAAAGATATCCGATAGTCGGATTCTGAGCAATTGTAGACCAAATTGAAGAAACCATGCAACACCGCATCTCCTTGCAGAAATCCGGTGCAGGTTTCGAATAGTTCAGAGGTTTTTGAACCGAACTGCAAGGTCCGTCGCGTATGTGTTTGCCTGGTGCGACACAACCGGATAATTTTTTCCCGGGATCCTGGATTCGGCCATCACTCGAGGAGGATCGCCTTTTTTGTGGATAGGGCATATGGAGCTGATATTCCAGTTGTCGGCCATGCTTCCGTCTTAGAAATTCAGCAAATAATCGGGTGCATGCTTCCTGCCAGAACACTGCCAACAGCTTTGAAAAACTCTGAGGGTGAACCAAATGAGCAAGGAGCAGTAGAATCGCAGTCGAATCTACAAAAATCACTTCTGAAGACGATTACACTGCGATGGAGACATAAATCTCGCTGTCAGGCAGAATGTTCCACGAGGGTGAACAAGATTTCCGTCCCCCTGACTTAGACGAGATCAAGATAGCGATCTTTGGACTGGAGTCGAATATAGCTGCTGGAGCCGACAGGTGGAGATTGTTGGCTTGGGCGCATGCACCAGGTCATCTGTAAGATTTGATCGGAGGATAGCATGCTTGATGAGTGGAATCTCAGCGTCGTTTGTCTGGCCCACAAGAAGGGAGATCCCTTTGAATGCCCCAACTATAGAGGAATAAGTCTCCTCAACGTCGTGTACACGGTCCTCTCTACCGTTTTAGGTGAATGCCTCAAACCATTTACCAACAGCCCGATAGGTCCTTATCAATGCGGTTTCAGGCCTGGGAAGTCCTTCATGGACCAAATATTGACGCTTCGCCAGATCCTTGAAAAGACTCAAGAGCTACGCCACGCCTTGTCTAGTTTTGACATTCCTGCCAAACTCGTCATGTTGTGCAGGATGATGATGAAGAACTGTCGCTGCTCTATCAAGTTCGTTAACGAGCTCACCGAGACCTTCAATATCAAACAAGGCAATAGGCAAGGCGACACGTTGTCATGTGACTTCCATAATATAATGCTTCAAAAGATCGTTCGAAATTCAAACATCAACGCCAGAGAAGTTCAAAAGTCCAAAAGTCCGTTCATCAGCTTGCTTACGCGGATGACATTGACGAACCCAGCGAGCTGTCAATGATGGGGCTGCCAAAATCAAGCATATGCTATCATCGACAAAGGAGGCTCTGCATCTAAGTGTCGGACAGAGCATCATAATGGGAAGTAGAAACTTTGAGGTAGTCAAGGTCACTTCGTCTACCTCAGCTTTGGAGTAAACAACGCTGACCCAGCGCGGAATTTTTGTCAATCGCTGCTTCTTTGGGCTCAAGAGGCAATTGAGTAACAGGGTCATCTCTCGATACACCAAGCTGACTCTATATGAAACTCTGATCATCCCTGCCCCGCTCTCTGTCGAAGAGACATGGACGCTATTAAAAGCGGATGAAGAAGCTCTTGGTCGTTTTGAGAGAAAAGTTCTACGTGCGATATTTGGTCCTGTTTGCGTTGATGGCGTCTGGAAAAGAAGATTCAACGACGAACTGAACGGGCTGTTCAAAAGCATACTTAGTTAGCGCTTTCGGATCCAACGCTTAAGGTGGTTTAGAGTGGATGTAAACCACAGCTCCAGCCCCAAAGTCTTTGTTTCGTAGCCATTGGTACAACGCAACAGAGAACGTCCTCGAACGAGATGGCGCACACAAATGACGAAGGACCTCAGCCAACTTGATGTGCCCAGCTGGAGGCATCTTGTTGAGGCCCAGGTGCACCACTGAATGTGAAAGAAGAATCTGACCGTAAACACCAGCAGCTGTGCTGACGAAGACAAAGACTCCTTGGATGCATCGGTACACGGGGCGGACTGAACATAAACCCAAAAAAATGGTCTGTGCTTGTCAATGGCTTAAGCTACTTGGACTTTGCCCGCAGACGTCTGGTTAGTCGTGACTACTTTCCTCCGTCCTTCTCCATACCTACTTGTCAGGAGGTACAGGCACCTCGAAATGAAACTTCTTCAATCGAAGCTGAGTTCTTCATACATTCTAAATGACTTAAGCTGCTTAGACCTTGGATATGTAAGACGTCTGTCTAGTCGTCGCTACTGTTACCCATAATTGTCTGGAGAATACAGACACGTTCACCATGTCCTTGTCCGGAGTAAGCACACAACAAAGAGTTCCTGAGGAGGGAACAGACTTCTTCATATTTTCAAAATAGTTTAATCTGCTTTGGCCTTGGACGTGCAGACATCTGGCTCGTCCCAAACCAAGAATAACCCTTTTTTCATTCGATTTCGGAAATTCCTCTGTCTCACGCCCCAAAAATTGTGTTTTCCAGACATTATTCAACTTTCCTCAAAGACCGACCTCCCGTAAGGCTTACAATCTCCATCCATGTGGTCCAGTGTCGGGCGCCATGCACCCAAATGCATCGCTTTGAGGCGATTCAATCTTCCGAATTCTCTCGAAACAATGCTTTTTTCAAGGAAGACAACCTCCCTCTCTTTGTCTCGGCGCTTATTTGTCTTCGACACACTCAGGTGGTGAGCTGTATCAACATCCGCTTCGTTGCGCCCCAGAATGCAAGCAGCATCTGCTCAGCTTCTCAATTCGATTCGATTTCCCACGCTCCATGCGACCGCTTCTTTGAGGTTTCTTCCTCCGGCTCCCCATTCAGCCCAAATCGAACGACAAAACAAACTCAATCACCCTCACAGGCACACACGTCCCCACTGAGGCGTCTCATAATTTAATTCACCTTAACCACAAGACCACCTCGGCACCCCGGCAAAACCAAATAATTAATTCATCCTTAATCGGAGTTCTCCCCTTCGCTCCGCTGAACCGAATCACAATGAGATACGAAACTTAGTTAAACATCCAGAATTGAATAGTCGCTTCGATTGCATGTGCACCCTGCACTCTCGCACGGAGATGGATCCTTTTTCAATTTCGCCATCCAATCACTCAGTGCTCAGGGGATATTCAATTGAAAATTCCTTTCACAGAAAATTCGCCCTCTTTCTCCCGGGGACACTACCCACCCACACACACACTCGCACGCACCCAAATCGAATTAGGCTAAGACGTTCATCGTCGTCGAGTCGAGACCCCGCGGTTCTGCCGCCGCTACATCAAAGAGAAAATCACGCAATCCACCACCGCCAGCACCCCCTGTGCACGAATGAAGACATTTAGGGCAAGCCGGTGGTGGGTGGCTTGCCGGGGATAAAAATGAAAATTCCTCGCCGTAATATGATTTTCACGGCGCGTCTTATCCTTCAAATATGTTTTCGTGTTGTCGAGGGAGCATGGCGCCTCCCTCCATCCGAGCATCGTCGTCGGTCGTCACCGGCGGTGGATTGGAGCAATATGCACGAGAGTACTTTGGAAATCCACTCACATCCAGGCACCCCCAGGTACGCACGCGGCTGCCACATCGTGGCCGTTGTCTACTATTCCCCGTCCTTCGGCGGAAGATACAGACACTTTCTCACCGTGTCCTTGTCGGCACACCGATGGGTGGGGGAGGGGGAGGGGGAGGAGGCACCCCGCATGGAATGAGAGATGAGCACCGGTAAAAGCGTTTATCGCCGCTTGAAGCCACAATGACAGCAAGGGTCGTGCTGGTGCATTTACACGCAGAGCAGATAGGCAATAGCCTTGAGTGGCTCTGTTGCCTGCCGTCTATCTCGGATACAATCATGCGCGGTGGAGGGTGGATCGAGTGGGCCGAGTGGGCGGAGGGCGAACACTTAGAGATGTGAACCAGCCTCGAGGTATTCTGGTCACCTTCGAAACAGGACGTTGCCAGGGAACGGAGAAAAAACCAGAAATGCGCCTGTCAGATACATTCTGCCTCGGGTCTGTGTAAAGTAATTGGATTATTGTGAGGCCCGGGGTTAGGCCGCTGGTGAGAAGGTGTCTGACAGGTGCCGGCAATGAAGATTGACTTGCTGTTAGGGATTCAAAATGACTTACCAGAATGTGGCTATATTCGTGGAGGCGAAAGGTGCCCGGACCCTCAAGTGGTGGGCGATGGGAGTTAGTTAGTGCGTGTGGATGACGGACGTGTAGGGGGGTCGATAAAGGAAACGATTTTGGCACAGCAATGGCCGTTTTGTGGGAGTTGCCTAGGATCAGTGGCTACTGGGAGACTGTTGAGTTTCTTTTTTTAAACGTGACGATTGAGTTCGTTGTTAGGGGCCAGCCTTGTGTTCGAGTTGCGGACGTCTGCAGTTTGTGGAGTTTTTTTTTGTCAAAAATGGCGGCTGGAGTGAAGCTGAAAGCAAAGAGTGGTATACACTTAATCTCTTCAGAATGCCACCAGCCACACTCTAAGTAAAGCGAACGCGTAACTCAAGGACATCTACGATGACAACATAGATTCGTGGCTTCCACTTAACGCTCAGATAGTAGCAGGAGGTCATTGGGCCAGACAAAGTCTTGATGTCATGTCCTTGCACGGAGTAAGCATACGACGATGAGTTCCTGAGGGGGAGAAAGAGTTCTTCATATTCTCAAAACAGTTTGATCTGCTTAGGCTTTGCACTTGTAGACATCTGTCTAGTCGCAGACCAACAATAGTTCTAAAACCTCTCCTTTCATCCGATTTCCAAAATTGCTCCACCTCATGCTGCAAGAATTAACTTTACAGTCATTATTCAAGTTACTCCAAGGAGCTATGAGCCGTAAGCCTTATAATATCCACTCTTGTGGTCCAGTGTCGGTGTACCCAAATGGAATGCTATGAGACGTGACAATTTCCCAAACTCCGTCGAAACAATGCTCTTTCTGGGAAGACAGCCTCCCTCTCTCTGTCTCGGCATTTATTAGGCCTCGAGACACTCAGGTGGTGAGCTGTATGAACAGCGAACGTCTTGTTGCCAGTTGGGCTGGATTACAGCTCGCCGAAGTGGTACGTCAAATATTGGTCGGGCGCCATTTTTCTTTTTTCTCATTTTCACTCTGCACTGAGTGCCATTCGCAAAAAAAGCCGTCCGAATTATTCCAGAGGCTGTGTCTACTACTTTATGTTTCGTGCAAACGTCTCGTCTCGCCGGCTACGAAACGCATGAAAATAGAAGGCTGTGGTCAGCGACAGCAGAAATGGTAGCCTCCGAGGATACCTACTGCATTGACATTCGACAAATTCGTCAAGTGCTAGTTATTGCACTAGAAAGGGTGCCGCAAAATCATCACTATCGGTATTAAGCATGCCTACACTACATGGTAGAGCTCAGCAGCTTGATGGTGTTTCGAAAATGGCGCCCAACGCAAGGCCCTTTATCAAAAATATTCCGTTGCCTGACGTGCGTGGCTCCAGCTCAATGCCTCTCGATGTTGCTCAATGAAATCGTGGGTTGTTTCGACTTCTACGAAGGAAGTGGTGCCTGCATTCTGGAGCTCTAGTCATGGGTTCTGCCGGCTTCAAAGAAGGAAGTGCTGCCTGCCTTCCGGAGCTCTAGTTCCTGATCTAGAGATGGGATTTCTATCGCCAACTTGACGTGGCTCTTGATGCGAATCTTAGCCCCGATGCATAGCCTCAACGCTTCATCTTTGAACTCTTCTTGGGCAGACGATGTCTAGACTGTGAGAGTGGACCAGTATGTTTTCAAAGGATGGGGATTGTATAGTTCCGCATAGATAAGGTGGAACTATGCAATCGTAGCCCATTCTAAAGATCATACGCGACATGCACTTCAAGTGGTTAGGCATAAAGTACCCGTACAACACTGAGTACACGTCTGTTGACAGGTTCACGATGCACTGGAAGCAGAAGGCTATGATGTATCTCTTCCACGATGACTTCCACTTGAAAGCCAACCACCCTTCCGGACACGAAGACGATCGCGTAGAAGTGCAGCTGCGACAGATGCTGATGATAGAGGTGCACTTCCAGCCGACGATGATGCGACTCATGAGACGTCGGTCGTCATGATTCAACTCGCCTCACTTGTACACCTTTCAGGTACAGTGGACGAATCAGAGAGATATCAACATAAGTTCGAGCTAGAGGACACCGAAGTATGGCAAACAAAAAATTCGAGTTAGAGAGACTCCGCTGTAAGTGTGCGATTTGGGGATGCAGCTGCGGAGGTCCAACAATACAGACGTCTTCAGCATGCAGATAAGCTCGATTCTCTCTCTCCTAAGTACTTGATAGAGACTGTGCCCACAGGCAGTTGCATCGGCGAAAGGAACGACACAGAAACGGTCTCAAACACCAAACTGTGAACAGACAACCATAGTTGTCACGTTCATCCGACTGTGGTCTTTGCTAAGATTTGGATCGCTTCATCAAGAAGGCCCTTCTCTTATAGTCGGGATAAGCCTTTGGATAAGACTGGTTGGAGAAGTTGGTTGAGTGCCTGTCCTTGGTTATTGGGGTCCCCGGTTCGAATCCCAGTGAAAGCAAAGATAGTAAAAGTTAGCTTCTATCTGGTTTTCAAATCTGATCCAGTCACTATTTGCCAATGGGATCAAATTAACGCCAATTTCACTGAAGTTGTCGATCAGTGGTAGGTGTCTGAATATGGGTGCCACATGGACAGTGGGCTAAGTGTGCTGGCCTAACCTAAGCCTTTGAAATTCGTCTGTTCATGATTTTACTTCCTATAGATCACTCCAACAGCTGATCATCCCCGTCAGTCCATCCGCATCGACCAACTTCAAGTCATGTACATGCCTATCTGGATTCTTAAATTTATACATCAAATTAAACAAATCGACGGACATACCCTTGCTGGCAGAGTTGCTGCTCTTCAATTTTCACAATTTGCCACCAAAAATACTGCCCCCTCGAGAGCCACAACCATTGACTGTGCAGATTTAGTGTCACATCAGCTAAGCGACCACCTCGCTTCACGACCCTTCATGTCCTCGCGGATGACAAATTCCATGCCGTTCCCCGGATTAGGTGGCACTTGTTCGGCCCTAATTGAGTCAAATAACCGCCGCGCCATGACACACGCAAAATCGTCAGACATCACCGGACATCCCAGATGGTCCTAAGCGCCTCTTCCTCCCCTCCCCATGGGCTGACTAATTTTTCTGCAAAATCACTTCATTTAATCACTCAGCGCGGAGTAATTAATTCAGTGACACAGCACGCAACAACTAACCCCTCGCGCGTGTGTGTGTGTTCAATTAATTTTCCACTCGAGCTGACAAAAGGCTCTGTGTGGCCCAAAAATGTGGTTAAAAGCCGCGCGCCGCCAGACAGGGACCAGGGAAGCGCTGGTTTTATCTCGAGCCCAGCATCGACCCAAATAAGCGGGAAAAAAATGCCGAGAAAGGCTACCGTAAATTTAATTAAATTAAAATCGAATTAACTATCGTGTCCACTTCATATCATATCTCTCGGCGGCCGCCTGTCGATAGTGCAGGCAACCGGCTGCACTCAGTGTCCGATGTCCCAGATTCTAGGCCGCCGCCAGCACCCACCCCCGATCGAAAGTAAAGATTGATGTTGTTCAAATAGTGGCGCGGGGAGAGCGCTTTGCTTTTCCTCAACTCGGGAAATCGAAATTACAGGCCGGGGCATGGGGTTCCCACTGGACGACTGTCACTGTCCGCACGGACGTGGTAACTTGGGGACTTCAAAATCTGACAGAAAGATAAATCGGTGGTCAGATAAGACTCACCCACTTGAGAAATGAGCATTGGCCAGATAACCACGGGCCTACACCGGCTCGGAGATAACAACACAAAACCGCCCATCCACCCACCAACCAACCAACCCCCACGAGCACAACCACGACCACGACTACGACCACGAACCCATCTCAACGTTGGATTGTCATTTATCTTCCGAAGCCGCCTTGATTATTTCTTCCGCCGACGAGGCAATCGTGGTTAGGGGCTCCTTCCGGTGCGAGGGGGCGGTGGGCGTTCGATGAGAAATCTGAAACGGATTTCACTTTTTATCTAGGATTCATTAAGGATTTTTTCTTCGCCTTGTGAAGAGCGCGAATTTTCGCTTGTAACCGACAAGCGCTCGCGCTCCAACCCCCACCCCGAGGCACACACAGTAGCCGGCTGAAATAATGACCTGTCAGGCTCACCTGGGATGCACGATTAATTACTTTCTTCCGCCCTCGAGTTCCTGTGCTGAGCGCGCGGATCCTTTGAACGCTGGGATGTAAATCAAAATCCTGATGGCTTAGCGAGGAGAAGCTCTCCCCTGGGGGAATACCCACCATTCTGTGTTTTCTCTGGGTTTCCATTCATTTGTGGCTTGAATTTAACTCATATGCCAAGCGGGCGGATGGGGCGGAGAGAGTTCGTTGAGAATTCCAATTAAGCCTAGCTATCATCGCTCGCTGGGGGTTGCAGATGACACGAACAAAAGAGGATGAATTATCGGGGATAAATATGTTGTTACCCAGTTTTTCATGTACGCCGCCGCCGTGCCGCCCTCGGGTGGGCTTAAGCTTATCTGTTTCGGGATAATTCGCATCCAGGGGTGGTGGCTGTGCGTATGCATAGGTGGTGAAAAGTTGCCATCGCTGCGCATGAAGTTGCCACACAAAATCCCAACACACTCAAGCGATTGTGGGATTGTTGAAGTTGTGAATTTTTTTTTTTGGAAGGAATTCTGGCCGAGTTGATAAGAAACTTTTTGCGCAACTTTTATGATTAATAAGAGACGCAGAGATTTATTGTCTTAAGAAGTTACGCAGTCGACTGTGGCTGGCTTTGAAGTGAGGCGTGTACAGTGACTCCACCCGGTAACATCAAACGTCGGCCGAGAAGATGTGCGGTGAGCGAAAGGTTAAAGTTGTAGACACACGTGGATAGTTTGCGGAGCTCTTTGCTCTTTGTTGCCAACTTGTGGCAAAGTGATGCCACAAAAGTATGCCAGTTTTCAGTTTTTTATGCCGCCTCCCCTGTGCGGTGGGGCGCAGTGAAAGTCTCATCGTCTTTGGGAAAGTTTCTCGAGCAATTTGTGGGTTCCTTTTTTGTCTGTCGTAACTCTTGGTAACTGAGATCTAACTTTGTCCCGTTTTTTTTGTTCTTCTTCTTGCAGGTATGTATCTGAGTTTTCGGCGCTTTTTCTCTGCGGTCTGTGGTGAAGTTGGTAAGTTTTTGTCCGAAGAATCTAGGTTGGCTGCCTTGTAGGCTTTCTACTTCGTTGCCATGGAGAGATGGACTCCCATGGCCGTTGGAACCTGACATCAGTTGGCCTTCTACTTCGTTGCCATGGAGAAGTGGACTCCTATTGTCGTAGGAACCTGACATCAGATGGCGAAGGATCTGGGTGGAGATGCAATGTTTAAGTTCCTAAGTGGTAAAGGTTGTTGGTGGTTGGCTTAAAATCCAACTAATCAGTCTCTCTTCAAGTTATCACGTGGATTTCCCATCAAATTGTGGGTCTGATTGAAGTCAGGTTGGTAACTCCAGGCGATAGTGCTGCCATCTGCAATTCGATTTTCTTAAATAAGAGGCAAGTGGTCGTGTCACACCGTGTCTCATTCCCGGATAGTGCTACCAAGTAACTCACATCGTAGCCATCATCAAAGAAATGTGGCCCAATTATGGCCCCCAATGGAAGAAATATGGTGGAGGACGCCATGCAAAAACACAAGGAATTCAACTTTGTCGTTTTTCTTGACATCGAGCGTTCGCCTCAACAGCATTGAAGTGAACGCCCGGACGTTTGCGTAAACGCTTGGGACTGGAAAGTCGACTGTGAGCTTCTCAACGACAGTGCGATGATCTCCACACTCCTAGGAGCAATCCTGAAACGCGGCTATAAATGAGCTACCGCTTCCTTGAGATGGAAGGTCACTGCCTATGCGGGCTACAATACCATACCAGCTACTGGGCAATTTGTCACCACAATCAGAGTCTGCATAACGACTAGAGCATGTGTTCGGGGTGCAATCAGAACTTGTACTCTTTGCTTGGATATATAAAATTTAATGCCTGCCATGCTTGCCGATCAGTGTCAAATTATTCATAAGTCCCAGAAGCTTAAAAAACGAGTAGTTTCGGAAGTAAATGAGTCCCAACAAAGGTTTTTCATAACACAATGCATCCTTGTGTGAGAACTAAAAAAAAGGAAGAAAAAGAAGAAACCAGTATGACCAGACTCAAGACTGTTCTATTTGTACTACCAGGTGGCAACCTACAATCCCTTCGGAAGATGAGCAGGTGAAGGGCCTACAGAATCAGCTCCAACCACATTAGCGCCGAAGACCTACCACCTGATCCAATCAATGACCGAACAGTGACAGAGGAAGTGCTCTGCCGTGTAGCCGTTCTCTCCATAGGCATCGCAGAGGTGTAGTGGCCCGTTATTGTGCTGATAGGTCGTCTGCAGTCTTTTCTGTCACGGGACAACAATAATGCGGCGAAATTGGGAGCTTCTATCCACATACTGGAGAGCCATGCTCTACGATAGTCCTCTCAGGAGTTCCAACCATCACTCTGCCACATGTTTTTGAAATATAGTTGCGCATAGGTTGCCGAACTGATACTTATTGCGATGTACAGTCTAATGTTGTCGCCTTCCACGAAAGCAGCGGTAGGTTCTGGAGCGATCTATGAAGATACCACTACATTCCTTTCCTGGCTCGAAGTGTGCCCAGAGCCATTCCTGGGTGCAGTACTAGTATATGCTCAGGCATTTTAAATGATAGCGTTCAGGAATTATTAAAGCGTAGTTCACACCTTTCAAATTTATGAAAATGGAAATGTGAAATAAGATTACGTTAGGTCATGATGAGTCAATGAGTCAAATCAGAAAATTATGAGTCCCCGAGTCAAGCTTAAACAGATGAGTCCTTTTGACTCTTTAGAGTCCCTGTGGGAATACTGCTGCCGATGTACATTTGTTGGGTCTCTAACGTTGCAGCCACCCTAAGCTGGAGTCGAGAAGAAATTCTGTGATGACAGACGTTCGCCGATCCCCTGCGAATTTACACAAAACGGATCGAAGACAGACGGTCATTGGTCTTGCACGGTCAGGGATATATTCTTGTAGGGATGTGCAATACGAGCCCAGCCTATTACAGAGTAATGTTAGTCGGGCCGAGGAATGTGCATCGGCGAACATCCAAAACAAGAATGTTCTCTCGTCTAATCACACCTTCTTCCGCCGAGCTTATTCGGATCTCTCATCCAATGGAGTTATATGTGAACAGGCCCTAAATTTAGACTGCTTCCTGGGGGTTCCTTCAAGAACTTATTGGAAGACTCTCCCAGCTCCTGGGTCATGGACACCGACCGTGCAGGCATCCACAGATAAACTATTGATACCTGAAACTTTGAAGACAGATGTGAAAGAAATTAACTAAGCCCTATTTTGACTCAGAGCAACGTGATATCGGAAGGAATATCGTTGCCAGTTTGCAATACCATCCTCACGATTCACTCAAAGACTATACTGAACTAAGCCCTCGCTCTTGAGTTGCCATCACACCAATTATTGGACGGTGTAACTTCTTAACTTTCAGGTAACAGCGAAGAATATAAACTCTTAGTGGAGACCTTTCATCCATGTCCCTCCTTGCGGCCAACCTCCAAGATGGTCGGAAGACGGCACTAGAAGCATACGGCCGAGCTCCAGCTGAGCAGCAGCTTAGACTAGGACGACGACTAGGTTCTTCATAACAAAAACGTCTGTAGATAGTGAAGGGATAAGGTGGAGGAAGAAACCACGACACACCTTCTTGACTCCTCTAGAGCAATCCCCGCACGAAGTGAATGCCACCAACGAACGTATAAGATTGGAAACTCTAGCGTTAGCTGGAGTCACTTAATGCGAGTGAGAGCGCAACGATGACACAATAATGATTTCAATGGCGCCCAACGCAGTTACGGAGTCGTTGTCGCTTGTACAGTGGACTGTTCCTAAGTCGAATTGTCACGGGATATCCAAATTGGTTCGACTTGGGCAGACTTTTAGGTACCTCTGCAAAACAGTCTACATAGCCTAGTAAGTAATGAGCAGACCAAATAATGTTGTTATAAAAAGTGGGCCGATTGAACTGAACTATTATGGGACCTAATCAACCGCCCAAAGTCATCGAAACCGATATGGAAGCCTGAGAAAATCCACTTGGAACATAAAATGTCGTCAGTTTTAGCCTCGGAGTTGGTCAACTTCCCCGGTGGATCCCTGGGTTCAATACCCGACGTAAAGAACTTCCACAATTCGCGACTCCATCTCTCCGGCAGCACCGACAATGTGCACAAACTCGGAATAAAACAGCAGGTCGCCTCCAATCCCACAATCGAATGTTTGGTACAGAAACAAGGCCCAGGCCACACTATTGTTTGCAGACGCCAACATTTTCACACATTTCGGCCATTCCCCATTCCGGCAGCCTCCTCTTCAAATTCAAACAAAGAACTCGAACAAATTTGAAATTTGAACATTTTTCCAGCACATCCGCTGTGCGACAACGACATCCAGTCAATAAATTGAATTTTTCCAAATATTTTCACGTCGCACATCCCGTTTGCATTCCCCCAGCGCTCTGATGGGAAATATTTGAAATTTAATTTTCCGTTCAAAAAGTCCACAACGAAAAAAAAACCCCGGGGGAGTGCTGTAAAAATAGGTCCCGGATGCGTTTCGGGAAAAAAAAAACGCACCCGCTTGCACTCTCCGTTCTAACACGGCCAACGCTCGCCAAAGAGACTTCATTTTTAATGAACCCACACCAGCTCCGCGGACCGCTCTAATTCCATTGCACCTCGCAGTGTGCGTGCGCCCGCGTGTGCGAGTGTGCTCTGCATCGGAACCCATTCAATTTGCGTTTGTCAAAGGCGACGTCGAAGCCGCACCGGCTATTTCGGTCCACGCCGACGGTAATTGCCATTAAGCCCGAACGCTGGGGCTAATTAAACATAAATAATGCGTTCAATTTGATTTCGCGCGAGCGCGCTGGCCCTTTAAAGTCCGGTGTCCGACGCTCTGTGCCAAAAAGTGCTCTCGCAAGGGGTTCGCTTTTGGCAGAAGTAGGCCCGTCCGCGGACTGCGGCAAAGTGCCAGCCAGCAACCCCTCTTCCGGGGCTCGGACTCAGATTTATTTTACAGCTAATCCAAGTCGTTAAATTAGAAAAAAAAACAAACCAATGGGACCGTGTCATAATTTGTTGCAGCCATGTGTGCATGTTTTTTTTTCGGGGAACGGCGGGAGTGTTGTTGTCTGATTTACTGCGCTCGCCCCAGCCCAGATGAAAGGATGGTCGGGTGGTGGCGGCGGGGAGGGGCCGCACCAGGATGGATACTTTAAATTGGGACAAATCGCTTGTGAATTGGGAATTTATTTCGGGTGTAGAAGTTCGGATAAATCTGTCGAGATCGGTTGTCGGACGCGCCGCAAACATGGTGCTCGGTGTGTGTTTGCACGGCATGCATCATCGGTTGGACATGTGCCTTGAAAGTTTAATAGTCCGCTTGTGAGGGAGGAGGAAGGAGGGAGAGTTGTGTGTGCGTCTCCAGTGGAGGCAGGAAATTTCCCCATAAATTTGATTGATTTTTATGCGTTGCTGGCGTTGTGCGGCACTCTCGACGCGGGAATGTTGTGTTAAGGGCTATTGACGGGTGTCACAGGCAACTTACAGCTTTGAAGATGACTCGCTGTCATCGTAAATGATACGAGCGCGGATGTGAAGTGGTGGTCTTTTTATAGATTGTCGCTGCTTTGGAGAGAAGATCAAGTTTGTCGTAGTGATGTGAGTGGCTTAAGGTCATCGAGTGGGTGGAGGCTAGGAGATGCTTAAGACGACTAGGTTGTCTTGCTTGGATTCTCATTATACAGAAGGCAGTATGTGCTGTACGAGTGCGGGTGAACGTTGGACATCATTCCACAAAACCGACGAAAGTCTTCAACCTTCTCAGTCAGGATTTGGTTCAAATGACTGAATGTTCTCGTCTCTTACTTGTCCTCGATATATATATAATATGGGTGGCGCTACAGCCCGTAGAGGGCCAGGGTCTAGCTTCTCAGCAACCACTCGTGTTGTACGTGCTATTGTTCTCACAAGAGTGGAAGGGACCTACAGTTTTATGGCGACTCCGAACGGCCAAGTTTGAGAAGCTTTTTCTAGACAGAAAGAACTCTTTGAGCATTGTCAGTGACTCGAAAGAGGGGGGGTAGTGAAACTTATTTTTGTCGCTCAGAGCTGGAATCGAACCTACGGCATCGAGGTTGGGGTCGACGCACATACCCACAACGCCACGGGCCACCACCACTTGTCCTCGATGCAAAGTGGTAAAAATGTTGCCACTATTTCAACAGTTGGCATATTTATTTCTTAAATTTGCTTGAAACCTCAACCTTCTTCTTGTTGTCTGGCTGGCGCTACAGTTCGGGGTGGACCTGGGCCTCAGCCAACAACACGCACGTTCAACTTAGGCAGGTCCCCTTCTAGCTGCATGCACCACTGTAGGCGTGGTTTTTCTTGTCCCTCGGGGTTGGAGTCGAAGACTTTCCGGGCCGGATCATTGGTGTCCATTCGCCCGACGTGACCTAGCCACGATGCGAGCTCGTTTGACTAGGTCGATGTCGCTGTACAGCCCGTACTGTTCGTCGTTTAGTCTCCTCCGAAGGACATTTCTCTCGAAGCTACCTAGAATATCGTATGCTTTAGTTAGTGTCCATGCTTCTGGGAATATCTTGGTTATTCGAGGGGAGGCTTTATTCCCCAGTGGCCTTCCAATCCTCTGTTTTATCTCCGCCGCGGTGTCATTGTTTGTATCAACTTCGGAACCCAGGTAGACAAAGTCTTTCACTACATCGAAGTTCCAGCTGTCTATAGTGAAGTTTTGTCCAAGACGTCAGTGTTGGTGGACCTTTTTGGTAGGCAGCATATACTTTGTCTTCCACTCATTAACCGCAAGGTCCATCGTGGCCGCTTTCTTCTCGATGCTCACAAACGCCCCGCTGACAGCCCGTTGTGTTCTTCCGATGATGTCAGTGTCATCGGCACACGCGAGCAGTTGCAAGGATTTGTGGAAGATCGTGCCTCTGGTGTTGACATTTAAGTTCCGCACGATCTTCTCGAGAATGATGTTAAAAAAGTCGCATGACAGTGTGTCACCTTGTCTCAATCCTTTACTGACATCAAAGGTCTCTGTGCAATCTATCTTCTCAGACCATGAAGGACTATCGAGCGTCATTCCTCCTTCGTCATTCTGCAAAGATAGACGAGTTTTGCAGGGATGCCAAAACTAGACAAAGCTGTATACATACTGTCATGCGCGGCCTTAAAGACGATTAATACCCAACTTGAAACTCCTGGGTTTATTCCACGATCTGTCGTAATGTGAATAGTTTGTCACTTGTGGATTTCGCTGGCTGGACCGGCACCGTTTACACATTACACAGAACGACAGAAAAGATCTTAAAGGGTATATTTAGGGAATGACACAGCCTACCAGGTGTACTGGTATGAAATGCGTTTTTTTTTGTTTATTGAAAATAAAACACTAATTATTAATGGAAAAGTAAAAACATGGTGGTGGCCCGTGGCGTTGTGGGTATGTGCGACGACCGCAACCTCGACGTCGTAGGTTCGATTCCAGCTCTGAGCGACACAACTAATCTTCACGACCCCACCTCGTCCGCGCCGATGAATGAATGGGAACAGCTGTTGCATTGTAAATATCTTTTATTGCCCAGACTTCCTTTCGGTTTTTTGATTTACTAGACGCGAACCGGACTGCTTTGGATGGGCGGCTGTCCGACTGTTAAGTAGGGTCTGGGAAGTGCCAGACTTTGCACAGACAAAGTGAGAGACAGTGCAGTGTGGGTGGGGAATAAGTCAGGGGGAATGAGTCAGGGGGACTGCTTTGGAGCGTACAAAAATGAGGCGGCGTTGAATCAGTGGTCGGGAGGGTGCGCGGAAAGTGGACATAGGTGATGTGATCGAACACCTATCGAGACTTTTAGAAATTCGTGTCATTTGAGGATGCAGTAGACTCAACTGCGAGTAGATGACGGGACGTTAGTCCTAATGCCCCGTGGAGTGCACAGATGTAAGCACGTCATGTTTCCCCAACTGGGGCCTTCTAGGTTGGAACTACAGAGGGAAATGTTGGGCTTGCTTGAATCCTTCGCCAGTCATCCAGTTTAGTGATAGCAACAAGATACGGCCGAGAGACTTGTGACAGACAGAGTCGGACGTAATGTGGAGTAGGAAGAGTGTTTTGGTGCCCGATTGACCGTGTTCCGATGGTCAGTAACGTGAGAACGCGGCCGATTATTAAAATTGAATAAAAAACGGTGACCACTGACAATGCACAAAGAGTATTTCCTGTCTAGAAAAAGCTTCTCAAACTTGGCCGTTCGGATTCGACATTAAACTGTTGGTCCCTTCCACTCGTGTGAGAACAGTAGCACGCACAATACGAGTGGTTGCTGAGAAGCTATGGGCTGAAGCGCCACCCATATTATTATATATTATAACACGGTTTCGGTTCAATTCAATTCGGTTTGGACGCAACTCGAGTTGACCCCTCTCTACTGTAAGGCTGCTCATACACACTTCATCTTGGTCAAGATCTCCCGAATCGCCATTAAATCCGCGCTAGAGTTAACAAGCAGTCCCAGTGAAGTGAAGACCCCACTAGCAGTCTTGAAAATGATAAAAAGGTGGAGACTGACTAAGATGTAAACGAATTGTCTCCGACACTCTTTCTCATTTTTATAAATGATCTCCTGTCTGCCACTTCTAATCCAATTCACTCCTTCGCTGATGACAGCACCCTCAGCTTTTCATATTCGTTCCAAAACGTTCACGACCCTGCCCTTCGGACGTAAATGCCCTTCGGAACGGCAGCGCATGCCAAGCACATTGAATTCCGATCTGGACAGCATAATTAACTGGGGTAAGAACAACAGAGTGGAATTCAATGCTGTCTGCTGTCTCTAAAGCGAACCCCTGATAATCAGCCATTATCCATGAATGGCGCTTGTATCGACGAAACCGGGAAACTTTCCATCCTCGGTATGTACATTAACGCAACACTTCGTTGGAACGATCACATATTCGAGGTCGCCATGCTGCGAAATGTTTAGGTTTCCTCAATCGATGCAAAAAATACTTCACCCCCTCTGATCTGGCTTTAATCTATAAGGCGTATATTCGCCCTAAGCTTGAGTATAACGCTCACATCTGGTCTGGTGCCCCCAAGACCACCCTCCGCCTACTAGGTAGAATCTCACTTCATACTGGTACACCTGGTAGATGGTCTCCTTTGATTGGGATCCTCAACCTGGGGCATAATTTTTGCATTTGAAAGTCTAATGTAGCGTCCATTAGATTCTGTGGCATATTGCCGCCACTTTCTTTCTGAGACAGTCGTGCACATGGTGTGCGCATGTAGCAAGACGACCACTGGACACCACTCGACCTTCATATGAATCATCCTGCACCTCCATTGGCTTCAATGAAAGTCACCAACTTTAATGCCATCATCGCCCATTTATGCTCCCCCACGCCTCCACTGAGTGGATCTAATCAATTTAGGACACCCACACGCACACTCTCTCCATCCACACACTCCACCTGACATCCAATGCACTCAGCCCCAGACTGTAGCCGACTGCAGTCACCGGCCGTTAAATAAATCCTCACCCATGTTCCCATTTAGCGAATGTCAAAACAAAACAAAAACAAACCTAACCCAGTGACCCATTGTCGCTGCCGCCCGCCTCCCCACGCAGCAACTTCATTTCTTAATTGTATCTGACAACCGCAAGTGGCGTACATGGTGTTGGCACTGCACAACAGTGAAACAAATAAATTCATCCTACCAACCGCACACACACACGCACACTCGGCTGGCCCCCAGGAGATAAATTATGTATCTCCAGAGTGGGAACGGAATTCTAATTGAGTGTTAGACGAAAATTTGGGTCAGCGCGCAACACTCGCTCGCTCTGGCGCAAAAAAGGGTGAAGCGGGCCCCTGCTCTTGGCTCATCCCGAAGTTTACGACGATTCCCCCTCGGCGGTGGTGTGGGCTTTTTCGGTTTTTATGGCCAGTGCACTCCTTGAGTTCCGATTCGTGTCGACAGAGATAAGGAAACACCAGGCCATTAGGCCGCCGGGAGTACGATATCGGCTGGTGGGAATGACATTCCACTCCGAGAGAGAAAGGTTAATGAGATGACGTATTCAGCCACTATCGGCTGTTCAAGCTCTCGGAGCCGTGCAGTTGGGTCGTGTATGGGGGTATTTGCATTTTTATTGCCCGACCGAGGCGCTTTATGGGACCCAAACGAACCCAGCTGCCCGGTGTGTGTGTGTGATTAGTCAGTGTTTAGAGGCAATCCACCGCGACTAGGGGTCGACTAGTCGTCGTCGACCGGAAGAGGTGCGCTCATGTGTGAGGCAGCGCCGTGCCCGGTGATCTATGGGCATTGGCACTCGTGTGCAGTGGCAGCCCGAGGGTCTCTGGGGTTGGCGCCAGATCAATCCGGACTTGGAGATTAGATGAGTGCATTTTAATTGAGCCGACAGTATTGGATTTCCTCCAGCCGCGTGAGCTTTTCTGAGGGAACAAGTGGAGACGGTGATGGAGAACGAGGAGCGGGGGCTTTTATTGTCTCCAAAGTGGGATTAAGTAATTTTTAATGCGAGCCGATAAGGAGTGGTAATAGATAGATGGGCAGTTGTTTTACCAGAAACCGCATCAGTGGAGGTGACACCGCGTCTTCGATCGTGTGTGGGAGGTCATGGGGCGAGCTGTTAAAGACGATTAATTGCCATGCAGACTTGTCTGACGGACCAGCCTCCTAACGGTAATGACGGCGTTGAGATGGACTTTGATGTGGCACTTGATGTGCCACAACCACTTGTCAAAGTCGTCGCGTGGATAAACCATATCGATTGCTTTTAGGCAAACTATGGCAGTTGCATTGAAGGAGGAGATGAGTTCGGTTCCGGTTCTCTGGAATCTCTACCGCTGTGTCAATGATCTGCATTTTCTGTCGCAAGTGGGAGTTCTCAGTTTTTTGATGCATTTTGACCCTGTTTTGTGCTTTTCACGGAGTGCCGCATGGGTGTCGACTAGGGACGGTGCTTTTTTATCGCTTTACATCGTAAAACGAATATTTTCTAAAGTATTCATAAAAAAATGTCAATTATGGCAGCGCATTTATGGACTTCGACTTAATTAAGGTCCACGTTGAAATGACTCGCATTCGGAGTGCTTTGTGACGAGATAGTAAACTTAAGAAATTCATCGTGTTGTTATGCCAAAAATTCAAATTTGAGACACCTGTGGCACTGGAAAGTTGATCTTAACGTGAAGTCACTCGGTGAAGCGTCGGTACTCGCATGTCCAGCCCCTAAAATGTCTTCATCGCCGTGTGTTGAGGATCTATGAAGAGCCGGCCTTTGAGTGCCACTCTGCCTTGAGGAAACATTGATGTAAGCCATATAAAGGTTGATTTTGAATATCATATCCAATGGTCCAATGGTCCAAATATTTGATGACGATGAAGCATAATTGAGGTTTTGCGCCCTTAATGTGCCGAATTATCTCATCCTTCAGCTCTTGAATTGTTGCTGACTTATCGATGTACACCTTTTCTTTCAAAACTCCAACGGTGTCAAATCACATTATCTTGGCGGCCAATTGACATCGCCACCACGTGAGATGAGTTGTCGCGCAAAAGAGCCATTGTTTCGTTAGCTCTGTGACAAGTGGCACCGTCCTGTTGAAACCACATATCGGTTTTTCGACAATCACCGCCCAAATGCGGCACTTCTGCTTATTGACGAATCCACCGAGGTGAAAATGTGCCTCATCACTGAAGATGATTGATCATCCACTGTTGCAATTTCTTGCCACCGTTCTGACCATTGACGACGCTTGAAATGGTCAAGAGGCTTTAGTTCTTGAGTCAATTGCACCTTGCAAGCGTGTAAATGCAAGTCTGTATGCACAATGTTCATCAACGACGAGCGTGAGAGGTGCAATTTTTGGGCACGACGACAAGTTGAGGTGGACGGCTCTTTAACCACACTATCGCGAACACCAGCAATATTTTTTGCAGTACGAGCTGTACGAGCATGCACTGGTGTTTTCACATCTCCAACAGACCCGGTTTGCTCAAATTTTTGCACGATTTTTTCCGATTGTACGCACATTGACCGAACAAATCAAAAAGCGCATTTTGATTTGAACTCCCATTTTTATAATAAGCCTGAATAATTTTAACGCATTGCTCGATTGTGTATCTTTCCATGGTTCAAACTTAGTTAGTCAGAAGTGGAGAAAAAAAACTTGACGCTTAGGTGGTGGCCCGTGGCGTTGTGGGTATGTGCGTCGACCCCAACCTAGACGTCGTAGGTTCGATTCCAGCTCTGAGCGACACAACTGATCTTCACGACCCCACCTCTTTCGAGTCACTGACAATGCTCAAAGAGTATTCCCTGTCTACAAACTTGGCCATTCGGAGTCGCCATAAAACTGTAGGTCCCTTCCACTCGTGTGAGAACAATAGCACGCACAACACGAGTGGTTGCTGAGAAGCTAGACCCTGGCCCCCTACGGGCTGTAGCGCCACCCATATTAGGTGTGGTTCACATTCAACATCGGCCCTTAAAATTGAACCACCCTTTAGAATCAAATTGCCTTGCGGACGGCCTACAGCGGGTGCATGACATGGAAAAAAGTGGTCTTGGGTCTCAAGGGTTCGAAGAGGGAGTCTCCTTAGCCACCCCCATTTTTGATGTTGCATTGCAACATCTCGCTTATCACGGCACCGCCATACTGAAGCGGAGGAGATCTTCCTCAGCTCTTCGTGCGACGGAACGGTCGTGGTTGAGTCGCCCACCCACAGTTGAGCTGGCGATGTGATACAGGATCGGTACCGCATTTTCATTCTGTATCAGACCGTGCTTATCGTAATGGAGGAAGGCTTCTGGTGGGACGAAGCCGTTATGACGTACCCTCTCGTGGTACTATGGATTAGGGTGGTAAGCTCCCGAGATCAGGTTATTAACCGAGTTCATCGCTCTCGCAGTGTGACCTCGAATCAACTTCAACAGGATACTGTCCACTCGTATCAGGTTCACCTCATTGGATGAGAATTTTATGTACTGGGACTCTGGTGTCCTGTAAAGGCGAAGGCAAGCCCTAAGACAAGCCCCCTCAAACACCCGAATCTTTTCCATCAAGCTTGCGCTCACGTTGAACCACACGGGACAGCCATATGTGAGCATTGGCCGTATGAGGGCCATGTAGCAGATTACCTTTACCCTTGCATCGAGTTTGGCTGTTGTAAAACAGTCTCTTTGTAGGGGCGAAAGAGCCTCGGGCCCTGGCCAGAGCAGCATCTACATGTTTGTTAAAATATAGATACTGATCTAGCCAGATCCCCAGGTATCTGACTACAATCCTTTGCGCCAGTGGTTGCCCGTGCCGTCCAACAATTGAGATCTTTCGCCAATTCTTTTTTCTATCCGCGGAAGCCTTATACAACGGCGTCCTGAACAGAATAGTTTCCGACTTCTGAAAGTTGATATTCAACTTCCAGTCATCGCAGTCTCTCATGGATGATGTCGAAGTCACCTTGCGCGAGCGTAGTGCTGTCCTCGATATTTTTGCCTCAGCTGTACACGTAAGAAAGTCCCTAATGACGGCTAATTGCAGACGTCTTAAGTTGCAGAGACTGACAATGACATTTAAGCCTTGACTTCAAATAGCTGTCGAGCTTATTTCAGCGCCTATGACGAGGTCTTTCGCAACAATTTCAATGACAATGCAGTGACAACTGCAATTTGGTGAAAAATGGGCAGATTTCTCGAGAGCTCAGTTCAGTTGTCCTTACTGTTGCATGGCCTCGCATAGATTGTAGCTCATAACGATCGCACAAGCATCGTCAATACGGGCGGCACATTGATTGATGACTACTTAGGGCTCAACTTGGAGAAACCTCTCGACCCATAATTTGCACAATTGACCAGGATCTGCCACTGGGTCATGGGAAAACTGCCACATGTCCCCACAAACGAACACGACCAAATCCTCCCACACACCGGCCACATGTGCTCTCCCTTCCCATCACGATTGCACAATCATTTTCGAACATTTACCGATTATTCAACGCATCCAACAACAAACACTTCTCCCCGAACCATCGACGATGCGTTGCTCCATAAGCAAACAGTGACTTCGACAAAACAAACCATCCTCCATCCTCCGTGCCCAGGCCTGTTGCTTCACTTTGCGGCTCATTAACAATGTAACACACCACGTACTCCCAACAATAGCCCGGGCTGGAGAAAAAAAGAAACGAAAACATTCCACGAGACGAAATACAGGAAAAACTCATTTAAACTTATCCCGGACAACGGCGCGCAATCCATGGAGTGCTCGATTAATCACCCAACGATTATGCATCAATCAAACAAACGCCCCATCATCCATCAGCGATCATAATTCCTCATTTCGTAGCCAAATGAAATGATTAACCGCACCGAACCGCCGCGACGGGGTGCGGGACAGAAAAAAATGAGTCGAACTTTAAAGTCAATTAACCACGGCCATGATATGCGTGATTGATCAATTATTCCGCGCGCCCTCGTCGGGGCGGCTTCACTCGCGCCCCGCGTGTCTGATTGCGCTCGACAAACAATGAAACCGATATTGAAAGGCACTTCAAACCGTCGCTCCCTCTCTCCCTCTCGCCGGTGGACACACAACAGAGCGACTGATTACGGACTAGGTCACGCACGGGGTTATCATCGCCGGGCACGAAGCGTCGCGGCGTACCGAACTCAGATGGTGTCACCAGTGCTGGTGAGCGATAAATTCCCCTTTCCGAGCTGCGGACGGTGGCTGGAGGTGGGCAGCAATCGTCTCATAAATTGTCCCAGCCCGAAAATTGTGCGACTCCGGGCGGCGGATCTAATTCACGGAAAACGTGCCCACCCGCTCGCAAAAGGATGCTCTCCTTTGTCCACACACACACGTCACACCCCGGTTGTGGTTTGCTGCCGGAGCTGCAGGCGCTTACACTTGAGGCCCGGCCAGTGAAGGAGCCTCGTTTATGGTTATGATGGCTGGTCATTATACTCACCGAGACAATTGAAATGTCCGTGGAGCGGGCCTGGTGTCACCGATTTCTTCCGGCACTTGGGCTGTGGGTGGCCGAGGATACTGTCACTCCCCGGCCGATGCTTCTGATAAACTGTGTCCAGCTCTGTTGGATTAGCGGACGGAGCCGAGTGAGCTGCAGGCCCTCCGGCGGATGTATGAATGGAAGTCATTATCGGGAATTGGGTGGGATGGATTGAGAGGCACTCGCCGGATGCGAGGCGGTGCAGAATAGTCAATCAGTGGTCTTGAGTGGATTGCGTGTGTGTGTGTGCGGATTGCGGGGGTTTGTCCCTCTAATTCGCAGGGATTCGAGTTGATTTCGGCGCTGTTGTTGGGCGTGTGCATGCCGGCAGCTGCTTAAAGTCTTGACGGCAGTTAAAGCAACAAATTTGATGGACAATGGCTGGGGATTCGGGTTGGGAGTCTTTAAATGGACTGACCGAGCATTGTCGTCCGCATGAAGAATTTGAGAGAATTTCGGACGCAAGCTTGTGCGACTGGATGTCCAGATGTGTCAAATGTGCTGCTTCTGATATTCAGCCTGTGAAGTGATGGCCAAAGAATGTGTTTTCGTCAAAAGCGTCCATGTTCGTACTTCAATCAAAGTGATTATTGCAAGATCTCTGGTCACAAATATTGTACACGACTGGACAGCATAGTCTCAGAGTTATCAATTAACAGCCACTTAATTCAAAAGTGAAAACCTTGAAGTTACCACTGTGGCTATAGTTCACTCAGCTCACTCAATTGGGCCTTAACCGACACAAGCTTACCCCAGATTCCGAGTTTACAGACTAGTTTCATTCATTTTCAGTCAGCGCGTTGCTTGCAGAATTTCTCCACTTTTCTACGGAAACTCCGGTTGGTAAGGGGCTGAGTGCTATGAGAACATTGGTAGGCCAAAGTAGACCCATTGTGGTACCACGCAATCTGGCGGTTTAGCATGAGCCAGCTACAATGCTTACGTTGTTTAGTTCGCAGTAGCAGGCTCCCGATTGCGAGTACCCACGTGTTGCCAGAGAACTACAGTGGTGGAGAAGGTGATTTGTAGCGATGCAGCTTCTGCAGAGGCCATCAACGGCAAATGGTGACTGGACCAGACTTGAAAACCAGATAAAAGCTTATTATCTTTTGCTTTCACTGCAAAGACCGGAAAGATACTCAACCAACAGCGCCATCCAGTCGTACTTACTTACTTCTCAGGCAGACGAACCATGAAGGGTCTGAGCCTGAGGAATTGCTGCCTTCCATCGGTGACGGTCCTGGGCACGCTGCTTCCAGTCATCAAGGCCAAACTGTCTTACATCCGCCATGACTTGGTCTCTGTACCGGCGGTTCGGTCTTCCTCTCCTTCTCGAACCAGGAGGCTCGGATTCGAAGACCCTCTTTGCTGGAGCGTTGTTGTCCATTCGCTCGATGTGGCCGAGCCAGTGTAGTCGACGGATTTTTGCCTTCCGGACTACACTCACTCGTAGACTTCGCGGTTATGTCCTCTCCTCCATTCGCCCTCCTCGCAGACGGGACCATATATCCGACGTAGAGTTTTTCTTTCGAAGGCACCAAGAATCAGCTCTGCGGTCGTATTTAATGTCCAGCTTTCGGCGTCATAAAGCAGGACTGGCAGGATAAGGGTTTTGTAGAGCATGACTTTGGTCCTTCGAGTCAGGAGTTTCGAGCCCAGTTGTTGTGACAAACCGAAGGAGCATTGGTTGCCAAGGGCGATTCTACGTCGTTCACGATGTCATTCGTGGAGTTTACGTTTGCCCTGAGATAGACAAACTCCTCTACTGCCTCGAAACTGTAGCTGGCCTAGCTGGTGTGTGGCGGATCGTTTATTGCTCGACAGCATATATTTTGTCTTGTCCTCGTTGACCTTAAGACCAGCTCGTTTCGCCTGTTCCTCAATTGCCGTGAAAGCTTCCACTAAGGCACGTTGGGACCGCGCGATAATGTCGATGTCATCAGCGTATCCCAACAGCTGGACTGACTTGTAGAAGATAGTGCCTTCCGTGTTGACTTTTGCCCGCCGCACTATTTTCTCCAGTACCAAATTGAAGAAATCACACGACCGCGCATCTCCTTGCCCAAAGCCGGTGCAGGTTTCGAACGGTTCAGAGGTTTTTAAACCGAACTGCACCGTGCACCGCGTATGTGTTAGGGTGGTGCCACACAACCGGATGGGCCATCGCTTCGAATAGCTCCTTGCGATGAATGCTGTCGTATGCGCCTGTAAAATCGATGAACAGATGGTGATTATCGATTTGAAACTCGCTGGTCTTCTCCAGGACCTGCTATAGTGTGAAGATTTGGTCTATAGTCGATTTGCCGGGCCGGAAGCCGCTCTGGTATGTGCCGATTAATAATAATAATATGGGTGGCGCTACAGCCCGTGAGGGGCCAGGGCCTAGCTTCTCAGCTACCACTCGTGGAAGGGCCCTACAGTTTAATGCTAAATCCGAATAGCCAAGTTTGAGAAGCTTTTTCTAGACAGGAAATACTCTTTGAGCATTGTCAGTGACTCGAAAGAGGTTGGGTCGTGAAAATTGTTTTCGTTGCACAGAGAAGGAATCGAACCTACGACGTCGAGGTTGGGGTCGACGCACATACCCACAACGCCACGAGCTACACACAAACGTGCCGATTAGTGTGGTGCAAAATGAGTTTAGCCGTTCACACAGTACGCTCCATCCAGTCGTACAGTGTCCGATTATGATGCGGATTAGTGTCCTGAGCGAAGATTCTCCTTAATCTGAGCAGATATAGTATATTTCTTATTTTTTTGAGGCAGGCGGTGCCTGTTAGCCATTGCGTAGGATGGTCCTGGGCGAAGGTGCTGCCCTTTAACCATTTGCTAGGATGTAGCGATTGGCAAAGAGGGAGAATTTTCCCCTGGTGCTACGGAAGAGGTTGTACCACACCTTGCGAGTTCATCGACGTTGCAACTACCCGGCATGTCGCAATGTGCCGGCACCCACGTGAGGTGTGCTTTGAAGTGCTCAGTCGTCTCTCTGAGACAGTCTGCAAGTAATGAATGTTTCTTGAGACACAGACAATGTCCAGAGGCGTAGTCGCAATCGGCATGGTTGTTCTTGAGCGAGGGCAGAGCCTCCTTCATCGCAATGGCTTCAGCCTGAGAATCCTTGCAGTGGTCAGGAATCTGCAGTGAGAGAGCAAGTAGACACCTACACCTAATCTTTTCGACCCAGAGATACACACGGGATCTTCCAATGTTTTGACTGTCAGACACCCAGTCCAATCTGGATGCTGTGCTGTGGACAGATTCTTCTCATAGACAACTTAGGCGTGGCCATCCTGTGTTGATCTGGTCCCAGTGCCTCGGAGTCGAAGGTAGGCCAAGCCACATCAGGCATTGCACTCGTAATCGCGCTTGGACTCATGTCGCTGTACAGTGAGTGGCTGAGTGGCTGAGTCTTCTCCTCGATTCGCCATTAACCCCCACATGAACCAAAAAGCAGAAGCATTCTGATAAAGAAACCAGCTACATCCGCTTTTAAAAGCCTCCTTGTTCGCGGAAGATGGACTGCCTTATCTTCCAGCTTTGTTATTCAGACGATTCTTGAGCCCAGGAAAGTAGTGATTGCCCAGATGTCTGCCCAGTTTGTGTTTCTGTTGCCGAGATAGACAAGGTGCCTGATGATGGACCACATTGCGTTCCCCATCGTCATCCGGCACAACTTGACAAGTTTGACATGAAAAGTCAAACACACATAGCTCGTCCCTATTCGGCCGAGTGGGATGAGGGGAGTCATCAAAACCCCTCGTTGGACACAGAATATGCAAGACTCAATTATTCAGTCAGTCGACTTGCAGTGTGTCTCTAATTGAACCCAACCCTGTCCACGGTGTCCTTGATATGCACCCAGACTCCCATGACAGCAGGTCGGTCGAAATGAATTGGTTGCCTGGCGCAAATCTCATTCTCATCAACATCGCAACTCGCAGCCACCGTATCTGCATCTGTCGCCCGCTGGGCCAGCTCAATAAGTACGGTTCACCAAATCGCATGCAATTAACTCATTAAACAGGATCGCAATCTCGGGTCGCATCCACTAACCCGCCACCAGCCACCAGCCACCCAGTCGTCGGGGGCACAGAAAATTGCCATCCTGTCGCCTTTGATGCCCGTCGTCGTCATCACCATCATCACCGCCGTCGCCGCATACCATTCAACGAAGGTCAAAGATCCTAGTTGCCACCGTCACCGATTGGCATGCATCCACTATGCACGTTGGTGTGTCGCATATCCTCGGCTCGTTTCCTTCAGCCGCACAGCCCACCTAGACGGTGCTGGTGAGCACCCCTCGCCGCGCACACGTACGCCCGGCACGGTGTACATCTCTATTTGCGCCTCCTCTGACATTTCTGCGCGGCGGGCCGGGAGACTGCTGCCTCGCTGTTGATTTGAAACCCATCACCGGCTGATTAAGCACTACAGACACGTAGACCCCGAGCCGTGTTGTTGGAAAGGGAAGTAGCTGCCCGCAGATACACGAGATGCATGCACACACACCCGACCGATGACACAGTCCCTCCGTCGGCCGGCGAGCCAGAGCCAGAGAGAGCTTAATTAGCATGCCTTGATTACCGTGTAATTACACCGAAACGACACGGAATTTTTAATCAATATTTCGGCCGGTGCCGTGTGGATGTCGCTCCCCGGGCACAGGTGCCGCAGATGACTCTCGCTGTAATCAGATCCCGTGCCGGAGCAGAGGGGGAGGGAGGCCCCTGCCCTGATTTTCGGGAGACAAGAAATGACCGAAAACGTAAGTGCCTGCCGTCGCGTACGCACTTCCCGACTGAATTTCATCGAATTTACGACGACGGCGGCCGGGGAGATGATAAAATGCGCGCGGATTTCCACAGAGTATCTGCGCTGCACTTAAGCACGACGTCATTTCGTCATATTTACGAGCAATTTAAGCCCTCAACAGACACAATGCCTGTTGGCACTGGCGAAACGAAGCCGAAACGTAGGCCCGTCTGGGCCGTGAGTGCGCGTCGAGTGTGTCTATCTATAGACGCAGTCCCCTGTGCAGCCATCAAGCAGCCGTTTTGCGTGAACGGAATATTTAATGCGAAAATAATTAAAATTATGAGCAGAGCCCTGGTAGCGGCAAGAGGACTCCACTCGACGCGAAGGCACTGGAGACAGCGACGACACTGTGTGTGCCAGTGGATCGATGATTTCGGCATTCCTCCACCGCGGCCGTGTCGTGGGTTGACACACGGACTGCGAGAGCCGTGCCGCCTCCGCCTTGCGAGGCGCGGTGCGGCGGATCCCTTCGCCGGGGGGAATGGGCGATTGCACCATTCCCAGAAGTCAGCTGAAAGAGATCCCAGCTGGAAACTGGCGAGGATAATTGATCGTTTGCGCGGCGGAGCGCGCTCGTTTGTCATGTGCCTGGGTGTGAACGCTGCAGCCGCCCGTAGGTGAGCATCGAAGGCGGCCGCTCGATATCTTCGTTTCGATTCAAAGTTCATGATTGTGGCGCACGATATATGCCCCAGTAAGCAATTCATTATTTCAAGTCATATTGCCCGCCTTGCAGCTGGAGCTTCGGGGTACGGCCTCTAAATCTTGTGTGGGAGATCCTCTCGAAGGAGGAGGATGCACTCCTATTAGCTGTGCGCCATCTTTGGATTCAATTTGGAGGTTTTATTGCATCTTGACGCCTTAATGGTGTTCAGATCGGTATCTGCGCCGCTTGCGATAGGTCAGCACTCGATCGAACCCGGTGCCGGTGCTCGCGCTCGGTTCCCATGCATGGACGCCGCATGCATTTTATTTGAATCAATTAATTTGAGATCGCCAGATAGTGACGGTGGTAATCGATTGGAATATAGTGGGAATCGGCGAGAGTCAGGCGGTCGCTCGGGTCGCTCGGCGGACGACGGAGGGCGATTGGCGAATTATTCATGAGAGATCCCCGCAGCGAACAGATGTGTGCCGGGGAATGACAATCCGACGCATAACGCCGCGGTTAACGTGCGAACTCATGTTGCGACGGAGCAGGTTCGCGCAATTTGCGAAATGAAAATTATAGGTTGGCTGAGGAGAGCAGTACTGGCGAAGCTCTCAGTCGGGCCGAGGAGATGGTGAGTTATGCTGACGCACTCTTGGGGAGTGCTTGCCGGCGTGAGTGATGGGATGCGAGAGGACGCAGCAGTTGGTTGGTGACTGTGGTGGATTATGCAACGCATGTGGGTCTTGCCTTTTGAACTGCTGATCGGTGCTGTGTGCGGCGGGCCAAGGTTTACAGCTTGAAAGGCAAAGACTCAATTCAGACCATCGCCGCTGTGAATCCTGTTTTTCTCACTGAAGTGGTGGATTTGCACACGTAAGGGAAAGGAGGTTAATCAGTCTGCTCTAGAGAAGCGTTCGGAAAAGATCACTGACGCCATGACTTAAATGGTTCAGGAGGGCTTAGCTAAAGGGATCAGTTGAAGGAAACTTGGAAGGTTTTGGCATTTGAAGGGAAAGGCGAATTTAAACCAACACAAAAGTGGCATTTGGAGTCAAAGTGAGTCACTGGATGGTGAAATTCATTTGCATTGTTTTTGTGCTTTCTTCGGTGATGCAGGAGAGTCTACAGACGAGACTTCACTTGGATGGGAAACAGAGAGACTGACGTTGGGTCTCAGCCTTTTTGAGAAGGCTATCTACAAATACGTCGGATTTCGTCCCTTTTTCTCCTCAAGTCATAACACAGGCTCGCGGATCCTTGTCCGAAGTCAGCAGTCTGCATGTGCAAACTTGTGGTTTCCGGATGAATTGGCAAGCAAGCCCTTATCTCGAGTCACTGGCATGGCTATGTATAATCCATATAAGACTGTATAGTGGTTGGTGTAGAAGCTATGTCCAACATCACCCCAGAATGTAGCAGATTCCACCAAAAAGGCCACATCCTAGAGTGTGTTATCTTTGAACACCTAAAGCGGCATTTGTGTAAAGTGCAGACATGGTCGTTCATTTATGATAATCTCAACCTCGTTCAACAGTGCCACGATTTATGGTTCGATTACTCCATGCAACTTAGCCCCAAAATTCAACTCATATCATTCTCGCGAGAATCGAAGAACACTCCTTGCTCATCCAAACGTTTACCTTCGACACTCAACAAACTTGGTTGCGATTAGTAGGCCATTAGCAGATCTTTTCAGCAAGAATTCATACTCCGGCCAGTAGATGTGTATGATTCATGTGCACCTACAACCCGGTCAGTCTCTTAGGCTGTTTCGTTTTCAGCCAACTTGGCGGTAAAAGAGTTTTTCTATCTCGGGGTAAGCGTGAGCTCAAGAAATGTCAGCAGACGAAGAATCGTCCTTGGCACCACCTCTTCTTTTTCTTCCCCTTATGGCGCTTCAGTCCGGAGTGAACCTGGGCCTCAGTCAATAAGCCTCTCTAGCTGGCACGATCCTTAGCCAGCTGCCTCCAATTTCGCACTCCAAGATGGTTGAGGTCCTTCTCAACTTGAGTGCGTCATCGGCTTCGTGGCCGTCCTCCATTGCGTTGTCCCACTGGTTCGGAGTCGAAGACTCTTCGGGCTGGGGCAGTGTTGTCCATGCGCTCAACACGGCCTAGCCATCTTAGGCGTTGAATCCGTAGACGCCTGTGCATTTTATGGTTGAAACTTCTTCTCCTGATCGTATGCACAACTTTACTCTCGACTCACAAAACATTTGCATATTTATCAAACCATCACATTCTCGGCCTTTAACTGTTCACCCCGCAATCCCTACAAATTTGTCTCCTCGAAAAGAAGGACCACATATTCACTTGAACACAATGTTTCTGCTACATTCAATATGATGTTCAAAACTCAGGCGTGGTCAGCAATTTACGCATTCCCCTCTTGAGCCCACTTAACTTTGTTCTATCTTCATTCCTTCATGTATATAGGGAGGAGTAAGTCCCAAGACTGAATGCCTGAGTTGTCTTCATTTGCTGATTGATTTCTAACCACGTTATGAGACACGTCTACATAGCGACGCCATATATTTACGCTAGCTGATGCCCACGACTTCGTTCGCGTGATTATCGCAGTTGGATAAATAGTATTACTGTGTCGATCCTTGAGCTTACTCTGTACTCTTCGCAAAAACGCATGAAAGTTAAACATTTGATTTCCAGAAAAAAGGTTGTAGTGAGGCAATCTTAATAGATAGACCTATGCTGTGAAGAGCTATTATTAGAACTTTTAAAAACGATCAATTCCATCCCACATGACTTCTGTGTACCATTTACGGAGCGCACACAACGGAAGCTCTCTAAAAGGAAACAATTTTTCCCCAGTTTTGCAACATTTTTCATTGATGTTTCGCTCCTAGTGGTCGCAGCGTGATGCTCCTGTCAAACAAGCAGTTCATGATATTAGCGCGTTGAAACAAACAAGCTATTCACCTTTATAATGTTAGTGCAGATTTGAAAGAAGTCCGCTTATTTGGTGACAAAAATCAGTACCCGGAGCGTTAGAAAATGTTTTTAACTTACTTCCAACTTATACGCACTCATGCTCCTCGTAGATGTACAGATGATAATATGGCTACTGTGGGCGCATCATTGGACCATCTTCGAACATGAGTCTGGGAACAACGTTTCAGTCAACGGTGGGAGTTAGAGAGTCCTGTTAAGCGGTTTCTTCTACTCAAATTGAAGACATGGATTTGACCAACGTCTGGTTCATGCAGAACGGTGCGCCATGCCAGAATCGAGAACCAAATTCCCGAATCGTGTTGTCAGCCTCCTGAGGGATGTCCATTGACCACGTCGGAGCTGCGATTTGGACCAGAATGTGCTACTGCCAAGCTGGTCGAGACAGCTACTTGAACGATCCATGGAAAACATTGAATGCTATGCATTTGGTTGCATTTTTAAAAGAAACTTGTGCTTGGCCCACTCTGTACCGATGTACGGACAATTTAGTAAAAAGTCACGTTACGGCATGTGAGACCAATCGCTGATTCCTTCGGTTCAAGAATCGAGTGGACAACCGAGTCGGAAAACGAATTTTATAAATGGCTTTGATCGTTGCAGCTGTCTTTGCTTTCGGGGACACGGTGACTTTCAAAAGCGGACGGAGCTTGTTTTTTCATGAGATGAGGATGAGAAAAACCTTGATTGCTATTGGCGTTACTGTCGAATGGAGGAAAATACTCTTGATTTCTCCCGAATATTACTCAGCGACATGAGTTCAGTGGCGATTATGGATCTTATGCCTGATGTGGCTTGGCAATGACCAGCCTTTAACTCCAAGACAGTGGGGCCAGCACAGCAAAGGATGGCCACCTTTAAGGTGCCGCAGAAAATTGGAGAAAAACCACACGCAACCTGCTGTGCGAAGCTGGATGCAGCTAGTTCAAGATCGCGGAACTTGGAGAAGATTTTTGGTTGAGGCTTATGTTCATTAGAGACTATGGTGGCACAGAGAAAAGGAGTAGTGGGACGTGTACCATATGTGTACCCAGAGTTAAACATTCTGCCAACATGCCCAACTTCAACCCACCTACTTTTGTTGGAAGCGAATGGACACTCTTAATAGAAATGTTTCAGATGTCTTCTCTAATTTCGCACGCCAATTGGTTGAGGTCCTTCTCCACTTGAGTGCGCCATGGGCTTCGTGGTTGTCCTGTATTGCGTTGTTGCACTGGTTCGGAGTCGAAGACCTTTCGGGCTGGAGCAGCGTTGCTCATGGGTTCTACATGGCCTAGCTATCCTAGGCGTTGAATCTGTAGACGCCTGACTAGACTCATATCACTGTACAGCTCGGACAGTTCGTGGTTGAAAGATTGAACGCAGGACTTTTCTCTCGAAAAGACCAATAGCTTCTTCATCCTCTTTTGATATAGTACAGGCTATAAAAAAAGGTACTGTAGCCTGTCAATCTCAACAGATGAGCATATGCTTTAACTGACTTTTCTTTAGACATTTTAAAGAGGAACAATTCTGTCGTTTAAATTTTTTGCGTAACTAAAACCGTTTAGGCTATGCACGCAACGGAAGCTCTCAAAAACGTGTGTTTTTGCAAACATTTTCTTTGATGCTTCGTTCCTATTGTTAGCATCGTAATGTTATGCAGCCTAAAGCCTTCCTCGAAAAATAGAGTACCCAACGCGAGAAGTTTTCAATACAATCCAGTACTTCACGAGATTCACGGCATAATGCAACTACAGGTTTAAAACATCGCCTCTCCATGGATGAGTCTATATTTTCGTCCCGCCTGACTTTGGCTACAATGGGCCCAACAGAAATCACAGGCTTGACGCCTTCCTTCGCAGGATAGATAGAACAACAGACCAGTGGTCAACAACCCCTCCTTTCCCACAGCACTTTGCTCGCTCGCGCCATCGAAGCACCAAATTCAATTCAATTCCACACAAATCTCAGCCGCACATAAAATCCCCGCCATCACTCGCCACGCACCATCAAATCGGGTCCAAGGCGGTCCGAGGTCCGCGGCCCTCCGTATCACCGTATCACTGTATCACCGATGCCAATAATGATAACGCCACCTCACACATTCGAGACGAAACAGAAATTTTATCTGAAACCAAATAAAAACCTAATACTCCTCCAAAGTGCACATAAAAGTGTTCTTTGTTTGATGAATCCCAAAATCCATTCCGTTTGCTTATCGGCAACCGATGCCCCTCGGACCGATGATCCGCACCCACCCCCGAGATGCGAGAGCAGAACATCAAAGCCAGACGATATTTCACACCCATTAGGACGGCTCTCCGGTTGACGGGGCCTGCCGCACACATATTGTTTCAATAAAACGACAGATTTTCAACAAACAACTGTCGGTCGGTTTATTAATGACAAACAAGGGAGCCCGGGACCCCGTGCAGCACAGCGGACGGGGAGTAACCCTTTTCTTGGCGTTGCCTGTGCTCGTGTGCGTGGATCTCTTTCACTTTAATGTACTCAACTGGATTGGGGAATGTCAAGTGCAAAGTGCCACAGCCACAGCCACAGCGACAGCAACAGACGACGCGAGGCCAGATCGAGCTCGAGAGCGCGCAATCATAAAATTTAAAACCGAAAACTTAATGGCCGTCGAGTTTAAATGGCGCTCTGTCCATTAGCTGCCCGCAGCTGGCGCAGGGGCAGGGTGACACTGGAGACAGTGGTGACAATCCTTTCGGTCCATCGCCCGTAAAGTGGTTTGTGATTGCGGACAGCGCCCGTCCCGGTGGCGGGGGGTCAGGCTGACATTGTTGTGTGCGCCATTAAAGTCAATCAAAACATCTCCACGTCTTCTGGGGCGTTATCACCGGAGGAGGCATCTCGGCCCGGACTCGAGTGAAAGTGCGCGAGATACGCGCAATCGGAGGAGACCGTGTGCGTGCGTGCGTGCGTGCGTGAGTGGCTCGTACAGTGCGCAACCTTTTAATCTCGAATAAAATGCTTAATTTTATTGCCGCCATTACTCTCCACTCGGATGCAGTGTCCGATGTCGCGTTAGCAATTCATTTTCGATTTCGATAATCTTTGAGATGCCCGGGTCGGGTCGGACCTCGTAAGGGATACCCTCGCTACGGATATCAGCGTCAGCATCAGCATCAGCATCGCTGATCTGCTTTGCTTTGTCTGGGGTCGTAAATTCTGTTTTGACATTAATTGATTCTTAAATGTATCTAGATACTTTTCGACCGTCCGGCAGTGTCCCCTCCCCCGTCTGACAAAAGATGAAGATGGGGTGGCCGGCTGCCGGACTGCCGGACTGCGTAAGGCGATACCGGGTAAGGCGCTTGGACGCACTCCATCCCTGCGATATGCCTACCTACTCACTTTTTCCGCCTCCCTCCAGTGAAAGCCGATAATAATTTTCCTCACAATTCAACATGGATTACCCCGTCCTTGGGAGCGGACCGGCCGTCGGACGGAGAGGGGGCTTAAACGCTGTTTTCTTTTTGTTGCGTCGTTTTTTTTTTTTTTTTTGCAAACGCTGTGAAAACGTCGTGCCAACTCGTTGGAGTTATTTATTTAATTTTTTTTTATTGGACTTACGAGGGTGACAAGTGTGATTCGATTCGATATGGGCTCTGTGTGTATGACTTGTAAAGTTTTATTGCGGGAATAAGGTGGACGGGGACGTGCCGGCACTTTTTATTGCAGGCGGGCGGCAGTGTTCGCTTGGAGATGGCTGGGCCCTGCTGCAAGGGGAAATTATTTACGATTGTTATGGGAAGAAAAGTTTTAACTCCTCAAACAGATGGGGGGAGGGCGCTATGACTTTTATTTTTCCACACGACTTCTTGGAAAGGAGGTGGTGATGAGGGTGGAAGTGCTCTGATAAGACGTGCATGTGGGAAGTTAATATTCATTGCTTTCCATCGGGCTTGGCAGGTGGATTGAAGCAGTGCCGACAGTACGTTGAAGCGACAACACTAAATCAAAATCGTCGCGAAAGCACGCGGAAGTAAAGCCGAGATGTACTCCCCTACCATTGCCAGCGTCAAGGGACGACGCAAGCAACAACTAGCTTAGTTCAATTTTATGTGTCCACTGTTCCATCAAGAATGCATTGGAGTTCGAGCCATCAGCCGACTTGAGTTCATGGCTAGTTTCTGCAGCAACCACTTCTGTTGCACGTGTTCCATCACGAGTCATTTGGCAGCATCGGAATTTGAGAAGGTTTTCCTCTAAACAGGAATAATTTCAGAGCATTGTCTTCCCCTTTGATTGGCGCTACTGTCCGGGATGGACCTGGGCCTCAACCAACATGCCTCTCCAGCCAGCAGAGCATTGTAAGCGTTTCAAAAATGGGGTGCCTTGAATACACTTCAATACCCCGAACCATTACTTGCTACAAGAAAAGATTCGAGTTATCAAGACTTTGAATTACGAAGTGCCAGTGTTTGACTGTACTTCAAAATATTCTCTATTCGGGGATTGGACTCAGACTCCCTAACGAAGAAGTCGACAAACATAGGTTCACACAACACTACGGCGTGCCTCGGCGTCGACATCAGCTAGTTCACTGGGCTGTAATCCCGAGACAGTATTCAGAACACTCTGCCATTCCTCCCTTAGTCCAGCTAAGAACGAAGACATGCTGCCGAGAGTACTCTAATATGCAAAGAAAATAATCGCATGAAACATAGACGGCCCCGAGAATATGAGCAAAAAAGAGCACAGGGAAGAGCATGGGTACCAAGGCAGAATCTTGGGGTACATCAACTATGGAAACTTAAATCCGTCACTTGGTTACGTATTTGGGTCCTTTTAAGTGCTCATTAGCTTTATGTTAGATTTGGTAGTCAGGCCGCCATAAAATCCCTGGACAATGTCATGTTCTACTCTAAAACATCTCTTAACGAGATGGCCGAGCATTTCAACATTCACATCATGTGGGCGCCGGGACACTGTGACAAACCAGGAAACTGCAAAGCGGACGAACTCGCTAGGTGTGGTACAACCTCATCCCTATCGATAGCAGGGGTACCGCATTCCGTGCCAATCGCTATAGCCTACCATCTTCTAAAGATTCACACAATTGCTAGAAGGCACCACCTGCCTTAAAACAAAAGAAATCTGGCCATCACTTAACCTAAAACGGTCACTCAGTCTACTTGGACTCAGCAAGCCTTCGTTAAGGACCCTCATTGGAGTCATAACCAGGCACTGTGTAATTGGCACTCATGCTCGCAGGATGGGTGCTCCATATAATGATTTTTGCAGAAGCTGCATGGATAAAGGGAGGAAGAAAATACTCATCACTTTCTCTGCTCCTGCAGTGCTCTTGCCAGTCGTAGGTTCCTGCACCTAGGAGCCTACTACTTCAGCGGCCGTAACGAGCTAAAAAGTGCCAGCATTGGCCAACTAAATCGGTTCATCAGCAGCACCAACTGGTTCCAGCGTTAGGAGCAGTCAATCCGCGTGGTATCACAATGGGTCTATTCTGGCCTAAGTGTGACTGCTCTGCAGCAGTCAGCCACTATAACCTAACCTAACCTAACATAGATTCGGTAATAGTGACTGACTGTAGAAGACAGCCATGCTTAGGCCATTAGTTGTTCATGCCTAGACCATAGTTGACCACGCTGATTGACTTCTTCTGACACTTTTACCAGTTTGAGCTTGCAATGAAGCGATGGAGCTGACCTATGCTGGCGGAGTTTAGATCGTTGAGACTGTTGTAATAGTAGGCTCCTACATAGGTGTAAGAACCTATGACTTGCCAAAGCGCTACACGAGCCATCTGCTGGTGATCTGTGGTTTCTACCTCCTTTTCATCCATCCAAAAATCGTTATATGGACACCCATTCAGCGGATTCATTAGCTTTGGCATGGGAGAACGCGAAGGCGAACCACACCGGTGCCCATTGCAACTATAAAGCATCTACCGCAGACAAGACAAGATCAAGCAAATCGTCCATGGTCTACAGGCACACGATTCCTCATAGGCCTATGCTTTACCCAAAACGATCACTTGATCTGGTCTAATTTGTAATCCCTCATTGGTGCCACTGGAAATGAGGCCTCTAGGATAGGCCACCCTTACAATAACTTCTGCAGGAGACTTAGGAACGAGGATGAGGAGGAAACCATTGCACCCCTGCTAGAAACTCCAGTGGTCTCGTTCTGGAGACCCACCACTTTAATAACTTGGCTTAACTAAGCCATCTCAGAGTCGCTTCATTAAAGGATTCGCTTGGTAGCACAATGGGCCTATACTATCCTATGTGCGGCTGTTCTCTGCGCGTACAGCAGTCAGCCACTTCAACACCAACTCAAATCGCAATCCTTTGCGGGGAGCAACTAGAGCTTCCGAAGTTCGTTGTGCCATCACCAAAGAAACACAGAGGTCTGCGATTTGGTTGTAAGATTGTGGAGCGCTCTAAGAGCATCCCGCAGGGAAAACTTTGCGAAACCAAAATCAGTCGCAAGCCTACGCAACCAACGTAGTTCAGAATCAGCCTCTACGGGGTCCGCATAGAGGTAAACCAAATCGGAGGAGCTATTGTTCAACTTGCCAAAGAGACTAAACTTTACTTAAGGTGGCGCTACAGTCCGGGGTGGACCTGGGCCTCAACCAACAAGCGTCTCCAGCCAGCCCGATCTTTAGCTAGCTGTCTCCAGTTTCGCACGCATAGTTGGTTGAGGTCCTTTACATTTGCGTGCGCCACCTGAGTCGCGGTCTTCCTCTACTGCGCCGTCCCTCGGGGGTGGATTCGAAGACTTTTCGGGCCGGAGCATTGGTTTCCATCCGCTCTACATGACCTAGCCATCTCAATCGTTGTATCTTCACTCTTCTGGCTAAGTCGATGTCGCTGAACAGCCAAAGAGACTAAAACTAGACTAAATTAAAGGTACTGCAATTGATGCCACATGTGGAGTGTCTTTTGAAGAGATATGCGATTGAATGCCATCCCAGTGAAGTCTAGGGAAGGCCTAGTAGTAGCTTAGAAGTTCTACGGTAGAACCTACATAGTTCTCTCTCAGTTGTGTACTTTTTCCCACCTAATTGGACGGATGTTGTGATTCAAGCTGTCTGGATGACCAAGGCTTTTCCTGGAATGTCCTCGGCTGCTGTGCGTGGAACTCCTATTCTGGCACACCTCTTTGTGAGGATTACTGAAAGGAAAGCTCACAAAAGAGGCATCAACATTTTCGCATCACAGACATTTCTGAGTTGTGACGACACGGCACGAGAATAGCTGCATTTATGTGTTCTCCTCCCATCGTCTTGACTTCTTCATCTTTAGGCCACCGATTTCTGACATAAGTCGAGAGTATTTTTAACGTGCCGGCCAATCATTGGCAAATTTCACTGTGGGCCTTGCCACAATAGCGTAGTCAAATTTAGCGTTGACCACCGCCCTGAGGAGGCAACTACCATCCCAGTAGCAATTTAGGGACGCTTAAGAGCGACCACAAACCTTTCTGAGGGCGAGGGTAATCTACCAATTGCTGACAGTGGACAGTATTTTCAACTGACGACTTTCCGTGAATGTCTTCAAGACGTTGTAGGTTCGACTTCTACGTCACTTTCGATACCCGACGTGAACGCCTTGGAACTGCTCCAGCTCTCTACACTCTCTGACCGTATAGAAGGAAGTTGGGGCTAGACAGAAGGTGGCTGGTAGGGTCCCTCACTCGTGAAAAAAAACGGAAGAAGCGCAACACGAGGGATTGCTGTTGATGCTAGGTCATGGTCCAGTAACCAAACTCACTGATGCAAGGGATCCTGAAATCCTGCCTACATCTGCAGTAGCGACAGAATATCCCCAAATTTCGTTCAAAGGGGTGCAAGAATGCACCGCATGCCAGTACAGCCAGAGAAAGACTCTCCTAGTTGGGCCTTGTCTCTGCAAGTAAATCGGACGTCATTTGCCTCCATCTGTCCACCATTGAAAATGTCCTGACTTATTTTCCAAACTAGCTTGCCAATCAAGTTTCTTCACAAGCATACGTCTCTAGCAAGGTCCGACAGTTGGAACTCGAAATTAGAGCAAACTTTGCATGTTTCCATGGCAATTCTCTACGTCTTGCTCCATTTTTTGTAAACTGCTTTCAAGAATTAACGCCAACTTATAGCGAGTGCCACAATGGGCCTACTCTGGCTTAAGTGTGACTGCTCTGCAGCAGTCAGCCACTACTACCTATAGCGAGGGTCACTAGCTTCGTTTGGGCAGCCCCTACGAAGTCAAAAAGAATGTGCATCGAAGAGGATACACCTTTACATCTTAAACCGCTGCCATCGCTAAGCAACAGCGATTATCTCACAGCAACCACCTTCAACTGAGGTCACGAGCCAACCTGTGCTCTCCGACGAAGCCCCAGACCGAGCAAAAAACAAATCAAAACCGCCTCGCAACTTCAGACAATTTGTCAATAATCCATCCAAGGGCGCTGAGCTCTGGCAAATTAAAAAGTTTTCCCACAGCCAAATCAACTCGAAATATCTTTGAAGTTCCATCCCCTCCCACTGCCTGCCCCACCCCATCAACGCGACTAAGACAAATTATGTTAAATCCCATAAAACTTTGTTCAATATTGACTTAAAGCTCCACGCGGAGAAAAAAATCGCGTATATTTGAACGTCTAATTAGTTTGGTTGGTTCTCCCTAATGACTTTCGATTTTCAGGCATCCAGATCCGTCCGCGCGCTCCTTCCGAGGCCGATTTTTGCGCGAAATATTGAAAAGAAAATTAAAATTTTCCGCAGCATCTGTTCGTCCCACTCCTTGAGAGCCCGATGAGAGCAGAGTGAGCCCCTGACTCACTGTTGAATGCACGTATTAAATTCGCCGAAGAAGCAGAGAAAAAAGAAACCACCATCTCCAGCTCGTTCGAGGATTACTTTGCGGGTTTCTCCGCGTGCGGTTGCTTCCGTTTGTGCCCCAATCGAGGATGAGGGACTAATTAAATTTTCACTGTAATTGAATAAATTCCGCGTACGTTGCCGCTGCCTCGGCTGAAGGACAGAAAGGAACGAGGACAACGACAGATGAACACAGCACCAGGCAAAAAAGAGAAAATAATGCTTAACTAAGCCCTCTTTAGATGCCATCAGTGGAGTGAGCTCTGGCAAAGAGGAAAAGATACAAATCCTCTTACCCAAAGGAAATTAATTTTGCTCTGAAACAACACACACACACATACACCCACACACGCGTCGAACAGACGCACGGTCCTGAAACGCGTTTTGATTTCGAATGGAATGGTGTTCTGCTGCTGGAGGGGGATGATTTTTTTTCCCCGTTTTTCCTCCTCTGTCAATGACGAATGCCTTGGCATTCGAACTGAAGGATTCGCTTCCACTTGGCTAGAGTTATTCGAGTGAAATGAAATAGAATCCGGATCCGAATGGCCGTGAGTCAGATGCAAACGGGTGAACGTAAGCGAAAAGCACGCAATTCTGCTGAACACGTGTTCCCCGTCAAAGGCACAGAAGGAAATAGTTCGGATTCCGTGTGCACACACATTCACCTTGTGCGCCCGAGTCTCGCTTTGGTTGGGTCAGAGCCAGAATGCCTGGGCGGATGGGATCTCTGTGTCATTCGGTGGATTTTGGAGAATTTTTTTGTGGGCCCGAGGTATAGGGTGCGTTTGGATGCGATATCGCCTCGCAGCGCAGAGACTCGAGGACACTCGACGAGTCACGACAAATTGGCCATCACTGTGACACCCTCTCGGAGTTCAGACAACAGTTCCAGCAGCAGTCTCCATGTCAGAAGTGCGTCGAAAAAAAATCCCCTCACTTGCCAAATAGGGTGCATCATGATTTCGCCCCGAAGCGGTCTAGTCCACTCGTCTGACTCGGGCGAGGGCTGTTGTTGAAAAATGTTCAACTCAAAAATAGCAGAGGTTGTGAGCAGTTGTGTGTCCTCTTTGAAGTGCGGAAAGGACCTTTGAAAGGAATTCTTGAAATCACGATACGGAGAATGGATAGATTCCTCTTGAGAGCGGAGTGTGACCCGACACAAAAAAAAAAAACACAAGAGTTCGTCTCTGCGAGTGTGGATAAATGCTAAATGAGGGAATTTTGTTGTGCGTGCGTTCAGTGTTGTGTCCAATTATCGTAAGTGCCTGTCGTCGGTTTCAAATGGGGACACGGAAGCACAGTCAGGAGGGGAACTTATACAGCCTCTGCCGAATATCCTGTCGTTCAAGTGGTCCTTGCTGGGTGAATGGTTTCATAGGCGACGGATGGACTTTAAGAGTTCAAGAGGACGATACTCAGGCGATGACTTTGTCGTAAAAGTGGGTAGGAAGGGCACAATCATGTGTCAGGGCATAGAGGACGTGCAGTTCGGGAAGTCCTTGTTTACATCCTTGACACAATTGATTTTGCTCACTGTGGACGCTTGAATGACTGATGAGTGGTGACAGCATTCGTGTTTCTTGGTGGGTTTTTTGGTGGCAAGGCATTCGGCTTCCGAGAAATTCCAATGAGATCTTTTCTTTCGAATTATCGCTCAAAATACACTCAAAATGGTTGGTTGAGTGCTGGTGTGGTGGTAGCAAGATGCAACTAATTAATCAGTTTCAACGAAGGCATCCCTTTTGTAAGTGATTTCTAAGTGCACGACTACTAGGTACGAGCTTGTCTTTTAGATCATACAACCTTGGTGGAGCATTAGTGAATCTTGAGCCAAGTCCCACAGGCAACAAACTGTTTCGAATGAGATGAAGTCTCCGTTTAATAAGCAAGTTCTGAAGATTTTTTCGCGTGTCGTATCCATGTAGCAGCGTCCTTCTGATATTGATCATCTTCCAAGACCACAGATGGACGGGTTGGCATTTGTGCAGGGATTTTAACTGGTTAGTCTACACTGATGGTCCCAAAATTGGCATCGTCGAAGCGTATGTGTTCTTAGAATTACAGAACATTTCAAAGCCCTGTAAATAATCCCAGTGTTTTCCAAGCGGAGCCATTCAAAACCAGAGAAGTCTGTTTAAACTTCTGCCGAGACAAAAAGTGGCCGTATGTACTGATAGCCAAGCTGCCATCGAAACGATTGCTTCAGTAGTACGCACTCTTTAGAGGAATGCCGACCAAGTATCATTAGAAAGTCAACCCAAAATATCCCTCAAATGTGTTCCTGGTCACAGCGACATTCGCGAAATGAGAAGGCCACTCAACTGGCTAGGCAAGGACCTGCTTGTCAGTGCTCGGTGCTCGAAAGATGGTATATGCCACAATACAAGCAGTCAAGACAAATGTCTCCACGCATTACCCACTTCCTTAAAACTGCTAACCTCAGATGACTGGCTATATAAAGAAAAATTATGGCCTGAGTATAACCGATCCTTCGGCGAACAGTAGTCTGTACAAGACACTGACCTACATTAGATCATGTCGCAAAACTAGGTACACACTGTACAGTAGTTAGACCTTACAACATTTCTTTATAGCTGTCCGACGATAGCTAGAGGCACACAGCGAGCACTCGGTAGCCGCTTCTTCAACTCACTGGATGATACTTCTACAAGGGACATTAAGGAAGGAAGGAGGATTGTGATGTGGTCACAGGCACAAATGTCTGCTGCCTGATGCCTACCTTATCAGGCTTCATCTAATTGGTATTCTGGCAAAAAATTTACAAGATTAGTCACCATAATTTGGTGAACTGTCGGACTCATAAGAGCTTAAAAGCACATTGAGAATAGAGAATTTTCTCACAAATTCCTAAGAATTTTCCTACGTCGCAGAAGCTACCTACCTTGTCTCCCTAAAGGGAGTTAGCATTCACGAAAATAACATAACCCACTACCAAAGCCTCTAGCCTAGATGTCGCACGCGTCATCAAGTATGCAATTGACACCTGCGTCAATTTCCGAAGTGGGCTCTCAGTCATCCACTTCGGGACCGGCTTGCGGTGTGAACACAACCACGTTCGAAAGCATGTCTCTCTCTGAGAGAAGGACCTTTGACCACATTTCCCTTGTAGCTGTCCGGCACTTGAATGAGACTGGCAGGAGCGCTAGATAGAACTGTCTTCAACTCACTTGATGACATTTATATAAACGAACTTGAGGAACTAATGTCACTTCTAACATCCGTCTCATGTTAAATTATCAGAGCAATGGGATTAAAATGGCGCACAGTGCTATTTACTACTTAGGCTCTCATTGAACTTATTCTGCCTACCTACCACAGATGAAGTAGGCTTGGGTTTCAATTACACAATCATTTCGACATTCTTAGCTGTCATTGTTATTCGAAACGTCCCGTCGCCATACTGATGTTGTTTTTCAAACCAGGGCGTAATTCGAATGCGTACCTCTCTTTGTCGTCGTCGATGGTGACATAGGGGAGATGAGCCTTATTTTGCGTGTGGACACTAGGCCTGTTGGTTTATTCCTCTACAGCACCGTTCAAATAATATGTGTCCCTGGGCCATAACCGCTTTATGCTCAAAAATGTGTCCAAAATTTCAGAAATAAAGCAGCCAAACTCAATTTCTCATACGTTTTAGCTTTTGTCAGAAACTTTAAACTGACGTGCTTAAAAAGGAGACTTCAGCGGTCCGGTCCGGAATGCGTCTAGATGTCTGTGGGGTGGGTCAGAGGTTTGACCTATAACTCGTGTGCAGTTGCAGCGATGACAGACGGGCAGTGGACTGGTCCCCTGACTTGTTTTATAAATATGTTCGTTGGTCTTAAAAAAAAAGGGCGATTTTGTGACTGGCATCAGAACTTGAGGTTTTCCGAAGAGTTCAAGTCTGTGGGACTAGGGAAGTGAGGAGTAGTAGGTAGTGCACACCGCAATCAGCTTGAAATGAAATAGACAGAGAGGCTTGTTGGTTGAGGCTACAGAAAGACCAAGATGAGATACTCCTTTAACTTAGTGCCAAAGTTAATTTTTCTACATGAATGAAGAGGCCACCTGTTCATGGACCACAAGGAATCTGACCATTGCTGAAGACCGTCAGGTGAAGACCTCACGATTCTTCATTGAATCCAGTACGGATCTTTAGTAGTAACCTTCTTTCTTTTTTGTTCAGCCTATTTTAATGTTCTTCGTCTCTTGAGTCTGGAGCAATGAAACGACGATGACGTCCACTATATCCCTTGTCTCTGTTACATTACGGCGCTGATATGAACTGAGCTCATTAATCGAGGCAGACCACGGGCTAAGACAACCACCAACATCGTTATGGAGAATATCCTGCAAAAACACACACGCCAACACCAGAGACAGGAGTCCGTACAACTGTTAGCATACGTCGATGACATTGACGTGATCGGCAGAACTCAGCGAGCCGCTAGGCGTTGTTGAGACGAAAGCGGATAAAATGGGTCTGACAGTGAATGAGGGAAAAATTAAGTATATGCTCTCATCACAGAAGGACGCACAGAGCGTCACAATGGGCAGCACTTTGCGATAGTCAAGGACTTCGTCTACTTCGGCTGTGATGTAAGCAGGGACAATAACATCAGTACCGAGATCAAGTGCAGGACTGTCACTTGACAATCGCTGCTTCTTTGGGCTCAAGAGGCAATTGAGTAATAGAGGCGTCTCTCGAAGAACCAAGCTGGCTCTATATAAGACACTGATCGTCCGAGTCCGAAGTGACCACAGTTTACCACAACTGCAGCAACAGACATCTTTGCAATTTTCGATTCATTGAATTCAATTTTCGATGACTCGGTCAACAAACAAGCGCTCTATCACTGAAGCTGACATTGCTCTTCATCTTCCAAACATTCTAGAGCCCACTCCGAGGAGATATGATCGTCGCTTCATGTGGATCGAGTGGCTTTTGTTCTTCAGTTGGCTTCAACTTAAAATGGTGGGTCCCAAGATCGGGTGCGAGTGCTGGTGACATAAAGTCCACCCTTAAGCGGTACAATTTAAAAGGTCCTTCCTAGACACGTACACTCTGTGTACACATTACACACAACTCGGCTTCTGTCTTCCCTTTTGCTGTCATTATATTATATTTCATTACTTCGTGTTGTTGTCTTCTTTATCTAGTGGCGCTGCTGTCCGGGGGGACCTGATCCTCATCCAGAAAGCCTCTCCAGCTGGCAAGATCTTCAACCAGCTGCCTTCATTTTCGCATGCCAAGGTGGTTGAGGTCCTTCTCCACTTGCTCCATTTGCGTCGTTTGGGTCCTCTTTACTAAGTCCCACTGGTTCGCAGTAGAAGACTTTTCAGACTGAAACTGTGTCCATGACCATGCACTCTATACCACGTGGGTCCCATGTTGTTGTCATCACGTCAAGCTAAATATGAACTGCTATCAATATCTCTCCAGCCTTTCGAAGCATCCTCCGCCCGGTAGCGGCTATGAACCGGGCATCCTCTGACCTACCCTTTCAACAAAAATGAGCATAAAATAAAAAACGAAATCTCTCCACTTGCTGTGGACAAACAAACCGCTACAAAATTGCTATACTATCCCAGTTCAAAAGTCCACACTCGGGCGCCAGTGCAAACTTTCCAGAGTGTGCCCCGAATTCAGCTCCTTCCAAAAACAATTCCATTTCCAATTAAAATTGAAGATCTTGTCCTATTTCCATCCACTGGCTCAATTGAACCGAAGCCAAAGTTAAACAGAGTCAATGTCAGAGGCACTTGACAAAGTCGCCACCCTCCCCGTGCTCTTCAATTCGCTCATTTATATAAAATGTCACCCATCCAGTCTCCTCCCCTAAGTGGGATCGCAGAGGAAAAGAAAAACAAACGCGTTCATAAATATTCGTCCGCCACGGAGCAGCTGTCTCTAGCTGCAGGCGTTTTGTTTGCGTTCTTTAGCTTGTTGACCTTTTCTGCACGCGAACTTTGCTGTTTGTTTTTTCCGTCCAGTCCCGGGACAGCAACACACATCAGCCGCAGCGGAACGCAATCGAATCCGAAGAAGCCAATTCCCCACTAACAAAGTTATTTATAGTGCAGTGGAAAGGACGCCACCTCAGTGGGGAGGCGGCTTGCCACCCTCCTGCCCGACGGCTTCCGGTTTAATCCTTTTTCGTTATAGTCTGCCACTACCGTACGTCACCATTACCCACCGCACTCACGCTCGCCTCGGCTGGCTGTCGTTATATTCTAATGGGAATTGTCAAACTCCGCAGCCACACATAACCCATAACTTGAACCCGACAGCGTCCTCCTTGCTTTGTCCTTTGGCCTCAGCCCCGTCATAAGGACGACTGCATGTGATGTGTACGTGGTGCGGAGCTGGTGCGCTGGAAGCCCGCGATGACGCTAGTCCTCGTACAACGTGTGGTAAATATTTTACGATGGCAGTTTGCTTTTAACGATATCAAGACACACACACACATCCATCCGCATCCAGTTGAGTACACGCTTTTTTTTTCCTGCGTCATCATCATCATATGACATCCTGGCCCAGACGGGGGGGAAGAATGCGGCAAGACCGCGAGAAGGTCTGCCGTTCGCGTTGGTCGGTTGGAAACTATAATAACTTTTGATGAACAAGGATAATGACCGACCGGGCGGCACTGGCTGGTGTTGGTGGCGCTGATGGAACAGAAGGAGCCGACGACGAACTAATGAAGTTAATTAAACGAGAGTATTACTAAGTCGTTTGCTTGACGACGACAGTGCCGCCAATGGTGGTGGTGTACACGCTTAGCCTTGCCTGCCCTCTGGCTGTGCTGGGCTGGGCTGTGCGGAGTGCGAGCCTACTTCCGAGTCCACTGATGGGCAAGGGGAAAGCGAGGTTGGCATTAAGGCACAAAAAGCACTTTAACTTCATTTCCGCTCGTGAAAAATGACATTTTATGAGTGAGTTCCTGTGTTTTGTGCTCGTATCTGTCGACTGCGAGGTGAATCGATTTTATCGCCGGGATACACATGTAACTGGACGTGGATTGATTTGATGGTAGGGGGGTGGGAAACTCGGCCTTTTGTGGGACCATGTCTGGAACAGGAATCTATTTTTACGTGTCAGGGCATGTGGTGCACATATTGTCGGCTAAATTCGATGAAATGACAATGAAGCTGGCAGTTTCGAACGAAATGCAATTTATTTGCCATCAGATGCAAAGTTACTCGCTCGTAGTTTAGATTGTTGTACGTCATACGCTCCCAGATCAAAAAAGCCATCTCCCGAGAAGTGAGGTACCTTCATAGCCTTTTGTAGCCACGTGATGTGATGCATTCAATATTAGTTATAACAGCTAAGCAGTGCTCAGTTGTACATGTCCCATGGGCTAATTGAATCAAACTCTTGTTTTTCTTTTGTACAGCTCATGCTGTCAAAGTAATTACACCGCAAACGGCTAGATGGCGTAGTTGGTTAGGTGTCGGGCTTTGGTTATAGGGGTCCCATGTTCGATTCCCAGTGAGCATGGGTTAATACGCTTTAATCTGTTTTTAAATCTGGTCTAGTCACAATTTGCACTGGGTATTACAATGGACCAACAGTGGTCGATTGTGGGGGCAATTTCGCTTGCGGCCCAATAACCCAACAAAGCCTAACCACACCGCTAGCTGATCCTGTATCAAAATGTTGGAGTTAATGCGAAAGACGTGTTTGTTCTTTGAAAGTTAGATAGTCAGACCTTTGTAGTGGACTAGAACTCCTCCTCCACTCATAGCAGACCCTCCCAGTCCTGGCACAGGCTTATTTCGTTAAAGTGGTATTTGAGGCCAGAGTGGCCAGTAAGAAAGCTCTTTCTTTTGTAGGAACCATGCCTGATAGTTAATTTGGATTGTCGAAGGCCAACCCGATTCGTCCATTGGTCTAGACTCTAAACGAAGTTAGCTTACTTACCTTGTTAATCAGCCTTAAAACTGTTGTCCTACCGACATTGCAGAATACAGGTTCCTGGCTAGTCCTGGCGAGTCACAGATTAATCACCTGTAATCCCCTTGCCCAGTGAACCAGACGAATTTGACCTTATTGTTTCTGGCAAGGTCTTGTATTTTGTCGTAGCAACACTTGACGGTTTTGGAGTCCATTCATTAGTTGGACGATAGTGCCTTTAGGGCACTGTATTTGAATTATAGCGCCCTTAACGCCACACCCTTGAGGATTTTGTGTCTGGTGCAGATCTCAATGGCTTAGAATCCTGTACGATTCCACTTCAAAGGTACGTCCGACTACAGGGCCATCTTTAATCCGTCTGTGAACCTCACTAGAATCCTCGGTTATAGATGAAGAAAGATGCCAGACCATAATGTCCGCCTATGTGCAGAACGTCTTTTTTAGAGATTGCGTGGAGTGCAGCAGTTGATGATGGCATATTGTGCAGCTGTCTTTCTGACGAGGACTGGTGAAGGAGTTAGTGCGACAAAGTGCCTGTTTTTCTAACACAGCAAGTTAGGTTTAGTTAGCTAAGCGGATTGGTGGGCCATTGTGATTCCCAATGGGAATCCTTAACTCAAGGCTAATGACGATGTTTCTGGTCCCGGTTCTTTTAGATTGAGTCAGCCCGATGTCCTAATGAACCTGTAGAGAGATGTTAGTGGCATATCTTTCAGATCATAAAGGTCTTAAAAGAACTATTCTCCCAGAGTTCAATTACGCAATCGGCGGAGCCGTGGGAAGTGACAGCCATAGTGAGAAGTATCCTCTCTTTCTTCTACGTCTCCACTGGCTCTGATGTGCAATTGAATTGTTGTTTACCAAAAGTGGACTGCTGTTTCTAGAGAGTTCAGGGCAACACATCCTTTAACGAAATGAAACCTCTGATCATATGACTCAATACTGATTTACGTGTATTCTCTAAAGTCAGTCTATGTCTAATCTTCCACAAAAACTAATCATGTTGAGCGTGCTATTGTCATTTGTCGAATCAGAGACAGTCTACAAGTCAGTCTATGGTCTTCTAGCGGAGGGCGTTCTGAGCTTCCACTCATCAAGAAGAAACTGTTTTATGTTCGCAATAACATGGAGCTCGAATTCGGAGATCCTTTTCTTTGCTGGAACGTTGTTGTCCATGTGCTCGAGGTGAAGAAGCCAATACAGTGATGAGTTGATTTTTTTCCGGACAGTTCGTAGAGTTCGCTGTTGTATCCGCATCACCAACAATCCTCTCTTCAGACGGGATCACATATCCGACACAATTTTTGTGTCGAAGGCTCCATGAATCAGCTGTGCAATTGAATTGAATCCAGCCTGGCATTCAAGATTTTTGTCCTTCGAGTCAATAGGCTTTAGACTAGTGGATTTGACAAACCGAAGTAGCATCGGTTGCCGTTGGCCTATGTCGGCGTTTCACTAAAATGTCATTGTTGGAGCTCAGGGTCGAGTAGTGGAGGTGGAGTTCAAGTAGAGGCAGACAAACTCTTTCACTACCTAGTGCAGCTATCGATTGTGAGGTTTTGTCGGATGTGGTGTGTGACAGCATATACCTGATATTTCCCTGATTGCCTTTCAGACCAGCTCGCGACTTCTTCAATTGCAATGCTTCAACTATGGCTCGTTGCGACCGTGCGATAATGTCGATGTCATCTGCGCAACCTAATAGTTGGACTCACTTGTAGACTGACTTGTGCCATCAGTGGTAAAAGCTGCCTGCCGAACTATCTTCTCCAGTGCCAGATTGAAGAAACAGCTCAGAGGTCTTTTATGCGTATGTGCTGTCGTGGTGCCACAAAACCGGACCAATTTGTACGGCCATCGCATCCAATAGCACCTTGCTACGAATGCTGTCGCCAGCGGACTTAAAATCGAAGGTCGTGTGTATCGACTTGAAACTCACTGGTCTTCTCAAGGATTTGCCTTAGATTCAAAATCTAGTCCATAGTCGATTCGCAGGCCGGAAGCCGCACTGGTACATTGGTGCGGTTCTAGAATGGCGTTCACACACTACACAAATTCCTTAACAAATTCCAAAACTGTCGACTTAATTATGTTGATCGCCGAAGATCCGTCTGGCAAGGCATTTTCATGGAATTTCTGAAAACCGTTCCAAGTTTGTCATAAATGGGGTATTTTTAATCGTTGTTGTTATCTGAAAATCGCAAACACCAGCCTCTAGATCTGACTACAAAGCGATGATCACCCATGTTGACCTGACAGATTGAGGCATCTACACAGAATCTCCTGTCATTGTACGAGTGGGTATCGAACACCACAAAGCACAAGCCCGTCCGATGCTCAGTTCGCCGGAAATTGCTGCCATCTTCAGTCAACTTTATTGCATACATCGACTTTCAAGACATAAATTCGATTTAAAGCAGCCACCCGATGAGGCTCCGTCCCCTACGAACACCAGGCACCCATTTAGACTCCCACTCCCTCAAACACACACACACACGTGTGCAGTCAAAGACTTTTCACAAAATATGTAAATCAAATCGGCGAGTGCACTTCCTGTTCGCATGCACATTGATGCAACATCAGCAACATATCGCCCTCGCCCTCATCGTCATCGACATCAACATCGACGTCGACAATTTGCAAAGCTTTCGGTATCCGCCACGTCCTTTACAATCAATCCCGATCATCCCACCACCGTCTAACCCACTGGAGACTCGATGGGAGTGTGTGTGCAAAGCGGTTATGAATACATTAGCTCCAGTCAACATTCAGAAGGTCCAATGTGCAAGTTTAAGCGGCTGAAGTCTCTTCGAACTACACACAGTCACTCGACGGCACACAACAAGCAATAGAGCTCTCGGTTCAGTGTGATTGCAGAGTGTAAAACGCATACGAAATGAGATTCACCTCGAATTTTGCAGCCCCCAACAGGCGGGCAGCGCGCAACAAGCAATGGCTGTGAATGAGACGGATGACAGACGGCACAAGGAAGGATATGTGCTCAGCGGACGACTTAATGTGAACTAATCGAGTTGACGATGGATTGTCATTATGTCTGCATTAGAGGATGTACTGTGCTGTGTGCGTGTTCGGGCCTGACGTTCCCACACGGCTGGCGGAGGCTCTTCTCGCAATTTATTCAATGACAGTCTACGGTCTATTAAGCTGACGGGTATTTGAATCGATTTTGCGTGAATTGAATTATTTTGTCATTTTATTCAGGCGCTGTTCGTTGCTTGCTTTGCTGGACATCGAAATGCACGACGATAGAGACGACGTTTTGAATGAATCGTGCAGCGTACGTTGTTGGACTGGAGAGAGTATGGGACGTGGTTGGCAACCTTGTGGCATGCCATTAGATTTGTTCGTTGAACTTGCTGGGAATCATCGAAAATCACTGTGATTGGCCGAAATTCCTCGCAATCTTGTCCTTGACTTGAAGGAGACCACCCGTCAAAGAGAATGGGACGCGGTTGGCAACCTTGTGGCACGCCATTCGATTTGTTCGTTGAACTTGCTGGGAATCATCGAAAATCACTGTGATTGGCCGAAATTCCTCGCAATCTTGTCCTTGACTTGAAGGAGATCACCCGTCAAAGAGAATGGGACGCGGTTGGCAACCTTGTGGCACGCCATTCGATTTGTTCGTTGAACTTGCTGGGAATCATCGAAAATCACTGTGATTGGCCGAAATTCCTCACAATCTTGTCCTTGACTTCAAGGAGACCACCCGTCAAAGAGAATGGGACGCGGTTGGCAGCCTTGTGGCATGCCATTAGATTTGTTCGTTGAACTTGCTGGGAATCATCGAAAATCACTGTGATTGGCCGAAATTCCTCGCAATCTTGTCCTTGACTTGAAGGAGACAACCCCTCAATCATGGCAGTACTCATCATTTTTTAAATTATTATTTTTTTCTGCTTCATTACGAACGAGATCCCCTGAATCCCTGGAATACACAATTATTCTGATACCCTTTTTGTACTCAGAGATGACGAGCTCCCTTGACTTTCATTCTCAAAAAAATAAGGCACCCCACCTCCTAGCCCCCCCTCCCTCCTTTCCCCCTCCACCACGTCTCGAACCAAAGCCGAGCAACAGAGCAGACGAAGGGAACAAGCAGAAAAGGCTTTGAATCGTTAAAACGAAGGCAATCTCTTTCTTTCAATCATTCACAAGGAAGAACACGTTGAAATCCCTCCATCAACGTACGCATTCTTCATCCCTCCCACCCCCTCTCCCATCGGGGTGACATCTGAGAGGGATGGGGGTTGAAGACAACAAAAAAAAAAAGAAGAAAAAGGATTTTCTTCATAAAAATAAAAAATTTCATATCATTATGCTGAATCGAAAACGCTTTTTCACGAGCAGGCAGCACCTTTCACCGCCCCCGCACCGAATGAGGGCCTACCTCGGGGCCTGAGACGTCTGCTCTCATCGCTCGTCGAGCATCTCCGGAAAGGGATATCATCAAGGAGGCACTCGTCGCGGGTTGAAATGGAAATTCCCAAGGAGGAGATTTAATTTCACAGGAATCAATAAAAAAAATGTATCTGAAATAAAACTCACGCATCCGCCCTCTTTCTCCTTGGATCACAATTTCACATGGAACCCGTTTATTGTTTCCTTCGAGACCCATGCCTCCTGCCCACCACCCGATGGGCACGCAAAACGACCGAGATTCCGTTATGAAAATGTAAATGTCCGCCGTCATGGGACCGCAGCAAGTGGGCCCCGCCTTGAGTCTATTTTCGACGTCGTCGTGGTTTCAGTAAGCCGCGCCAGCCAACCTGACAAATGATTACAAATGTCACTGGGGCGCTTCTCCGCCACAACAACCGAGACTCGGATTATTCGTTCGACGGCAAACGTGATATTCTCACCTAAGATACAAATGTATCTCTCGCCATGAGGAGGAGCGTTGTATTTCAATCTTTTAGCTGTCAATTGATGGGCTGCCGCAAGGAGGACCGAAGTGGAAGATACAAATTGCTATTCTCACACTTCATTGCTGTGTGACACATTCGGAAATTGTATCTCGCACAGAGATAAGCGCCAACTGAAACTGACAGCCGGGCTAACGGCAATTCTGTTATTGTGGCATTGATTAATTATACTTTTTGGAGAGATGGAGATACATATTTAAGAGGCCCGGGCTCGAGCCGCCTGAGCTCGGAACAATCGAAAGTTTCAGTCGGTCTTATCGGAGACGGCGGATGCCGAGGTGGTGTGTGTTGACAAGTACTTAACGGTGTTAATCCATCGATGTGTGATAAAGTCAGTTATGCCTCAGCCCGGGACGGTGACGGCTTACAGTTTTGTCGGGTGATAAGTAAATGGATGTAAGTTGATAGCAATGGAGGGCCTACATTTGTCATTCTCCGTTTTGGGAGATCGTGCCATGCGCTGAGCTGGTGGGGGGAGAGTAAAGCGCCGTGCATTAAGTCTTCTAAGATAAGGTTGCACCTTAAGTGATTCGTTCATTTGAATAAGAGTCTGGTCTGCGGTCAGAGCTGGGAACGTGGACATGATGAATGCAACTCAAGGTGGCACCATGTATAGCGCGAAAGTCAGTCGCTGGCACTCCGAAACTACAGTAACTTCAGTTAACGAGAACATTTCTCTGCATCTAGTCCTAGAGGAGGTCTGGCAAAATGGAAAAGAGGACCGCACTCGTCGATGCTCCGGCGGTTGCGGCATGGGTTAGAAGGTCCGCCGGCAGTCAGTAGCATACTTAAATAAGTGAGTTAAGCTAATGTGGTGGCTAGTGGCATTCTGCTAAACTTGAACCTATCAAAACTTGAACCTAGTGTGTCTACGTTCGATTCCTGCTAAGACAAAAATAATGTTCCCACCTCCGTCTTTGAGTAATAGACTCAAAGAGAACTGTCTGTCTAGACGAATCTTCTCTAGCTTGGCCGTTCGTCACTCATAATACAAGGGGTTGCTGATGCAGAAGCTAGGCCTAAAAGCTAAAATAAATATTAAATGTTGACGCAGACGAACAATAGCTAGAGCTGTTTCATCACAAAGTCGTTCAAATTTAAAGCACTACCTCTTGTTGAATGATCTACTAGACGCAAACCCATTATAAGGTTTGAAAAGGAAACCTAAATAAAATGCATTTCTGACTTGGATTTCGAACTTTTGACGAATGGAATGTAGCTCAGGTGACAACCAAAGGACACCTTAAAAGACTTGTTTGTGAGAAGGTCTCATAGGTTCTCGACACCTTTCAGGCAATTAGGTAAATGCTCGTCTGGCTCTTCGATGTTTGACTGACTCTCATTCTCCTTCTTCAGCTGCTGGCAAAGTCGTTGTGCAGAAGGTTCAGTCGCGAAAATAGGAACCTGTGACTCAGTGACCAGTCATAACTCATAATAGCTTGCGCACTTCTCTGCGACTAAAGCTCGTTTGCTCAGCGTTGGCCGAAGGGCCCTAGCTGTCGCTCCATCTTGCAGACAAAGCCATTAAAGTTTGGGTCCTTAAACGGCGACCCCTGTTTTGCGCGCATACCGTTTTCAGTGTGAAAACTGAAGGGATGGCAGAGAAAAATATGAATATATAATAATAAAAGGCGCGTTAAATTCTTCGTTAAATTATTAGAACAGCGTTTTTTTTTTAATACGGAAATAGAAAGAGACAGAATAATACTTTTGAAATGTCAAGATCACTTGGCAATGGAGGGGAAAACTTTAGGGTGAAGCCACAAGTAGGCTTTAAGCGATACACAATCCCCTTATCCGTTTCCTTGAATACCAGCATCGCGTGGCGCACTCACTGTCTGTCTAAACTGATGAGCTTCTAAGTCAAGCTGTCTCAAGCTTGTATTGCGCCCCTTAGTGCCAGGGAAACTTCATGAATATTCCTCATCAAGAGCGTTTCGATTGTTTGCATAAACAAATTGAAAACGCAAATCAACTCGTCAAAGAGACATGCCTTCCAAGAAAGCTAAAACGACCATTGTCGCGTGACACTAGGTACGTTCACATTATACTACTGACCATTACGACATGTCGAACGAACGGTCGTATAGATCAAATTTCACTAGGTAAAACGTGAACGGTCGTATGGAAGTTCAACTTTTTCCCTCGGTCGTACAGAAGGTAGCACAATGTGAACACTAGTGGTACGAAAGTAGAACACATTTTTATTCACTTCTTAGATCCCAACGGGTGAGCATCAGCGGATAACTGAAAATGATATGTTTTTCGTGTCATTACTGAAAGAAGAACATGCGCTTCGATGTTGTCCGTCAACCGCGTAGTATAATACAATGTGAACGCAAGTAATTTTTAGTCGTACAACATGTCGCACTGCCCGGTAGTACAATATAATGTGAACGTACCCATTAAAGCAAAAAGTCTTCTGCAGTCGATACAGTTCCATTTAAGTCCAAACTAGTTCGATTAGATTTTCTACAGCTAAAAAAAACTATGGCTGACACGAAGAGAGCGGAAAAATTAAAATATATGAAAAATGCAGCGCAGCATACAGTGGCTCGTGGATTACATGTCCCAATTTTGAATCCATCACCCACAAGGGAAAAGTAAGTCCCAATGCGGAAGAAAATGTTGTGTGCAGCTTGGTCATCCCAACGTGAGTAGCTGGCTTGAGTTGTTGTTCTTGAGGGCGATTAGGGCTCAATATGCTATAATGCTTCGAAAGACGAGCCCAAGTGATCTGGACGCCTAGCAATCGATAGCCACCTGGCTCTTCCTTGACTCTTACACTAAGACCAGACATGTTGTGTTGTGAAGCGTGAATATCCATGATGGATATCGTTTGATCTTAGAGCTTGCCTCTTGCACTTTTCTAAGGTTCGCTCAGATGTACGATGAATTATAATTTGCTATAATATGTCACTGCTTCAACCCATATGGGGCATGGGCCTAGCTTATTATCAACTACTCGTATTGTACTTGAAAGAGTGGAAGGGACTGGGTTGTGTATAGCCTTATGCGTACGCAGTGCAATGCTTTCGACTGCTGGCGACATGACAATTAAGTGCTTCAATGCAATAATATAATAATTCGTTCGCCGCCTCTGCCTCGATGGCATAACACGACAGAACACTTGCTTGCGCCTGTCGATTAGAACACGGTGCAAGCACTGGGTTACGCTGGGATTTGACACTCGCTCGGTGGCTGAGCGATTCTCATTCAAGCCGAGAACGACTTAAAGCATCGTCGAAGTCAATAAGGGCTTGTGCTTTTTTCGAGACAGACACATTACTCCTTAAGAATTTTCAGGGACTCGTAAGAGGTGGGAGCATGTAACTCATTTCCGGTCGTACTGTGAATCAAACATAGATGTCGAGTGTAGGAGTAGACGCAAAGATCCTCAATGCCAAGGTGGCCACTGATTTCCACGTTAACAATTATGTTATACCCGAATTGTACTTACGGCCAGTATTCTTGGCGAATTTCAGAAATTTAATCACATTCAGCGGTTGCTAAACAATCCATCTTTGCACAGGCATGCTTTGAACTAACCATTCAGAGTCTCGGACGAGACTTCCTATTTTACGTATGCTACTGCACAAGCGATGTCAAATCCTGTACCACACTCCACACGCTGCCCCGTTCCCACTAAAATTAAATGTTAAGCCCCTCCACTCCATTCTTAATCCATTCACCTCACGACCGCATCGCCGAAATAAATCCCAACTCGAAGTGCATAACTCTTTTCTTCACCATCCACCTGCGTAGTCTGCTCCCCAGTTCACTCGTTCGCAACAGCCAGTCCAGGGATCGTTTATTCTCTTCCCGTACAACCATACAACCGAGTGAATTATGTTAATTGAAATTGTCTTAACCTCGAGGTGCTGCGGCTCCTATAGCACCACCCAACACCCACCACCCACCACCCTCCACCCCACATCAGTCTGATCAAATTTATTTATTTCCTTTCTTTTTTTATTCAATTCCAGCTCAATACCGCTCGCCACGTATAACTGAACATCCAAGTGATTTAGTTGTGAAAAAAAGTGATCCGGCCACACTGAATTGCAAAGCTGACGGCAAACCCGAACCGACAATCGAATGGTTTAAGGTAAATTATTGCTAGGTATCCCTTTGAATTTCCACCTTCCATAAGTTCTTGTTTCCGCCACTCCCTCCCCCTCCATCACCTCACATCCTTTATTTATTCAACCCTCAGTCGATGGGGGAGCACTGGGATGTGTGTAGCACGTACCATCGGGGTTCGGTGCTAAAACAACTATCGAACCGAGTCGAGCCCCGAGTGCGGGCAGAGAGACTTCCTTCAAATTGGACGCGCTAAAGCCGGGCAAAATGTGAACAGCAAACCGATGAACCAGAAAATTGTGTTTCCCGCCAGAGGTGTGGGTGCACCCCCGACCAGTGGACTTTGGGGGCAAAAAAAACTCTATTTGAGACGGCTACAGAAGGGACAACTTTTATCCTCGAAACAGGGGCGAAAAAAACGCATAAGAGACGGAAAAAAATAGAATTTGCACCACAAAACCAACCACCACCTGGTTGGCATCATCCCCCACCCACACCATCCCCCAACCCAAAAAAATTAACTCAAATAAATCTTTGCCTTCACTTCGTTAATTTTAATTTTTTCCTTCATCGCTCTTCTTTCTTTCCTTTTTGCTGCTGCCGTGGATCTCCTGGCTGTTGTGACCAAACACCACCCACTCGTCGCCCCGCACCTGAATGGAAACAAAACTGACAACAACTAGGATGGTGAAATTGTCAAGACGAACGAGAAAAAATCGCATCGTGTCCTTTTGGAAAATGGCGCCTTGTTCTTCTACAGAACGGTACACAGTAAAAAGGAACAAGATGGCGGTGTTTATTGGTGTGTAGCGAAAAATGTTGTTGGCAAAGCTGTCAGTCGTAATGCTACACTTCAGATAGCAGGTGAGTTACATAAATCTTTTTTTTTCTCCTCTCTCTCTTGTGACAACTAGATACAAATGTGAATTGTGTTGTGTGCGTTCGTCGGATGTTTGCTGGAGTATCTGTATGATTAACTGGCGACTTCCGGCGGACAGAGGTGGCGCGACGGTATGAATGCGGGTTATTTTTGCCAAAAAATGAGACACGCACAGGAGACGTTATGGCAGAAGTCCAATTGGGAACGAAGAAGACGATTTTTTCGGTGGACATTCCACGCGAGATTGGATGAGGTTTCGGAGAGTGGCCCTCAAGGGAGTTTGGTTCTCGTCGACGAAGCGCTAAAGACTTTATGATCCAAAAATGTAGAGAAGTGGTATGCCCACAAAACTGTTCGCTTCTGGCTTTGACTGAACTTCAGACTCCAAGATTAACGCGGCCCTAATTGGCCTAAATTTCTGCCAATATTGCATGTTTCGACACAGGGCCACTAGATGACCATGATTTGCCATCAAAATCGGCCCAAATTTCTGACCACGTTCCATGTTTTGACCCGGGGCCACTAGATGGCTAAGATTTGCATTCAAAATCGTCCCAAATTTCTGATCACGTTCCATGTTACGACCCGGGTCACTAGATGACCATGATTTGCCATCAAAATCGGCCCAAATTTCTGACCACGTCCCATGTTTCGACCCGGGGCCACTAGATGGCTAAGATTTGCATTCAAAATCGTCCCAAATTTCTGATCACGTTCCATGTTACGACCCGGGCCACTAGATGACCATGATTTGCCATCAAAATCGGCCCAAATTTCTGACCACGTTCCATGTTACCACCCGGGCCACTAGATCATCATGATTTGGCCCAAATTTCTGACCGAGTTCCAAATTTCGACCCGGGACCACTAGATGGTAATGATTTATCGTTAAAATCGACCCAAATTTTAAACCAAGTTCCTTGTTTTGATTCGGGGCTACTAGATGAATATAATTTTCCACCCAAATTGGCCCGAATTTCCGACCACGTTCCATGTTTCTACCCGGGGCCACTGACCATGATTTGGCCCACATTTCTGACCACGTTCCAGATTTCGACACGGGGCCACTAGATAACCCTGATTTGCCATCAAAGTCGGCCCAAATTTCTGATCAAGTTCCATATTTGGACCAGAGGCCACTAGATGGCCATAATTTGGCCCAAATGTCTGACCACGTTTAGACCAGGGGCCACTAGATGACCATGATTTGGTCCAAATTTCTGACCACATTCCATGTTTGGACCAGGGGCCACTAGATGGCCATGAGTTACTATCAAAATCGGCCCAAATATCTGACCGCGTTCCATGTTTCGACCCGGAGCTACTAGATGGCCAAGATTTGATATCAAAATCGGTATAATTTTCTGTCCACGCTCCATATTTCAACTCGGGGCCGTGATCTGCTCGCAAAGTCGGCCCAAATTTCTGACCACGTTCCATATTTCGACCCGGGACCACGAGAAGGCCATGCTTTGCTGTCAAAATCGTGCCCAAATTTCTGACCAAACTACAAACTGCGATCCATCGGTCCTGAAAGTCAACCTCCATTTTTCATGGTACTCCTGTCAGCTGTCATCACAGATATAAGCGGACGCCAGTCAGCAAAGACAAAGACCAACATGCCATCCCCCAGGACCAATTCTTCATCTCGATTCCTTGACGGATGCACAAAGAACCCAGACAACGCCCGTACTCCGTTTCCAGCGACCATGGCAACTTAAAGATGATGAACTCTCGGTCTGACAAAACTCCCCATCAAATCCCACCACCACCCAGTCGTCACAGTCATCCCCCAGTGCGCTCCGGTTTAATTTGAGAAATTTGAGAAACAATGTTAACATCCGCAAATCATAAATCTCCACCTAAGACACCATACAATCGCTCCACACCCGTCCGTTCCCCCATCGATTCGCCACGGCAACCGTTCATTGTGATGATCTCGGGGAGTCGGAACACCATGGCAAAAAGCCGGTACTATGCCAATGGCAAAACATTTCATTTTCGAAAGAGGAACTCAACGGAGAAGATCCATTTCGTTGCCGATGACTTGTAACATGCCATGGTGAACATGGTCCTGAAACTATTTCCAACCGCGCGTCACCCATGCCCTCCTCCCCCCCCCCCCCCCCCCCCTACACAACCCAGGGGCAGATAGCATCGTTTGCAATTCGCTCCGTCATACCGATGGAATTTCAAACACAAAAGCGAACACAACTAAGAACAGAGAAAAAAAAACGCAAACAACGAGGACGGAATGGGACAAGCGGAGGAACATGAGGAACAACAAACGGTCGCGTCGGTTCGTGCAACTAACTTGTCAGGGATTCCAGAGCAGCAGCGAGCTGCATTGAGACACAGTAGTCCCTTAGGGATGAAATTAATGGCATTCGAACAACCTCTAATAAGACAGTTTGAAAGGCTCGAGAAATCTATGAGGCATGGCGCATGCAGCACCAGCACCAGCACCAGCACCAGTACCATCACCACGCTCTGCCTTATGACAGACAGTTGTGCTCAAAGGAAGGATGGCATCCACCGTCACCCTCCGCATGCTATGCGGGCGGATGCCTGCAATGGAAATCCAATCCGCCCAATGTTTAGCGGGAGAATGAATTCCTTGCCGCACTAGATGCACACAGATATCCGTAGCCGTGCAGTGCACTCGGTTGTTCGCCGTCGCCGCCGCAAAACAAAAATCCATGCACGGAGGCTATTTGCAAAATTGTTGTGCTCCGACATGCCAGTAAATTGAATGTTCTCGCTGCGGCATTACAAGTAAGCAGCAAGCGGTGCATTCTAGTCGTTTTTCTCTGCGTTCACAGATTTAACGCACACTCCAACATCGCACGGGACGTGTTCACGTCGTGTCGTCCTCGGTGCGCCCAGAAGGCAGAGACGGCATTTTGTTGTGTTTTTTTTTTTTGAAATGCGAGCACACTGCACACTTCCTGCTGATTAATCTCGAACGGGGAGCGTGCACAGTGCGCGCACACACACGCTCAATCGAAGCGTTTCAACAACTGTCATCTTGTGTCACACTGGCTGTCAGCTATCCCCCCCAAAAATAGACACCTGACATCTGTCAAAATTGACTCCGGCTGCAATTGATTCCCCACTCGGAATGCGATGTGTGTCCCTACCACGGCACGGGCGATGATGACACACTCAGCCCGAGCCGGAGAGCGACCCAACTCCGTGTAGGACGGACTGCTGGTCGACCGTGACTGCCTTGAGAGCTGAAGACTGTCGCCTGTCACAGCGTCGTCACACCGAAGCATCCACACGCTTCGTGTAGCCGATGGAATGCGCCCGGCAATTGCAATCGGCTTGTGGTTTTTGGCTCTTTCCAAAAGGGATGCGCTATCATCTCTCTGCCAGTCAGTGTCGCTAGAACGCCCTGCCCCCACCGCGCCAAGGGATGACTTAAAAATAACCATGAGATTGGATTTTCGGGGTGATTGCCGCAGTGAGTCGCTCTCTCTCTCGCTCCCAATTGGCAGCAGCAACTGCCGGAGTAATGCCTCGTATCTGTTCGGGTCTCGTTTTGCGCTTTGTGGTGGCTTTTCTCGATTTAGGGCCGTTTTGATGGCTCCCATGGGGAGTTGAGTCGTTGTCGCGCTGTCGACATGTGCAAATCCCCCCAGACTCCGGCGACTACTTCCCGATTGGAAGTCGTATTTTTAGAACTCCACTCGATTCGGATGGCGGCCATAAAATGATTCCAGGGAAGTGCTGCTCGCTGCCGGAGACTGTGGGCCCCAATCCGGGGATACTGTTTAATAGGTGAAAATTAGCCGGCGCATTAGGTCTGGAGTACATTACGCGAGCGCGCGATATCGGGTGCGATTCCATGCCACGACGAGTACGGCGACTGCGACGACTTCGACGACGACATCGAAGACTGCGACGACTGCAAGAGTAATTTGTTCCGCGTGAGTTGGCCTGCTGACAGCATCAGCAGCAGGATACCCGTAAGGACTCTTCGAGTCCGCCGCCGCCAGCGACCGTTTGGGGCAATTAGCGGGAGATAAGGAAGAAATATAAAACGTAAGTGCTGGTGGCTTCTGCATTTGCATATGCTCCGCCATCCAGCCAGCACAGCGAGGGTGGCCGGATTTACGAGTTCAATTTGCGGCGGAATGTTAAGTGAGGAATTTTAAGAAGACGCGATACGAGTCTGCTCGGTCTGTGGGGCGATATCGGGTTTTATTGGGTGGTGGACTTGGGTGGTAAGTTGCATTTGAATTTTTTATGTCCAGAGGACCGAGACGTCTGCGCCGCGATGGCGGCATAAAGTTCGCCGAATGTCTCCGCGTCATCTTTTGAAGATCTTTGGACACGTGCAGTGGCTGTCTGGCGAGACATGAAATGAATTGTTCTTCCGCTGGTGTGGCAGACATCTGGTGGGGGGAGGGAGTAGAACTGGGGCATTGTCGCCGAGGTGATACCGCCGGCGATGGCGGAGTGTGCTATGAACCGTGAAATGAACGCGGAGTTACAGCTGCCGGTGGGTGGTCGTCTTTGGGTGGCTGTTGGAGGGGATAGGACGGATGGGGGAACAGTGTAATTTGTGTTTTTTCCCCTCGACCAGCTCGCACTTAAACAAAACGAAAGCTCAGACTCGGGAGGAACAACAAGAGCTGCCACCGAAACCCTCGACGCTTTTTGTCCATTAAGTGCATCCACGTTTTTTTGGCGTGCATCGGAAGTGGTCCTGAGAATGAAGATGGACTTCGATTGAACAAATCCCAGTACCAGCGAAGCGTTAATCTGGCTCAGTCTGAGGCTCAGTGAGGCTCTCGTCAGTCTCGTCCGTCTCGTCCGTCTCGTCAGTCTCGTCAGTCTCGTCCGTCTCGTCAGTCTCGTCAGTCTCGTCAGTCTCGTCAGTCTCGTCAGTCTCGTCAGTCTCGTCAGTCTCGTCAGTCTCGTCAGTCTCGTCAGTGTCGTCAGTCTCGTCAGTGTCGTCAGTCTCGTCAGTCTCGTCAGTCTCGTCAGTCTCGTCAGTGTCGTCAGTCTCGTCAGTCTCGTCAGTCTCGTCAGTCTCGTCAGTCTCGTCAGTCTCGTCAGTCTCGTCAGTGTCGTCAGTCTCGTCAGTCTCGTCAGTCTCGTCAGTCTCGTCAGTCTCGTCAGTCTCGTCAGTCTCGTCAGTCTCGTCAGTCTCGTCAGTCTCGTCAGTCTCGTCAGTCTCGTCAGTCTCATCAGTCCCGTCAGTGTCGTCAGTCTCGTCAGTCTCGTTAGTCTCGCCAGTCTCGTCAGTCTCGTCAGTCTCGTCAGTCTCGTCAGTCTCGTCAGTGTCGTCAGTCTCGTCAGTCTCGTCAGTGTCGTCAGTGTCGTCAGTCTCGTCAGTCTCGTCAGTCTCGTCAGTCTCGCCAGTCTCGCCAGTCTCGCCAGTCTCGTCAGCCTCGTCAGCCTCGTCAGTCTCGCCAGTCTCGTCAGTCTCGCCAGTCTCGTCAGTCTCGTCAGTCTCGTCAGTCTCGTCAGTCTCGCCAGTCTCGTCAGTTTCGTCAGTCTCGTCAGTCCACAGTCTTAGGGCCTGTGTCCTCAACCTCGCAATAGGCCATCATTTTACATTCAATACGTTCTCCAGCCCCGCCCATCCAGGCATGAATCTGAACTCGGTCCTGATGCTCAGCGGTTTCAAATCAACAAACCTCAAACTGACGACCCACACCTACTTCCTCTCGTCCCCTCCCACACCGCCCTCCCACAAAATGGCGCCCAACGCTGACCACCCAGCCAACATGCAACCGCCACCTCCAGCGCCCAATTGACGGCTCCTACACTCAAGCACGGCGACTTCCACCGGTGAACAGCTTCCGAACGGCCACTTCCATGACCGCACTCCATAATCAGAGACCACTTAAGCCGCTCCCCCACCGCAGCCACATCCTCTCTTTGTTAGCCACTACGAATCGAGAAATCGCCACCGTCACGGTTTCGAATGAACTGCTCAAGCTCCACTTAACCGCCCACACATGGGCCACTGCGTCGTTCGCCGCCCACACAACCGCACTGATCCTCAAATGCAAATGCCTCTCCCGAGCCCCTAGCCCCAGCTCCAGCCCCAAGTGTGGACTGACTCACATCGGGGCAGGGTTTCATAAATCACCGCGACGCAGCAGCGCCATTGAACTTCGAACGGGGGAGAGGGCTGGAAAGTCAGCATCGCCTTCATTAACCAAATGACACATCACCGCATCAACCCACATGTGTGCATGTGCAACACTTCGTCTTTCACTTTCCACGCCTAATTAATTAATGCGCCCCCACGTGCAGCGAGACGCCACCCCGGAGGACGTACAAATTAGTGGCAATCAGCGTTCCAGCACAACCGACGGCGAAGAGGGACAAGATATGTGAATTAATTATTTTTTACGAATTTTTCGAGCACTCTTCGCGGAAGGCGAACTCAGCTCGTTCCCCCGGCCACTCCCACAGAAAACAAATATCAATCCGAGAGGAGAAAGAGTGGCGAGTTAATGAAATCAAAACCCACCGCAGTCACAATTCCACATCATCATCATCATCACCATCGGCAGCACAGGGCCCGGGCAAGCACGGTCGACGGCAGCAGGAGCATCAGTATCCGAGCATCTCGGCTTCATCTCAGTTCATCTCCCGACTGCGGCGTCCGTCTGGAAACGGCGAGTGGTGGATGGGGGGAGCGAAGTTCATCGGCTGAGACTAAAATGAGACCTCGAGAGGACTGACACAATCCACAATGTGTGGACCGCCCGCGGTGGCATCAATCAACGGCAATTTAATTCAACAAAACGCTGAGCCAGCGCTCGAAACCCAGCAGACAGGACTGCTCGGTTCGGGGCATCTCTGCGAGTGCGTGTGTGTGTGCGATATTGAGATACTTTTGTTTTATGGTTATGGGATGCTGAGATACTTTCTGTCGATCTGTCGGTCGCCGTCGACTTCTCATGCAACCAGCGAGTCCAAACTTGCCCGATGGGCTAAATCTGTCAGATACATTTCACATTTTCTCTTCTACTCCTCCAGCCGACCCCCCCGCTTCCTGATTCGACACAGTTGGCAGCAATTTATTTCAATTTGTGAAAATCTGAGGATGATTCTCGTTCATTTGTGCCAAAGAGCCAGGTCACCCGAGGAGTGGAAGGAATCGTGGCCAATCCACGCCATCGAAGAGCACACACACACCGCACAAACGAAACGAAAGAAATGTATTTGGGGCACAAGTCGTCGCAGATAGCATGCCAGATGGGAGCCAGCGATAGGGGAGCGTGCATATAGCTGGAAGCTTTCGCCTGATGGAGTGGGGGTGTTGCCAGTTGCCAGTTGCCAGGCTGTCTGCTGCACCGGGCCGCATTCTGTTTACATCTGAGATGGTTCATAGATAAGTCTCCGCTTGTTGTTTCTGCTCTGGTCGACTGCTCCTTCTCGGCCAGATGTTCATGGTTGGATTATCCGGCTGGCGGCTTACGGCGGTTGCTGGGAAATGCAGATTTGATGCGCTGCAACGGCTGTGGGAAGAATGGCAGAAATGCTCGGCTCCATGGTTTGCTGGGTAACAAGGCTGCTGGTCAAGTGAACCTGTCACAATTGAAATTAGGTCATTCGCCTCTGCGGTGCGATGTGGCTGGGAATTTGCGATGGAAGCGTGAGGGAAGGGAAGAAAATCCAATTTCGCTAGCCTTCTTGACGCTGTTGACGTGCACTTGTTCAGAGGGCTCACTTCATCGGTCCTTGACCCTGCAGTCCTGGGCCCGCGGACATGTCGGGGGAGTCTTCTTAGAGAGATAGGTGTTCACCAGATCGGGAGTTGATGGAATGGAGATGAGGGAGACAGACCACAATCTATCTCCTCTTGCAAACAGGCTTGGGCGCATTATTGAGTAGCCCGTACAACAGGATTGGTCGATTTCACAGTCCACTTTGCCCCTCCAGATGTGTACTCGGGAAATATTGGAGACGCATTGAATGAACGAAGTGTGCATCAGGTCATAAGCTTCTACTGAAAAAAAAAGGAAAGTTGGTGTCTGGAGCGGCACCTCAAAAGGGCCCAATATTGACAGATTGTAGTGACATTTGAACAGGCAGCATGGCTTCATGCGCGGTAGGTCATGATCAGAGCAAGGATATATCCATTTTTTTCCCCTAGTCTACATGGGAGACGAATGTGAGAGTACTGGAAAGCCTTTGTAAATCACACAAATCCTGCCTCTTCTTCTTTGATTGGCGCTACAGTCCGGGGTGGACCTGGGCCTTAACCAACATGCCTCTCCAGCCAGCACGATATTTCGCCAGCTGCCTCCAGTTGCGCACACCAAGTTGGATGAGGTCCTTTTCCACTTGTGTGCGCCATCTAGTGCGAGGACGTCCTCTGTTGCGCTGTCCCAATGGCTCGGTGTCGAAGACTCTTCGGGCCGGAGCTGTGGCGTCCATCCGCTCTACATGACAATGAGCTAGGTGCATGCCGCTGTACAGCCCGTATAGTTCGTGGTTGAACCTTCTCCTCCAAATGCCATCAACGCTAACAAATCCTGTACTACATCCAAATTATAGCTATCGATTGTAACGTTTTGGCCTAGGTGGTGTGCGACCAGCTCGTTTCGCCTGTTCCTCCACTACGGCGCGTTAGGATTGCGCCACGATGTCGATGTCATCAGCGTATTCCAACAGCTGGACTGACTTGCAGTGATTGATAGTGCCTTCCGTGTTTACAGTCGCCAGCCGCACTATCTTCTCCAGTAGCAAATTGAATAAATCACACTACACGGCATCTGCTTGCCGCAATCCGGTGCAGGTCTGCCGGCAGATCCTCGAAAAAACCCAAGAGATGCAGATCGACACCGCCCACCTATTTGTCGACTTTAAGGCCGCATATGACAGTGTGCATAGAGACGAGCTATACAACGCCATGTCTAGGTTTGACATTCCTGCCAAACTGGTCAGATTGTGCAGGATGACGATGGAGGACTCCCGCTGCTCCATCAAGGTCGGTAACGAACTCACCGAGACCTTCAATGTCAAAAAAGGCTTTAGGCAAGGCGACGCGCTGTCATGTGATTTCTTCAACATCGTCCTGGAGAAGATCGTGCGAAACTCACACGTCAACAGTAGAGGCACGATCTTCCAGAAGTCCGTTCAACTGCTAGCATAGGCGGACGACATTGACGTGATTGGCCGAACTCAGCGAGTCGTCAATGAAGCGTTTGCTTGTATTGAGACGGAGGCGGCAAAAATGGGTTTAGCGGTGAATGAGGGCAAAACAAAGTATATGCTGTCATCAAGAAAGGACACACAACATCGACGACTCGGTCAGAACGTCACCATAGGCAGCTACAACTTCGAGGTAGTAAAGGACTTCATCTGTCTTGGCTCCCAAGTAAATAGTGCGAACAACATCAGTACCGAGATTAAACGCAGAATAACTCTTGCCAACCGCTGTTTCTTTAGGCTCAAGAGGCAATTGAGTAGCAGAGCCCTCTCCCGAAAGACCAAGCTCACATTATATAAGACCTTGATCATCCCTGTCCTGCTGTATGACGCGGAAGCTTGGACTATCTCAAGAGCGGATGAAGACGCACTTGGTCTCTTCGAGAGAAAAGTCCTGCGTTCAATCTTTGGTCCTGTTTGCGTTGAAGGTTCTTGGAGAAGAAGATTCAACCACGAATTGTACGGGCTGTACAGCGACATGAGCCAAGTCAGGGGTCTACGAATTTAACGCCTAAGATGGCTAGGCCATGTTGAGCGCATGGACAACATTGCTCCAGCCCGAAGAGTCTTCGACTCCGAACCAGTGGGACAACGCAATAGAGGACGACCACGAACCCGATGGCGCACTCAAGTGGAGAAGGACCTCAACCAACTTGGAGTGCGAAATTGGAGCCAGCTGGCTAAAGAACGTGCCAGCTGGAGAGGCTTGTTGACCGAGGCCCAGGTTCAAGAAGAAGAATCCGGTGAAGGTTTCGGACGTTTCAGAGGGTTTTCAATCGAACTGCGCGGTAGATCGCGTATGTGTAGCGGATCAATTTTTCGTCGGATCCCAAATTCGGCCATGATCCTTAGTCGCTCCTGTGTAAAGAGAAACTGAGAGTTAACACTTAGGGAACGTAGTGTTGTGTGTTGCTCGGTGATGGACAAAAAAAAAAAAAACATAAAAATATTGTCACACCCGAGTACTTCCACGGAACAGATTCAAACACAAATCCTTGACCACGCGTTCACATCGACCTGTTTGTTTGACAGAAACGCAATCAACCTGCCGTCCTAGCGACGCCCTTGTACATGCCACAAAATGAAATGAATGAGGTGTGTTGGGTCTTTACACAAGCGATGCCAACATAAGCGTCTCCAGCCAGCTCGCTTTGTACCCAGCTGCCTCTGATTTCGCACCCATTTGAGGACTCAATTTCTTCTCCGGTGCGCCACCTCTTCTTCTGCGCCGTCGTCCATTTCAAGACCGTAGCATTGATTTCCATACGCTCTACATGATCCGGCCATCTTCTGGCTAAGTCGATGTCGCCCTCCGTCACTGAACAGTTCGTTGGTGTGTCTTCTCCTTCGTTCAACATCTATGCAAATGGAACCAAATAAAACCCGAAGAACTTTCCTCACAAAATATGTCTCTGAGCCACTGGACCTACGATTAGGTCGTATGGGGATGTTCACATTCGTTGTTCCTTTAACAATCCGTAAGCCAGATGATCTTCTTGATTAAAACCGATCGAAACTACTTCTTGTGGCAATTTTGAAACAGATTTAATAAACGTGACAAGAATTGGTACATTGGTCGAACCTGTCCAGGAGTTCTTTCAAGGGACAGTTGTTTTCCAATTGATCACCCTCCCAGCTTTGATATTCGCCATCCCGTCCGCCGCTTCAGAACTCAGCGTGTCTCTCGGTGTGTCGCCTCCTAGGCCACGCCACTTGAAGGCATCCACATCGGTCCTGCCGCCAAGTTCCGTCATCTCCCAATTCCCTGCGGCACGTCTTACGTAAACATGCACACATGGCCGCTCATCCGCGTTGTAAATACCACAGCATTTCTGAATCATTTTCCATGAATCATCGCCGATATCGAAGTCCCATTCCAGATCCACTCACTTACACTTTTAGACACCGAATGTGAGAAATAACACATGGAGATGCAAGTCGCCCTCCGTTTCCCACACACCTCCCCCGCCGAGGGTCAGGCTAAGTGCTCCGTCGCCATCGTCGTCCTCCTCCTCCTCCAACGATCCTCGATCTCACGATCCATTACCTCATAGAGCTGCTCAAACAGAAATCATTCCCATCGTTAAAAGATTTCAATTTATTAGGCAACAAAGTGCAGTAAAATCTAAATTGCACATCTCATAGCGTCGTCCCTCGCCCCGCCACGGCCAGGGGGCGATCGCGAGAGACTCCTTCAATTAAAAAGCCGTAAATTAATTAGCGGTGCATTGGCAATTGCCTCCAAGGCAAGGAGGCACCAATAGATCAGAGAGAGAGCGCGAGCAGCAGCAGCCAGCGATCCCCCGAGAAAATTCAATTTAAACAGACACAGATGCCAGATGAATCAACAGATACTTGCTTGTTCTTGTGTCGTTGGTCTGGTTCGGTGCCATAAAATCGTGCCGGCGACTGAAGGTCGCGCACTTATGCAGGTCCCGGCTGCTGGTTGCGCCGCCACAATTGAAAGTAGGTAAGCCCGGCTTCGGTCTTAAGTAGCTGAAGCTGCCGCTCTCAGTCGGGCGTCGTCGGAGGAAGATTTACTGCGACAGCGGCGCATTTGCGGCAATTGCAAGATCGTCCGTTGGGATGCATGCGCGTTAAACGACACGTGGTACGTGCTACGTGCCGGGAATCGTTATGTGCACTGAGCCAGCGATGAGATTCGACAACGCTCAAATTGCAGAGGCGTCTGTGTCGCGCGGCTTGGAAAGCGCACCGGAAACTGTGGGCCATTGTTCGGGGATGCAGATGCAGCTTGCCTCAAGACAAGACAGGCGGCGGCGGCTGCGACTAATTGTCGAGCATGTGATTATTCCGATCGGGAGGACGAGACGCGTTAATGACAGGCCCGCCGTCCGATTGAAGAAAGGGTTAACGCCTGCGGCGGATGCGAGAAACGGGCCGTGAGATGCGGAATTATATGCCATTACGTCTTAAACTGTTGATTGGTGTGTTGCATGCGTGACGACCGGCGAGAGGCATATGGGAAAATTGAATAAACGTGCTGTGCCGTGACGCTCGTCGGTGCGGCGTGCTCGAGCTTGCATAATTTATTGGTGCGGCGGTGACAACCGATGTGGGCTTTCCAAGGCGAACCACCTGAGTTGACGGGATGATTGGTCGGGTAATTGCGCCAGATGGCATGCGAATGGGGATGGGAGTGTGACGAGAATCAGTCCTCCGCAAGGGAGGTGTCAGAGCAGTTTGATGGGAGTTTTTGAGTGAGGTGAGGTGGATCGAAAGTGGAAGCGGCGTGGATGCCCATTTATTCGTTTCGTTTTAGTTTCAGCAACTCGGTTTGAGAACAATTCAATTCGGTTTGGAGGCAACGCGAGTTGACCCATCCTCATACACACTTCATCTTGGTCAAGATCTCACGAATCGCCATTAACTCCGCGCTAGAGTTAACAAGCACTACTAGCAGTCTTTAAAATGATAAAAAGGTGGAGACTGACTAAGGTGTAAATTAATTGTCTCCGACACTCTTTCTCATTTTTATAAATGACCTCCTGTCTGTCACTTCTAATCCAATCCACTCCTTCGCTGATGACTGCACCCTCAGCTTTTCGTATTCGTTCCAAAATTCACGACCATGCCCTTCGGACGTAAATGCCCTTCGGAACGGCAGCGTATGTCAAGCACATTGAATTCCGATCTGGACAGCACAATTAACTGGGGTAAGAACAACAGAGCGGAATTCAATGCTGTCTGCTGTCTCTAAAGCGAACCGCTGATAATCAGCCATTATCCCTGAATGGCGATTGTATTGACGAAACCGGAAAACTTTCCATCCTCGGTATGTACATCAACGCAACACTTAGTTGGAACGATCACATATTCGAGGTCGCCATGCTGCGAAATGTTTAGGTTTCCTCAATCGATGCAAGAAATATTTCACCCCCTCTGATTTGGCTTTAATCTATAAGGCGTATATTTGCCCTAAGCTTGAGTATAACGCTCATATCTGGTCTGGTGCCCCCAAGACCACACTGCACCTGCTAGATAGAATCCAAAAGCGAGCGATAGAACTTATAGGAGACAACGATATCGCGGGTTCGTTAGACTCGCTTGAACATCGACGTACCGTGTCCTCTTTGTCCGTGTTTTATCGTGTCTTTAACAAACGATGCTCAAGTGAGCTAGCCAACTGCATACCTCCTCGCCTTGAATTCACCCGCAATACACGTCTCGCCAGGAATGTACATCAGTTTACCCTTAAGCCTGCTTTCGGACGCACAGTGAAATTTAGAGACTCGTTTTTCAGCCGCACCACACGAATATGGAATGCTCTTTTCATTTTTAATACATTTTTATTTTTAATTCAGCAAATTTACGTACTAGACAAAAGTGCTTAAAACTAGTTGGACGTACACTTGTTCTGTATTCTAACTTACTGGCCCTCGGCGGGCACTCTAAGCTAAACTTAATCTTAATCTATTGTCTTTCGACATTATCTGTACAACTTATTATTAAGAAAAATTTTTAAGAAAAAACTTAATAAATGAACGTTTTTTTTTTGTTAAAACTTAAATGCTAACTTACGCTGCAAGACACTGACCGACTACTCCTTTTGCGGAGATCTGTACTGGGTCTAAAGGGTTCGACGAAGGAGTTCCCTCTCTCATCCACCAAAACATTCGATGTTGCACCGCAACATCCCTCTTATCGCGACATGACACCGCCATACTAAAGCGGAGGAGATTTTCCTCAGCTCGGTGTGCGACAGAACGGTCGTGGTTGAGTCGCCCATCCACAGTTGAACGGGCGATGTGAAAGAGGAGCGGTACCGCATTTATGTCTTTTATAAGACCATGACTATCGAAGTGGAGGAATGCTTCTGGGGGAACGAAGCCAGTTTGACGTACCCCTTCGTGGTACTGTGGATTGGGGTAAAAAGCCCCAGAGATCAAGTTATTAACCGAGTTCATCGCCCTCGCAGTGTGGCCTCGAATCAACTTCACTAGGAAATTGTCCACTCGTATCAGGTTCGCCCTGTTGTATAACACCTCATTGGAGTAGAATTTTATGTACTGGGACTCTGCTGTCCTGTTAAGGCGAAGGCAAGCCCTGAGATAAGCCCTCTCAAACACCCGAATCTTGTCCATCAAGCTTGCACTCACGTTGAACCACACGGGACAACCATATGTGAGCATTGGCCGTATGAGGGCCATGTAGCAGATTACTTTTACCCTTGCATCGAGTTGGCTGTTGTAAAACAGTCTCTTTGTAAGGGCGAAAGCGCCTCGGGCCCTGGCTAGAGCAGCATCTACATGTTTGTTAAAATATAGATACTGATCTAGCCAGATCCCCAGGTATCTGACTACAATCCTTTGCGCCAGTGGTTGCCCGTGCCGTCCAACAATTGAGAACTTTCGCCAATTCTTTTTCTTGTCCGCCGAAGCCTTATACAACGGAGTCCTGAACAGAATGGTTTCCGACTTCTGAAAGTTGATATTCAACTTCCAGTCATCGCAATTTCTCATGAATGAGTCGAAGTCACCCTGCGCGAGCCTAGTGATGTCCTCGATCTTTTTGCCTGATCTGTACACGATCAAGTCGTCGGCATACGCAATTGCGTGCGGAAGAGAACTTATCAGATCGCTCAAGAAAATGTTGAAGAGGATCGGCGAATTAAAGGCACCCTGTTGGAGAGCATTTTTTACTTCAAAAATACCTGAAGAGGTCACGTTGCCATTCTTGACGACGAACCGCCTACCGGTAAGCATGTTATACAGTAGGTACAGCAGTGGCTTACTAATGCCTAGCCGATTGAGCTTGTAGTAAAGTCCTTCTAACCAAACGGTGTCGAAGACCTTCTCCAGGTCAATCAAGCAGGCCCCCGTACATTGTTTCTGGCTCTTGTTCGATTGGATATCCGACACCAGTTTCGAGGCGGCATGAATAGTGTCATGCCCCGCTCTGAAACCGAATTGGTTATCCGGAATTATATGTCTGTCGTCTGTCCAGTTGATCAGAGCTCTATTTATCACCTTCTCGAATACCTTGCTGATGTTCGGAAGGAGACTAATTGACCGGAGGTTGCACGGATTCGAAGAATCTTTTCCTCGCTTGGATATGGGCGATTGTACAAATCGCGGTTTTCCAATACTCCGGATAATGTGCATTATTCAGAGCATTGTTAAGCAGGATTGTGTACATAGTAACCACTTCCAGGGGAAGGTGTCTTAGCACAATGTTGGAGATCCCATCGATTCCAACAGACTTTTTCTTCTTTAATGATTCGAAGACCGCTTGAAGATCTGCCTTCGAAATGAACCTGGAATGCTCTTCCCAGCTCAATATTCCCCATAGATTACAATCCGCAGATGTTTAAGACCAATGTGTACAGGCTTCTTCTCTCTCTCTCCCCCTCTATGCCTTCGGCAGGACCCCGGACAATTAAGGGCATTAATACCCCCTTTGGCACGCGCAAATTATAAAAAAAAAATAGCTTTCGTGTCAGCATCCAAAATAAACTCCTCCTCAAAAATCGAACGAAATTTGTCAATAGACACCATCATTGTCTCATCGCACAGTCCTCCTTGCGACCGATCAAAGTCATTTCAAAGCTGTCTCAGGTCTCTGTTTGCACATCTGTCTCAATGCAGGCAAAATGTCACCTCTTCCCCGTTGCAACAGATGCCGACTATCCACTCGGGAAACACACACAAAAACTTGCAATCCAAGCGGCTTTAAATTGTAACCCCTTGCGGAACCACCCTCTGTTTGCGTGTCAACTAGCACTTTCCCTGTCCATGTGCCTAAAATTAGCACTTTCATTGAACTGCAAGAAATGTCGGTTTTCCTCGTGATTAAACAAATAGCTTACGCCGGAAAACTTTTCCAATTACACCCCCACCCCGTCCGACACTGGCCTACACAAATATTTGCCAAAAAAAAACACACCCACCCACCCAAGCACACAGAAATCGCGTTCGTGCAGCTGATATTCGAAAATCCCGATCCAATGGCATCAGCCCACCTCCCTCCCTCCCCGGGTGGCCCACTCATTATCCTTTAACCAAACAAGCAGCACAACAGCACATCCAAGTATAATCAAGCAAAGCAAACATGAAGCATGTCTTCATCACGGAATCCACCCCGAGGGCTGGCGGAAACTATGTGCACGTCATGTAGAACAACCAACAGACGACCCCACAACCCCACCCCCAACCACCGCCGTCGCCACCCTTAATCAGTCGGTGTACTCGCAAAGGATTTACGTTCACCGGCAACTGTTAAAGTTTGAATTAAAGTTTTGGCCAGAACAATCAATCAGTCGACCCCGGAGGCTGTTGGTGTCACGAGATGGAGAGAAGCTGCCCCATCCCTCAGCCACCCGTCGCCCCTGACTGACTAATGAAATGGACTCCTGGTCAGGATGGAAACGTTCCTTTTTTTCCTTTCTTTCTTCTTCCTGTCTGCGTCAGAAGACGAAGGAAGACGACGACGACGGCGGCGGAATCACTCTCCATGACATTGTTGAGCTTCAATTTAACGGTCGAGTGAGTAGCGACAGATGGAGGAGGTCGTCCTCCCTCCAAGATGGCTGCGTGTTATTTCTCCTTTTTTATGACGGCCAGTGGATCTGAGGAGATTTTAAATAAACACCACTTCACCGCTGACGGCGAGATTAAGTGTTGAGATGCACTCACAGCAACACTCACAGGCACACACCCATCAGCCGTCAGGCTAATCGTCATCCTCGCTACGCCAAGATCAATAGTTTTGTGGGCGGGCGTGTGTGTACACTGTACTTGGCGCGTTTATTTATCTGCCGTCGCTCGCCCTTGTTGAGAAGTCAGAGGAAATCATTCTTGGTTCTCGTTAAATAGCTTTTCGAGAGTACCGGCAAACAGGCAAACAGACAAACTAACATCGCACCTGCCGCCCGTTCGCCCTAGTCAGACGCGTAGACTACTGCCGGTGCTGATGTGCTTCGTGTGCACACACAAAGGGGAGCCCCACAAATCTATTAAGCCACCACCCTCCATCCTCCAGCATCTGTCGCGCCCGTGGGCAAATGCATCCGAATGTGAAAATTAAACACAAACATTCCAGATCCGAGGGTGTGCAGCGCGGCAAATAAAGAATATCACACATTACTATTAGCAGTGGCTTAAGTATCTGGATGTCTTCAACAGATGGGCAGCTCGGAGCTCCCTCTGGCCTCCAATCTCTGGCAATCTGTAGCAATTGTATGGAAATCCTTTTTTTCGAATTGACAACTTCCACGAAGGCATTAAACTTTCGAGCGCAGGGCGCGGACCGCGAGGCCGACTTCATTTGAGGGTTAAAGAGTGCAACAAATGTCACATTTGCCGGTCGGCTGCACTCGGTGTGTTGCCTGCCGGTCGGACGGAGCACACAAAAGCGAAAGACAGAACAAATAAGTGAAACCTTCGTGCATCTGTGTCCGTTTTGGTTGTTCACTTCTTTTTCAGCTTTGCGTGCGTTTTGCATGCACACTCTGTGAAGTTGTCAAAGGAGGTGGAGAGGCCTCCTTTGTTTGCTTAACACAATTCCTTGTCTGGCCTGTCTGACTGGCAGCGCAGATATTTCTTTCGGGCATGAATCATCAGTCTGAGAGCTGGAGAGCGGAGCTGCCTCGTTAAGCCCGATGACATTCTTCAGAGCTCCGTTGAAGCAGATTTTTCATGACCATGACGAATTTTTGGAACTCCTTTGACGGAGATGTCTTCGACCTAATGAGTGCCTCGAGTGGGGACGCACAGTCATGTCAACTCTGTGGACGGTCCTCTGTGATCTTCACAATTTCTTGAGCAAACAAGCGAAATTCAAGGGAGTTCAGGTCGCTACTTAATTGAGTTCCACTCTGTCAGACGTTCGGCGGACGTTTGCCGATGGCGAAACTGGTGTCGGTGCGCACAATTGGTCACGTCATGCACAGGATCTTCATCTTCTTCGAAACAGTCCGCGAGGCAACTAGCGAGAGCTTGACACAATTTCTCTGCTCCGGCGTTGCATTCCTTGTCGACTGAGTTCCCCTTCAGTTTATTCGAGATATCGAATCTGTGTTCATCAATTACTGCGAAGGACATAAGAAAACTGTGATGAATATATTTTAGAGCCGGCCGCACATTTTCTAAGCTGGATCCGTTGTGAGAAAGCATCGTCATTGGCTTGTTGATAACCTGGCTGCGGTCCCTATTCAAGGCGGATCTCTGCCTCAAGGTGATGTCCCATCCAAAAGTACTTCTATTGTCATTTGGACGGAGCCTGTGGTGTCTATCTGGAGTACAAAAGGGATTGGTTGACAAAATCAGTACGAAGACAATCAGCCCCTGAGACGACAGAAAGACATGGACTTTGTCGCAGCACGTAGTATGATAGCACGATGCACTAGCTTGGCGATCACCGGATTTTGAACACGCATCCAAATCGACCACGCACTCAAGATGACACAAGATATTCACCAATGTCCTAGGGTGACCATGTCGAAAACCGATGGATTTTTCAATTAAGACAGTCGCTTCGGTGGCGGGTAAGGTTTGAACGATTTTTGTCAATTCCCATGTTTCTGCAAAGAGTCTTCGACACCGAGCCATTGGGACAGCGCAAGAGAGGACGTCCTCGCACGACCTCAACCAACTTGGTGTGCGCAAGTGGAGGCAGCTGGCGAAAAGCGTGCTGGTTGGAGACGCATGTTGGTTGAGGCCCAGGTCCACCCGGACTGTAGCGCCAATCAAAGAAGAAGAAGAATGTTTCTGCAAAACAAAAAGGTTGGGAGAGGACTATCGGGAAACAGTGGTTATTCACGCCTCACTGCACTCTTGCTGTACCCATTGTGATGTCCGTTGGGCGATCGTTTCTTCCCTTGCACTCCACCAATTACATTTTAAACCGAAAGAGCATGCTAACTGACAAGAGCAGCACTTGACGCGTATACATACCCTTAGCCCTGAGAGGTCGAAGTTCTCAACTTAAGTGAGCTTAAGTGGCTATTGGTTGCGTTGTCGATAGAGTGGTCTTAGTTTAATCCTGTTTACAACTCTTTCATAAATTCACGTAAATGTCGCCCACGTACGCTATTATACAAAATGGCAAGAATTCGGACTTCCCTGTTGGCCCTGTTGGTCATCGGATCCCTTAACCGCACCGTTGCCAAGTAGAAGAGGTCGATTTAGGGGGTAGTTTAGTTTGCTCAACGACGATGTAGTTTTAACACATCAGCCATCAACGAAATGTGATTAGGTATAGAAAGCTTTCAGATTTCCCTCTTAGCATCTAGCATGGCGTATCTTCTTAAAATGATGGGTAGAAAGTAATGTCTTATCAGGCCTTGATCTCGAATTCATTGAAGTTGTACCCATGGTCTTCTGTCGGCTAGTAGTGACTGACAGTAACTAATTATGCCACCAAGTGGGGGTGGACCCAGTGTTTGTCCAACTACTTGCACCAATTTGAGACTTCCCTGAAGCGTTGTAGACTATCGAATGATACACATCTTTAGTACATGTTCCAGCAGAGATGTCGCGGAGGTAAAGCACTCACAAGAAATCCCCAGTCCACTCAATCCTCCGCAATCGACTCTAACCAGCCACGTGCTTCTACGTCTGCCAAGGGGTCGCCAACTTAGTAGACTCGCTTTCAAGACACATCTCGGATTTCATGATAATTTGGAGATGAGTGTCAATTGACTAAACTATCCTAGCACAGACCCTTCCGTTCGAATAAGCATCTGCTCAGCATTGAGTTGCGCGTGCCTTATTGTGTTTCTCATCCTGATCTTCATCTTCTTCGAAACAGTCCGGGAGGCAACTAGCGACAGCTTGACACAATTCTCTGATCCAACGCTGCATTCCTAGTCGACTGCTTTCGCCTTCAGTTTATTCGAGACATCGGATCTGTGGTTGTCCATTACCGCGAAGCGTGTGGTGAATATGTTTTAGAGCTGGACACACATATCCTTGACTTGTTGATGGCTTTCCTAATCCCCATTCAAGGCAGATAGGAAAAGTCATGGTGATGCCCCTTTCAAGAGAATTTCTATTGCCAGTTTGACGTAGCCTGTGGGTATTAGAGGATTAGTTGTCAATATCATTATGAAGAAAATTAGCCCCCTTGAGACGAGACAGACAAGGATTTCCGACTCACAAAACTGTGTGGCAGCACGTAATATAGACACAAGCCTAGCGATCACCGGAATTTGAACGGCCAACCAAATCGACACTGCTCGACTGGGCTCAAATTCTGGAAGGCATACGTATCGACGGTGACCATGTCAAAAAACGATCGACTTTTCGACTGACAGAGTCGAGTAAGAGGTCCGCCATTCAACCGATTTGTTTTTCCATCTCCATGTTTCTCGGGACCTTATTAGGTTGGATAGAGTGATAACGGGTAGACGGTGTTGGGCCACGTCTCACTTAACTCCTGCTGGACCAATTCTGATGCCCGTTGGGGGATAGTATCTTCATTATTGCCCTTTAACACCAGTCGTCTCTTTATTCAACCACTCAATTGCAGCTTTGGTCGAAACTGGTGTCGACTGGTCAGAGCAACACATGAGATGGCGTGGTTGGGTGTTGGAGACGAGCAGACATGAGCAGGCAAAATCTTAATCTCATGCCGTCGTCGGCCGAGTATATATACTTCGCCTTGGTCTTTTCCGACTTATAACCCTTTCTTTGTATAAGTAGCCGTTGACGCCTCACTCTGTTCGAAAAATCGTATCATGTCTTATTCAGATCGCAATCCTTGCGAGAACATTTTGATGGCTTTCTAATTTTTGGCCCTTCTATTGTCATGGTATTAAAGGTTGGTTCCAGTTTCTAAGATTCAGTATTGCTGTCTGATCGTTCACTTCGATAGTTGTAAGCGATTGGACCTGAACGGAGTGGGCGATAAGACCCGACTCTTAACGTCCCTCATTGTTTGGAACTCCAGGATCTCGATTGTACTCAGGCCTTGCACATAGGCCTCTTGTGAATTTGGTAGGCTGACTAATTGTGACTGAATCGACCCAAGGCCAGTTCAACCATTTGCGCTCAAGAAACCCATTTGTGATTTTTTTGAAGCGTGGTAGATTATCAAGGGACACATATCTTCAATGACCCGCATGTTAAACTGTAGGAGTCGGTGAGGTTAAGTACGAAAGAGAAATCTCCAGGCCTAACTTACCAATAGTTATTTCTAGGCTCTTAATAAGACTTGGCCCAACCATTCCGACTGGGTTTACCAGCGATTACCTCCCCTGCTGGAGTAAATTTCAAGGCATGCCTCAGAACGAGAACGAACATGCCGCCTAAGTCTTTGCAACGTGCCCGAGTCATATCCCTTTCCGTTCGATGAATCAGTTGCTCAGCATTGTGTTGCTCACGTTTTGCTGTGTTTCTCACTCTATCTCGGCGGGCCACTTCCACCATAGCAAGAGAAAATCGAAGGATGTGTTTGGTCCTTGTCGCTGTAGCCTTAGAGTTGTCGTCGTCTGATGATCGCTAGAGTCGAGTGGAAACAGAAAATCCTCGGAATCAAGACAGCTTCTTCAGAAATAATTGTACGCAGATCCCCCTATCAGTCGCTGTCTCCTGCCTGGCGAAGACCAACTGACTGACACACCCACAACAGGACAGCTGACGAAGAGTCTTCTACTCCAAACGCAATAGACGATGCCCAGGAAACCAATTGCGCACACAAGTGGAGAACAGCCGTAACCAACTTGGCGATTAAAATTCGATGCAACAGTCTTGTTGGCTGAGGCCCAACTGCACCTCGGACAGTAGCGCCAATAGGTGAAGAAGGTGCAACAGTAATGCATTTTAGTTCAAGAGAAAGTCACAAAATCGTTTTTCGTATGAGGAACCGATATTCCGCTCCACATGAACTAGGGCAATGCCCCACAAATTGCAACTGGTTTCTGCTTGAAGCTCGTTGATGTGGTTAGGAAGTCCTTTGTTTGCTACCCACGTCCTCTGCCTTATTTGAACTGTCTGTGCACCTGGGTCCATCGGTCCAGAAGTTTTCATGTGGAATCATGGAAGAAAAACCTAGGCTTGTATTCCCAAGGTTCTTGAGAAGAGGGCTTTTTTTGTTTTGTTCCATGTTCACTTATGCCATTGTGAGAAGACATATCCGTCAGTTTGAGCTCGTCGTTTTTGCCACGAGAGATAAAATTTGGCATCAGTTTTGTTTCGGGTAAATAATATTAATAAAGGTGGCACAACAGCCCGTAGAAGGCCAGGTCCTAGCTTCTTACCAACCACTCGTGTTGTGTATTGTTCTCTCACGAGTGGAAGGGACCTACAGTTTTATTTCGACTCCGAGCGGCCAAGTTTGAGAAGCTTCTTCTAGACCCTTGAGCATTGTCAGTGACTCGAAAGAGGTGGCGCCGTCAAAAGGTATTTGGTCGCACGAAGGATCGCCACAGTCGGACACGTAGATCCAAGTGCGTTGGGGTCACAATCTCACTGGTCACTGGTTTTTATTCAATTTTATTAAACGGCCGCGTTCTCACGTTGCTGACCATCGGAACACGGTCAATCGGGCACCAAAACACTCTTCCTACTCTACATTACGTCCGACTCTGTCTGTCACAAGTCTCTCGGCCGTATCTTGTTGCTATCACTAAACTGGATGACTGGCGAAGGATTCAAGCAAGCCCAACATTTCCCTCTGTAGTTCCAACCTAGAAGGTTCCAGTTGGGGAACAAGACATGCTTACATCTGTGCATTCCACGGGGCATTAGGACTATCCTCCCGTCGCCTACTCACAGTTGAGTCTACTAGATGCTCACAGCGTCTCGATGGGTGCTCGTTAAAATCACCCATGTCCACTTTCCGCACACCCTCCCGACCACTGACTCACCGTCGACTCATTTATGTGCGCTCCACAGAAGTCTCTTGTCTCATGTCCCGACCACTTCCACTTTGTCTGTGCAAAGTCTGGCACTTCCCAGACCCTACTTAACAGTCGGACAGCCGCCCATCCAAAGCAGTCCGGTTCGCGTCTAGTAAATCAAAAAACCGAAAGGAAGTCTGGGCAATAAAAGATATTTACAATGCAACAGCTGTTCCCATTCATTCATCGGCGCGGACGAGGTGGGGTGTCAAGACCAGGCAAAGCAAAGCGACCATCCACGCCCATCAATTTGCGGATATTCCCGCGCACGATTCCGCCAAATCGGGCGCCAATTCAAAAGTCTGTCGCCCCAAACATAGCGGGGCGCGTGTGTTTGTTTTTGTCACCCCGCGCCGCTGCCACTCGACACACTGCAGACGACGCACGTTCCGCGCGTGCCAAAAATGGCAAATTGTCCGTTTGCCGCTTGGCCACACCGAGCTGTGCGGTCGGCAAATGGCTTGCAGGCGGCAACATTGTTGCGGCGTTTCTCTGAAGAATGCTTCAAGTACGAGAAATATCTTTAAGATGCCTCGCGCTGGTGGTGCTCGTTTTAAACGTTCTCTTTCTGTTTTTTCTCTTTGCAGTGCTTCGTGATGACTTTCGAGTGCAGCCGAAGGATACGAGGGTTGCCAAGGGCGAGACGGCCCTCCTGGAATGTGGACCACCAAAAGGAATACCTGAGCCCTCACTCATCTGGATGAAGGTAAGTCGGCGAACGATGTACACACATCCCCCTGCTCACATCTTCCCATTGCATGCATCCTTTATTCCGTGTGCGCCGTGGCTCAAAGGGAATAGGGGATGCCGGTGAGATGCACTGCACGGTGGTGGTGTTTGCCCTCAGGACACCGGGATCTTGGCCTCCAAACTCTGCTTAGTGGGTGGTGTTTGTCTTAAGTGGCCACCCCCGCCCACCCCATCCACCGCTCCGCACCTCGCCACGTCGTATCTGATGGATACCTTTTGAGACTTACTACGACTTAAGTGCATTCCACTTTGTGTGAGCGCTGCTTGTTGGCGTTCGTCATGAATTATTTATGCTGCCGGGCGGATAGACTTGTTGGACGGCTGTGCTGGCGAGGAGGTGACGGGGTCTCTCCCCGGCCATAAAGAAGCTTTTATGATACCTGTGTACGGTTTGTTTGACTTTGCGTTTCTTCTGTTTGCTTGCATTGTTTTGTTGACTGTTGTCGTTGCCGGTGTCGTTGTCGCTTCTCGTTGAGCAGCTCTGTGGAATGGTAATTTTGAGCAATTATTTGGCTGGCCGTCCGCTCCTCGCTGTCACTGTTTCACTTTTCGCCTGATGTCATCATCAGCATCCGCATCTGTTGGGCGCACTGATCAAAGACGGTCTTTGTCTGGCTGTGCAATGGAGGGTAATCGAATCGAGATTAGCCAACCGCACACATGAGTGTGAAGGGGCTTGGGGGTCAGAGGCGCGGTCACGATGGGTGTCAACTGTGTTTTATTGAATGTCCATGGCCATGTGCCATGAATAGGGAACACTCATCGGGATTTCATTGTGGAGCCAATGGCATTGGGTCGTAAAATTCGATTGATTGTAGTGTGAACTTGACACGTCTGAGATTTCCTCGCTCTTGCCTGGAGGCAGTGGATGATGAGGCGCTTCAATTTATGGTCCTCTCATGTAGTGGCAGATTCATGTTAAATGACATAAAATATTAAGGGACTTGCAGGCAAACAGACATGAGCTTGGTGCCAACCGTCCTCTCCAAGTCAATTATTTGCCCTTTCTGTGCATCAAGGCACAGTTCGGTGCTAGGAGCTACTTCAGTGAGGATGGGACCAAGATCAATCATGAAGCCGAAAGCCTTTTGACCGTCATTCTTCTTCTTAGACCGCTACAGTCTTAGGTGGCCCTGAGCTTCTCCCAACGTGCCTCTTGCAGGCTGTCTCCTGTTCTCCCACTTTGAGATTCAATCGACTTATCTGCGCCACCTTGTGCGACGTCTTCAGTCGCGTTGTCCCACAGGTTTAGAGGCAAACCTTTTTCGTGCCGGAGCTAAGTTTTCCACACGCACTACATGACTTAGACATCAGACTCCACTAGACTCACATCGCTGTACAGCTCATGCAGTTCAGTGGTTGCAGTGGTTGAGCTCTCTTCTCAAAATCGACCAACGTTCGACCGTCGATTCACATTAATAGCTCACCTTTACCGGAGGAAGCTTGCCAATGTGCAACTAGCTCATTCACTTTGTGCTTTAGTGACTGTGTGCATCCAGCGGTCCTTAGTGGATGCTCACTCTTCTTCTTCTTCTTTGTGTGGCGCTACAGTCTGGGGTGGACCTGGACCTCAACCAACATGCCTCTCCAACTAGCGCGATCTCTGGCTAGCTGTCTAGAGTTTCGCACACCAAGTTGGTTGAGGTCCTTCTCCACTTGGGTGCGCCACTTTAAACGCGGGCGTCCTCGGATTCGAAGATTCTTCGGGCCGGAGCTGTGGTGTCCATACGCTCTACATGACCTAGCCACCGTAGGCTTTGGATCCGTAGACGCATAACTAGGCTCATGACGCTGTACAGCTCGTACAGTTCGTGATTGAATCTTCTCCTCCAGAACCCGTCAACACAAACAGGACCAAAGATAGTGCGTAAAACTTTTCTCTCAAAGAGACCAAATACTTCTGCATCCGCTTTCGAGATTGTCCACGCCTCCGCGCCGTATGCTAACTCTCCACCGAACAAAAATTGATACTCATCGCTGAATGACTGTTGGTCATTCTGACGTCGATGTTCAGTCACATAATCGGCGTGTTTTCTGGGGCCAGCTGCCTTCAGTGCTAGATTGAGTTTATTTTACAAGAGTGTGGCTGCCAGTCCAAAACCGTGCTACTAAGGCCAAGCCAGGAGCAAGTGCTTTGCTTACTCAACAGAGAGAGCAGATTAACTTAGTCTTCATCAACACCTTTACTGAGTTGTGTTAAATTAAGATGACTGGTGCAATGCACGTAGATGAAGTTGCTCCAGTGACTCAGTGGTTCAGTGTCCAGTGCCACTCGGATCATACGTCATCCATTATCTGCTCTGGTGGACAACCTTTAGTTGCTGCTGGTTAGACGGTGTACACTCGAAAAATTTTTCAATAGAGCTTACACTAGAGTCCTTAAACAAGTGAACAGGCATCAGAGCTTGCCAGAATTACAGGAACAGAGGCAAACTCGTCTCTTCTTCAACTCAGAATTGACTTGCGATGACGTCTAATTTCCAAGAGTGATCTCGTAAAAGGCCACCGTGGTACTGCCCTGGTGCATCGACTGACTAATGTTTTGGATTCAGTCGCAGATACGAGCGCTTTTCATAGTTCAAGGTTCCAACGCTCCCCAGTCACTGACAATAGTCATGCGACTGTGCACATTTAGAAAAGAGCTTTTTAAATATAGCCGTTCACTGTCTCGCCCTCCCCGTCCGTGAGACACAGGAATAGCACGGACAGTTGCTGTTCTTGGTCAGATCAGGTCCTTCTCAGATTGTAACGCCATCTAGTGTCGTATGCAACCTGTCTGGAGATAACAAATTGTCTAGTGTGATCAGCATCTTGAGTAGGCCTGAGTGTTTGACCTGTCCTACTTGCCAGTCATGGCGTGATGACTAGTCGTGATCGGTTGCTTCCCTTTGTGACCAAAGTTTACTGGTAGTGACGAGCTCTTCCTACTGAGCTTTTCGCGGTTGAGTGGAGACCGTGTCTGCCTAAGTAGTCCCCTGCACAGTTACCTAGGATACCTCGAAGTCCTGTCAATGAGCATAGGCAAAGAAAACCTGCTCAGCTATCTGATCTAGAAATATCCCACAATTTTCTACCATTTTAAAGATTAAGGGTGCTGATTTCAGTGCCTTCCTGACTGTCTTTGAAAATAGTTACTAACGCGTGCTGATATCATACTCTTCTTCAGCCTTCTCATCTCTCCTCGTGAATTGCCACGATCTCCGCCGTAAAATTATGTGAGTCTTTTGGAGTGACGAAGTGTGAGTTGGTTAGTGAATAACCTGCTTTCTCCAACGTCGCGAAATAGTGGTTCTTGTTGCAGACAGCCGATTTCGTAGTCGAAATTCTTGTTGGAAAGCGAAACGCGGTGTCACAGTACTTCACTAATGGCAACCAAAATTTGAATAAATTTCGATGATGTACTTGTCATCTTCCGAACCAAAGGCACTCCACAGTTTTGGCTACAGTACGCTCAGACGGTCGATGATGGCGGTCGCACTTGCGCCTAGTATCAGCCACAGGATCCCTTTTTTTACATTTTTTCAAATCTTTACGCATGCAGTGACTGCCTAGCACACACAGTCACTAATGAGAGCGCGGATTGTGATCACGTGAGTGATTGGAAAGGACATCTCAAATCCCAACCATGACTTGGATGACCCTGTAATTTTAAAGTATCTCCATTTTGAGAAACTAAGTTATTGGGCCCAACTTCTTTCAACTCACAAACCAGTAGAAATGGGCTTTCAAAATGAGGGCAAAAATTGAGGCAAATTTACCAACTCGTTGGTGTTGGGCCCTTAAAAACATTCGTGGACCTCAGCACCTATTATTGAAGTCATTGAACCTCATTAGCTGTCAGACGTCAGCGCAGAAAGTCACAAAGATCTCCACGAGTCAACATGTCGCCACGTAAAAAACACACAAATGCTTGATGCCGACTAGGTCCCAACTGTTTATCCTTCTCAATTGACTCGCAGCAAGAAAGTCAATTGACATCTCCTCCTTTGAATGCTGTCAAATTGGACATCCTCCTTTGTCTCTCCGAAACAGCCTTAATTGCACTCCAAATCGCCTCCTAAGAGCCCACTAAACGGCCGACACAAAGGTCAGCGTGTGCCCCAGAAAACCTTTTAACTCCCGCCCTGGGTGGCGGTTGGCACACTGAATAGAGCCCGAAAAGAAAAGAGCTCCCCCATCAGGCTCGCTAATGATGTCACGCATCTTATGTGCTGACACCCACCTCTTGACCAAGCCACGTACTGCCGCACAGCTCCTGAATACAAAGTCTATTTCGGATTCAATTGGATTCAATCAAGTGGAACTACTTACGCGATGAATTCCGCAAAATTATGCGATCATCATCGAACGGGTGGTTCGCCTACCACTCAATAATCGGTTCCCAGAACCGCCATCCACCCCCATCCACCCCCATTGACCACGAAACAGACGCAGCCATGCATTATGGATATTATTCTTATTAATAATTTTTTCTTCTTCTTCTTCTTCTCTTTCTCTCTTCCCCCTGGTCGGCGGTTCCTGTTTTGTTTTCTATTTTCCACTTCCACGCCGTCTGCACGTCCTCTTAACACCTATTACTGGAAACACAAAAACGCCTCCCGCTGCTCTGTGGATCGCCATCGCCATCGCCGTCGCCGTCGAACCAACATCATCATCATCATCATCGTCATCATCGGCGTTGTTGGCGATAACTTGGACGTCTCTATGGATCCCCACCGCACACGGGAACGGAACGAAAATAGGATGGAGTGCCACTGGACGACTTAAAGGGGAAGACTTACGGAACCACATCACGTATTCGGATAGTCGATGGTGGCAATTTATTGATAAGCAATGTCGAACCAATTGACGAGGGTAACTACAAGTGCATAGCCCAGAACTTAGTCGGGACCAAGGAGACCGAATACGCCAAATTAATCGTTCAGGGTAAGTGCATGGAATATTAATTTAGTCGAGCCTTGCTGCTCGCTTGCTTCTTAGATTGTTTTCATTTTTTTGCTTGTGTCTGTTTTTCTTCGGCGAGAGTGAGTCTGTTGTGATTGAAAAGTCGAAGGGTGACCGAGGAGTCAACCCTTGGATGGATGTGGGAGACTGAACGTGACTGAAGCGGGGAGCTTGTGCTGATGCACAGCTCCTGATGAGCATGCGATGGATGTGGGGCCATTTGTCCTGGAAACACTGGCGATGGCCGGATTCACTGAAAGCACTCGTCGTCGATTGGATGGAGATGAAAGACGAGTTACCGCGCGTGTCGTCGAGAGACCGGATGAGCGATTGTTGCTGATATAGAAATGGTGGTGGGTCTAGGGATAACTTTGGCAACGAAGGTGGACGAAGCTGCCCTAGAATGTGCGGATCTGCACTCTGTGCCAAAAGTAATTTCGAATGCTTCTTAAGGCCCTGTCAACAACCGGTCTGCCGTGAGTCGCTCTCCTTGTCATTTCAAAAGTCCGACGGCCAGCAAGAGCAAAACTTAGCTGTGGCACCAAGTTGTCGTCGCACTGTGACTGTACGTCCTTGGTTAGGGCTTCCATCCATGGCCCGACCTCTCGAAATCACAACCCGCGGGGCATGACTCTCCAGGATGCAGACAAGCCAAGCACATGAAAGACGTCTTTAAAAAATCCTCGGCGTACTTGTTGTCTCTTGACAGAAAGACTGCAGGCGACTTACCGGCGCGGCGAACTAACCGCCAGCTAGGCCTTCGCCACATATCTAGGTGTGCTTAGCCTAAGCGATGAAACCCTGTGGAGGACGATGCTCGCTGCCACTATCCCGCCTTCGCTGGGAACAGGTGGCATCCATTTCGTGTTAAAGAAGACCCACATCATCAGCTCATCAGCAGGCTCCTCATCACATGTCTGTGTGCATTTCTTGGCAAGGCGTTCTTAAAACGTCTTCCAATCGTACCTGTCATTGAGCCCATGATTTCGTGAGTGTCTTCCAAGAAGACCCTGAAATTCGTCGGTGGACACGAAGGAGTCACCCGTGAAGTCGAACATCTCTCTAGTGGTTGATATAACATTTGTAAGCCCAAAGACCTTGTCCTTCTCTTATGAATATTTTTAAACTTGATAACCCAGGAGATTCACACCCTCTCATGCCACCACCTCCCTTCCGCAAATCTCCCCGCAGCGCCTATTTATTTCCTTTCACTTAAAGCACCTTCGGCTGAATCTACGAGTGCCAACAGCCTTGCTACCACTGCCCATGTCCAAGGCCCTCTTCTCGCGAATTAATTTACATTCCGCTAATTGCCAACCCATTCCGAGAAAGACCCCTTAGACAAGCAACCGCCTTATTGAATCCGAAATCAGCGGCTCGCCCACTGCCTTCGCGGAGTTCCCTAGAATTGGCGATGGAATTCGTCGGGGAATCGAAAATGTCACACAGTCAAACAAGATGTTGCTATTCAATCGTAGAGCACGGGCTTTAAATGTTTCTGGTCGAGTTTGATTGAACGTGTTATCGGCTTGAATATTATTGGTTATTCGTTTTCCGAATATTTCCAGTGGTGGAAGATGGAGGAGAATATTCAGTGCGCCTGACGGGGTACTTTTCAGTGCTCCGTTGATGCACAGGTAGGCCAGTCTTTGTGCTCGATTGAGTGCCTTGCAGTTGATAGCCTTGATTAGTGCTGTCCACCAAACTAAGACTCCATACAGAAGTGTCGGTCTGACAATAGAGGTGCAAATCCAATATGCGATGCGTGGTTTTACGCCCCATTTGCATCCAATGGCTTTTTTGCAGCTAAAAGGGCAGAAGAGGCTTTCTTCACATTTTCCTGGATGTTGAGCTTCCAGTTTAGCTTGCTATCGATCGTGAGACCATTTCGCACTCTATCTGTAATAGAGTGCCACACAGCAGTGGGGGATTTTGTACCCTCCTTGTGGGGTGCCTCTATTAACTCCTGGATCTTCGCGTCTCCCATCTGAGAGTGTATTACCCTGCTGGTGAGTAGCTGATGCATGAAGGCCACTAAAGACTGTGCAACTCTTAATAGCTGACATATTCGTACCGTGACACCGTCTGTATGGGTTTTAGTGGTTTTCTTAGCTCCACATTGATTGTGTCCCCACTTGCTAGAGGTCATGTGATTTTTTCAACATTGTACTTGAGAGGATCGTGCGAAACTCACACGCCAACACTAGAGGCACGATCTTCCAAAAGTCCGTTCAACTGCTAGCACACGCGGACGATATAGACGTGATTGGCCGAACTCAGCGAGCCGTCAATGACGCATTTGCTTGTATTGAGACGGAGGCGGCAAAAATGGGTTTAGCGGTGAATGAGGGCAAAACAAAGTATATGCTGTCATCAAGAAAGGACACATAACATCGACGACTCGGCCAGAACGTCACCATAGGCAGCTACAACTTCGAGGTAGTAAAGGACTTCATCTGCCTTGGTTCCCAAGTAAATAGTGCGAACAACATCAGTACCGAGATTAAACGCAGAATAACTCTTGGCAACCGCTGTTTCTTTGGACTCAAGAGGCAATTGAGTAGCAGAGCCCTCTCTCGAAAGACCAAGCTCACGTTATATAAGACCTTGATCATCGCTGTCCTGCTGTATGGTGCGGAAGCTTGGACTATCTCAAGAGCGGATGAAGACGCACTTGGTCTCTTCGAGAGAAAAGTTCTGCGTTCAATCTTCGGTCCTGTTTGCGTTGAAGGTTCTTGGAGAAGAAGATTCAACCTGGAATTGTACGGGCTGTACAGCGACAGGAGCCAAGTCAGGCGTCTACGGATTCAACGCATAAGATAGCTAGGCCATGTTGAGCGCATGGACAACACTGCTCCAGCCCGAAGAGTCTTCGACTCCGAATTAGTGGGACAACTCAATAGAGGACGTCGTCGCACTAGATGGCGCACACAAGTGGAAAAGGACCTCAACCAACTTGGAGTGCGAAATTGGAGGCAGCTGGCTACAGAACGTGCCAGCTGGAGAGGATTGTTGACCGAGGCCCAGGTTCACCCCGGACTGTAGCGCCACAAGAAGAAGAAGAGGTAGACATTCTATTTCATTTTCGGTCACTGTGAGGGATGTCAAAAAATGCAAGGAGTGTGTGCTACTGGCATTGCTTGCGACATTGACTCCGAAGAGCATGAGTACACTCTTGCAGCTAAATCTGACCATGATGCATCGTTCTCTGTGCCAAACTTAAAACTATCAGCGTTTGTTCAATTGCCTAAATTCAGCCTTTGCTTCAGCCTTCTAAAGCTTGGCTCAGTTCTGTTTTGCAGAGGTGATGGCCTGAGATTACACCCTTCCATACCCTTCTTATGCTGCAGATGTCTACACGTGGTGTGCCTATTTCAAAGAGGTTATAAAAGATCTCTGAATTCGTACCGCTTCGAGAAAGAAGTTGATAAATCCTTCAAATGTTCTCACATCAATACGAACCACATTTACACCATAAAGTATTTGCACGAACAGTATGGAAAAAGTTACTGCCGAGTTGGTGGTGGTGGTTGATTATTTGAACGTTCTCTCTATCGTAGTAGATGGTTGGTACCTTAGGAACCCAGTTTGTCTCGATAGAGAACATGAAGAACGTGGAAGACCACCAAACAAGTTTGAAGACGCCGAATTGCAAACGATATTGGATGGAGATGACACTTTGAGTCAAAAGCAAATGGCAGCAATGTTAAGTGTTGCACAACAAACAATTTCTGGCCGTTTAAAAGCTATGGGAGAGATTCAAAAGTGTAGGAAATGGGTGCCACATGAATTGAATGAAAGACAGATTGAAAACCGAAAAAACACTTGTGAAATTTGGCATCGGATTGTTACTGGCGATGAAAAATGGATTTATTTTAAGAATCCTAAACGGAAAAAATCATGGGTTAATCCGGGACATACGGCAAGAAGACAATGCTGTGTGTTTGGTGGGACCAGAAAGGTGTGGTGTACCACGAGCTCCTAAAACCTGGTGAAACCGTTAATACTGATCGCTACCGACAACAAATGATCAATTTGAACCATGCATTGATCGGGAAACGACCAGAATTGGCCAGAAGACACGGCAAGGTAATTTTGCTCCATGACAATGCACCTGCACACAAAGCAAAACCGGTTCAGGATACAATCAAAACACTTGGCTGAGAGCAGCTACCCCACCCGCCGTATTCACCAGACTTGGCTCCTTCCTTCCGACTACCATTTGTTTTCATCGATGGGACACGCATTGGCTGGGCAGCACTTCGATTCCTACGAAGAAGTCGAAAATTGGGTGTCTGATTGGTTGGCTTTAAAAGACGAACAATTTTATTGGCGTGGCGTGGTATTCACAAATTGCCAGAAAGGTGGTTTCATACCGGTAAGCTCAAAATGACGACCATGAATGTCGGTGTTGCCGACAGCGACCCTGTCATTCCTTGGTAATCTGATATGTAAATCTGCCGGCAGTGCCGTAATAGATGACTGGTCACTATAAGACCATGTTGGAGTAGGTTCTTGTACTTGAATGGAAGTCATTTACATCAACTCAGTATCATCTTATATTTTCTTCTCATGCTACAATGCTAAGTTTGGGAAGAACCCATCGCAAGCTTAGTATCGCAGCAGTCTTCACTCGCCGATTTTTGAATAAAGCTGGAGACGACTTCACCAGTCTTAGTTCTCCAGCCCCAATCAGTCTTAGACAGCATTTTTCATCGCAATCCAGCTGATGTGAATCTCCTTTTTCAGGAATCTTGTTCGCTGAAGGAACCTTAAGCAGTGGCTTTGTAGAGCGTTGCAGCACGCAGATCGAACTTGCTTAGCATGGCCAACCCTTCGAGTCACCTCAAGAACTCACGGGTCTATTCGCTGTCACCAATCCTTAATTCAGAGTCCAGAAACTCGTTTCAATTCAAATTCAGTAGCGTTGTGTTGACAAATTTTGGCCACAGTCGTGTTAACAGCCCACAGTCCCAAATTAAGTCCCTGGTCGTCCATCTCACCTAAGTCCTGTGCCAATAGATCGAATGTCCCAACAAACTACTTCACCTGGTTTCACATGAACTAATTCAACGACGATCCCAACATCAGGAGCTGTACGTAAAACCCTAATAGAGTCCCAGGCGTAAATAACCCAACCCACCACCACCATCGAGACCACCAGCAGAGCAACGCACGCACACGCATTTCCGCTCGAACTACTTCCCACCAACAGTCGACCTCTTTCTTTGATCCCCATCTGTCCCACAATGCAGCCAACCACTGGCACGCGGCATTTGGCCCAAATACCCCGAGAGCATCCACTCGTCCGCCTGGCGCCAGAGATTCCCTTCAAAACCGCCACATTCTCCCAAACAACACCCTTCACAGCCACATCAATCCGCACGCAGACGCCCGCTCAAAAGCGCACATCACTCCGATCCCATAAACTAACCCAAATAAACACCGCACACGCTGGCCCCGCGGCTTGTTTACTAGTCCATCTCTCTCACCTCAGTCCGACCGAGGTTCGCCTCACCTCAACCAGGTTAAGACCGCCGGCAGCCCACTCGAAATCAAATAAACAATCTGCCTCGCAAACTGAGAGAACTAATCAACGTTAATTAACGACTCAAAAGGATTTCGCTTCGAAAGCGGAAAAGGAAGAGGGGCACCTCGTGTAAATGACATATACCCCGGGTCGCTCTCAATCATCAACCGGCGCCTGCCACTCCCTCTGCAAGAAAAAAATCTGAATAAAGTACCCAGCGACAGGGCTCCTCGGGCGCACGGTAATTTATCTAAACAAACATGCTCACGGGCCGAGCCGGAGGAGGGAAGGCGGCCTGATGCCTGGTGGATGGCTGCTGGCTGCCTGGCTGATCCAGGGCATGTCGCTTCAGGACGCAGCGGCGCAAAACAACTGCAAAGTGCATTCGAAAATGAAATTTTAATTGGGGACCCTTTATGTCGCCATTCGTCGACATCCATGGATGCATGGCACTCAATCTGGAGTGGCGGGTGGGTGTTGGCTGGTTCCGGCTGTGTGCGCGCGTTTTTAGCAATTCACGCCGAACCAAGCAGGGCTCAAAGTGGCACGGACCGACCTGGAGGTCGCTCATCTTGTGTCCTCTGCTTTTTTCCCCGTTGCGTGCATCTGCCAGCTGCCTGATGGAGGCGACGCAGGCCGCGGACGCGCTGGCGAATGTGACTAAGCGCCGCCGAGGCACTAATCGAATTCGGTGGGAAATGTAATTAAAGTATCCCGCGGAATGCGGTTCCTGCATCCGCCCAGAGAGGGATTCAATTCAATTACAGCCGTCTCTGGAGGATGTGCCCACCGTCTCAGGCAAGTGATTGTGGCTTATCAAGATATCGACGGTGGCTGCCATCCGACCGGCGCTGGAAACTTTCGAAGACGACCTAGAGGAGCGCGAGAGAGAGCGACAGAGCGTTGCTGGGACACAAGGTTGCTGGTGCAAGGCATTCGACGGTACGAGTGTTTTATGCAGATTAGGCCGCTGTGCTGCCGGTCGCCGGAATGAGCATTCAAATGGCATCGTGGTCGGGTCGTGTGGGACTTTCTATTTGACGTCGCTCCTCTCTCGGTACCGCCCACCGGCAGGGAATCGATTTTCGGGGGTGGTTGCCGATGGTAATTGGAATTAATTCGGAAATGGAATTTCGGTGACTGTGGCGATGGCAGTGGATTTCGGCTGAGGTGCCTTGAGTGGAGTTTTACTGCCGTTATCGAGTTTTGGTTTCAATTACATGCCGTGCAGTGTTTTAGCTTCGCTCTCTGTGCGCGCACACTTGCCTCGGAGTGAACATGGGAGACCGGCTCTTGCAATTGATCCGCTATCGGGGGGCTTAAGGGTTTGCGATGGAACTGCTCCGGCGTTCCTCTGGTGTCGTCTAACTTCCCATGGAATCCTCGGGAATTCTTTGGCGCTCTCCACCATCCTCTGGTCTTCCCTGGCGTCCTCTTCGGATTCCGTTCGGAATCTGATTGCGATGGAAGTGGTGTTCATTTCGATTCCCTTATCTCGGGCGAAATTGTGAGGATTTAGACTTGGAGAGACTCACCCAGCAGCAGGAAGCGTTCACTGGACAGAGCCACATACCAGGCTCCTCTGGCATGCCGATGATTGGCACGATCTGCGTCAAGTGGCGATAATTTCGGATCAGACATGTGCAACGTCGCGTCGTAAAATTAAGGATTAAGGGCGACGTCCTAGGGAGCCATTTGTAGTTCAGCCACGGATGCTCCGTCTTGCCCTCTTTGTCTATTGGTCCCTTGTCCACAGGAAGTGCTGTAAAGACGTCCCATTGATGCTAGTGGCACTGTTTTCATCACATTCGCGGAACTACGAACCGATTATACCGCATATTCGCCTTAATACTTGAATACTTCCCGGCTGTCTCTGGTGTTAATTGAGGCGTCCTTCAAATCAACGTCATTTGTTCGGCTAGTGTCCTTGGTGCATATGTCTAAGCCACCTTAAGCTCTGCGCATTGTGTGCCGTCTTCAGTAGCATTGTACTGTCTCCGACACTCTTTCGTATGACTTCGTTGCACGAATGCTTATTGCGTCTTCAGACGACCCCTTGGCAAACCCAGCACGAGGTGGCAACTTCTGTTCGTCTGCACACTTCGCCAGATTCATATGTGCTTGAGGCAAAGATGTGAACAAGAAGACGAAGAACAGCTAGCACACGCCAAGTAAGAAGCAACAATCACCTCTTGCTCAGGCGCCAATGACGAAGCGTTGTACTCACTTTAGAAGAGGGAATCAATTGAGAAGCAAATAGGTGGCGCTACAGCCCATAGGGGGCCATAGGGGCCTAGCTTCTCAGCAACGACTCGTGTTGTGCTCACTAGTGGAAGGGACCTACAGTTTAATAGCGAATCCGAACGGCTTTGTTTGAGAACCTTTTTCTAGACAGGAAATACTCTTTGAGCATTGTCAGTGACTCGAAAGAGGTGGGGTCGTGCAAATTATTTGTGTCGCTCAGAGCTGGAATCGAACCTACGACGTTGAGGTTGGGGTCGACGCACATACCCACAACGCCACGGGCCGCCACAAATGGACAAGTTAATTCCTCAGTGCACTTTGAGTTACAAGCCCAATATTTGCAAACCAACTCCCTATTCACCCAAGTCTGCGGTCCACTTTATGCGCACACCACTGTTCCTAATAACAACTCACTTCACTCTCCCGTACGCGCCTTAAACCCATTTCCATTAAGCACCACTGGGATGCCTCACAGTCCACAGAGCTAAAGCTTAACTTAACACATCACCTCCAGTCCACGCAACAGTGAACAAATAAAACAATTGCTAGCCTCAATGCCAAAGCGCTTAAAGAACTCCATTAAGACGAACTGATATCGGACTGAAATCTGAAAACGATAAAAATGCTTTTAAGTCACTTGGACTAATTATTCAGCATTTCTCCTCTACACGCGTAAACGAACTTAATTCGTTCTCGTTAAGTGAGCAATGTTTGTCAAAATTAAAGGCGCTACACTTTGCATCACTTAAACGCACGCAATTCGAAGATTTAATCTTGAGGTCTCTGAGATGATCATGTTGTGCATGCGTGGACGGTATTTGGTCGTCTAATTTCATCGTATTTCGCAAATTTTGATCATAAATGCGTTCCAGAAAACTGTCTTAAAGGAGTTGAAATAGGAAATCATGGCCAAAATAGGCCTCGGTGATCCACAATCTGCATCGCAGACGAGTGGCATGCCCGCCACCTATGTATGCACCTTCTTAGGGTCCCGTACCAGAGATGATAGCAGCAGAGGGCACTCCTAAGATGACCCATTTTGACCGAAGAAGCACGTAAAATGATCAACCAGTCGGCTGGGGGAAAATGTAATGGATTGAAAGAAGTTTAAAAAAAGTACTAGACCTACCTCTAATGACGATACCGATAATTTTAAAGGAGTGCTGTCAAGGTTCTACATCAGATCAAAGAGATCGCAACGCGCTACCTAGTGCATATGAAGAATGTGGAATGTTCCGAGAAGACAGAGCACAGAGCAATAACACTTCCAGTCACGCATCCACATTAAAACGATTCGTAGACTTTAAATGTTGGTTGAGGCCCTCGTCCACCCCTGACTGCAGCCCCAATCAAAGAAGAAGAAGACGACTTTAAGTGAAGCTAGAATTTGGATAACATGACCTTTGTGGTTCAACATGACATCGTGGAGTACAAAAAAGCAGACTTGAGAGCCACGAAATTGGTACACGTCGTTGCGGCTAGAATGACAACAGTACTTTGATAATGGTTGTCGTGACACGATCGTAGTCGTGACATGGTAGTCTTGAGGAGGTAGTCTAGTTGAATAGATAATTAGTCCTCAACTCCGAATTGACTAAAGTTTGTGAAGTCTAAGGTGTTAATCGCAGTCCGAAGGTTCCGCGGGAAGGTTAGGCTAGATATGACGTTTGGACCCACTGTGATGCACATTGGAAGATATAACGTCTTAGCTCCTACTTCGAGCTCGTCATGTTGTTGTATTAGTATGCCACCCTGTTAACGTATGAATTTGAAGAGCGATTTGAATGCCATGTCTGTTGTGCGGTTTCAGGCCAGGAAAGTTTACAATAGACCAAATATTTACACTTCGGCAGAACCTGGAAAAGACTCAAGAGATGCAGATCGACACCCACCACCTATTTGTCGATTTCAAGGCCGCATATGACAGCGTGCATAGAGACGAGCTATACAGCGCCATGTCTAGTTTTGACATTCCTGCCAAACTCGTCAGGTTATGCAGGATGACGATGGAGAACTCTCGCTGCTCCATCAAGGTCGGTAACGAACTCACCGAGACCTTCAAAGTCAAAAAACGCCGATGACATTGACGTGATTGGCTGAACACAGCGAGCCGTCAATGAGGCGTTTGCTGGCATTGAAGCGGAAGCGGCTAAAATGGGTCTAGTGATAAACCAGGGCAAAACAAAGTACATATTGGGCAGCAGAAACTTTGAGATAGTCAAGGACTTCGTTTACCTAGGCAAAGTGTGTTTGAGGCCCAGGTCCACCCCGGACTGTAGCGCCAATCAAAGAAGAAGAATTGGGCCCTGATCGCCCTCCCTCTCAATTGACAGTAGGTGGGACATCGACAGAAATAGAGAAGGTTGTCGTCCCATTTTCGCTTCATGGTACTTCACATGAATTTGGCGAATTATTGCTCTGACTACTTTTTGTCAAATTGAAGGAATCTGTTGTTGCAATGCTAGATTTGGGACACAACACCCGGCTGATCTCGAATGTGCTTAAACAGTTCCCCCTTTGCTAGTTGTATGCCACTGTCATCTACCTTTTTCTTGATATCCGCAAAAGATGGTCTTGGCCTCTTTCCTGTCAAGCTCATCTGCCGGCGAGGGATAGAGTTTCTGTGGTGACTAAACATACAATTATAGAGTGCTGCGTACTTAGAGATCATAGCGACAGCGTGCAACCAGCTTGGACTTGATCTCCGCCGCCGAAAATGCTGAGCAGTTTCCAACAAGGGTATCAATTTAGCCGCTTCTTTATCTGCCAAAACCTCCGCTTGGACTGGTGTCTGGCATTTTGATAGAGAGAGCATTGCATGTTTTGCGAATCGAAGGCAATGCCTGAGACTCATCTTCAACTTGCATCTCTCTGTATATGAGTGGATCGTCGCATTGTTAAGGGGTTTCTGGACAATGAAACCGAAAGGGGTTTCTGACCCACTCTTCCCTGGTTGGGATATAACATGGGATAAGTATTTCAAAGAATGGGGAAGTGTAGTCGCTCTGTTCTATTTCTGGTCTATTTCTATTTCAAACGAATTTTATAGCTATCAACTGGGTTGGCTGATCGTTAAGGCACTCTTTTCAGCAATCGTCCGCAGGCAGAAGTCAAGAAGCATTAGATTGCTGATTGCTCCTGTGGCACCCTGGCAAGCAGGTCTCAGGTTTCTGGTGGGTTGGTAGTACTCACCGACGCCTGCCATCAGTCAAGACAGGTCTTGCTTTGGGTTTAATCCCCATGCCTGCTTATCAGGTGTAGGGCTACTCGTTCATTAACATTTCATTTCCAGTAGAAAAAGTTTGAAAGTAGCAAGGTTTTTTTTTTTAAATCCGTAGGTTGGGTGCAAACGTTCGGCTGAATCAAAGGGGGGTTGCCATTGGCAAATCATCGTAAGGGTTAGGTCGTTGGTTAGCTCGTGGTAGAGCTGGCATTGCATTTCTTTGACAGATCATTTGATCGCAATAATTTTTTAATATGACTTTGGATAAGTAGTCGTTGCGTCTGATTCTTACTTGACCCAATTTGCCTGCTATCGCATCAGGGTGTATTTCCACAATAACGCGACGAATGTTGGTATCCAAGCCCAAGACTCGGTACTTCACGCCGTTGACGGTAACGTTTGTACCATAATCGTCATTCTTGAAGACCTATGAGCCAATGTACTGCCCAGAGCACTTGGATGTAGTGATGATCAAACAAGCGACTAACAAAGTTTGTCTATTCACGAAGAATTGCCAAATCAAACTAGCCTCTAAACAACAGATACTGGCTCGAAAATTCATCTTCTTGCTATGACTTGGATTTGGCAGACAGATTCATAACTCGGAAGACAATGACACAGGCATACTGATCCATCCGCCTTGATGCTTTACCCAACACAGGCTTGGGCTCTGTGTGTTTCTTGTGACTTGAGTTTTTAGTGACAACTACTCTCATTTCCTCGTCTTGTTTGCTTGGCTCTGCCCACCAGGGTGATCTCCACCAACAAGCCCACCCAGTGATTTCTGGTTAGTTGCCTTCAGTTTCGCACAACAAGTTGGTTAAGGTCCACCTAAAGTCTGTACCCAGCCATAGACGCGGACGCGCTTTGTTTAGTTGATCGACATTTTCGACATCGGAGAGAGATGTACTCTTCAGCATTATTTCTCAACCTTGGAGCCTGTGCTGAACCCAGCAACGAATTTATCCCTCGGCGCACCACTCAAAACCCTACAACTGTAGTGGAATGAATCAAGAAATGTTTTTTTGTTTTGTTGAAATGCCGCCGCGGACCCCCTTAAAGTGCTCCGCGGACGGCTGGTTGAAAATCGATGCCCTAAAGCATTTAATGAAGAAATAGTTGGTAGCTTCGAATCAATTTAGAATTCCGAGCTCGATTCAACAACAAACGCCTTAAGGATGTCATTTGTGGGCCAAGACGTCAGCTATATATATTATAATTTGTTTGGCCTGGATCTGTTGTTCCTGGACGTCACGATTGTGTTCATTTACGTCTCGTTTAACTTCTAAAGGGGCTATCCTCTCGTTTCGACGCTAATTGTGGACACCTGTCTCCCTTAGAGTATGCTTGAGTGTCAATGTTTTCAAGTTTAAACAGCTCAAGAATCGTTGCTTGTTTCGAAAGAAACAACCCACCTTCCCTCGATGAACGCACTCTTCCAACCCTCAACACTCTCTAAGTGCCGCGGATGTCAACACGGACGCTTGTCGCCCGTCACTTCACCTCATTCACATGTCTTGCTGTCACTTAAACAATAGCAGCCGCCCTCAACTTATCCCCTTTCTCATTCCAGTGAAACCGTTCTTCAAGAAGGAGCCGAAGCACACCACCATGCTGGCCGGCCAGACAGTTCAATTTCAGTGCCTCGTCGGCGGCGATCCCCAGCCGAAGGTTCTGTGGAAGAAGGACGAAGGCAACATCCCCACGGCCAGGTATGCCCCCACGCTCCCGTCATAAATTCCAACTAATTCCATCCGTTCCCCTCCGTTATAGAGCCCGCATCCTGCAGGAGGACTTCAGCTTGGAAATAACAAATCTAACACTCGCCGACGAAGGCTTCTACATCTGCGAAGCACAAAACAGTGTCGGACAAATCAGCGCCCAGGCAGAGCTCATCGTGCACGGTACGTATCCCGACCATTGTCAGGAGGATCAATCCCCGTGAATTATGCGCCTCTGTATGTGTGTGTGTGTTCTTCTTCTTTGCAGCACGGCCGAACTTCGTGTTGAAACCGCAGGACAAGAAAGTCGGTCTCAATGGTGTGGCACGTTTCCAGTGTGTCGCCGATGGTAATCCGCCGCCGTCCGTATTCTGGACAAAGGAGGGCTCGTCCATGCTAATGTTTCCGAACAATTCGTACGGCCACTTGCACGTCTCCAGCGAGGGTACACTGCAAATAAATGGCGTACAAAAGGACGATGCCGGCTATTATGTCTGCTCGGCGTTCAGTGTTGTTGATTCCACGACAATTCGTGCGTTCCTACAGGTAAGTGTGGGGGAGGGAGGGGGAGACAGGGACTCAGCGCCATTGTCTGCGCACAGAGTGTGTCGGAAATGAATTCATTTCGCGATGAATGTGTGCTTGTCCCTGACATGGAAATGAATTTATTTATCCCAGCCAACGGGGTCCCTCTCGTTCGGGGGTGGACCTCGGCGAGGGGCATATGAAAATTCAGTTATGCTAATGAACGTGTATGCGATTTCCATCCAACCCAGGTGACTTCGGTGGAGGATACCCCGCCGCCCATTATTCAAATAGGCCCCTCCAACCAGACGCTGGCCAAGGGTAGCGTCGCGATGCTGCCGTGCCGGGCAACCGGCAGTCCGATGCCACGTGTCAAGTGGTACAAGGACGGTGTACCATTGCAGAGTGGACAGCGCTACATCACCGTGCAGGGTGGATCATTGAGAATTGATGGTAAGTTGCCGTCGTCGCTGTACACACGCTCTGGACATCCCTTTGTGATGTCGCTTGTAATTGATACGGTGTATCAATTGCGTGTGTTAACGATTTGCTTTGCATCCTTCACTGGATAATTTCGTTCGTTTTTTTTTTCCGTCTCGTTGCAGATTTACAACAAACCGACACCGGCCTGTACACATGTACGGCGTCATCGGAGAGTGGAGAGACCTCTTGGTCGGCGACGCTGACGGTGAGTTTTTCTGTTTCGGAAACTGTTGCTTCAACTTCGCGCACAAAGTAGATCAGAAACCAGGAAACACACACCCAGTCTGGCGGTCGTTTCGTTTTATTAATCACTAAGCGCTAAGCGGCAAGCGGCGAGCGCCTCATCGCGTGCCTCCGCCTCGCTAAAGCACCTCGTAAAAACCATCCTTGTAGGATATTATTTCTGTTTTAGGATGTTTTACTCCTTTCGCTTGTTCCGTTTGTTGCTCGTGTCGCTAGGGGGTGGCGCTACTGGTGCGGCCTGGGCGACGGCGGCGGCAGGCTTCTCCTGCTCCTTGTTGAAGAAGTTATTGCATTTTTCATTCGTTCTCGCGCGCACTCTCTAGTCAAAGTTTCTGTGTTCGAGGCAACACCCCCCACCCATGTTTTTGCCTTTTTTTGTTGTATTTTTTACGATTCCGACGCGGATCAACGGAGTTTATTGTTCGGCGCACAGCAGTTTTATTGCCATGTTAAGGGCTTAATAAACACTTGAAGGCGAGAGTCTGTTCGGTGTGTGTGCGCGGGGGCACTGGTGCTGTTGGTTTGAGTTTCGCAATTCGAATTACAGACGGAATGTACTTCGAACGGGTTTTATGGATACGACTGCGAATTCATTTCCGGATTATAACTTTGTAAGGATCATAAAGGTGGAGTGGAATTGATGGGGGTGGAGGGTGGGTGGGTGTGGGTGAGTGACTTTTACTGACGCGAAGAGAGTTTTTGGCGGAGTTTCCCGTCTGTTAAAGACAGTTTGATTTGGTTTTTCGGTGGAAATCATTGGAGCATAACTAGTGATGAGTTGGAGCCAATGGCGGGGGCTTGGAGATCTCTCGTGCGTGTCTGGCCTTTAATGGATCATGCGGGATTGATGATGATGATGAGCAGTATAGTATTGCGCCCCAAGATGCTTCTTCGTTTTTAGCGCTAAGAGGCTTAGAAATCGTCAAACATTCCAAAACAAGTCGTATTCAGGACCAGTGTCTGTGGTCATTATCAGGTGAGTGATAGGAGCCTACAGTCACTCACAAAAGTAAGTTGCCGTTGTTCTCAACAAAAATTATATTCAAACAGGAGTCGGCAAAGAAACCCAAGATAAATGCAGTTTTCCGTTGTCATTCGAAATGTATGTAAGCTAAAATATGAGGTTACCCAAGAACTCGCAGAGTAGGTCGTCAATCAGAAAACAAAAAACATGTTGATGCTAAAAATTGCCTCTTTAATTCTACTTGATTTTCAATCTTGTGGTCTGTCAAACTTTCTACGTCAAATCTTTACAGTGGTACTTAATTCGGCTGAGGCATGATTGTCGTTACCTACTGGTTGGTCTGGTTCAAGTAATCGCTAAGACTTGTCTAGGTACCGAGCCACCACTGGATCACGGAAGTGAGATCGCCGATGAACCGTGTAGACAAGGATCATAGGAGCCTTAGGTCTCGTACCTGCCTACCTGATCAGAACTTTGAGAGCACAGTTGGAAATAGTGCCTATGACAGGCCAAACTAAGGGCATGCTTCCAAACGTCTCTAAGACTTTCACAGCGTTCTTGATACCTCTTGACAGAAAAGGCTGCAAGCATCTTAATGTGCTTGACATAAGCTATGATACCCTCTGCGACGTCTGTGAAGAAGACAACGCCTTTGTTCGGATCATCTGACAGTTATTTGGTGGTGATCACAGAAACGCCCGATGGTTACTATATCCCTCGGGAAGACAATGAAGTGTCAGCAAATGGTATTTGCTGCCTGATGTGAACCAGTTTGTGAGTCTGCGTGCTCCAGTGTTTTTTTTACGCAAGGCGACACGCTGTCATGTGACTTCTTTAACATACTTGAGAAGATCGTGCGAAACTCAAACGTAAACACCCGAGGCACGATCTTCCAAAAGTCCGTTCAACTGCTTGCTTACGCGGACGACATTGACGTGATTGGACGAACACAGCGAGCCGTCAATGAGGCGTTTGCTTGTATTGAAGCGGAAGCGGCTAAAATGGGTCTAGCGGTAAACCAGGGCAAAACAAAGTACATGCTGTCATCACGGAAGGACGCACAACATCGACGTCTCGGACAGAGCGTCATATTGGGTAGCAGAAACTTTGAGGTAGTCAAGGACTTCGTCTACCTAGGCTCCGGAGTAAATAGGCACAACAACACCAGTACCGAGATCAAGCGCAGAATTACTCTTGCCAATCGCTGTTTCTTTGGTCTCAAGAGGCAATTGAGTAACAGAGCCATCTCTCGAAACACCAAATGGACCTTGTATAAAACCCTGATCATCCCAGTCCGGCTCTATGGCGCAGAGACATGGACGCTTTTGAAAGCGGATGAAGAAGCTCTTGGTTGTTTTGAGAGAAAAGTTCTGCGTACGATCTTTGGTCCTGTTTGCGTTGATGTCGTTTGGAGGAGAAGGTTCAACCACGAACTATACGGGCTGTACAGCGACATGCACCTAGTTAAGCGTCTTCGGATCCAACGCTTAAGATGGCTAGGTCATGTAGAGCGGATGGACACCACAGCTCCGGCCCGAAGAGTCTTCGACACCGAGCCATTGGGACAGCGCAACAGAGGACGTCCTCGCACAAGATGGCGCACACAAGTGGAAAAGGACCTCAACCAACTTGGTGTGCACAGCTGGAGTCAGCTGGCGAAAGATCGTGCTGGCTGGAGAGGCATGTTGGTTGAGGCCCAGGTCCACCCCAGACTGTAGCGCCAATCAAAGAAGAAGAAGTGCTCCAGTGTAGTGTGAGAACCTCCGACAAAAAAGTTATGAAGGACCACCGTTGACCATCCGAATGGAACCCAATGTTTTGAAAGAAATTCATGTCATTTGTGATTTTGATCGACACAGGAAATATTGTGGAATCATTGCCACCACCACCCATCGTCGCAGTATAAATTTGTTCACTTGTGCAAACACTAACGATTTAAACACATGACGACTCGAAGATGAATTGTAAAAAACTTCGTTTAACCCACATCATCATTTTCCGACCCACATGATCCACTAAAGAAGTCGCGGGTGTGAAACACGCCTCGAACTTCTTCTATTCGAACCATACCCTCTGAGCTAAAAGAATTGCAACCATTAAACGACAAACGTACAAATCAGGGTAGTCTCTATAATCTTGCCTGCGTTTTATCTTTCTTCTCTCTTGCATCCCGTACCAGTATTTGATAATGAAGTCGATGTCTGTTATCGTTTAATGCAGATTCCAGATGGGCTAGTTGTACTTCGAGCAGTTTCTCAAGAAGCAGTCCTTTGCTGATATGCCACTGTTGTGCAAACAGCTTTGTAGTCAAGCAAGAGTCCGTTCCGTCCGGCCACTCCTTACGGTCTACAATGAAGTGAGTTTTTCGGTTGCCAGGATTTTCCTTGATCACAAGGCTTTAACCCAATGTTACACACGCGGGACTGTCCTCTAATGAAGCAGGCGTGCAAATACTTCGCAATCGGAGCGCTCTTTCCTCGCGAAACTTACTCCTTCCATAAAATTGCATTCTTTTCTTCTCTTTTTTCAACAAAAATTATGTTTTACGGAGCATAACTGCTTTGCACTCGATGGTTGTATTCATCACGGCGACAAACCATCACAACCCATTACTCGTCTCAAGACGGAACATAGTACTGCTTGGATTCTTATTGAACCGCCACCAAACAAAATGTTCAAAACTGATTCACAACAGGATCCATGCAAGACTCCAATGACATCTCGTGTGTGCACACAAACCTAGATCGAGTTTTGGTCTCTCTGAACAATTACCTTCTGCCGACCATTGGAGACGAGGCGCAATTCCCAAACGACTGGCTCTTCTTCCTGTCCAATGGATAGTTGGCATTCCATTAAGTTTTGCTAAAGTCATCACCGTCATATTGTAGCTCTGGATTTCAGTCTTATTTTCAGTTCCAATTTCTTTTAGCCAACCTGATGGTTGGGACAGCCTACAGTTCAGAGGTAGGCATTGGTCCTACCAACCAGTCTCTTCAGCTAGTTACCACAATCTTTTAAGAGCTGTTCGTTTGTTTTCGCATCTCAATTTGTGTGAGATTTATTTTCACTTCAATGCGTCTCCGGTGCCTTCTCCTGAGTCAACGTGAGCTAACGAATCGACTTCAAGACAGCTGAACAGCTCCCAAGACTCAACACTGACTCTCCCGATGACACAATTGATGTCCTAGCAAAGGGCCATCTCTCACTTTGCAGACACCAACCTTGAGTGTCGCCTGAATAAATCCAGCATCACATGCTGAATGACATATTCATGGCGGAAAGACGACGTCCAAGGCCATGAGACACTTCCGTCCTTCGCCACGATCCCATGTATCACCTCAAACTAGAACCCTGAATTTAACACGCAATTAATCTCTTTTTCACGCAGCATCCCATTCAAATAAATCCTCAAGCAGACCTCATCGGCGACTTCTTGCTCCCACCAAAAGCCAACCATTTGCATTTTCATTGGCATTCCCCTCGCCGCGACACGATCATCGCAAAGCCCCTCCAGACCGGTGTGAACGCCCCCAAGGCTTAAGCGGCGATTACACCTACCCGCGGTTTATTGCGATTTAATTTGCATTCGAGCATATGCGCCGCCGAGTGGCTGGCCACCTCCACCAGACGCAGCAGTGTGCCGATGCGTCCTCCGAGTGCACATGTGCGCTATGACATGCACAAATTGCCACTCGGAGCGCCTACAGGAAACCAGCGTAGGTGTCAAATGCTGCATTCCACCTAAGGACCTGTTGTGCCCGTCAAAGCGGACCGTCGGCCGCGAGTCGGACGCAATCGCGATGACGATTGACTGGCGCCAGTGGGAAGCACAATCTATTGGCAAACATTTGCGCTGTGCTGCAATCAAATCAGAGATACAAATTAACCCGCGTGCCCACGAGGCACTTTACGACCCGGCCACTTAGCCGCAGTGATCTACGGCCGATGGATACATGCGCTTAGGCGGTGCCATGCGTGCACTTTTACGCGACGCGCCGATGCTGAGATGCAAAACGTCGGCGTTAACACGTCGTTCGTCGCGCACATCGCATAATTAGCCGCACCCAGTGCGCGGCACAGACGCATCTGTCATAAAATTGTCAAGCAGTGACGTTTGGCCGAGGAGTATCCGTCAGCCGAGCTGTCAGGGACTATTTTCGTGCACGTAACGCATCGGGCGCCGTAAAAATTCTCCGCCGCCCATCGAGCGGTTGACGACGACGGGAATCGGTTGCTCTTGGCCAAGCCAGAGGAATCTAATTTGATGTCAAACGGCGCGGCGCGACGGTGAGGTCCGCAGACGTGTATGCACTTCACGGCGGTTTGTTTTCTTTCTCTCTTTATTTTCGGTTCGGTTTTTATGGTTAATTTGGCACGCAGTTATTTTCTCCTGCGTCCTGTGGTCCGCCTGTGAAGAGGAGGAGGTTTTCTGTTTAATGGTCGTTTGGGTGGCGCAGTTAAGTTTATGTTCGTGGGTGCTTGAAGAGGCCATCGGGCGGCAAAGCAGAGATTTCCGCCGATGACTCGCTGAGGCGCAGAGGTGCTGATGGCGGGACCTGGGCGAGGTCGAGATCAAAGTCAACCGGACTGATTCATTGCCCGGCCAGGCGGTGTGTTATGGCCAAAGTTCATGGTGCTCCAGAGCACGGTTTATGTGATTGAGGTCCGTTTGGGTGTCGATAAGACTGCCATTTTGGGGCACTTAATCTGAAGATTGAATGGCATGTTGCACAGCTGGATCTGGAGGTGTAATGTGTCATTTGAGTAATGAGCACTAAATGTACCGAGAGATGATAACTGGAAGTGCCCTGAAATGTGAACAAGTTAAAGTGAATCAGGGTTCTTTCTTTTGGATGATGAACTTCTGCAATACTCGTCTTTCATAGCTCGTAAAAAAGTTGAGAAACAGCAGTCTTGGTGAGTGCTTGGATAAGTATCTTCTGTCACTCCAATATGTCAAACTTTAGTCATTCTCCCGAGATAATCTTCATAAATATGCGACTTTCAACCACTAAAAGCTAAGATTCATATGCTGTGGCCATAGTAAGCACATTTCTGGGCTTCGTTAAGTTTCGTCAAGTTTCGTTAAGTTTCGTTAAGTATTGTTTTCTTAAGTGTGAGTGATAGAGCACTCGATTCGCGCACTCTAGAATAATCAAATTTGAAGCGTGAGCAAGTTTTAGGTATGTATGTCAGTCAGAAATAAAGAGCGAGGTGCTCATAAAACTTTAAGCTAAGTAGTTTATTTTCTCCTCACCAGCGGTAAAGAAATATCCAACTTAATATTGGTCCTTCCAGCCAGATCAGTCAGAGTACGATCTTGAAACTTTTTCGTTTTGCTCTGGAGCTTAGGCTGCTTATCCTGTCAGAGGTTGTCAGCCTCGTCCCGCGATTTTCCCTGGAGCAGCATTCTCCGCCTAATCCCAATCCGTACTGCTACTCCTCCTTCAGTGCCCCGACTCCTTTTTCATCTTTCACATCCCCTTTAATTTGCCACAATTTTTCTACGAACCCCGGTCACCTCAAGGACCACTTTAATCGCTCCTCGTCCTCTCAAAATGAATTGTTCCCAGCTAGTCGCCGTCACAGTCACAGTCTGATCTGACCGGCCGTCCGGTCGAACCACTTAACAGCACTACATCATCGCCCAGTCCAATGAATCATACATCCTTCATTCGATGTCTCATCAAAGAGCACAGAAACATTTGAATTGCAAATTTCCCCACGCACACATATAAATGCCAGCTAATTGGCCACGGCTGTGCGGGCCGAACGCGTATGCGCCCACCTCCTCGGGTCCGCACAGCGCGCACACATTATCCCACACTGTGAGGTACGAAGCGGCTATAATTACCCCTTTTAACCGTGGTAACGTTTTGAGAGTAATTTCTCCTTTCGGTCTCGTTTCCCTTCCACTCATCGATTCATGATTTTTTTTTTCTTGCTTGCTGCGGTGCCCATCTGTGCCGTGCTGTAGGGCCGGCAGTCACCCGGCAGAGGTTCTGATTCGCGAGTAAATTGGCCTTTAATGCCGCGCACACCATTATTCTCTCCGCCGTTCATCGTTGCGTTGCGTTGCGCCGCGCGATTGTCACTCAATCTTTTTCCTTGCATCCACGTCAATTTATGTCAATTTTGCTTGAGTAATTTATAACTCTGCGGGTCCTGCCTGCAGTGGTAGCGATGCATGCGTCCCTTTAGATCTACTACGAGTTAAATGTCGCCATTAATCAAATGGAGAGTAGCGCGCAGTACATGTGTCCTGAATGGATTTGTAATTTTCGTTTTTTTTTCCGTTTGACTGGTTTCAGGTTGAGAAGCAGAGCTCATCAATTCTCCATCGATCGCCGGATCCGAGTACGTATCCCGCTCCACCTGGCACCCCCAAAGTGGTGAACGTTACGCAGAGGACAATTACATTGCGATGGACACGCAGTCAGGAGAAGCCCGGAGCCACCAGTCCTATCATCGGGTAAGTTGTTACATATTTTTTGCTTTCGTTGATGTTCGCTTTGTTTGCTGCGCAGGACACGTTGCATTCGTGTTCAATTAAAAATTGTCTACCCGCGGCGTCTGGGAGCGGGTGGTGGTGCCACGGTCTCTGGAATTCGTTTTCCTTGAACAGATGGCCGCCACTGGCTGAGGACCTCTGACACAGTGGTCGCTGAAGTAACAGCTGGGTAAGTGAGTTGTTTGGCGAATTCCTGAGAAGGCTTTCGAAGTGCAACAACTGCTGGTTAACTTAATTCGCATTTGAAATTCCATTCGGAGGCATGCATTGGGGTGTGACAGTGTGACTCGCAAGCGATGGGAACGCCGAGACTTAGTCAAAGTTCGTGATGGCAGTCATCTTCGGGGCAGTCACCTAGGACGCAATTTATCGACTCTACAAGTGCTATGGCTGCTCATACACGCGGTAATTTTGACGGCAAGCTTTTCTGTCTTTTAGTCAAGGGAGGTGAAACCTTCTTATGTCTTACCTTCATCAGACTAAGCTCGCAGCGAAAAGTACCACTCGGCACTATCAGACAGTCAGACAACAACACGAGAAAGTCTGTCCCCACGTTTGATAGGCATTTTGAAACAAATTTTAGTGAAGCACATTTTCTTGTCAAATGTCAAGAAAGATTTCTAGAGCAACTAGGACTAGTGGTCCAATGACAGCTGGGTCTTAGAAACAATGCTTCCATCAACTTTATAACCCCAATACTCTCTCTCTCGTGACGATCTTTATAAATGTGAGCCTTTTAACCACCAAATGCTAAAATTCATACATGGCGATCATAATTACAACTTTTCACAGTTTCGTTAAGTTTCGTCAAGTTTCGTTAAGTTTGATTAACTTTTGTTTTCATAAGTTGGGGTGAAAGAGCCATTGATCTTGGACACAAAACACACTTTCCCGCTGGAATTTTGGTTAATTTCCCGAAGGAATCACAGAAAGATCTCTGAAACTTGTTGTTCATTAAATACAGGATCACAGAATCACTTTGCTTATCTGCTAGCCAGTGTTTGCATCAACTTTATAAACAGTTTGTATACCAACTTTCATCCAGTGTCATATGATCGAGCTCCACTCACATGGTCACAGATACTTTTAAGGACGAAGATCAGTGTCCTTGGCATGGGAAGACTTCCCTAACCGAGCCATTTTTGGTTGAAGTACTCACATCTTATGGATATCTTGCAACACATCTTCAGTCGCTCATCATCTTGTGAAGTAGCGGCCCATGGGTCTAATGGAAATCCAAAATTCTATCATTTTTCAACTAATGCATAATTTTGTTACATATCTTTAGGCGTTGATAACAGAACGCCTTTGGATTGGGCTTGGCCCAAATTTTGGGAGAACCACGCTCTGTTGTACTGGGAACTCGATACAATCCCTTTTAACAAGGACCCGGCAGTTCATGCGATCAAGTTCGATCTCCTACTTCTCCCATTGCCTACTTTGATGAGCACTCATCTCCGATATTGACTGATCCTTCATTGCATACCTCTGGGAGTCATTTACCATGATCTCGGCAAAATTCTCTTCTCATCAGGAGACCATCCACATTGAATGCAATAAAAGTTCAATGTTGATCTTCACCAAACGAACTTGTTTCCCTTCCCCATCACTTGTCAGCCACACTGTCCGCCTGACCGCCTGAAAGTATCGTGTAATCAATTCGTCGACTTGCGTTCATTATGCAAATTCCTCCAGCACACACGGGATTCCTCGCCGCTATGAGTGCATGATTACGTGGCCGCCGACCACAAGAGATTCGACCATCTCCCACCGGCCAGGCCAACTGAGGGGCCCCACGACGAAGACGACGACGACGAGTCGACTCGACGGACTCCCGATTCGCGAGTTGCGAGTCCAAGTCCGTGGTACCTCTTAATCAAAGACCGCCATGCCATCTTGGCTCTTGTAATAGAATCACATTCTCCTCCACTCGCGGTCAGTCAGCGAGGTGATTTTATTCGGAACGTGCACTGGACCGTGTGTGTGCGTCGGTGCCCGGCCGCGGATGGCTGCCGTGCCATAGGCGGTAGCAGACAACTGCCAGCCTCCCCATCGCCTCCTCCCGACTGACTGACTGCTGCATCCTGCTACTGCTGCCGGGCTCTCTTACCATTGTGTTCATGGTCATTATACTTTATCATTTCGTACATATATAGGTTATTGAATGCAAAATGTATCTGAGACTATGATTTTCTGTGTTTTTTCTTCTTCTCTTTTCACGTCGCGCGCAGCTACACCGTGGAGTATTTTAGTTCGGATCTTCAAACGGGTTGGGTTGTTGCCGCTCATCGTATTCCTGATCTAACAATAACGGTAAGTTGTGTTATTTTATTTTCCATCCATAGCAGCATAGCATTATTTTTGTGCATCTAACACAGCAACATTTCCATGCTGCATCTCATTCGCTCTCTGTGACGGCCGGTGGATCCTAGAGATTCGTTAAAACCACAAGCACTCACAGACACACACGCAGTGGATGCACACGGTACAACTTACTTTCCGCATCGGTTGGCAATGCCCGGGGCATATTTCATACAAAAAATATTTAGATATGCACATAATAAATTTTTGCATCTATTAGATACTTTTCGTATATTTTTTTGTTTGCATTCGAAATGCTTTCGGGATAAACACAGAGAGAGAGAGCGAACGAGAAGCAAATGGAAACAATGCAGAGCATTCGACATTTTGTGTGGTGTATCTTTGAGTTACAAAATTTTTGTTTCTGTCTCATTTTTAATTTTTTTTTTGCCAGATATCGGGACTGAAGCCGGCTACCTCGTATGTGTTCCTGGTGCGCGCTGAAAATTCACACGGCATATCAGTGCCATCTGGGCTGTCGAATGTGGCGAAAACGCTGGGCACCGACTCGGGTGTGGTGCCACCGGGCGAACTGTCAGCCGCCCGAGATGTATTGAGCGGAAAGGTGAGTACCGAGTACAATGCAGTGTTCGATTTTGGATATTCGCCCGCGTTGACTGAGTTGAATGCGATACTTCCAGGCGGTTGGGCAATTTAAAGTATTTTTCGTGGTAAATTGGAAGATCGTGATTTTGGGGAGACGGTTGTTCTTGGGCTCGTTTTTTTTTTTGTTTTGTTGCAGCTTTTCGCAATTGCTGGTGATTTATGAATGGAACTTCTGGTGGTGGTGGTGAATGGCGTCGGGTAGGCAAACAACGGCCAGACAGCTGGTGTTGCCTAACGGCGGTGTAAACATTAATCACTTCACGTTGACTGACTGGCTGTGGGCTGTGTGGACAGAGATTCGTGGAATGTCACAGACTAGCGACTGTCATAAGTGCGAAGTCCGCATTTGTGTTCTGTGTGTGGCAACACGACACGGAAAGGTGGTAGATGAGCTGAGCTGCGAGATCTTGCAGAGGAGGCAGCATCTTTCGTGAGGAGAGTGCTTGGTGGGGCGTTAAGATGTTGTTGTGCTGTTAAGGTTTGTTGCTTTAAAGAGGCGTGAGGATGAACAACAGGTCACTACACAACCCAACCCACAACCTGAGTAGTTCACACGCGTAACAAATTCAACGGGCGAGAGGCATCGTGGAGGAATGGCAGCTTTCACTCACCGGAGAGGCTGTTTGGCTTGATATCCGGTTCAAAGGAATGATGGCATGTCGCATCATCTAACCAAACTTAGTTCTGTAGATCCATCGAGAAGACTGACCACACCGTGTCCACGATGCTGACAGCTTCTATTTGCGCATCACATATCCCAATCTAGTCCAAGTTCGATCCGAATTCTTGGCGTCGTTACTCGTTGGTTCACAAGGAGCTTTGATGTCCATTTGCTCTGCTGGACATAGCCAACTTCATAGCCTCTTGGCATTAAGCTCAAATTCAGAACATCCTGCTGACTGTCAGTAGGTATCCCAGGATGATGTCTATACTGCTGGAGCATCAAAAGTTGTTGCCCATTGACAACTGGAATCAGGCATCAGCTGAGTAGGGTGTATAGTCAGCTCCATACTCTGCTAGTCCATCCTATCCATTATAAGTCTCTACCCAAGCTTTACTTAAATCCTTAGTGAAGTAGTTCAGGAGATATAGTCCCGCAAACATCTAGTCCATTTAGTTCGATGACGGATGTCCTGGACACAGTCGGTTGGTTTTATGACTCCAACTCCAGCAGTAAGGAAGAGAAGCCTGTGGTTAGTTACAATGCTTAGTTTGCTTATTCCTTGGAATACAGGTGGCCTTGCAAGACTTCACTTTGTCACGCAATGTATTCTCCTTTGACTCACTCTACACTCCTGGGTGGACCTGAACCTCAGCCGACATGGCTCCCCATCTAGTACGGTCTAGTGGCAGTTGCCGGGACCTAATTGAGTTCTCGTTTTAGTTGCTTACACTACTGGAAGCGTTGTCTCTCAGGGCTTAGAAGCGAAGTCTTTCCAGGCGGGAAGCTGGACAAAGCCATTTGCGACGAGAGATCCGAACCCTTGTAACCAAATCCAAGTCGCTGTACAGAGCACATACAGTTCGTTGTTCAGTCCGCTTTTCCAATCATCCGATCAGATTGACCGATACTTTATGCAGTACAAATTGATGTTTGTGTGCTGAGAACAGTGACGTCCAGAAGTAAATTCCTGTTTTGGATAAAATCGACTACAATGCTAAATAAATCGCACGAGAGTGCATCGTCTATCCGTTCTATATTTCAAACGAACGCATTAGCAGTCTGCATAGCAAATTGCATTTAAATCCATGCAGCCATTACTGAGAAAGGGGCACGAACAAGAATGTGGAAATGGTCAGTTGCATGGACAATCCCTATCGAGTTACCGCTACTAGACTGACTGTCTTCACGGGGCGGCTACCTAGTAACGAATGCAGGTTTTTTTTTCATGGGTGGCGCTATAGCCCATTGAGGGCCAGGGCCTAGCTTCTCAGCAACCACTCGTGTTGTGCGTGCTATTGTTCTCCCACGAGTGGAAGGGACCTTCAGTTTTATGCCGACTCCGAACGGCCAAGTTTGAGAAGCTTTTTCTAGACAGAAAATACTCTTTGAGCGTTGTCAGTGACTCGAAAGAGGTGGGACCGTGAAAATTATTTCTGTCGCTCAGAGCTGGAATCGAACCTAGGACGTCGAGGTTGGGGTCGACGCACATACCCACAACGCCACGAGCCTCCACGAATGCCGGTCCAACATCTAAAGCTTGTTCAATTGAACATGTCTGCCTCTTAGCCTGCCTACGATGCACGACCGTGGTGTCGCCCAAAAGTAAGCGACACGACGTAAGGAGTAAACCCTTACAAAGCAAACTCTAATCCATTGGTGGAACTGAATGCGTCGAGGGATATATGGCTATGAGAGTGCTAAGTCGGAGGAAAAGTCGGTTTCGAGCCAGCTGTACAGCAAATTAGTACCGACGTCATTGAGCTTCCGACTGGCACTTCGTCTTTGACCACAGCCTCGTCTGATGGACTCGTAATGAAGCAGTTGTGTCTTTCAGCGTTTGCGAAGCGCTCACATTCCATGGCTACTAAAGCAGATTAAGCGAGTGACACCGACTCTGAGATATCCACATTCACTCTGATGGATATGTGTATCTAGGTGCTCTTCTATTGAAAAGAGACTTGATGCGCTGCGCAGTGTACTCCGCATCAAGCATAATGCAACCGAAAGGAGAAGGTTTAAGTACTCTATTCGCCGGGGTGAAACTAGGGATGCAAAAATATCCTCCTATAAAATATGACAAAAGAATCATACCCTGACAGTTCCAGCTGCCAAGAAATCCAAGGCAGGACACATACTCGATGTTTCCACTTTTGCCACTGCCCCGACCGACGTGGTCAAACAACATCTACATACGAAGCAAATGGCTCGACGTCTCCATCGCCCTGAGCAACACAGGATGGGGTGACTTGTTTTCATCCGTTAGTTCAGTATCGCTGCTACGGTCATTGATCGTTCGCACTCTGCCATTGGCTGCGGTATACCTTTCTCTCATCATTGACAACATGAAAGTAAGTCATATTCTTCATGCATCCTAGCCTCCGCTTGAGTAAGAGTCCCTGCGAAGATTGGATTGAACCTGGCACTAGAGAGGAAAAGAAAAGACCTTCGTAGTCCGGGGGTTTCTTTCCAAGAAGCCTCGAGCTTTAATGCACAAGAGGTCCTATCCTCTATAAGAGTAGTGGCTACAGAGGCTTCTAGTTTTTGAATACCCTAGGAAGGTGGTGAAATCTGGCCCGTTGATGGCGCAGTCATACCATGTCGTAGCCAAATTTCATAAAAAGTGCTTGACACTTCCCTCGAGCTAACCATGCCTCCTTTCAGCCCCCATTCGACTCACACACATTCAGCAGTTACTTGGACGTTGCAATCTCATTCCCAGCGCTCCGCTACAGGTCAAGCCAGCTCCCTCCCCACCCCCAACCGAAGCGTCCACCTCATGCGCGCGATGGGAATCCTCGGCAAACACCTCGTCGTCCAGGCTGCTGTAATTTGGTTCGTTTCATCCTATTGCCGACGGCTCGGTGATAAATCGTCGCCGTAAATCAAAAAAGGCGGCACATATATTAGCAATCCCCGCTCGGCCAAAACAAGGCATTTCATTATTAAAATCGAATTGCACCTCAAGGCGCCTCATATCACGGTTACGGCTACTGGCGGCACTCTTTCGCCACGGCCACCGCCATTATCGCGCTGAATCACCTAATTTCCATAACAATCTCATCAGCATAATGGCGTAATAAAAATCGCCCCAAAAACTTACATCCCACACACACACGCAGCCGCTCAGACGAGGGGTGGGATGTCTTCGGAGTCCTGGAGCTCGGCATTCATGCAAAACTCCCCGCCCGGGAGCTGGCGAAAGGGGGAGTCTTGAGAAGGAGAGTTTTTCTCTCTCGTCGAACGTCGCCTTGTCCGTCCGGGTGTGACGTGCCGAGAGTGGGGGGAGGCGTCAGCCGAAACTACGTCTTCCCTTGGCCAGTCGTCGTCGTTGGCCTGGCCATAAATAATGGCTCAGTGCATACGACACATCAGCGGGCAATAAATTCTCATCTAGAGATCGTTCTGCATATGCGATGATTGAGTACCGCATGCATGCATGGCTGGCCTCGAACGGCACCGTTGGCCGGGTGGCTCTCTAAGGGTAGTCGACGATGGCAATCGCCTGGAATAAATCATGACAGGAGGGAGTTCTGGGCCTGTCAGCACTTGAGCTGCACCTGAGCACAAAAAAGCCGTTCGCCGGGCCCACCGCCCGCACCATCTGACACTCTGACAAGCACAACTGCCGTGTCAGTTAGCGCCGCCGCCGCCGGTGTTTTGTTACCCACTCACCGCTGATTTGCGCCATCAAACAGCAAAGGCAAACACATTAGGTAGCCGAAAAGATACACATTTGACTTGTAGATACATTTGAACACGCTACCCGGTGCGGTGCGGCGCGCTGCACAGATCGGTGTCGTTATCGAACGATCTGCGTGGCGCATACAATTTGCGCTGCAATGCGAGTACGAATTCGAGTGCAGACACCAACCGGTGGCACTGAGCGCGCTGCAGCTTCCTCGGCGTGATCTCCGGCAGAATCTCTGATTTTTAAGGCCGAGGCTGCTGAGCTATGGCAAGCCCCCGGGCATGGGAGTCACGTTGGGATTATGATTCAATGTACGCGACTCGGCTTGGCAGTCGTCGCCCGCCCGCTCTACAGCAGGTCGGTGGTGAATTAATTTAAATAAATGAAGGTGCGATGCCTGGCAACGATAGGCGACGGAGTTTCGGTTGCGAGGGCGCTGCACTACACGCAGATACACAGCACACACTCGACTGGCATCGAATGGTGTCAAAAACATGACGTGCAATGTGGGTAAGTGTGGTTTTATGATACACGACACACGAGCGTCGTCGTCGTCGTCAGTTGGCGGGGCTATGTGCCACTGTGGGCCGCGCATACCTTGCCGCTTGTGTGTTTGCTCGCACTGCACTTGGTGAAGCTTGCAATAAGTTCGTGGCGACGATGAATGATGATGATGACGGTGTTGTGCCCGCTGCCGCCAGTGAGTGTGTGTGCTGGCGGTGGGCAGGAACCCACCGCGTCTGTGCTAGTGTGGGATTGTGGTAATGAGTTGTGCATATTCCCGACTTCGGCCGGGCGCAGATATTTATGGGATGGTTGACAAGTTATTAGTGTGTGTCTCACTGTCTCACTGTCTGACTGTCTCAGTGTCTCAGAAGTTTGCACTCACATCTGACAGGCGAACGGGGCGGGACGGCATTCCTGGGTGTTGAAGGTATGCGAGCGAGCTGTGCTGTGCTGCACCTATGCACTGTTCTTGTTGTCGGCCTGACAGGCTGTCACAGCAGATGTGTTCGGTGGGACTGTGCATGCAGTTGGCATACCTAGCGCGTGACGTTCGGAACAGAAGGCCTATTGTGTGACAATTTGCCTGAAGTTCAAGTTTCCGACGCATTTACCTGAGGGTGTGTGCTCTGGAGGAGGACTCGATGGCGACGAATTTGGTAATTTGTTAAAGGTGGTGGCCCTTTCTTCACTTGTCATCAGTCCCGTAGTCCTGTCCGTGCTCACAAATGTGTTGCATATCAGTTTGGAGTGAATTAAACGAGTTTACCCTTGCTCGAGAATCTCGACAGAGTGTGTTGGCGAAAAAGAAGCATCCCACAAAGCGGCATGGACCAGTATGACAAGTGCCAGGCCGAATGCACAATTTTACACACAATACTGAGTGCTGCCAACAAGCCGATGCGATGGCGGAATTCGACAAGAAGGGACATTTGATTCGGATGTGTCCCACCAACCCATGCCGTGAGGGCAACGACACTTCAAACTGAATAGATCTTTTTTAGCGAAATGTTGGAAATGACCGCTCAAGTGGGTATCTCCACACACACAATTCGTCTCCTTTATCAGAGCAGTGTGTGTCCAGGGACCCACTCGTTAAGTGCATCGCCTGGTTTGTACTTGTTCTCCAGCTGAAGTTAAATGGCCTATCTGGCACCTATTGAAGGGTCTTAGCCCACTAAACGATTGTCGCGTATATGATAATGCTGCGCCGTCATTGTGTACAGATAATTTGACGCGAAAGCCTGCTGTCCCACAGTCTTTGGAGGCACACCCTGTGTCGGACTTGATTTGTGAATTCCAATTAAGTCGTAGAGCTCGCTGGAGTTCTGTTGCCGGTATTAATGGGTTCAAGGTTGACTCGTATTTTTCCTAAAAAGGCTACAAGAACCACATTACAGGGATTGACTGTGCTAAGCCACTGCAGTTCAATAGTGCTGCTAGCGCAATAGATACTGTCGCGTCGTACTTCAGGTTAGGATAGGTTATAGTGGCTGACTGCTAAGGGCAGTCACACTTAGGCCAGAGTAGGCCCATTGTGATATCAACGGATTGACTTCTCCTAACATCGGAACCAGTTCGTGCTTCAAGTGAAGCGATTTAGCTGGCCTATGCTGGCGCTGTTTAGCTCATTGAGGCCGCTGAAGTAGTAGGGCCCTAGGTGTAGGAACCTACGACTAGCCAGAGCGCTGCAGGAGCAGAGTAGGTGATGAGTGTTTTCTTCCTCCTCTTCATCCATGCAGCTTCTGCAGATATGGTATATGGGGCGGCCATCCTGCGAGCTTGAGTGCCGATTGCACAGTGCCCGGTTATGACTCCTATGAGAGTCCTTATTGAGTGCTTGCTGAGTCTGAGTAGACTGAGTGACCGTTTTAGTTTGTGTGATGCCTAGATTTCTTTTGTTTTAGCGTGGTGCCTTCTAGCAATTGTGTGAATCTTTAGAAGATGGTACGCTGTAGCGATCGGCATGGAAGGTGTTACCCCTGCTGTTGATAGGGATGAGGTTGTACCACACCTGGTGAGTTCATCGGCTCTGCAGTTTCCTGGTTTCTTAGTGTCCCGGCACCCACGTAAGGTGAATGTTAAAATGCTTAGCCATCTCGTTAGAGAACAATAGCACGCACAACACGAGTGGTTGCTGAGAAGCTAAGGCCCTGGCCTTCTACGGGCTGTAGCGCCACCCATATTATTATTATTATCTCGTTAAGAGACAACCTGCAATTGAGGGATGTTTTTGAGTAGAACATGATATTGTCCAGAGATTTTAAAGCGGCCTGACTATCGGAAAAGATGGTGATGTCCCTTTGACAGCCATGACAGCGCCTCTTTAATCGCTATTGTTTCTGCCTGAAAAACGCTACAGTGATCAGAGAGCTTCCAAGAGATAACAATGTTGAGATCTTCGGAATAGACCCCTCGTCGTACTTTCCCCGGATAATAATCCTCAGTCCATCTGCATAATCCGCGGTGGCATAACCAGGTGAAGACATGCAGGGGGTTACAGAAACCTAACCTACGGCAGAGACTTGCCCGCATGACGCTGTTCTATCGGCTGGTCGATTCTTCGATACCTTGACTACTGATCGCTCTTGAGACTATTATCGAGTCCTCGTGCATTTTCGGGCGGTCTAATGAAGTCGCTTTCTTCTGTAACAGTGTGTCGTGGCCCTAATTGATTTCTTGTCTCGTGTGACCTCTCGTTGATCTAAGATCTTGTTATTTTTTGCTTTCAAAGCAATAGCCAAATTTCACACAAATTCACGCCTCAAAGTCCCAGACTTCCATGCCAACATAGTCGTGACAAACCCTAGGACGCGCTTGGTACTTACGACCCTCTATGTGATTAACTTCAACAAATTTATACACGACAATAATAATCAGAAGAGCTATACAGCAACCAACAACCACCACCTTTATTGCCATTATTCTCGTCATAATGTCGACGTAATTCCTGTCGCGTGACTGTCGTAATTTAGTAATTCATTTAGTTCGATGAAAAAACACAAGGACCGTGGTTATTTACACAATATTCCAGCGACAAGGCTTCGACGGACAATAAAAGAGAAAAAGAAGAAAAAGCGCTGAAAATGACATTTATTCATTAAGAGTTATCGCATGAGGGTCAGGGTGTCCCCTTGAACTTCAATGAGCAAGCGAACTAATTTATTAAATTCCATGACGAAGATATTGGGATGTGGAACGTGTTCAAAAAAGGAGTGAATTTGAGGGCAAACGGTATTAATTGCTTATTGGTTTTAAATATATCATTGATTTCGTGTAAATAAAATCTAAGAGTCCGCCCAAAGTCTGTACCATGATCTCAGGTCGTCCTCCCTTAGTTCGCCTCTCTCACTTGAGCCTTATCACGCCGTAAAGCAGAGAGAACACAGAGAGCACGAATAGGAACACACAACACATCTGCTTGTTGCCGCCATGTTTTCCCAGTCGAAAGACTCGCACCATTGTGTTGCCCAGAAATCCGCCCGTTCTGTCAGTCTCGTCGTCAATGCCCAGCATTAGTTTGTCCTGATACCGGACCTCGTTCCCAATGTCAATGGTCATCGGAGGATGGGATAGCAAGTTAACGACACTTTAAAGCAATGAGACATATGTGGGAACGATGATGTTAATGGGAAATCAACATGAAACTGTTTTGCAAAAAAAAGATCATGCAATGGTCCTACGAAGTAGTCTTCAATCGGCGTTAAAAATTAAGCCTATCGAACTAGCTCATGATATCCTACTCATGTTTGTGCCGGGACACTGTGACATTCCAGAAAATTGCAACGCCGGAAAGAGTACAAATTCTTTACCCTTTCGGGAAGGCGACCTACCATTCAATACCCTGAATCATCGCTTGTCACAAAAAAAGATTCGAGTTATCAAGACTTCGAATTATCAAAGTTCAAGTTACCAGAGTTCGACTGTACTTCAGTATATCCCCTATTCGGGGATTAGACCAAGGCTCCCTAACGAAGTAGTTGATAAACATAAGTGCACACTACGGAACAGTGTCCGCACCAGCTAATCTATTGGGCACACTTTAGCACACTCTGCCATTCCACCCGAAGACAAGTTAAGAACGACCCCATGCTGCCGAGAGTACTCTAATGTGCAAAGAAATTAAATGGATGAGATGTAGATGACTCCAAAATATGAGTAAGAAAAGAACAGGAAAGAACATAGGTACCAAAGTAGAATCTTGAGGAACACCAATGAATGCGACTGAAATCCGTGACTGTGGTGGCATATTTGACTGCTTTCAAAAGATCATTAGCCTTCGGTTAGGTTAGGTTAGGTTTGGTAATAGTGGCTGACTGCAGAAGACAGTCACACTTAGGCCAGAGTGATACTAAAACCCGTTTGAGCTTGCAATGAAGTGATGGAGCTGACCTTTGCTGGCGTTTTTTTTTTAGATCGTTGAGACTAATAAAATAGTACGCTCCCTCAGAGGTGTAAGTGCTAATGACTTGCGCTACACGAGCAGATGGAGTGATATGTGGTGTCTACCTCCTTTTCATCATTCATACAAAAATGATTATATGGGACACCCATCCTGTGGGCACCTCAGCTTTGGCATAGTGAAACCACACCCGTGCCAGTCGCTACTGTGAAGCATCTACTCAAGATGGACTCGCTTGCTCCAGCAAGTCGTAGATGGTCAACTGGCTGGCCTATGCTGGACCCTAAACTTTCACTTAATCTGATCAGTATAAGTAGGCCTAAGCGGGCCTTAGAACCGTCATTGGCGTTGCAAGAGGCCATTGCGCCTCTAAAACAAGCCTCTCGTACATCGACTTCTGCAGGAGCTGTCGGATGAGGTTGAAGAAGAACCCATTGTACCTTTATTACGCAACTGTAGAGCTCTCTCATCCCGTAGATTCTGGAAGCCATAAGCCATCCGAACTGAGCACACAATGGACCTTAGCTGGCCTAAGTGTAGCACAAAGTTCAGATAGGTTATGCTGCTGTCCTCTTGTACATCAACCTAAGCCAATCCAACCTGACTGCGTACATAACCTGGTTCTTCGACGATCGAACTTATCCATGGTGGGCAATGCCTGGATTCACAAATTATCCGTGGGCAATCAAAATGAGAAGTGGCGCCCAACAGCGGACCAAATCTTCGGCGCCCAACAGCGGACCGAATCTTCGGTACAAAGGCAGTCATTGGGGACGGGATCCCTAAATGAGAAGAGAATGAAATCTTGGAGCACTTGAACATGCACATCAGGCCTTATCCGCACTCCCAGTCCCCTGGTGGGGCGTCGCAAATCTCCGAGGTGACCCCATTTCCCTTTGAAAAATAACCCAGATCATGTTTTCACTGCTTCCACATCGCCCAAGAATACGGCTCAAATTAATCAGCTGCCATGAAATCCAAGACCCAACACCTCCCTCCCCTGATCAACGATTTTGATTTCTTTCGCTTTGGCGTAAACACTGTTCCGTCAAATTTACGACATCCCTCAAAATTATGGTAATGACCAACCAGATGGCGTTACCCAATGACAGCATAAAGGTTCGCGAAACTTTTTCCCCTCCCCTCCGCCCCACCGCGTCTTGTTGTATTTTTAATTCGATTGTCCCCGTTTCCGTCGGCATCCTCTGCTACAGATGATCAATATTTTCTTTTCTTTAATTCATTTCGCCGTCTCCCTCCACTGCTGTTGTTTTTGTGCTCTCCCTCTTCGCTGCTGGTAGCCTTTACAAAACAATATCCTTTTCGTCCTCATTAATATTTCGAACATTTAATTCCATCCGACAGGGGCGCGTCTCACTCGTTTGCATTTTTATGTTTTTCCATAAAAAAAAACGAAAGGAAAACTTTGCTTCCAACGAGAAAGTGACTGCCGACAACACAGGATAAGGGACAATGAAGACAACAAAAACAAGAAACGAGAAGTTCACATTTGCTATTCAGAAAGGATATTCAATTTTAACTTTTTTTCCTTATCTCGACTGTCCTATCGCGGCGGATGATGGCCGGGGAGGAATGAATTTGCATAAGGCACCTCCTCGGCATCCAATCGGTCGACGCGACGTGGGCGACGGCTAAAGGACCAATGATTTTGTTTTGTATTTGAATCGTCCGGGGGTGTGTGTGGACGCACGGCAACGCTGGGCGAAAACAAAATTCCTCAACGCCCCCGAAGTGGAATAACAAAATTCTCTCGTTAATTGCTTTGTTTTTTTTCTCTCCGCTTGGTCGATACGTGGCGGTCGTTAAGAAGGCTCGCGGATGCAGATGTGCCAAGCAAGCGGGACGAAATCCCTCAAAAACAACGACGACGACGACGACGACGTGCACATCCCTCTCGTTAGTCTTATGTGGCTGCATGTCAGCCCTTCTGCTTTTGCTCGAAATAATCCTCCCGTCCGGCTTATCCTCGCTTCGGTGAGTTTTCTTCGTTAACCATCGACAAAGCGAAGCGAAATCAATTCATTGCCGAGCTGAGAGACTTAAGCGACTGCTGCATGGGGGACTGCATTTGTTGCCATGCACTACAGCAGTGCCCGTCGAGACATTCAACAGCAAACAGATATCGTCTGGGATCCCTCTGTCGGGTGCTCCTAGGGAAGTGTCTTTGAATATTTTATATCCTTTTTATTCCACTCGAACGGTTACAAATTTGGAATTTTGTGCATCATTTGGTAATCACCCGATGTAAAGCTCTCTCTCTATCCCTCTCCCTTCGTCCGTGCATGCCTGTGGATATCCTTTTTCCGAGATGTCCTTTTTTTGTGCTGTGTCCTGTTTTGTCTTCATCATGCTGTAGCCGTAGGGGAGGGGGCATGGGCGGGGCACCAACAAGTATCGGTGAGTAAACTTCATTTCGGGATATTCGATATTTACGAGAGCTGAAGGATTACATGGCTCCGTTCGATGGGTGTGCCCGTGTATCACTTCCCCGGTGGGTGGCGGAATGCGACGGTGGATCTGTGATTTAAATTTTAATCTTAAAGTTGAAATGTCTGCTCGTTAGCTTCTGTTAGGATTGCTGTGCTGAGCTCAACGCGAACGCACTTAAGGAAATTCATGAAAATGAAAAGTACAGTGGGGGTGAAAAGTATTCGGGCACTTCAATTGAATTTTTAGGAAATTACGGAAATATGGGGAATGGAGTTTTAGGATTGGTAAAACAGTCACGAAGGTTGGCATCGATGTTGATGCGCGGCAATAAATGGCTAAATCATGTCTCCCTGAAAAAGCTGTCCCTCAGTGTTAAGAGGCATGAAAGAAAAATTCATGTTCTTCTCCTGGACGGAATAAAAGCCCTGGACGGAGCGTCAGTGACGACACCCTTCCACGTGGAAACCATAATTTGACTTGAAAAACAAATTTTGTATCAAAAATTTCCGTCGCAACACGTCCTCTCTTTTATGATTCAACTGTTGCGAAATCTTTAGCTCGCTTCAGATAACTGACTTTTTTGATAAAAAAAACTCCAAAAATTGTAGCCGTCACCTAACTTTTTGACCCCACTGTCGTTTCACCCATCACACTTGCACAGTGAAGAAATTTCATTTTTAATATCTTACGCTCCTTCCAGCGCGCACTGTTCGCGCGCGTTCGCCACAGCTCACCTTATATTGCACGAAATGGAAATTTATCCCGAAGATGCGCAGACACGGGGCGGTAGCCGGCGGGGGGCAGTACGCTGGACGAGGACCGAAAAGGGGGCCGAAGGGACACAATAAAATCCTTATTTTATGAAAATGAGGCTATGCCAGGGATAGGGACGAGACCAACCTGAGCGAAGGCTGGCAGGCGAGTCAACAAGGCCAGCCTTCCTCCGGTAAACCGGTTGCGCGCGTTATTCGTTCGTTTTATTTCATTCCGGGGAGGCGGGGATTTTTTTTTCTCCACCAGCAGATTGTAGATATCTCCCCAAGGATGAGGGAGGGATTGGCACGTAGCGCTATGCAGTCGGTGCGAGTCTGGTTACCGTCAACCCACTGGAGCCGTTGTTTTCTCACTTTCGTGCATGGTCCCGTCGCCGTTCTCCCCCATCGTTCGCTCGTTCATTTGCAACCTTTGACTTGTCAGGAAGCACAAATATACACGAACTGTCAAGGAGTCATAACAATTTTCCTTTTTGATGATTCCTGCGACAGTGTTGTCGCTGTCGACGCACGCTGTCCTCGGCGAGGACTCCTGTCCCTTTTCGGGGGTTGTTGTTATCCTGATGGAAAATATCGATCGGTGCGTCAGGGGAGGCTGAGGAGTTTTCTTTTTATTTCACCGTCCGGAGGTGGAGATACTTATGTTTACTCTCCGCCATCGGAGCGTCGCGTCGCGGCGAGGATGAAATTTTATGTTCGTACTTTTCTTTTGTTGTTTCGCTGTTTCTGCTGCTTGTAGCCGCGTTCAGTTGTAACGCTCCGACGAGAAAGTGAAATTGTTACGTCTTGAATTTCTTCGTGGTCCCTTTTTTGTTTCGTTCACTTTTTATTGAGTTCTGAAAGTGGGAACATGCTCTGACTTTAATTGTTTCAATTAAATTTTGTCCCTTAACAAGGACAAGTGAAAGTGCCTCTTGGGGGGAGGGCGACTGTGTGGATTGGTTGGTTGTGAGTGGAAGAGTAGTTTTGAAGTTTTTTTTTCCACTCGCTGGGTTAACTTGTTGCAGTCCGATGTAGGGCGCCACTTTTTTTTGGTGGGGAATGGGCTTTGATTGCCGGTGACAATACAAGAGTGTTGTTCAACGGATGCTAGATGGGGGCATCGTGCTTATGGGTCTCTTGCAGATGGCAGGCTGTTCTCCAGAAATTTTCCATTCGGAATCGGCATGGAACTGGATGAAAACATCATAATACCAGAAATTCTGTCAGAAGTCTCCCAGGAACACCTCGAACTTCATCTGAAGATGACAGACAAAAGGAAATGATAGGGGACTTGAAGTATCAAACATCATACCACTTTTCGGGATAAACAAGCAGTTGTCCAGTATAGGCCCTGTTTAGTAGTGTTCACTTAAATCTTTGTTATTTTCGTATCTATGCCTTCTGCCACGTTCATTAACCGATTCTGAGAGTTTGGTGCGGATCCGACAACATTGAATTTTTGACCCCGAAAAAATGACAATGGTTAGTAAGGCTTTTGTGTCCATTTTCTGGGTCATCCTTCGACGGCCACAGCGACGCGAATAGGCGTAACTGTGATTCTTAATATGACGGTGAAAGCATCGTTTAAATGCGTGCGGTCTGATACACCATTGGCACCAGTTTAGTTCTTGGTCTATTCAGTCAGCTCTACCTACCTGACCATTGATTTCATGTGACATGCAGTCACCCTGTGCCGTGCTATGTCCTCTGTGTGTATCGCAAAGACGACGACTGTGAGGGCGAAGACAGGAACGACTGCGACGATTTATAATTTAATTCGGAGCAAGAATAGCTTGGTGGTGTCACGACTTGTGGCGAAGATCTGTTTAAGAACCAGCAACAGGCTTCTAGAAACCAAATCCGTTGCATTGTACACAGAAACGTGGAGGATATCGAATATGAAGATGAAGAATTTCTATATGCGATCTGTGGTGATGCTGGCCGATGAAGAAAGTTCAACCACGAGTCATAATGATTGTCTAGGACCCTTAAGCATTTAGCACAGACCTGAAGAATCCTTGGTTCCTTGCTTCTAGAGCAACGTATCGGAGGACGTCCGCCAATGAGTGAGCAAGAAGTGAGAAGAAATCACCTCTTGCTAGAGGACAGGCTTGGCTAAGTACACTTGTTGCCTTGTAAACCTTTTCAGGACTGTAAATGGAGCACGGTTTGAAACAACTGGGGCTGGTTTAGTTAGGTTAGGTTTGGTTAGTGATGGTGACATCTGAATCAGTTGTGTCCCATTTGGATTCTTTTTGGATCCATTGTGCTTTCAATGTCCGGTGATTGATACAGGCAGAGCGACTAACTGACACCTGTTCACATGGTCTCCTGATTAATTACCAGAGGCAAACCCGCCCTGTTCTAACTAGCTTGTCGGCTGTTTCATTGCCTGCAATACTACTACGCCGTTCATAGGCTGAGAATGATTGACAAAGCGGACAGCCTCCTGAACAGCTTTGACTTCTTCAGTGGTTAGTTAGACACTCCGAGTCCAGTGCTATCGTCCGTCTAGGAACCATTCGTGTAAGCCTCCAGATTGGCAGACTTCCTAACTGTCTCATTTGTCCGATTTGTCCATTTGTCCTGTCTGGGTTCTTGAGAAACAAATCCCTTTAAATGCTTCACTAATACGGACTCGAGGGGCTTTCCTGCCTGCTCCTTAGCTCAAAGCGTTGCTCACACAACCTGGATAAGCAGTTTGCCATTGGAAGTCTATACTAGAAAGCATAAATGTTGTCAGCAGAGTATGCTTTGATGCTGTGGTGGTGGTGGTGTTTAACAAAAATTTGGTTCCAATGTCGACATGTGTACCAGTTTCACTTAGCTCTTAAACGTGTAAGACAATCATCACAACAATCCTGTCTTAAAACTTCTGCTAGCAACTCAGCTCTACCAGCGGGCATTGTATTCATAAGACTACGCTAAGTTATAAGAGATGAACTTGCTTGTGGTGAGCCCTGTCTGGACTACACATTCCGATTACAAAGACGATTTTCCACAAGTCATTGTAAAATAATATGGGTGGCGCTACAGTCCGTGGAGGCCAGGGCCTAGCTTCTCAGCAACCAATCGTGTTGTGGAACGGATCTACAGTTTTATACCGACTACGAACGGCCAAGAGGGAGACGATTTTTCAGCTTTGAGTGTCGCGAAAGAGGTCTGGCCGTGAAAATTATACGACACGAGACCCCCCCAAGTCAATGGAACAACAATCCTTCAGAGAAACTGTTTCTATTTACGTGGCTTACTGCTCGAAAGACGAAGCTGAATAAAATCGAAAGATAACCTGAAGCATTCCCATGTTCAACGAAAGTCATTCATAGATGGCGCTAAAGCCCAACATAGGCTTGGACCTACCTTCTACAGCAGCTCCTGGTGTCGTGCGTGTGGAATCATGGAACCTACTCCATTCCCTTCTTTACTCTGTGATGTTCATCCCAAGTTTCGACCTTGTTGCAAGCTCAACTGGCCCCCAACTCTGGCTTTCTCATCTCTCATTCCTTCGCCACTAAGCACCTCGTCTTTCGTTGAAGCCTCCCGCAGTGTCTTCGGCAGCTCCTCGTGCAGCGCCAATTAAGACATCACCAAGCTGCCCCCTTCCACGAGGGGAGAGAAAAAATTATGAATGAATCACAGTCGTTGGTGTCTCCGTTCGTCGTCGTCGACGTCGAGTGGGCCACATAAATCACCCCCGCTAGACGGAGACGAACTTTTCGCTTTGAATAAATTACGTTACCAAATGCATTTGCCGGCTGCCATTGCCGCTGCACACGGGCACACGGGGCTCCCTCGCAAGGCCTGCAGCCATCAGGCAGAATGAGGAACAGTGAATATTGAATAATTAGTCGCTGAAAACAATTTACTGCCTCGCTGCCTTTGAAACTTTCCCCAACGGGGGAACGGGAGAACGGGAGAACGGGTAATCTTCCTTTCTCCACCCAGCCAGACGGCCGACTACCGCTGCGACTTCGAACGCCGGCTATTGAATTATTCATTGCAAGCCCGCCCCGGGCGGTGGTGGCAACTTAAAATCCCCAATCAATTTGTAATTGCACTCCTCGCATGTGTGCCCGTGTGTGCGTGTGCCTGTGTGCATTACGAGTCAGAAACAAACAAACAAACACCGGCGGTAATGTGTAGCCGTGTGTGCATTATTAACCCACATTCTGCGGGCGATATCCTGGTAGCGATTTGCCATTGCTCCTGCTGTCGTTCACCTCTATTACACGGCGACTCCCACTCTGACATCCTGTCTAATGCTCTGTGTGTGTGTGTGTTTTCTATCGTTGCAGGTGGTGGATCTCATCGATGCGGCGGCGATTAATTCAACAGCGGTCCGCCTGGACTGGGTGATGCATGTCACTCTGCCGGAGAAATATGTTGAGGTACGTATCGGATCTGTGCCGCTGTGGTGGTTCATCAGAATTTCGCCTTCCGGCAAATTGTGGACTGAACTCACACAGACGGACGGACATGTGGACGGAACTCACCACCGACCGGTGGTCCAGATTGGAAATTAATTAACGTTCGTTACTTTGCCCGCAGGGACTGTACGTGAGGTTCCGTGACATCAGTGGCAGTTCGCAGAAGTACAACATCTTGACCGTGCTGAATCCGTCCGTTGAGGCGCACGTCGTTGGGAACCTGAAGAAGTTCACCAAGTACGAGTTCTTCCTGGCGCCCTTCTATCAGAGCCTCGAGGGCCAGCCGAGCAATTCAAAGCTGGTGCAGACCTATGAGGATGGTAAGTTATGAATGTGAACACTGACAACATTATCCTTATGATCGGCTGACTACGTTGACTTTGAACGATTGCACTTGATGAAGAGACGCACTGACTAATACGCTACCGACTTCGAACTATCGTGGGGGCATCGAACTTTAATGACAAGCGCACACATTTTCCTTCAGTGCGTGGTTTTGGTAAGAGGCTCGTCCTCTTAGAGAAGACCTCCGTGGAGTAAGGAACAACGAAAGATTTGTGAAAAATGTGTTACGACCTGTAAATGGTTGCGTACAAGACAGAACACCAACTAAAGTGTTCTTCAAAAAAGTGACTACGTTTCTGATTTCCCTCCAAGCAGCAGGAGTTGTGATCTCCAAACCTCCTCAATTTAGAGACCCATCTTCAGGCTGTGACCAAATTTTGTGTTGAGATATGTAATAGGAAAAGTTAAGAAAACAGATCAACATCGCTGTTCTGGAAGTCTACTCAGAGGGCTCCAAGATGATCAAAGAGACAGGTTTTGGAATGTTTGCAAATGTTGAAGGTGCACGGATGCCAAGGAGTTAGAGCCGACACATAACTTGCTTCCCTCCATGGACATGCCATGGACATTCAAAGCAATAGCCATCCTTTTGCAAAAACGTGACCGAACAACCACGACAACGTCAGGATAAGCCAGGGCTTTGTTACAAGCTCCAGTTGACTTCAGGTACCTATAGGAGTAAGTTATTCCGAATGTTGTCATATGGGCCTATACTGACCTCGATTTGAGCGCCACTTACAGCCAGCAACTTCAATCTCATTTCTATGCCTTCGACGGCCTGAACACTTTAGTGCATCCCAGGCAGAAGCTAAGCAATTCAAAAGATGTTGCACCGCAATAGTCGATAAGTTGCTACTTCTTTGGGTTGGTTTGCTATCTCTACGGGATCTGGGAAGCAACCAACGTCTCTCCAGTTGGCGGGATGTCTGGCTGCGCTCACAAAGATGGTTAAAGGCCTTCTCTACTAGTATGCGCCAGCTTAAACGCGTGCGTCCTCTGTTGTGTTGTTTCACAGTCTCAGAAAACGAAAATACGCCTGCTTAAGCATATAACACCTAATAAAAACAGATGCCATCACATTCGTCAATAGAGGGCGTTACGAAGACTGGAGAGTTGCTGGCCGGTAAGGTTGTATAATCCGAAAAAGGTAAACGTCCAGTCTGAGAGTATGGACAAGGAGGAAGATGGAACCTCAGAACTATTCCATTTTAACTGCCAAAACGAACCTTGTAGGTAACAGTAGGCGCCCAATAAACTAGAGGACATATCTGAAAGCATGAAAAATTCCAACAAATCCGAAATCCGAACCCCGAACCCCCAGGGCACAGTCAGAAATGCTCAAATTAAGACTAATTGAAAGTCTGCAAAAAATTCTCCGAAATTTGAGATATCACGTGATGTTGTTTGAAAGATCTCAACAGCGGCTTAAATCTGAGGTCTCACTTTGGAAGCCACGATGTGACTGTTTGGCAAATATTTGGTTTTGTCCAGGACACCTTGGGATGCATATCCTACATTCGATGTCACCTAATCTTAAAGACTACATGAGCAACGTGAAATAAATGCTTATGAAGGCCCTAAGCCAGAAGTTTCTACGCACCCTACAGTTTCTCCATTTTGTTGTACCGAAAGCTAAATCACATTCCTGCGACATCGTTCAAAAGAACTTCACGGAAATTCTTGCAGGACTTGCTTCTAAGTCAGTTTTCGATGTCTTTTCGACTCATTCTGGGCAATAACTCGACCATAACTTGGAGAGTATTCGTATGCATTAAGAGTTCACCAATCGCGATTAACCCTTCTGCCAATAAGTAGGTCTAACCAGACCTTTTTAACTTTCGAAATTTTTTATTTTTACCACATTCTCAGACTTTTTGTCTGTTTGTTTGAAATTTTGAGTGGGCAAGAAAAAAAATAAGCTCCTTATATACCAGTCCATACAGTCAATGGAATCTGTGTGGCCAGACCTTCTTATTGGCAGAAGGGTTACATTACACACCGCATAGTGTTGTCATGCGATAGTTGATTGCCTAATAAATGTGCATTTTCATTCCTCCAGATACGATAATTTTTGTTTAAACAAACACTGGTACCCAGGCACTCAATCGAAGCATGCAAATACATATTTTCTCCGAGTTCTGTGATAAAATAGCATGAATTCCTAGACTTGTTGAACTTTAAAACGGAAGTCAACGCATATGTGCCGCGAATCGTAAAACATACCCAAATGCTGCGCCGAATGTCTACACGCATTCCACCAACGCATTTAAATTTCCGCCGCGCTTTCGATGAAGGTTCAAATCATCTGAAAATACTGAGTGGTAAAGAGGCACTGCGAAATGGAACAACTTGTCTGCCATGGAAACTTTTCCTTAACGTGTGAAAACAGGACGAAAGAATTGGTGATGGTCAGGCCAACAGACTCTACAAAGGACAGGCTCTGGGGCACCAACTTCAGATTGGCATCGCAAAACTAAATATGGACTAGTGTATTTGAACATCGGAATGGGCCAATTTGCACGGATTAACCCTCAAACTTCACTCACTTCTGCCCACTCATGTGTGTAGTAAGTGTGCTGTCAATGGGTCGCATAACAGATTCAGTCTCTTCGAAACTTGTTCACAGCATTTTAACTTGTCTATAGTGCAGTCACATGGACCAATGTGTCGAACATAATCTGCGCATAAGGCTCAACGTAACTTCAACATAATCACGATTTTATAAGCAGTTGTTTTTCTCAAGCCTCAGCTATTGCTAAGGCTCCTTTACACGAGCTAATTTCGAGACATAGGAAAAGCTTTACCTCTCTTGACTAAAAGATGGAAAAGCTTGCGCTCCGATTTAGCTCGTGTAAGAATACCCTAAGGGATCCAACTAAGCACAGGCAGCCGCGGATAATTTTTCGGTTTGATGACTGTAACCGAAGCTGAGACGACAATGCAGACCAAGCTTCGGATGACAAAAATGCTACGAAGACGTGATTTAAGTCATATCGCATTTGACAGACTCCCAGAGGATCCTGGCCATGAGGCCACCCTCGCTTATTATGACTTCAAAGGCACTTCCACAATTATCAAAAATTTCCTCCAAGAAATTCACAATTTTTAAAGGACGTGCGTCGAAGATGCTCTTGTATTCTTTGATTTTCACAATTTGAACACATATCCTTTAGCTTTTTCCTCCGTTTCAACAGTTTTCCTGCTGAACTGACGGTAATCAAAAAAATCATGTGTGTAGTCGGAACTCCATCCAAATCGGAACAGAACTGAAAAAAAGCACTTCACCTCCTCGTTTGTGCCTAAAAGCGTCTTGAATAAAATATCAGTGTTCCCTTGACAAAGTCCTGCCACCCAATCGGGTGACCCTTTCAACAACGTCCCCTACGGACTAATTAACTATTTATTCACAAGAGTGTATGCGACTAGTCACAACTGGTGCCCCGGAGCGTTTAACCACCGCAACCGGGGACCACAAACATCAAAGTTCAATGAAATAGCTTAGGTTTGCGGGTCGGTGCCGCTCCCGGAACCGGAACCGCCCAAACAATACAAAAAACACACAAATCGGGTAATCAGACCACCGATTCGATGTCCGTTCCACTCTCAACTTACATTCGACGCACACACACAATTTTACACAATTTAATGATGTCCTTCCACCTCCACAGTGCCGTCCGCTCCACCGGATTCCGTTCTAACCGGGATGTTGAACCTAACAGCTGGCTGGGTTCGATGGTCGCCGCCGCCGCCACAACATCATAACGGTATTTTACTGGGCTATAAAATTCAGGTACGTAATGCACGAAAAAAAGCGATTTTAAAAAACAGTTAAACATTTTCCCGGAAGCCACCACGCCGGTGTTTAAGGGTCAATTCACACCCAGCCATACAGAGGCTCTCATTAAAAATGCCCGCTCTCGAGTGGAATCAGAAAGAAGCAAAAAAAATAATTGTAACTCCTCCTCTCTGCGCCCACAGGTGACGGCAGGAAGCACTGGGAGAGTCCTTGCCAACATGACACTGAACGCAACCACCACATCAGTCATGCTGAACAGCCTCTCAACCGGTGCCGTTTACAACGTTCGCGTGGTCGCGTACACAAAGGCCGGCGAGGGACCATACTCGCAGCCGGTAAGTGTTCCTACATGTGTGTGCAGCCCCTTGACACAAGGGGCCATTCGCAGGAAACATGCACAAAGGCCGAATGAAAACCGAAAAAAACTCTCTTGATTCGCAGAAATCTTTGGTAATGGACCCTGCCCATCTAATCTCGCCGCCACGCGCTCATCCGAGCGGATCGATGAACGGCATCACTGGCTCCAGTGGTGGTGGTGGTGGTGGTGTTGGTGCTGCCGCGGGCAACGGTGGTCTCGAAGGCCATGGAATGGATCCACTTGACGATACGGCAGCAACCACCCATCGGAAGTCAACGAACGTCGTCCACGAGACCTGGTTCATGGTACTTGTGATCACAATGCTGGTGGCCATACTCTTTTCGGCGGCGGCTGCAATGGTCTTCTTCAAGCGCCGCCATCAGTTGACAAAGGAATTGGGCCACTTGAGCGGTAAGTTTTTCGGTCTCGTTTGAATTTCAATCCAGCACACTCATTTCGTCCCCCTCGTTTGAACACACAGTTGTGAGTGCCAACGAAATCACTGCGCTGAACATCAACGGCAAGGACAGCTTGTGGATTGATAGGGGTTGGCGCAGTGCTGACACCGATAAGGATTCCGGTTTGAGCGAGACCAAACTGCTATCGAATCCGAACAGTCAGTCGAATTGCACGTCGGACGGCGGCACGGACTACGCTGAGGTCGATACGCGCAACATGAGTACGTTCTACAATTGTCGCAAGGTTAGTTAAGCGGAACAGACAGGCAAGGCTGCTTCGGCTTCTGCTTCTGCTTCTGTCAGATGTGCGACGAGGCGATGTGGTTTTGAAAATCCATGTGCGCTTTGGCGGAAATAATTTGTGGTTTTCATCCATTTTCTTCATTTCTTGTGTGTGTCTTTTGTCCAGAGTCCTGAGAATCCAACGCCATATGCGACGACAATGATCATTGGGGCGTCGTCAACGGAGACGTGCCTGAAGACCTCATCCTCGAGCAACGACCAGGACTCGGGTACCCACAGTCCGCACTCGGATGCGGCTCCCCCGCAGTGCTATGCGGCCCAGAACAAGCACAACTATCATCAGTATCCCCCAGGTACGTTCATGCATGCAGTGTTCGATACGGCCACTGGGTGGGAGGGTGGTTCCTTTGTCTCTTGGCTTTTTGCGTTGTTTTTGTTTTTGGCTTAGTTCTTGTGCCACTAACCGGCAATCCTTTTTGTCCCTCCTCCCGCACAGAATTCTCACTGCCACCACCGGATCATCCCCCGCCGGTGCCGCAGAACATCTGCTACCAGCCGGGCAGCCCGCAGTCGAGCAGAAAGAGCTCCAAGTCCGGCGGATCCGGCATGTCCACGCATCAGAGGTACGTTCCGATCGGCTTTCATAATCGCGGTCCACTTCACGTTTTTTGTTCCTTAAGCAGTGCTCTCAATTCATCAATTCACAGCAGTTCCTCGGGCGGCTTCGCCACGTGGGGCATGGCACCACAGGGCCAGCACTGCAACGTTGGCGGCGGCGTTGGTGTGCCCAGTGCCGGCGCCGGGGTCCGACAGGAGAACTACTACAACAATCCACTGCCGTGCGGGGCCGTCGCCCACTCGAGTGGACAGAGTCGATATCAAATAACTCCCACAGGACAGCACCCACCGCCCCTGCCGCCGTACTACCCGCCCGGGCAGGTGCCAGCAGCGATGCCACCGCGGAACATACATATCCACTATCCACCACCGCGGCACGCTGTCTCGGAATACCAGCCGACGGGGACGCAGAACTCCAGGTGCTCGAATGGCAGGTGAGTTGTTGGCCTGACCCTTAAGTCGGCACCAAGTTCCCATGGCATCCGTTTATTTTTTCTTGCAGGTCCTGCAACAGCTGTGACGCCCTAACATCACCCGGGCAACCCCTGCCGCCGCCAGCCGGCACCGAATGGTATCAGCCGCTGCACAGCTCCAACTCGAACCCCCATCAGCCACCCATCTACACATGTTCCTCGGAGTGCTCTGATCATTCGACCCGCAATGACCGGCACTCCCATCACAACGGCCATCATCTGATGCACTCGTCGCACCACTCCCAGCACCAGCCGATGACCCACAGCCACACCAGCAGCCACCACAGCCATCACTCGTCGGGCCACCGGGACCTGCAGAACGACACGATGCGCTCGGACAGCAGCCAGGAGAACAACCCCGGCAAGGCGTACATGATAAGCCGCTGCCAGGCGGCCTTCCCCGAGACCGAGGAAACCGAACGTGACCGCATGCTGAAGCAGTGCACCTACGACGCCAACGACATGGAGCACCGAAACTGCAGCGACTGCTGCTCCAGCTCTCGCGAGGGCGACACCTGCTCGTGCAGCGAGGGCTCCTGCCTGTACGCCGAGGCCGGCGAGCCAGGACCTCCGCCGCCGCAGCCAATGGCCATGGCCAAGTAGGTCCGCACTGCCAAGCCCCCGCCCCCCAAAATGAGACTTAACGAGTAGGTAAGCGCATCTAGACGTAAGAGAATCAATCAGACACTCACACCAAACAGACGCAATCGCAAATCGAGAGAGAAGTAATTTCTTCATTTCCGCTTCCAAAATGACAAACGACCGGCACTCAATGAGCGGCCACAATCACGGGGCCAGCGCCAATTCCATTCATAATTCATGGCCGCACAATGCGCCGCCATTCGGTGTGCTCGCTGTGTTCCGTGTGCCTTTGTTCATTAAGTGAAACCAGCCCCACTCCTTGGGGCGGACGAGACGTTGGGCGAGCACCAGCAGCAGCTCGGGCTCCTTTCCGGTCGCGTGACAAATTCCCATTTCGCCGGCTGCACCGGTTGTGCCCGTCCGCCGAGGATTATCGTGAAACTTTTAGTAGCTTTGTAAACAGTTTAAAGTTGATAATGGCCGAGGATAAGCGGGCTTCCAGCACGATTACCGTCCTCTGTTGTGGTTGACAGGCTATGGCCGCCCACGCCCGGCTGGCGATACAGAAAACAACAGGTGACATGATTAATTTCATTTGTCGAATACAGTTTTTTTTTCTTGCTTGCGAACGAAGAATGCACGGCAGATCCTCGAAGGAGGAGTCCATTAGATGACAGCACTGGACGGGGAGTGGGTTGTTATGAATATTTAAGAAACGGCGAAATGCCTTTTAAATTGCCCGCATAGGTCTGCGGAGAGGGTCAATAACTTTGCGGAAAAAAATTGATGGACGTTGCTGAAGCGTGCCGGATTTTTGACTCTTAAGTGAGCGGACATGATGTTCGCGTGGGGGATTTGGTGATAAGTTGAAGTTCTAATTGTGAGGTTCGTCGCGTAGAGCTACTAATTGGGACAGAGTTCGAGGACCTTTTTGACGGGCTTAGTGGTATCTGATCGTCGCGGGTTCGAGGCGGAGATCCAAGTCAACTGGGGGCTGATGAAGTGGTTTGTAGCAGGTCTAGGACAAGGATGCGAAGGGCCCAGCTACAGAACCGGATGGTCGACAAGCATCTGCGTCGTTGAAATTGTAATGTTTTCCTCTAAGTCCCTCCTCTCAATTCAAGCAACTCTGTAAGACAGGTCTAAGAACTTCCTCCTCTTGCCCAAATCTCTGAAGAACCCCTTAGACGACGAACAGCGTATCTGTCGGCTCATTTTAATGCGGATCCAGGTGGTCTACGTAAGGCAATAACTGAGTTTCAACACACGTTTTTTTTTGTGTGCGTGTATTTACTTATCAGGCAGACGAACCATGAAGGGTCTGATCCTGAGCAATTGCTGCCTTCCATCGGTGACGGTCCTGGGCACTCTGCTTCCAGTCATCAAGGCCAAGCTGTCTTACATCCGCGATGACTTGGTCTCTGTACCGGAGGTTCGGTCTTCCTCTCCTTCTCGAACCAGGAGGCTCGGACTCGACGACCCTCTTTGCTGGAGCGTTGTTGTCCATTCGCTCGATGTGGCCGAGCCAGTATAGGCGACGGATTTTTACCCTCCGGGCTACATCCACATCCTTGTACAGCTCGTAGAGTTCGCGGATGTGTCTTCTCCTCCATTCGCCTTCCTCGCAGACTGGACCATATATCCGACGTAGAGAAGAATTAGCTCTGCAGCCTTACTTAATGTCCAGCTTTCGGCTCCATAAAGTAGGACTGGCAGGATAAGGGTTTTGTTGCTTCGGTTAGTTCCTTGCGATGAATGCTGCCGTATGCCTGCGGTCAGGATTTTGGCTTTTTGTAAAAGGCCCGTATTTTTTGCTTGTCCCTAGACTCTTCGATATCCTTGAGCTGGGAGGTTGCGAGAGACCTTTTCTCCAGGCGTAGAAGCTTTTTCTCCTCCCGTCTTCTAGCCCGGTACTCCTCGTGCGCTGCTCTTGTTTTCCGTTGCAGCGCTTTTTGGTATGCCTCATCGGTTGCATGTTCGCCATCACCCACGGGTTTCTTGTCGGGGGTGGTAGGTAGCCTAAGGTAGTTTCCGCTACCTCTTTGTTGGCCGAGCGGCAATGCAACCACATCTCGTTGGCACTTAACGTAGGCATACCGGAGAGTCTATCACTTAATTGCTCTTCGTAGGCTTTCTTCTACTCTTATCATCATTTTTGGTGCTTAATCTTCTCCTTTACCTTCACGACAGGACGCGTAGATCTGATATTATTTTCGATCACTTTTAACATTGTTTCCGAAGCACAATCAGGCGTTACTACTGCTAACTTTGAGAATGTGACAAGCTGGTTTTCAAATTTCAGCTCAAAATTCAGCCACCAAATATTCGTAATTTGTAAAGAATCGGAATCGCTCGGGTCGAAGTTGAACTCATGCGTCTCCTAAAAACAACTAACAAGTTGTAAATTGAGCCTGATCGTATTATGCTAATCATCAGCGACATCATGGCAGTCGTTGGAAGAGTCTGCTTACTAGGACCTTTGAGGGGCATGTGGAGAGAGCATATTTCCTTTACTCGTGAGGCACCCACGAGGTAGCCGTTAGCCATCTTATGCACCCTGATGCGTATGTCACTCGTTCTTTGGCTGGTGGTACAGTCTGGAGTAGACTCAGGACTACAAGTAATTTGGATAGTCCGTGTTCTTCCTTGAATTCAGTTCCTTAAGTCCCTGCACGGATGATGGTTAACTTAAAGAACTTTTGCCTATCTGACTTTTAACGTCAAACGTATAATCGACGTGATCCGTGGAGGACCAAGACCTGGGACATAGTGGCAACAGAACTGAAATGAGTTATATCATCGTCAACCTTTCGAGATTTCGAATTGAAAATGTATAGGCCTCAAGTTCCCCTCAGAGACCGCGGATGTTTGGATGTTTGGATGTGCTAAGATCCCCAGCCACTGGCATTTTCTCGAACACTAGAAGTGGACACCGCGAGCCAAGTCCTTCACATTTAAACCTGCCACCATCAATCGACGGGCGCAAGCGCCCCTTCTTATCGACTCCCATGCGATCGTCCAGTCTGGAGAATTTAAAAATGCACTTCAGACTGCGATTTTGAGTGTGGCTCTCGAACGCATACGCACATACACTCAGACCCGACACGACACATTGAAGAACAGTTTACTGCGCGACTCGCTAAGGCCAAGGCATCTCTAATTGAGGCGAGCAGCATTCCAAAGCTATGAGCTTTGGTGTATCTGATATCCGTGGGACCCCAGTGGGTCTACATTCGATTCAGTTTGACATCCCATCCAATAGTTGTGATAATCCTATCAAGCTCACCACGATGACCAGTGTACGCTTTTAGTGTTCTTTCAAGTTCAGCGTAGAATTAAATTAAATTCGAATAAAGAACGCTTTATTCTCAAATCTGAATCATCCCCTTAGTCGTTCGGTTCCTGCTTAACTAAACGAGCTTTGCCCTATCAGGAAGTGAATTGTTTGCCGTTTTAGAGTCTGATTTCGTCCTCATTTTTAGTCTGCTTACTCAAACTACAGTCTGGGGTGGACCTGGGCCTCAACCAACATGCCTCTCCAACTAGCGCGATCTCTGGCTAGCTGTCTTAAGTTTAGCACACCATGTTGGTTGACGTCCTTCCCCACTTCGGTGCGCCACCTTAAACGCGGGCGTCTTTTGTTGCGTTGCCCGACAGGTTCAGATTCGAAGATTCTTCGGGTCGGAGCTGTGGTGTCCATACGCTCTACATGACCTAGCCACCGTAGACGCCTAACTAGGCTCATGTCGCTGTACAGCTCGTGCACTTCGTGATTGAATCTTCTCCTCCAGAACCCGTCAATACAAACAGGACCAAAGATCGTGCGTAGTAATTTTTCTCTCAAAGAGACCAACGAGTTCTTCATCCGCTTTCGATATTGTTCATGCCTCTGCGCCGTATAGCAGGACTGGGATGATCAGTGTCTTATACAGAGTCAACTTGGTTCTTCGAAAGAGGGCTCTATTACTCAATTGCCTCTTGAGCGGTTGGCTAGAGTTACCCACGGTACTGATGTTGTTAGTACAGTTTACTCCGGAGCCGAGGTAAGTGAAGTCCTTGACTACCTCAAAGTTATAGCTGCCCATTGTGACGCTCTGTCCAAGACGTCGATGTTGTATGTCCTTTTTTGAGGCCAGCATATACTTCGTTTTGCCCTCATTCACCGCCAGACCCATTTTAGCCGCTTCCGTCTCAATGTTAGCAAAAGCCTCACTGACGGTTCGCTGAGTTTTGCCAATCACGTCAATGTCATCGGCGTATGCTAGCAGTTGAATGGACTTCTGGAAGATCGTGCCTCTAGTGTTGGCGTGTGAGTTTCGCACGATCTTCTCCAGGACGATGTTGAAGAAATCACATGACAGCGCGTCGCCTTGTCTAAAACCTTTTTTGACATTAAAGGTCTCGGTGAGTTCGTTACCGACCTTGATGGAGCAGCGAGAGTTCTCCATCGTCATCCTGCACAGCCTGGCGAGTTTGGCAGGAATGTCAAAACTAGACATGGCGTTGTATAGCTAGTCTCTATGCACGCTGTCATATGCGGTCTTGAAATCGACGAACAGATGGTGTGTGTCGATTTGCATTTCTTGGGTCTTTTCCAGGATCTGTCGTAGTGTGGAAATTTGGTCTGTTGTGGACTTTCCTGAACTGAAGCCACGCTGATATGGACCTATCAGATTATTAACGAACGGCTTCGGGCGTGTACACAAAACGGCAGAGAAGATCTTATACGCGATGTTAAGAAGACTGATCCCTCGATAGTTGGCGCAGTTGAAGGGGTCTCCTTTCTTGTGGACCGGGCAAACGATACTGAGATTCCACTCATCGGGCATGCTTTCCTCAGACCATATCTTGCAGATCAGGTGGTGCATGCACCCAACCAGATAATCTCCAGCTGCCTTAAATATTTCAGCGGACAAACCGTCCGCTCCAGCAGCCTTGTTAGACTTCGTCTTGATATTGCTACCTTGACCTCGTCTAAGTCGGGGGACGAAATTCGCGTCTGTCATCGTCCAGAGTGAGTGGAACATTTTGTATTTTGTATTTTTGAACAGAAGTTCCTTCTTTCACTAGAATCTGAGCACTAAGGGAAGGAGGGACTTTTAAGAGCTGCAAGAGAAGTATTTGTTTAAAACTGCAAAACGACACCAGTGCTCTACGCACATGTGACATCTCCTAATTTGATCTTGTATTCCGTCACCCGATTCAGTCACAATTCGACCAGACCAGTTCTCGCATGAGTTTCCTTCTGTTTTTCAATATTTTTTGGTACGAATCTACGATTTCCTTGCCAATGTGATGAAAAGTAAGTAACGTAAGCTTGGGTTGCTTGCTTCGGCACAACGCACACTTTGCCTGTACCCTCCACGACGCCACAACAGCCCCTTTTCCTTAGAAGCGTCGTTCACACAGATTAAAACTCCTGCCTCTCTCTCGGATAAAAAAACCATTCTCCTGCAAGATTCCACCTGATTTCGAACTAATTGCTCCCCTCTCCAACCCTCTGGCATCAGAGAAAAGTAATAACCGAAATCTTTGTCGCCCATTTAGCTCATTTGCGCCGAGCCCGCAATTAATCCCACCACCAAGGGGCACACAATATCTTTGATCAGTCAAATGCAAACATTTCGGATACAATCTCTTAATTATCGCTACGCCACGGGTGGGGTATCAATAAAATTTACACGTGCACCTAGGACCGTCCGTCCTCCGGACACTCTTCAAAGGCGTTTCTGTTTGTTTTCCATCGCAGAAAAATCATCTTAAAGCCCCGGGAAAAAAGGGTTGCTCTGTACAAATACTCTCTCCTCGTTAAAACATTCCGCACCGGAAGAGCCGGCAGAAAAACAAAACAGAACAGAACACACACACACAGCGTAACAATAATTACATTCATCCAAGTCGAACATTTCTGTTCGCTGCGCAGCACCCTCCCCAAATTGCCGGTAACCAAATTCACTTCGCAATTAGCGGACATTTTTAACCCTAGCGCCGGCGAAACACCGCCATCGTCGTTTAGCAACAGTTCCGTGCATTTGTACACCTCATTAGTCCAGGTTGCTGAACATTTTTTTTTTGTTATCCTCGCTCAAGTCTGACCCGTGCCCTGTGCCTTTAGTGCCTGGGGGCTATTTAATTTCACCCCGTTCTGCATGCGTGGCGGAGTTTTTTGTTGATATTGTTTTCCAATTAACTGTCAAAGTGTTGTTGGCTTTCCCCCCGCGGCCTCACCCGGCGGCGGCGGTGGGTGCTTAAACACGAGTGCAAGGGTGGTTTTCGCGGAAAAATGCATGCAAACTAATTTGTCGACCAGAGACCGGTCGGGCTGAGTGGCAGACTCGATGTATGCACTTCTCCCTTGTCCGCCAAAATCCCGTAATTGCTTTACAGACGGACAGACGCAACGGGGCAAAAAAACACGCCAAAAACATCGCACTGAACGGCGAGCGTGTAAGGCCCCCGTTTCCGAATCGATGGCAGAGAGGGCTAAAGTCAAGGGTTGTGTAGTCACTTGACTGCGTGATGCGGGTGTAATTTGTTCACTCCTCTTTCAAGTTTCTTTTTGCTGGTGCCCCTTCCCCCTGCCTCAGCTCATGATGATTATCCAAGGATGGCATTGTTTGGTTTGAACAGCAGAACGTGTCCCTGTTGTAATTTGCCATCTTTTTCTTTGTGATTTCGATTGAATGGGTTGCAATGGCTGCCGATGGGGCATGGGATGGGGGCACGATGCGAAACTCAAATACAGATCAGAGTTTCAAGTTAAAACGGGAAATGGCACGTACACATCAAATGGACCTGTGTCTCTGATGTCAACCCTTGTGTCTGTTTTTTTTTTTACGTTTTCGTGTGGCAATGTCATTAAAAAGTACTCTCGTCGACACTAGGTGCGGCCAGAGTGGGGCCGTATGCCTTGACATTCGACAGCGTGTGTTGTTTTCTCGGTAATTTGCCGAGCGAATCTATTCCAAAATGCCATCCCACATGGGGAGGTCTGCAGCGAGAATCCTTTCGGAAATAAAGAGATTTCACCGAATCCTCGGTTAATGGTGATGTTATATTTTTTTTGTTGGTGTCCTTTTTTTCCCCGGTCGAGTCGAGCAGTGAATCGAAAAATAATCCCAGACAGATGATCATTTAATTGTCATTACGACGACGACCGGGGATGTGCTGTAGGGAAAGTTTAGTGTAGCAACAGGGATGTTATGCGGATAACATCAATTAAAGTGTAATCTACTCCTGATTAAGCTGTGACTGGCGAAGCTGCGGACAGAGAGAGGCAAATGGAGTTTTGCATAAACGAGTATCTGATCTGTCATTTGGGAGAACTCACTTGATGTTGTAAACTGATTAGAAGCTTTGGCGTTCAAAATGGGTTCCTTTCTGTCTTGCTTAACATCTGTCAGATGGGAAATGGCGTGTAGTCCAGCTAATGACGACTGTCAAATTGTGTCTTTTTCTGAAGTTTCAAAATGAAATGAAATCAAATTCTACTCAAATCAGAAAGCACAAAGAAATGAGTCTTAGTTGTCAAAGGAGTGACAGCAAAGTGGAAATGACGTTTAAACTGAAATGTAGTGTCAATCTGGGGCTGCTTCAGATTGACTTCTGTTTCAAACTTCAGTAGGTTCGATAGACTTCATGCAGACATAAGTGCATTCATTTGTTTTTTGACACACTTCACTGACTAATGTATAGTCTGACTAATGACAGCTGTCAATTTATGTCTTTCTGACTTCTAAAAAAAAATTAATCTTAAATGTCAAAGGAGTGAAATATTTTTGACAGCTGTCAAGTAAAAATGAGGTATGTTTTGTAATTAAAAGTCAATATGCGGCTCCTATCCGTTTCAAGCTTCAGTGGATTCGATGGACTGCTCGTCGAGATATGCTCTTTGACACACTGCATTGACATTGACTCAAAACCATTGGTGTATAGTAAGCTAAAGGCAGCTGTCAGGGTTTTATTTCTGACAGCAGACCATATAAACGTTAATCAAATTCGAGGCGAATCTGAACATACAAAGGAATGAGTCTTAGTTGTCAAAGGAGTGAGCTGTCAAAGTGGAAATGACGCGTGAATTGCAATTTGGCGTCAATCTGCTGCTCTAATCCGCTTCAAACTTTACTGGATTCGATGGACTGCTTGCAGAAATGCGTATGTACCTGCTCGCCCAGTTATGCATTTTGACAGCTGTCAGGATGGAGCAAATCTCATTCGCAGAGAAGAATATCCGCCTCCATAACTCTTTAAAAGCCCTCCCCATCCGGTCAGACTCCCACAGCTGTCGCAGAACAATCCGAATTCCCATTTATCCCAACACATAGTTTGCCAAACTTCGCTATGATTTGAATATTACTCCACCGTCTCCTCCTAGGGCTCTGACATCCATAAGTCCTCATGCCTGCCTACCGTCGCATATTTGCTCCCCCAAATCCCGGCTTCAATGAATAAGTTTTCGAAATTGCTTTCGACTGCACGATGACGGATTCCATTAACAGATCGCAAACACTTTTCAAATGTACCCACACGCCACCCACGCCGTGAGCCAGCCCCCACCTGCAGCCGGCGGGCCTCATCCATTCATCGGCCGGATTCGCTCTTATTCATTTTTATGAGTTTCTCAGTTTTTATGAGCCTCCGACATGAAATCGATAAATCCACATGACGCACGGACTCCGGAGTCACCGGCAGCGGGCGCACAAAAATCCTGCCAATTGCCCACTCAACAGGATTTTCGACGGCTTTTTTTTTTTGCTCTTGCGCTTGTCGTGACAGACAGTGGTCCGCGCGTTTAGTTTTGGCCTTTCCGGTGGGCCCGGTGTTCTGTTTGAAGAATTCGCGTTTTTAGTTTCACAACCCCTGGCCCGGACGATGGAACACGGAAGCAATCTTCGTCGTCTCCTCGCCTATCCATGCCCGAAGTACGAATGAAATATGACTCAGCAACCAGCTACGGTGGCGGCGGCGGCAATAAAATTGAGAACATAATGGCTACGCTCTCAGTGCGGGTGTGTGTGATTTGAAGGGTGGCTTCCGGCCGAAATGCAGATAGCAAATAGAAGCACATTCATCTGCGGAGCTGACCGACCAGCCAAGCATGCGATTACTTAGCCCCCTTTTGCCGTGAAGCGCGATCCATCATCCCTTAGCTTCGCAATATTTCCCTCGAAATTGAAATGAAATAAATTTCTTTTTTATTATTTATTTGTCGTTTCTGAGGAATGAATGGCCGGGCAGAAGTGGTCAATTCCCGGAATGGTACGTATTGACCTATTTCCATTGTGTGTCTGTTATGATTGCTTTTATTGCGATGGGCAACACTCACGAACGCAATAATTGTGGAAAATATTCGATTACCATTCGACTGCGGCCCGCCCCGTGCATCTGGTGAACTGGAACAATACACCCGGTGATTTTTATTACTCACCCAATTGGGTCTAATGGATGTCGGTCTGGTTGGGTTTGGCGTTTGTCTGATTTTGTGGCTTGTTGTTGAAGAAATTGAGGCACTCTCTCTCTGACCCTCCCTTGTAACTGGTTGTGACCTTGTAATTATTTTATTTTTAATTTTTGTTACAACACACAAGACTAACCAAATAACGACAACTGCCATTTTATTTTTTAATACTAAAAATGTACGCTAATTAAGTTTAACAAAGAACAGGGTAATACAGTTTACTTTAACACTTCGAATTTACTTCATTTTCTACATTAAAAATAAAATTAAGGAAAAGTGTTTTATTTTGTCTTTCTCATTTTATTTTATAGACCTTCTAAGACGAGAAAAAAAGATTTAAAAAACACAAATTCACAAAAATACGTACTGAGACAACTCTTAAGATTTAAGGTAAAAGCAAACAAAAATTTGAACGTTTTTTTTCAAATTAAGGCAACTCACGGAAAATAAAAATTGATGTAAAATGTAAAGTATTAACAATCACACTCACTTTTGGCGGACTGGTGGATCCGCATGGTAGTGGACTATGTAAAGTGACGAGCAAATTATACAAGCAAGCAAACGGTTAGTGGTATAATTTAAAATGAAAATTAAAACTTATATACGAGAAAATATGTGTAAAACTTAATGATATGATGTGTAAATTAAATAAATGCTGAATGGTTTGATTTGTGGATGTGGTGCGAATTTGAACGGGCGGGTGGTTCTTTGCGAAGCGATGGGGGTTGTGGGGTTTTTAGCGTGGTTTATTAGTATGTTGTGGTATTTTTCTCCCTTTTTTTGAACGTGTACTTACAAGGATCTTTCACATTTTTTAAGCCTCGATATTCTTGGCAAGAGTGGCGTTGTGGGTGGGTGCGTCGACCCCAACCTCTACGTCGTAGGTTCGATTCCTGCTCTGTGCGACGAAAAAAATTTTCACGGCCCCACCTCTTTCGAGTCACTGACAGTGCTCAAAGACTAATTCCTGTCTAGAAAAAGCTTCTCAAACAAAGCCGTTCGGATTCGGCATTAAACTGTTGGTCCCTTCCACTTGTAAGAGCACGCACAACACGAGTGGTTGCTGAGAAGCTAGGCCCTGGCCCCCTACGGGCTGTAGCGCAAGAGTCTCTGTTCTGGTTTGGAAGCTGTTCAACCGCTTTGAAACCAACGGGATGCTCAGTTTTTGGTCTGTACATCCAGGCTAATTTGTCTTGAGAGACTGTTGATTCCCACTTGCAATCTATCAAAGAATTTCGGGCATAGTTCAACACGTCAAATTGAAAGCCAGATGGACTGTCCTTGGAAATTTATTTTCAAACAAGTGATGCTTGTTTGACTTGTTAATCCATGTGAGTTTTTTCTGACGAAATTACATTGAAAATATGTGTGTTTCCTTAAACTTCGAAAGGACTTGAATTATTCATTGAAAATGGAAAATATTTGACAATTTCTTCTTCTTTGTTAGTTACTTACTTAACAGGCGTACGATGCAGGAACTGTCTGAGCCTGAGATATGTCTGCCTTCCATCGGGCGTACGACCCACGAACTGTTTGAGCCTGAGATATGTCTGCCTTCCATCGGGCGTACGACCCACGAACTGTCTGAGCCTGAGATATGTCTGCCTTCTATCGGTGACTTTCCTGTCCGCTGCTTTCGGTCACCAAGACCAAGCTGGCTTGCGCCCACGATGACTTAGTCTTTAAACCAGACGTTCGTTCTTCCACTCCTTCTCGAAGCTGGAGGTTCGCATTTAAAGAGTCACTTTGCTGGAGCATTGTTGTCCATGCGCTCAATGTGGCTAAGTCGTAGTAGTCGATGTTTCGTCTGCCGGGCTTTACCCACATCCTCGCACAGCTCTTCCGGCTCATTGTCAAAAAAGGTTTTTCAATAGGGACTTGACAACTTTGAGTTTAATTTGTGAACGCTCTCTTTTATGTCAATATTTGCATCATGGTAAAGTGCACGAACAAACAATGTCTGCAAATTGTAAAAATTGTCTACCGAAATTCAGAGTAGGTGACGGCCACTTTAAGAGCGTCAACGCCCATTTTCGGTCGTAATTCTCGCACTGGTACATAGGCAATAACAAGTTTAGTGCAAAAATTTGATTCTACATATTCGATGTGTGATGAGTGAGACAACGGGTTGGTCAAAATTTCGAAAATTTGGTTGCCGTTCATGCGGGTTGCTGAATCCGCATTAAGGCATTTTTGCATATGGCTCGTGTCAAGCTGAGCCAATAAGTGAAGGCCACAAACCATTTAAAGCGACGTACGTTTAAAGTTGTCAAGTCCTTATTGGAAAACCCTTTATTTTCTTTTCCTAATATCCGACGTAGAAGACACCAAGAATCGGCTCTACAGTCTTCCTTCTTCCACTCGTAGAAAATATCGCTTCAAAGTAAATACTCACTACTGCTTTGACAGTCGAGTCATGTTGAACATTCTGAATCTTAGGAGTCTTCTGATCAAAGCAAGTCACTTCTTCCACGACATCTTAAGAAGCATCGCCCGAAGACAACACATCAATCAACTTGACTGACTGACTCAAGTCGAAACAAGATGGTAACGTACATCTTATTCTCTTTCATTGGGTGCCACGGAAGCTTTGCTTGCCACACGTTCAAATTCACTTGTTTATTCGATATAAATTCGATGGACACTCTCAGACTTGTTCAACTGTCTAGACGCTCGAGAACTTCTGCTTCAACATCCTAATGAGTGTGGCATCGGCTTCGTACTTCAGTCTTACATCATGTAGTCTCATCTGAAATACTCGCATCATGGCAATGCATGTTGTTTTTTGATTGAAGGAACCGCTTTCAAGTTGACCATAAACTGCGACCGCATCGCTTTACTTGAAGAGTGCCTACTGGGATACCCTACCCAAAAACTCGACTCGATGGATTGACACAAATCTCACGGTCAATGATTACACCAGTGAAATTTAACATATCCAGCTTCTGTCGGAGGATATACTAAGCACATGTGGCTCTAAACAATTCTTGCCCATTTAATAAGTCATCTTATGGCATGACTTCTAAAATATGGGAGTTCTTTGTCCAAACAAGTTAAGAGCTGCTAAGTTAAACTCTCTCCTTTGGATAATGTTTGCCTGATTCAGTCTCGGTGGGTTGGTAGATAAGAGAGATTGGCAGCTACCTACCCTTGTCATGTCACCAAACTTTGCATCCACTTCGGTGCAACGACTAAAGTTTAGTCAACTGCTGACCGACCTGATAGTCGGCAAATCAAGCAATCAGCTCTGATCAAGTTTAAGGAATCCGCGTCTTCATTGCTTCTACCCTAACGAGTCCATATATGTCTGTAAGGCTTTCCTTGTCTCTTATACGAGTGCGCTTCTTTAGATTTTGTAGCCGCAGGGCAGTGGTAACTGAACCTACTTAACGTGTTGCGTCCATTGTTTCTGCAGTCGCTAACCCCAATTGCTTTGCTTCAGAGAAATCTTCGGAGTTCGAGGTGCCTTACCTTTAGTGTCCTTGTCACCCATTCATGACTGAGGGAGTTCATTAGACCTCTCGTTCTCTGTCGTTTTCGCGTACAGCGTCACTACAGTCCTTTGCTAGCACTATCAATGTCACACAGTAAACCAGAAAACTCCCATGAATAGTCAGGGACACTTTAAACTCCCACAACAACTAGAATCCCCCTCAACACCTTTCGGTAAACAATGAAAGCCCCGCCAGCTCATAGTTGCCCACCTCCACACAACTGCTCACTTAAGATACTAAACCAAAATGCCATAATAGCATTTAAAACGAAAAAACCCCTTAAACTTATAGAAAACAAAAACAATCGTAAAACTAAATCGAATATCACTAAACAACGATTAATTCAAGGCAAGCCGCATATAAATATGTTAACCCACTAAGTTAAATCAAAAATGATGAAAATAATCCTAGTGTAAGCAACCCCAGTGTAAAGCGTTTTTTTGTTTATTTTAAATTTGTTGAGTTCCATTTCGTCAGATTTGTTTCGCAAAAAAACGATGATTTTCAAAAGGAAACAAAATAAGAAAAGAAAAGAATAAAACTCCTACTTCTAAGAATATTAAAACTATAATGTACCTGTGATATTACATACTTCATTTACGATTAAACATTATTGTCACATAAAATTTATTGTCACGCAAACGATCGCAATCACAAGCACCGCCCTCGTGTGAATGGATGCCAGCAGACGGGAAGTGCTTGTGCTTGTGCTCGAAACTCTGAATTCCTTCACCATCTTGTCCTGGGTTTGAATTCTCAGCAAAAACAAAAGAGAAACACATTTTCTTCTACTGCATCAACTCTAGCGAGTCTAGAAAAACTTGTTTTCCACTGAAAACAAAAAAAAAAACACGTAAATAAATAATAATTTGTTGCATAGTATTTAACAAAAAAAAAACAACATAAATGTCATCATTTATCCCAAGCAAGCATACATATACGAAAAATAAAATCCCCTAGCTAAATAATAATTAGACTACTTAAACAAAAACTTAAGTGTACATAACGTGAACAGGTGTTTGAATTTCAAGAAAAAAAAAAACTTCATGTAAACTAATCCGCATTGTAAATAACTCAAGTCGTTGGGAAAGGTTTTTGTTTGGTTTTTTTAATAGCAATAATAAATAACACGAAACATAAATAAATCACAAGTAACGTTGTAGAAAAATCATACGTATCTGGTATTCAAGCCTAAACAAAGAAAACCTTATAAACAATTTAAGAGAAGAAGTTTAACGTAAAACACTAAATAAATAGTAAACCTTAAGGATATTGTGAGTAAAATAAAGAAAAAAGTATTTGGTACTATAAATCTAAAATTAACAAGAATTGTATGAAGTTCATATGCTAAACGATGTAATTGTAATTGTAATTTTTAAAACAAGAAAAAAAGAAGAAGCAAAAAACTAGTTATTCAAGAAAAAATATTTAAATGGTAAATATGGAATTCATATTATTGCAGACTGTATAATTTTTATTTAATTAGAATACGAAATAAAATGAAAATGCCATTTATATAGCGAATAATGAAAAACAAAAAATAAATAAAAATGTAATGAAAGTAAAATAAAAATACAATAAAATAAATGATACATGGAAAATTTTACATTAACCTTGGTAGTTTTCTTGTTTCCTGCTTGTTTCTTCTGACTCAATCAAAAACCGGTTTCTTATTCAATAAAACAGGTTAAGCAGGTTAGTATAATTGGAAATCACCGATGGGACAAGGGTTAACAGCAGTGTTACCACAGGGACTCTATAGAGTCAAAGGGACTCATCTGTTTTAGATTGACTTGGGGACTCACAATTTTTTGATTTGATTCGTTTTTTAAGAACAAAATTAACGTAATTTTATTTAACATTTCCATTTTTTTTTATAATTTGCGCGCGCTCAATGCCAATGACATAGAGGGGGAGAGAGAGACTAGGTACCTGTGTACATTGGTCTTAAACGTCTGCGGATTGTAATCTATGGGCAATATTGAGCTGGAAAAAGCATTCCATATTCGTGTGGTGCGGCAAAAAAACGAGTCTCTAGAATGCAGTGTGCGTCCGAGAGTAGGCTTAAGGGTAAACTGATGTGCATTCCTGGCGAGACGTGTATTGCGGGTGAATTCAAGGCGAGGAGGAACGCAGTTGGCTAGCTCACTTGAGCATCGTTTGTTAAAGACACGATAAAAGACGGACAAAGAAGACACGGTACGTCGATGTTCAAGCGAGTCTAATGAACCCGCGATATCGTTGCTTCCTATAAGTTCTATCGCTCGCTTTTGGATTCTATCTAGTAGGTGCAGAGTGGTCTTGGGGGCACCAGACCAGATGTGAGCGTTATACTCAAGCTTAGGGCGAATATGCGCCTTTTAGATTAAAGCCAAATCAGAGGGGGTGAAGTATTTCTTGCATCGATTAAGGAAACCTGAACATTTCGCAGCACTTTTGGCGACCTCGAATATGTGATCGTTCCAACGAAGTGTTGCATTGATGCACATACCATGGATGGAAAGTTTGCCGGTTTCGTCAATACAAGCGCCATTCATGGATAATGGCTGATTATCAGGGGTTCGCTTTAGAGACAGCAGACAGCATTGAATTCCACTCAGTTGTTCTTACCCCAGTTAATTATGCTGTCCAGATCGAAATTCAATATGCTTGACATACGCTGCCGTTCCAATATTACGCCGGAAGGGCAGGGTCGTGAATTTTGGAACGAATATGAAAAGCTGAGGGTGGTGTCATCATCAGAAGGAGTGGATGGGATTAGAAGTGGCAGACAGGAGATCATTTATAAAAATTAAAAAGAGTGTCGGAGACAGAACAGAGCCTTGGGGGACACCAGCATATATTTTGTGGATATCAGACTTGAACCCATCCAAAACAACTTGGATTGAACGGTTCGAAATCTAATCCATAGAAGCAGAGATTCATCAACACTATAAGCACGCATTTTCGACAAAAGAGCTTGATGCCAAACTCTGTCAAATGCTTTAGAAATATCGAGCGCAACTATCTTGCTTCCGCCTGCATTTTCATAAATTTGAAAGGTGTGAATTATAATAATAATATAATACAATAATATGGGTGGCGCTACAACCCGTAAGGGGCCAGGGCCTAGCTTCTCAGCAACCACTCGTGTTGTGCGTGCTATTGTTCTTTCACGAATGGAAGGGACCTACAGTTTTATGCCGACTCCGAACGGCCAAGTTTGAGAAGCTTTTTCTAGAGAGGAAATACTCTTTGGGCATTGTCAGTGACTCGAAAGAGGTGGGGTCGTGAAAATTATTTTTGTCGCTCAAAGCTGGAGGTCTACGACCCACAACGCCACGGGCCACCACTGAAAGGTGTGAACTACGCCCTAATATATCCTGAACGCTTTCATTTAAAATGCCTGAGCACATACTAGTATTGCATTCAGGAATAGCTCTAGCCAGACTTCGAGCCAGGAAAGGAATGTTGGACCGCTGCTTTCGTGGAAGGCGACAATATTAGACTGTACACCTCATTAAGTATTACTTTTCTAAGTGGTAACCTATGCGCACCTATATTAGAAAAACATGTGGAAGGGTGATGGGTGCACCTCTCGAGAGGACTATCGCTGAGCATGGCTCTCCAGTATGTAGATATAAGCATTTGCTTCCAATTCTGCTGCATTGTTGTTGTCCCTTGACAGAAAAGACTGCAGACGACTTACGAGCGTAATAACGGGCCACTAGACCTCTGCGATGCATATGGGGAGAACGGCTACACGGCAGAGCACTTCCTCTGTCAATGTTCCGTCATTGATTGGGTCAGGTGGCAGGTCTTCGGCGCTAATGTGGTTAGAGCTGATTCTATAGGCCATTCACCACAGAAGCGCCTGCTTATCTTCCGAAGGAATTATAGGATGCCACCTGGTAGGACTATGGACCAGTCTTGAGTCTTAGTGCTTCAGTGTGAAACCTCAAAAAAAACATCATACTGGTTTCGTTCTTCTGTGTTTTTTTAGTTCTCACATAAGGAGGCATTGTGTTATTAAAATCCTTTATTGGGACTCATTTATTTCCAAAATTACTCGTTTTTTAAGCTTCAGGGACTCATAAATAATTTGTCCTGTGGTAACACTGGTTAACAGGTACTGTTGTCAATTTCAGATTTAATTCCCATCTCATTGGTCTTCACTACAGAGAAGAAAATGTGAAAACTTTTGTGCAGTGGCAGGTCAGTATTCTTAAGATTTAAATGCGCCATTAGTCAGAAGCGTTTGTTCTGCAGTGGTGGTCCAGTATAACAAATCGTATATCGAGTGTTAAAGACACTAATGCATTTGAAAAGAGTGTACGTATATCGATTATTCGTTGTATACTATGTACGCAATTGTTTTACTGGACTTCTTTCACAGTCTAGGGTGGACCTGGGCCTCAACGAACATGCCTCTCCAACCAGCACGATCTTTCGCCAGCTGCCTCCAGTTGCGCACACCAAGTTGGTTGAGGTCCTTTTCCACTTGTGTGCGCCATGTAGTGCACGGACGTCCTCTGTTGCGCTGTCCCAATGGCTCAGTGTCGAAGACCCTTCGGGCCGGAGCTGTAGTGTCCATCCGCTCTACATGACCTAGCCATCTTAAGTGTTGGATCCGAAGACTCCTGACTAGACTCTTGTCGCTGTACATCCCGTACAGTTCGTGGTTGAATCTTGTCCTCCGGAGCTCGTCAACACAAATAGGACCAAAGATATCAACCAGAACTTTTCTCTAAAAAACGACAAAGAAAGACCATCGGTTTGACTTTAGTTCGGCCATTGCTGCTGTAATTCCAATTCCATAATTTCATTTGTTGGATGATTGACCGCAATTATTAGCGCCACGTTAAACATCACGATTTTTCAGGAATTTCCGAGGTGCATACATATATTTTTGAGACCACACGGCGTATGCGAAATATTTTATGAAAAAATTATGCATTTTCTATACCTTCCACAAATGAGTCCCAAAAGCGTGTTCTCAATGTCCATAAATGCTCAGCTTTTCAACACGAAATTAATTGGTTGTATTTTCCTGCCATCATGTCAGTCGCAGTCCACTGAGAAATCTTCTCTCTGTGTTCACAGTAGTCGACATGTAGCCTTATTCAAGGTCACACCATTTTGCTAGTCAAGTGAACTGTGCATCGTATGAACTTGGTCACGAAAGCACGGTCCACGATACGCGACGAAAGCAAAGTCTTCGCAGGTTCAAATCCGTCAGACCTTATAGTCGCTACCCTCTACATTCAGTTCATCAATTGTTAATGGCAAAACACTTCAATATCATGGGGAATACGAGCCTAGTATCAGCGATATCTGAAGCAGCGTGCGAGGCTATGATCTTGTTCCTCAATCCGAGTAGTCCTTTCTTTCTTATACAGTTCAGTGAAACTAGCTGAGAGCTGATGCCTAAGAGAGAATACTTTTGAACCTTTGTGAGAGCCGGCAGACGCCCATCTACTCACGCATCCAACCTAACCCAGTAAACAACGCGCACGGCTATAAACATTGTCGTCAGATAAATTCGCGTAGAAACAGATGCCCATTCTGCAATAACCATCCGCGCCCTGAGGACTGAGGAACTCAAACATACGTTGCTGCCCCTCCGCCCAAGATTCACGTGAGCCTCATAAAACGCGTCACCTTATTCTTTTATTATGCAATTTAAATGTCTTAAAGCACCCGCGCGTACATAAATTCAAAATTTATTCACCACATTCCAAGTAATCACTCTGACCGTGACCTAGTCCAAGAGGCGTTGAGCACGTCTCACCAACAGCTGCCTTATCCCTGCGAACAGGAATTGTGATTCTCCCCGTCGCCAGTGGCAACAAATGGCCCTCCCATAACCAACAGATCCTCCCCAAGACATTGTGCACGATATGTCCCTCAAGATCCCTACACACACACCCCCACCCACCCACATCGACTCCAGAGCACTCAGCACACTCGTGCAGTACATTTCCGCGTTATTACTTGTGAATTTCATCCCCATCCTCATAAATATTTCAGCACAACGTCCCCCTCGCCCAAACGACCGTATTAGTCTCATAAACCATTTGAATGATTGTGCGTCGTTAAAAAGGACCTTAAATTAAATTTGTTACTACGACTACCCACTCACTACGGGCCCTCCCACCCAACCGCCGGCGACAGCTCAATGTCGGAAATCAAAATGTCGTCCAATTTATATCCGCAAACACCACCCGAGTGGCGAAAAAAAACCACCCGTACAACAGATCCTAGAGCAGGAGCGAGGCGCAAACAAATTTCAGCAATTCATCACGAGGAACTCCCAGGACGAAAATAAAAGAAGGAAAAAATACACACAAACAGGGCTCGCAAAAACGATTTCGCTCTGATTGATTTGATTTATTTAAATGTAACTGCTCCTTAATAAGGTGAACGTATCGATTTTCATTTCCGGTTGATGCCGGCGATGGCGATGAAGGGACACGCGGCTCGCTGCTGGGTGCTGCTGCCGCCGAGTGGAGGATGTCTTGTGCCGTTTTTGCTTTCAAGTTGCTTTTCCTTTCTTTTTTTTTGTGGAATTCATGAGATCGTGGCAGGTTGGCGCGGAGTGAATATTATTAACTTTTTGATTTATACTCTCGCAAGGAGGGAGTCCTTATGATTTACGGGGAACGGCCTTGGGGAAAGGATTCAGCTCCAGGGAACGGGTAATGGAATTGATGGCAGGGTAATGTCTTTCACGGATTCTCCGCCGTAAATGGGGGAGGCACGCAGGCGGCGGAATGAGCCGTGAACTGCTTAAATTGAGTGAATGTCTTTTGCGAGGCTTTTTGCAATATTTTTGCGTGAATTATGGTGAGCGATCCTTTGAAACCCCCGACGAAGGTGAGTCTTTGTGCTCAAGCAACTCTGGAAGACATTTTTTGAAGTAGAGCATGCGTCGGAGAAAAGACGCAATATACATGAACATTAAACAGGAGTACGTTCTGGGAAAAAACAGCTCGACGTAGATATCAAAATGATTCCTACATGTCCTTGCTGCGTCTTAAGACCCCTTATCAAATGTTGGTGAGACGACGTCCTCTTGAGGGTCCAAGTTCGGACGTGCTCCTTGTCTTAAAAGGTAATGACACCTCGTACACACAACCCAACCCTCTAGTCGTTGTTTTAAAAAATTCTTAATTTGTTTGGTGAGTGTTGAAAAAGACCTCTCCCGTATTCCAAGAGCGTTGGAACCGTTGGTCCGATCAGAGGATTTGGACAAAACTCCGTATACAACTGGGTTGTTAATTTTCTGAGTGGACATAATTCAATGAGAGAAATTTTAATAATCTTGGAATGGAAATGGTATCTAGACTAAGACCCAACAACTCACCAATCACTGAAAGCATTAAAAATAAAAGCACTGCTACTGACAAACAACACCAATCGTAGATGGGCGGAACGATTTGTGTTTTGTTGTCAGTACTTGACACTTGTTTGACATTGAAAATGTGGGTCATATCCACAGATTTCCAATGGACACCAAGGGTCTTCTAGAATTAGACAAGAATTTAGTTAAGAGCCCGTAGAGCGCCAGGACTTCTAAGCAACTACTCGTGTACCTACAATTTTATACCGAACGGCCAAGTTTGAGAAACTTTTTCGAGACGTGAAATAATCTTTGAGCATTGTTACTGCCTCGTAAGAAGTGGGGCCGTGAACATTATTTTTGTCATACACAACCAGTTATCGAACCTAGGCGTCGAGGTTCAAGTGCATTGGACTTAATAATTGGTCATTGTCATGTTGGCAACCAAGCCAGAGACCTTGCAGCGCTCTACAAAGACTTCGATAAAATCTGCATTAATGAGAAGTAGAAAAAAGAGGAAACTGTACTGCTACTGGGAACTTATTCCGAGGAGCCAGCGAGGACAACTATAAATTGACAGCACAAAGGACCTAAATAAAACATTGCATCCTCGTCACCAATATCTACGATAGCGATAAACGATAGTAGCCATTTTCCAACATTTTGAACGTTGTCCAGACAAGTTTATCAGCTTTAGAGATTCCTGGGATGTCACTGCAACATGATACCCAACACAGATGCAAGCCTGTCCAGTCATCTCTCTTTCTCTCTTAGTCCATCGTTCATTTTTTTGGCAGTGTTTACCCGAGGTGTGTAAAACATTTTAAGATTGACTCGTTTTCAGTAATCTTGTGTGAACAAAGCATGTTTGTTGAGAATGTTCAGGGCTGGACGATCATGACGGGCGGTCCCTTTCGAGCAACCGGAACAAGAAGACGTATTGCCTCCCCCGGGGATAAAACCGAACAATGAATGTTTACAGCAAGGCAATAGGTCCAGCGTCTCGATCCATGTATGTGTGTTCATTTGAACATACAGAAGGTGTACGACCTCGGGTCCTATATCTGTAAGCATTCGCCCAAAGTTGAAAGCTGGACATTAAGTAAGACGAAGCGAATGGAGGAGAAGGCACAACCACGAACTCTACGAGCTGTACAAGGATGTGGATGTAGTCCGGAAGGCAAAAATCCGTCGACTACACTGACCGAGCGAATAGACAACACCGCTCGAGCTAAGAGGGTCTTCGAATCCGAAACTCCAGTTTCGAGAAGGAGAGGGAGACCGAACCTCCGGTACAAAGACGGGGGATGTAAGACAGCTTGGCCTTGATGACTGGACGCAGCGTGCCCAGGACCGTCACCGATGGACGGCTGCAATTGCTCAGGCGCAGACCCTTCATGGTTCGTCTGCCTGATAAGTAAGTAAGTCTCGGGCAAAGTAAGCGATGAGAGGAGAAACCTCTCTAATCTCTAATCCATAGGCCATACGCCAAGAAAGTGCTTAGTAGTTAGCATGCGAACTCCGAGTACCTGGTGAATTTCGATTTCAACTCAGCCCTCCCTACGCATATCGGGCTCTGCCCAGGGTGGTGTACCTGTCCCGATTACCTGTGGGAACTAAAATTGTTCAATTAATAAAAACAAAGATAGTATATAGCAAATAGGGAGAACGGAGCCATACGTGTACGACGTTCGTAAGACAAGATTACCTACGTAGCGAAAAAAGTCAACAGTGACTCTGACACTTCAACATTCACTCTCATGAATTCTCATGGATGTGGTCCATTTTTTAGTTTTTTAGTCCTGAATAGCCAAGCGGGATATCTACATCACCTAGGCCAAAGCATAACAATACCTTGGGGCAAACTTAAGCTCCACGAATGACATCTTAATGGAGATCCGACGTTCAATCGCCCTTGGCAACCGGTGCTACCTCGGTTTGTGGAAATAACAGGGCTTGAAACTACTGACTCGAAGGACCAAAGTCATGTTCTATAAAAACCTTATTCTGCCAGTCCTGCTTTATGGAGCCAAAAGCTGGACATTAAGTAAGGCTGCAGAGCTGATTCTTGCTGGCTTCGAAAGAATAGATCTACGTCGTCAGATATATGGTCCTGTCTGCGAGGCGAATGAATGAGAAGACTTAACCACGAACTCTACGCGATGTACCAGGATGTGGATGTACTACGGATGGCTAAATCCTCGACTACACTGGCTCGGCCACATCGAGCGAATGGACAACAACGCTCCAGCAAAGAGGGTCTTCGAATCCGAGCCTCCTGCTTCGAGAAGGAGAGGAAGACCGAACCGGTACAAAGACCAAGTCATCGCGGATGCAAGACAGCTTGGCCCTGAGGACTGGAAGCAGCGTGTCCAGGACCGTCACCGATGGAAGGCAGCAATTGCTCAGGCTTAGACCCTTCATGGTTCGTCTGCCTGATAAGTAAGTAAGTCAGGCAGTTCAACTGCTGTAAGGATGAGGAACAATTTTGAAGCAATCCAAGGATAATTCCCTTCTGAAATCCTACGACTTCCGAGCAACAAAATGTTGGCTTCGATAGCCGCAAGGTTGTACAGATGGCAAATATTAGGAGCACTGCTTCGAAGACACTCAGCAACGTTCAGAATAAGGTGTGCTATTGCTTTAGTCAGGTTACAACACCAAGCCTCGTTTTACGAGGGCGTTGTTGGGCGTGGTGCTCAGAGGTGTTGCTTAAGTGGTGCGGAACACTAAAACCGACACTCTTTGAAACGGTCGAATCCACTTAGAGTATTCGCTTTGAACCAAAAAGGCGATCAATTGACTGTCAATAAGAATGGTAGTTCCGCCGGTGGTATCTCCAACACTGAAATCATTCTGGCAGCTTTGTTGACCCTCACAATCATCAAGGACTCCACTTGAATAATACTGCCGCGGTCAGCGATTGTCAAAGAGCAGTTCTTTTGGTGAACGATTTGGATATCTGTCTCTACCAACTAAAACATCTGCGATCCGTACATAGCCAGCGAACGAGCCATAGTTGCCTCCGATCGACGATGATACCGGAAACTCTGTTTGGGGTCATTAAGACCAATCTGCCTTGGAATGTGCCAGTGATGGTCAACACTGTTTGCCTCGAACTAGGACACTGTGAGTCAGAGAGAGTTCACATAAAATCTACACCATTAAAACCAACCCACCGCAAGATCAATGACAGGTCCCTCCCATTCACAGCAGCCTACTAACCAGAGCTTAAATTTGCATTCCACAAATCCAATTAAACGCAAACCTCGACGAAAGACAAATACCCGCTTTTACGGCTTTTTCAATCCAAACCGGGCTCTAAACCTTCCTCAGCTTGGACCAGAAATCCAATGGCGACGGCAATAAAAATCGGTTAAGCCTCCTTCCCAACGACGAGCAGGTGTCTCCATTCCAGCCCAGAATGAGTCCTCCATTCTCCCGAATCAGTCACCAGTCGCCAACTCCAAGGCGACTTCAAAGCGTCCCTCTAAGTGGATTCGACCGTTTCAAAGAGTGTCGGTTTTAGTGTTCCGCACCACTTAAGCAACACCTCTGAGCACCCCGCCCAACAACGTCCTCGTAAAACGAGCCTTGGTGCTGTAAAGACGCCTTAACTACCGCACGGGATTACATCTAATTACCTTCAGTTTAGGCGGTGCTCTGAGGGCGGCTTCATTTAACTTTTTTACGCCGCGCGAGTGGCTCTCCGGCCACTTTAACTATCCACCGGCCACCACACACACGGGCGACGGGTCGCTCGCTCGATCTAATCAAAGCTGGAGCGCATAAAAGAAAACTTTTCCATCTGCAATTATGTTTAACAACTTGGAACCGGGCCGGGGGAGAGCAGAAGTACCTGCACTCCTGTTTTCAGTTATTAAATTGAAACTATGAAAGTAAAGCGTTACGACACTCGTAACTTTTTATCTGCACGCAGCGCCGAGTTTCGCGCGTCGAGTCAGCGGCGCCCCGCTGTTCCGCTGGCCCGCTCCTGACGCGCTCATCGAGATGCAACATTTCCTTTTATGTTCATGGTTACGACTTACGACGCACCTCGCACTTTCGGGTATCCAGCCCGCACTGCAGGGTGGGCGGACGGCGGTATGTAAATGTGGGCGATGGGATTTTTCGCAGTTGCTGTTGGTGATTTCTTTTTTTGCTTTTTTTTTCGTCCATCATTCACGCAGTCACCGGAACGCCTGGCGGCGATTTAGCATAGTTTTAGTGCCTCATCCTGGGATCGAGTGGCCCAGAGCGAACTACTCGTGTATTCCCACAGCTGCGTGCGGATAGTGTGGGCAGTACACTTGCAGCTCGAGGAGGGGGACGGCCAGAGAGCCCATTAAGGCTTCTTACGATTGGCAGTGTTAACACTTTTATGGATCGTAAATTTCGCGTACGCGTGTGTGAGCGGGAGGCGACGTACAATGCGGAGCAAGTTCCCAAAATGTGTATCAACGACCTACGTGATTAGATGCGAAAGCGGCATGCCCCGAGAGGTCGGTTCGGCTTGGCCGGCGCTGCTGCTGGTAGCCTTTTAGGTTTTATTGATGTCGTCATTTAGATATAAACTATAGCTCGTGAGGATTGAATGGGACCGGGAAGTACACGGAGGCTCATGAAGCAAAATTGATTTGGTAGCCCGCCGGGGGGTTGGAGAACATCGTCGAGAGGCCTTTTAATTCACTCCTAATTGATGGCTTTTCAGATTTGAAGATGCTTTAGGACTTCGAGGGATGATGGAATTGTGGTGTGTTTATAGATGGCCTCGGGGAGGGCCTGCATGTGCTCGTCAAATTCTTGAGCACTTGCCAACTATCCATTTGACCATGGGTTTTGGCATTCATCAAGGAGATTTATAGACTTGACTTTATTTCGGGAATTAATAGCAACTAATTGGAAAACGGAAACTTTTTAAGCTCCCTCACATCGTTTTTGTAGAGAACTCGGGCTGTTTTAAGTGTCGAGTCATATTCAAAGGTGTCCTTGTTTGAACTTATCAAACATCAGAATGGCGCCCAACAGCGGTTCTCGAAGAAAATAATAGAAATCCAGTTTCTACGCTTCTCGAGGATTGCTAGTTGTAGAACATGGAACTATTCTGAAGCAAGAGCAAGGCACATTGAGTGAGTGACTCAGTGAGTGAGGGAGGCAGTTGCAGGAGCACCAGTGTTTCGATCGGCAACGAGAGCTAAGAACATTTCGAATAAACTCCATTTAGTTCCTGCAGGTGTTGGGGAACATCAGTCTAAGCATGTTTGCATGTTACCAATAAACACAGTAGCCGGCGATATTCAGAGCTGAACTCCACTCAGGTGAACGGGACAATACATTTGTTTTTTCGCTCAATAATAAACGGGTTAGAAGTGGTTTTAGGAGCATGGGCTTATGTACACAGGGCAAAGTTGCTGACTGCACCCAACCTGGTAGGATGCCAGCGCGATCCATGCTTGTCCATAAGTCAAGTTGACATACAGCCTCCTAGTGGCGCCCCTGGATAGCCATCACAACAACCGTTGTGTGGTGAACTAATGTATGCAGCGATCCCCCTCTGCCCGAGAATCAAATAATGGGTCTGGCCTACCAGTTGTAGGTTGTGCGTGAGGTTAACTCCCTCACCACATATAAACCAACGCTTACGAACCGACAACAAGCCTCGGATATGGAGGGATTCAAAGTTGACGACCCCAGCAAACGATCAAAGGACAATGATTTTCGGTTCTGTGAGGTTTTCGTGGAATGTGAGGTCTCTGAACAGACCACGTGCAGCCGATGAACTCGCGGAGGCCCTGGACTGCTACAAAGCAGATGTCACCGCCATCCAGGAGAAGCGATGGGATAGGCCGGCCAAAAGGAAGATGAGAAACTGCGACATCTACTACGGTGATTGCTTCAAAGGCAGCGCTTATTTGGATGCGGATTCGTTGTTGGAGGCAGACTTAGGCAAAAAGTCTTAAGCTTTGATTATATCAGCGACCGCCTCATAACAATCCGCATCAAGGCTAAATTCGGGAACATCAGCCTGATTTGCGCACACGCCCCGACGGAGGAGAAGGATGACGATAGCAAGGATGACTTCTATGATCTCCTGGAAAGAACATACGATCGATGCCCCCGCTATGACACCAAGATCGTTCTAGGAGATTTCAACGCACAGCTGGGCAAGGAAGAAATCTTTGCTAGAGTCATCGGAAAACACAGCCTGCACGACAATACATCCGGAAACGGACTCAGGCTGGTAGATTTCGCCTCGGGGCGTGACCTCTCTGTGATGAGCACGCGGTTCCCACATCTCAACATCCATAAGGGGACCTGGTGGTCTCCTGATCAATCAACCGTCAACCAGATTGATCACGTTGCGATCGACGTCAGACACTCCTCCAATATTCTCGATGTCCGCACGTTCCGAGGAGCCAACATCGACTCGGACCATTTCCTTGCTGTAGCCAAGGTAAGGATGAGGATATCGAGAGAAGTACGGAGTCGAGAAAGAACACTACGGTTTGACGTCGGAAAGTTACAATCGCAACTGACCGCTAGGAACCTTGCCGACCGAGTCTCCCTGAAACTCTCTGAAAGTTTGACGCTGCCTGCACATTCAATAGAAGAAGAATGGAAACGTTGTCAAAAAGCCATCAAAGAAGCTGCCACTGATGTGCTGGGTTTCACGACACCACCCAGAAGGAACCCATGGTTTGACGACGAGTGCAGGCAGGTACATGCAGCCAAGCAGGAGGCTTACAAGGCAACGCTGCATCGAACAACGAGAGCTGTTCGTGAGCTCTACGAACAGAAGAGAAGGGAAGACTTCTCAGAAAGAAAAAGAAAGAGCATGAGAAGCGCGCGGTCGTGGAGATGGAGAGGTGTTACGACAGTAAGGAGGTCCGAAAGTTTTACCAAACAGCTGGCGAAAGATCGTCCTGGCTGTTGGTTGAGGTCCAGGTCCACCCCGGACTGTAGCGCCAATCAAAGAAGAAGAAGAAGTGGTTTTAATAACTTTCAGGAATGCGTGCCGCCTCATCCGATTATATGGATAGAGCATACTCATGTTCTGAGTCACAATTGCCAATCGTAGTCCGGTTTGCATCACCTCTTTAAACTGAAACTCTATTCCGATTGCAAAAAGGACATAGTAGGCACATCGCCTAGACGGGTGTAATTGACTCAGGTCGGGGGAATTTCGACACGCGGCGGAACCTCTCTGTAGTTGGCACTCAGTGAAATTGACCTCAGACACTCACGCCAACACCGGTCCGGACGAGATATCAAGTCATTCAACAGAGTCAAAGAAGAACAGTGCGGTTTGAGGTCGGAGGGATACTTGACAACGGAGTCCAACTGCACAGACAATCGAAGAAAATTGGAGGCATTGTCAAGAAGCCTTCAAAGCAACTACCACTGAAATGATGTGATTTGCGACAGCACCAAAGGAAACGAACGAGGAGATTGAGAGGTTAAGCAAGTACCCAATGGATCCAATATTCGGACAGAATGAAAGAAGTAAGAAGAACTAAGATGATCACTTAATGACCGTGGCAGCGAATACGACTGTCCTATCCTGTCGCCTGTGGACAGGAGAAATTTTCGGCCATTAAGACCGGCATATGGCCCGTGGAGTTGTGGGTATGTGCGTCGACCCCAATCCTCGATGTCGTAGATTCGATTCCTGCTCTGAGCGACAACAAGTAATTCTCAAAAGAGATAGACGTGTTCAAGTGCCTCAGTTCAAACGTTTTTTTTTTATTTATTAAGTTAACCAACAAAAAACACAAAAAAAAATTAGTAAGATCTTTATTGTATTTAATATACACAATATAAATAAACAAAACAAAGAACAAAAATGGTAAGGTGTGGTAATTGTGAGGACGATATCGTCAGCGAAAGCGACTGTGTCCGGTGCTCATCCTGTGCCAGGAAGCTGCATTTCAGCTGTACCACCATCACAGCTAGGACATTCAGGGGGATGTCCACTGAACAGAAAAAGTCCTGGAAATGCCAATATTGCCGTACACGTTCCGCAGGTGATCCAGCTTGTCGAGAAGATAGACCTGGAGATAAAAATGAAACTTGCAGCTCTACAGTAGCATACGGCGCAGATGTTAGAGACGACATCACACACATTAAGGAAACGCTGAAGGATCACTTGAGATCTATGGAGTTTCTATCGAAGTGCTACGATGACATGAAAGAGACGATAAACTCCAGATTCCTAGAATACACAACTCCTATGGAAGACGGCAACTGTCATTTGCAGTACCAAGCGTGTTCAATCAACTCCCTATTTCACTGTGGAATATCCAAGCGGTTAACATAAGAAGAAAGAAAATTAGAGAATATGTACTCTTGAACAACCTAACTATCTAATACATACTATTTTCTGTTATGATCTTAACGTATAGAGAAGAATTACTTAATAAAGAGGAGACTATAAGAGGAAACTATGATATTTTTTTATTTGTTATATATATTTATTAATTGTTAGTATATTGCGACAATAAACAAACTATCAAACTATCAAACAAAAATAATTTTAACGACCCCACCACTTCCGAGTCACTGACAATGCTCAAAGAGTATTTCCTGTCTAGAAAAAGCTTCTCAAACTTGGCCGTTCGGATTCGGCATTAAGCTGCACCCACAACACGAGTGGTTGCTGAGAAGCTAGGCCCTGGCCCCCTACGGGCTGTAGCTCCACCCATATTATTATTAAGACTTAATATCACGATTCAGACACAGTTCGTGGAACCAACGCTTTGAAGTATGAATATCAAGGACTTACGGTCACTTCCTCCACCTTGGTGAAATCAGAGGTCGATCTTAAACCTGGCACTGCTTGCAACTTCACAACTATTTTCTCGAAGTCAGGCACGCTTCCGTCATTAACTGCATTGCTGCCCGCGACTTAAGGTATTACGCCACAACTACCTTGACGCTCCCACTAGAGGTCTAGAGCCGCCCTCATTACCCGTGCCACCAGACTTTAGCTTCTGATCAAGCTTTCTAAACGAAGAGCTACTGTCAGTAGGATGATAGAACTTATGTCTTGAGTGTCATCCTCAATCTATGATAGAAATGGAGACTGTCTATACAAGCCCTTAATGTGACCTTGGCCATTCCACTCCACGCCATGGACGACGATAGAAGAGAAGTCAAGATAACGATATCGAGACTTAAGTCGAACAAAGCTGCTGGTGCAGACGAATTGTCTGCAGAACTTTTTAAGGCAGCTGGATATGAGCTGGTAGGGTGCATGCAAAAACTTATCTGTAGCATATGGTCCGAATAAGGCATTCCCGACAAGTGGAATCTTAGTATCGTTTGCCCGATCCACAAGAAAGGATACCCCTTGACTGCGCCAATTATCGGAGGATAAGTCTCCTTAACATCGTTTACAAATTCTTCTCTGCCGTTTTGTGTGAGCGCCTGAAACATTCGTCAACCACAGTGCGGTTTAATTCCCGATATTCCAAAAATCAGTGCAATTAGCAGCATACGCGGACTACATTGACGTGAATGGTCGAACTCAGCGAGCCGTCAACAAAGCGTTTGCTTGCGGTGAATGAGGGCGTAACAAAGTGTATGCTGTCCTCAAGAAAGGACACACAACATCGACGAAGCGGTCAGAACGAACTATAGGCAGCTTCAACCTCGAGGTGGTGTCGGCTCTGATAGACATTCACGAGGGTGTATTCCAGACCCTACCGGAAGGAGGATGCATTTGTGGAGAGTGAACTGTTAAACGGCGATGAGGACCCAAATGCCGCTTTTATGCGCATTGTTAGACTCAATCTGGACAATTATTATTTTTTATTTATTTATTTTACAATGTACCTGTGTACTAATAGACAGAAAAGAATCCAAGTTCCACAGCCCTATAAATCAAGATCGAAAGCGATATCGAGAATGAAGTCTAATAAAGTGATGCTGTGGACGGGCAGTTCACTGAATGATAAGACAGTACACTGATAATGAAGACAGTGTCAATGGAGATGATGTCTGACGAGTGGAGTCTGACTTTCGTGTGCCCAATCCAGAGATAAAGACACCCGTGGACTGTATCAAGTGATACTTGCCAGTCGACAACGTATTCAACGTCTACCGTGGCTGTGCCATGTAAGGCGCATGGACAAACTCGCTCTGGATCTAAGAGTCTTAGATTCCAATGCAGCAGAAGAGGTTGACATCAAAGGTGGTGCACCCAAGTGAGTAATATGCTTAACTACTTGTTGCGCGGGGGCAGGTAGCCAGAGAGGTTGGAGAGACTTTTTGGTGTACCTCTTGCTGCGACTGTACTTACAGAGAAGTCCACACAGGCTCCATCAGTGTACCTTTGATATTCCTTCGCAATAAAGAGTCTACTTTGCATGTGACCGCAAGGGATGCAGTTCCCACTGGCTAGCCTGTCTGGCACTCATGTTCATAGGTGGACAAACTTCTAGTGATTCCTAGTGATGGATATTATTGTAATTGTCCAAAAATTCGGGAATACTTTGCACTGTTTTTACTGCCAATGAATTCAGGCATCATTTCAAAGTGGTTTCGAAATGAAGACAGCCCATAAGACACGTCAAGAGCTGAAAGCATAGTCTTCGTTGAATGCTGACAACTCTTCTTGTAGACGCGAGGAACAGCTCCTTCTTCGCACGGAAAGGCCTATGTTTCAATGATTTGGTCACATGGCGAGAATGTCCCCACCATCACGACTTCCGAGGCGTAGCTTAAATGTGGTATGCGACTGCTTGGCAGACCCAGGATGAGATGGCTGAAACAAGTGAGAGAATTCGTCTGATTGCGCTTATAACCAAGTACCCGCCCGGCTCCTGATTTGTTAGAGTCGATGGCGAAGAGTCGAGTAGCCTGTAGACCGATCGTGCGTGCAATCTCTGTAGAGGATCATGCGGGTTCTTCAAATAATGATGATGATGATGACATCTTGTTGCTAGGACAAGCTACCAATGATCGACAAGGTGAATATCACTTCACTTCTCTACACCAGCACATCAATCATTCCACATTTCGAACAAAGTGTTCTTCGGGTACTTAAAGAACAACGACACTTCGCCCTTTTCGATTGACAACCATCAGCTACACCCATCTCCACCTCCACCGCCCCCGCGAACGATATAATTGATAATTGAAATACAAATGCGTCCACTCCGTCATCCAGGCAACGCCTCCCATCCAGTCCACCCTCCGTGCATGACTTGGCCCAATTCAATTATAGATTGACACATGACCCACTCTGTCATTTAACGCCCCTCAGCTGCTACTCACGTCAAGCGCTAGAAAACCATTCAAGCCAGCGCTCCAAACTTCAATTAAAAACGCCGGTGCTAATGTTTGCGTCAATGAATGCGACAAACGCAAAAAGTGCGGAGATACACGGCGTCGACGCCCTCATCTGTGACGGGGTTCCTGTTTTGCTGAAATTAATTCGGCGACAGGCGTCATCTGTTCGAACAGGAGCTTCTACATTTCTGCACGGAGGAAAAAAAAAACACGAAAAAACAACAGACAATCAAAAAGCGCACAAAAGTCTCGCTCCAGCTGCTGTCAGATGGCGTGCTGGTGGTGGTGGCCTTAAGAAGTCACCCCTTTGCGGCAGGAGCAGCGATAGTAATTAACATAAGGGTGGCAGCGACTAGCCTACACCAACCACAGTCGGGATATGAATTAAACTGCAGCACGTGAACAATGCTAATCCATAATCGAAGGAAAATGTTGGCAATTATTAAGCCATTGCAAGGGATGCAGGACTCGGTGTGCTTAAGTGAAATCCCCCAGTTTATGTGGCACACGCGGGGGGTCTACGCAGGCCGGTGCTTTGCTGCGTCGTATAATCCACGAATGCGAGTGCTCGTTAAGCCGGGTTGTCCTTCTCGTCGTCCTGCTCCAAGGCACCGCCGAGAAGGCGGTTGTTTAGGCTTCGAAAAAAAACGGCTCGCAACCTCTTGTCTTGGGGTGTACGTGTGCGTGTGACGACAGCGGCTGCAATGTCTTTGCTACACACCACCCCTGCACGCAGGCGAGCACCCGGCACTTGGCTCTCCTCGAACACCACCACACAGGGCGAGGACGAAACGAGACTCCTTTTTGATTGAGACTTATGCGGGACTAAATTATTCGCCATTAAAAGTTTTATTACATGCCAATGGTGTGAGGGGGCCGGGGTGGCCCGGTGGGGCGGAAGGGCGGAAGGGGTGTGCATGACATTATACGGCCATTGACAAGATGGTTTCACAGCACAAAGAAGTGAAGTTAATGGCGGGACTCGCGCTGCCTACACGTAGGGAAACGTCGGCAGTCGGCAGCAACGAGCCGTCGTTACTCATGCCGCATGCCTGCTGACGGTGCCTACTGTACACGCAAAATCGTTAATGGGAATTATGTTGATAGAATTTTGCAAAATGAGGGAATTACGTGTGTATTTAGGAAATAATTGTTGCCCCCGTTGCTGGTTTATGCGTCGACATCTTGTTTCGGGGCGGCGCGGCGGCTCGCAGCCGAACGTGGTAGTTAAGTGTAATCGGAGCCATAAAGCCATTCCGGCCTAAACGATAGGACAATCAGGATTTGGTAATCGTTTTCTCTTCTTTTCTCTCGTGCGCTCGTTCTTTTGCGTGGAATATTTTTTATTTATGCGCCTTGATGGGTGGGCCTCGGTTTTGTGGCGGTTAAATGATAAGTTATGTCGCGGAAGTTATGGGCCCGATAAGGGAACCTTTAACGATGTGGGGGTCGATGCACTTTTGAGGATAGGCGAGATGTCATCTGGTGGAGTGGGTGAACCCTGGCTAAGATGATGATGCCTGGAATTTAAAGGACATCTATAAAGGCATATGTGCAACGAAGAGATGTGGCATCATGGGACTCTGAGGGAGACTGGTCAATGGAAGGAAATTGTGCGGTTGGATGGGCAAAACACGGTTATTATAGAGGCTTCCCATCAACGAGTGCTGTGGGATGCATTTAGACCTCAGGGGCGAATGTGGTGCGGCTAGAGTCATCGAAGTTGTTTGCTTCGAGAGCCGATTATCAAACACTGAATGAATTGCCAGAATTCCGACGAGAAAATGTCTGTCAATCGAAGCAAACCAACTAAACTTCACTCGAGAAAAATGAATCGCCTAAAAGTAGGCAACGTTGCGCAATTCAAACTGTCATGCAGGTGTGACATAAAAATCGGCGAGTGGTGAATATCGATCAGATCTTTTTCCGGATTCCCCACGATCTGGCGTATCGTGAATTTAGCAGTGGAGCAGCTTTAAATGCAGTTCAAATACCTCGGTAGGTAGGTAGTGGCTTTACGCAGTCAGGCCAGAAGTAGCCCGCATTCTACCGCCCTACTTATGCTTGCCATCGACTCAGAATCGATTAATACACGTGAGATAACATGAAAAACGGCGTACAGAGGTCAGAGATAGGCCTGGATGCGCCACTGTGGCACCTGCAAGATGAACACGAAAATCTTCAAAAATGCCTTACTAACCACTGTCATTTTTGGCTGAACATTTCAATGTCGGCCGATTACCAACTCGTTTCCACCCACTTTCCTCTTAAATTGCATACGCACCCCCTGGCGGACATCAGATCCCCCTTCACTTTGAAATAAAATCGCCCCCCCCCCCCTACTCTGCGAAAGGTGCTCACAATCATCAATGAAAATTACGAAACAGCACACCCCTTAGCCGTTGCGGATTAGGAACACATTTTAATTTTGAACATTCCAACCCCATCACCGCCGCCCGCCGAAAAGTCCTGCAATTACTGCACAGCTGACAGCAAATGTCAAATCATACGGCTGAACAAGAATCAAAAAGGACGAAAAATACTCGAAGGAGCATTTCTGGAATTCCATTCTCTCCGTCAGACCATAAATGAACTAATAGAGATATTCAACTTTCCAGGCCAAAAAGCAAAGACACGCCCCAAAACACGCATACTCCTTTATTTGGAGGCAATATTTCACGCATACTTTCACATTTGGGGTAGTTTGATCAGCTGCTTACCCCTCCATATCATATTTTGCCCCTGATAGTGTCAAATAAATTTCCAAAATGGTTGACTTGCCCACAAACTGGAAATATTCCATGAGTAGGTTCGTCAATTTTAGCAAAGTAAATAGTATTATAACTTGCGTAAAAGAAGTTTATATAGTAATTTGAATTTAAAAATTAAAACAAAATACTAGAAACTACGAATAATGGAAATGCAGGTCAGATTAAAATAGTTTGTGCACAGTATACATATTTTGTGCATAAATTAAAAACTAAAATGCTTCAATTAACAACTTCTTTTGGGACACCATAATTTTAATTTAAGTAGAAAAATAAGATGTTTTTGAGTAATCGATAAATATGTAATGTTATAATGGTAATACGATATAATTCAAGTGAATTTTGTTATTTTCTATTAAGGTGTTAAAGTACACACAAATGCCAAAGAAAAGCCATACATATATGTGGGAATTTTCAGAATTTATATATCATCATAGAAATAACATTGGTATGAACTGTGAACAATTATTTGCAAATTGAATTTAAGGACCAAATCATCTTACATAGGTTTTGTTTCAACCATTATAGAATATTTCGACAGCAAAATATTTGAATTCAAATGTAACGTGTCAATGATCAATGCATTCCAATATTCTTCCAGTGGTGTGAACATACCTTTTGGACACAAACGGTCATTTAAGCTCCTCCTCCTTTTGGTGGTGGATGCTAATGGTTTGAAATAACGATCAAATAAAGACGTTTCTTTTCAAATAAATACTCTCTTTCACTTCATTATTCTGGGGGGGAAGCCTTTCAGCTGTTCGAAACGGCTTTCATATATTCACAGACGCTACAAAAACAACAAGCTGTCCAAAAGGGGTTCGAGGCAAGAGACGAGGGAGATGGATATCTCTATTAGTTCATTTATGCGTCAGACCGTCCTCCGGTGGCTATGGTGTCGCTGCTGCTGCTTCTGCTTCTGCTGGTGGTGGTGTTTGTAATTAACATTTTGTTGTATGCAAATTTACAAAGCGCGACACCTCTGCTGCCACTCTACACCTCCGCGACACTGCTGTTGTCACACGCTCTTGGGTCGGGATTCAGCTGAATCCTTGGTAACCGCATTAACTTGGCTGCCATTTGGGGGTAGGTGGGGTTGCCAGGCGTTCCCCCTTTGCGTTCAGGTTTCTTTTTTGCCTCTTCTTTTATAATTTCCAAGTTAACAGTTTCACTGTGTGTGCTCACTGTGCGGGGGTCGAAATGTGGCGGCTTAACCCTCGCGAAAGACAAAGACAGCCCCCATTGGCTTTTACTACGACTACAACGGCGATAGGCTCCGTTGCAGGCAGGTGTTGGTGTAGAAGTTGATTACGGCAAGCGCGCCGGCACACAAACAACGGATTGCGGAATCAAAAATGGCGGCACAGCAATAACACCATCTGCTTGCGGTCGTCACTTTCAGATGCCGGAGAGGCGGTGATGGCTGGGCTGTTGCTCCAATTCAGAGACTGTTCATTTCAGTCATTCTTTGGTGTGTTTCTTTTTTTTTTTTTTTGTGCGAACGTGTATTTTTCACAGCCGCTGCGACGGAATCCTTTATCCTTGCAACAGGAGAGGAAATTCATAATTTTCTGTTGCATCAAGTCGTAAACAAAAATTGGAATTTTCACCACCAGAGGGTGACGCCTAGTGACGCGCTGGTTGTGTGTGCGCCCTGACGTGTGTGAGCCTCGTTCCGAGCGTTCATTCATCAGGACGCTCTGGCGTGTCTGTCGCCTCGTGGAAGAATGTAAAATTTCCCGGATTGAGTGACGAAAATAGCAGCAGCGGCAGCAATCCCATGTGTGGGTGAATTAATGACTATAGGAATGGCACTTTATTGCACCCTGCTTGAGCGTCCCCGGCGTGTGGGGGTGTTGGGTGTGCGCTGGGGTTGTTATTTCCACATCATCACTGAGCAGCGAGCACAAAGTAAACATTTTTCAAGTCGTTGTGGGTGCTCCATGTGATTGGCGGCGGGAGGAGGGAAGGTTTTATAATAATTTTTCTTTTTTTTTTTTTTGTCATCTCGCACTAGGATGACTTTGTGCTCACATGACGGAGCGCTGGGGAGGATACAACAAGTCTGGCGTAGTAACACCCTGTCATCGTTTTGCCGATTGTTTCGGTTGTCAGGCGGCAACGAGACCGATGATAGGTGGATGCCCTTTGTTGTGTTTCCGTGCTGCTTTTTTTTTTGTCTGCACCTACTGGTGTTTCTGTTCGAAGTTCCATTGCCATCGGAGGAGTTGAAGGAGTAATTGATCAAAAAATCATTTGAATTCGCTGTCTCGCGGGGTGGAGGAGGCGTCACGCGGGGTATTCAACTGTCGACTCGCAAATGCATTAGTTGATTGGGAGAAAAAATGAACTTTCAAGGCTAAGACGGACGCAGCGAAGATGGATGATGGAAGGAGGTGAATGTAAATGGAATTGAGACAGAATCCTCTTTTTTCCTCCGGGTTATGCTACGTTTCTGAAACTTCAGAGCCATCCATCTACATGTTTGGGGACAGTGCTCCCTCGGAAGAAGGCTTGATTTGGTTTATCTAAGCCCACGAGTTGGCCATCAGTTACAAACAAGTAATCATCTGGATGCCGTCTAGCTAGCTTATGTTTTCCAAATGATCACACAAAGTATTTTCGAAGTGAAACAAGCACTGTCTTGGTGGACATATTTGCTCTCCTCCGTGTTGTAAAATTTTGCTCAGCACTGGTAAGTCATCCCTGCCATCTCGTGGCTTCAGTTGTTTTGTGATCCAGCTCCGCACACAGTACGAAAAACCATTAAGTACGTATAATTTGTATCGCCTCCGAGTCAGATGCCCAAAAGTGTCAAGTGGCGTTCGATCTGTAAGGGCGCTGGTTCACGCTACGTCAAGGGCAGTTAAGTTTATGTGTTTTTTTTATTGCATGCACTTCTATCCGTTGCACTCAGCATATATTATGCCGGCCACGGGAATCATTTCTTATTAGTTGTATAGTTTAGTCGTGCACATTTTTTATAGGTGGAGGGTTTTGGAAAATAAAACCAGAAACGAATCTCCAGTCAAATTATTCCTTGTACAGCATAGGCTTGTAGGTAGGTTTCGAGTAAATGTACAGTAGAACGTGCACGGGGCGCAATTGTGAAATGCAACAATCGTTACTCGCTAGCGTTCCGACGATAATTTAGCTTCATGGCCGCCTCCGTTTCAATACAAGCAAACGCTTCATTGACGGCTCGCTGAGTTCGGCCAATCACGTCAATGTCATCGTAGCGTATCCTAACAATTGCACGGACTTTTGGAAGATCATGCCTCTAGTATTGGCGAGTGAGTTTTGTACGACCTTCTCCAGGACCATGTTGAAGAAATCACATTACAGCGCGTCGCCTTGCCTAAAACCTTTTTTGACATTTAAGGTCTCGGTGAGTTCGTTACCTTGGTGGAGCAGCGAGAGTTCTCCATCGTCATCCTGCACAGTCTGACGAGTTTGGCAGGAATGTCAAAACTAGACATGGCGTTATATAGCTCGCCTCTATGCACGCTGTCATATGCGGCCTTAAAGTCGACAAATAGGTGGTGGGTGTCGATCTGCATCTCTTGGGTTTTTTCGAGGATCTGCCGTAATGTGAAAATTTGATCGATAGTGGACTTCCCAGGCCTGAAACCGCACTGATAGGAACCTATCATGTTGTTGACGAATGGTTTCAGGCGCACACAGAGAATGGCAGAGAAGGTTTTGTAGGCGATGTTAAGGGACTTATCCCCCCATAGTTGGCGCAGTTGAAGGGGTCTCCTTTCTTGTGGATCGGGCAAACGATACTAAGATTCCACTCGTCGGGCATGCTTTCCTCCGACCATATCCTACAGACGAGCTGGTGCATGCGCCCAACCAGATCATCTCCATCTGCCTTAAACAGTTCCGCGGACAATCCGTCCGCTCCAGCAGCTTTGTTCGACTTCAGTCTCGATATCGCTACCTTGACTTCGTCTAGATCGGAGGGACGGAATTCTCTTCTATCGTCGTCCATTGCGTGGAGTGGAACATTCTGCCTGACAGCGGTATTGGTGTCCTCTTCGCCGTTTAACAGTCTGCAGAAGTGATCCTTCCAGATTCTCAGTATCGACATTATTTCTGCCTTACCACCTCTCCATTTCCTCGATCGCGCGCTTCTCATGCTCCTTCTTTTTCTTTTTGAGAAGCCGGTGCTCTTCCCTTCTTCTCTGAACTATTGCGAGTTTTACACGGTGGGGAAGTTAACCCCACGCGAAACCCCCGAACCTGGAGGACCGGGTCCTGGTTTAAACCCCCGGACAAGGGATCGCTGCATACATTGGTTCACCTCTAAGCGGCTGCAGTAGAGGTTATCCAGAGGGCGCCGCGGGGAGGCCGTGTGTCAACTTGACCTGTGCATTTACAGGGATCGTTGCTGGCATCTCGCCAAGTTGAGAGCAATCAACAACTTTGCCCTGGATGCACAGGCCTATGTCCTCCTTTCGTTAGATCACAAAAAACAACAAAAAAATTTACAATTTTGTTCTTCATTTTTAAGTCTTCAAATAAATTTATGAAAAGTTACAAGCCTCAAAAATAATATATGTTCATTTACCAGCAGATTGGTTTTAATGGGAGTTCCTTTAAAATTCGAAACTCTTTCCTAACCGTGTCCCATCTAAGTGTTAAGTTATAGCTGGTCTATTAGAATACTTATGTAAGTACCTAAGAGTATGCAACAGAAAACATGTATTCGAGTAAATCCATTATTGGATGAGCATAGCTTGTTGCTGTTCGCCGGGGGATACTGGGTGTTAACGTCGGCATGTACGCACTTGGATCTATGGTGCCTGGATTCGTTTTCACGGTTCCACCTATTTCGAATCCATGGCAATCCGTAACTGTGTAAAAACGCTTTCATTGGGGGTCGGTGTAGAAAAGTGGGTCCACTCGTAAAAGAAACATTAGCTCAAACAATGAACACTGCAACACTTATAAAATGCCGAACAGATATTATCATTTTCAATTTCTTGCTCATTATCAATTTCTAAAAACTTTTAGTTCAACAGAAACATTTGATCCCTAGTCTAATTCTCCAGATTGGCTTTGTCGTGGCTCATGTTGCAAACAATTTTGCGGCAAAATACGAAACGTGAGTTAGACACGAAGTCTCGGATTTCCAAACAGACGTGGATGTTTATTTAGTTTTGAGTTTTATTAAAAACTATTTATTTATTTAGAGGAGACGCCCTCGACTTTGGTGGGATGATTCCAGCGAAAAATGTGGATTGGCAGGAATATTGGGTGGCGGATTCGGAATGTTTATTTTGTGGCGATCGGATGATTCTTGTGAATTATGATGATCGCTGCGGGTTGAGTGCTGATCGGGATGTTTGAAAGTATTGTACTCCAACAAACAGTGTCCGACACAAGTCTACATACGACTCGCATTACTGCAGGATCGTGAGTTCAAAACGAATCTTGTTTCTCCGAACGTTAGGTTAGGGTAGGTTGTAGTGGCTGACTGCTAAACACCTAGGCCAGAGTAGGCCAATTGTGATACCACGCATTGACTTCTCCTAACATCGGAACCAGTTGGTGCTTGTAGTTAAGCGATTTAGCTAGCGCTGTTTAACTCATTATTCTTCTTCTTCTTTGATTGGCGCTACAGTCCGGGGTGGACCTGGGCCGCAACCAACATGCCTCTCCAACTAGCGCGATCTCGGGCTAGCTGCCTCCAGTAGCGCACACCAAGTTGGTTAAGGTCCTTTTCCACTTGTGTGCGCCATCTGGTGCGAGGACGTCCTCTGTTGCGCTGTTCCAATGGCTCGGTGTCGAAGACTCTTCGGGCCGTAGCTGTGGTGTCCATCCGCTCTACATGACCTAGCCATCTTAAGCGTTGGATCCGAAGACGATTAACTAGGTGCATGCCGCTGTACAGCCCGTATAGTTCGTGGTTAAACCTTCTCCTCCAAACGCCATCAACGCAAACAGGCCCAAAGATCGTACACAGAACTTTTCTCTCAAAACAACCAAGAGCTTCTTCATCCGCTTTCAATAGCGTCCATGTCTCTGCGCCATAGAGCAGGACTGGGATGATCAGGGTCTTATATAATGTGAGCTTGGTCTTTCGGGTGATGGCTCTGTTACTCAATTGCCCTTGAGCCCAAAGAAACAGCGATTGGCAAGAGTAATTCTGCGCTTGATCACGGTACTGGACTCATTGAGGTTATCAAAATAGTAGGCCACTAGGTGTAGGAACCTACGATGCGTGAGTATTTTCTATCTCCTCTTCGATCTCTCCGTACGACAATCTTATGGGTCTTTGGTCGTACGACAGGTAGTACAGTGTATGGCTTACACTAGTGGTAAGAGGACAGGACATCATTCACATTTTATCAAGTGAGCATCAGCGGATGAATGAAAATGATATGTCATCATCACTGAAAGAGGACCGTGAGCTCCGATGTTGATGCCACGAAAGAACCCTCAAGGATCAACAAGTACAATGTGAACGCAAAGCATTCTAGGGCGTTCGGACAGTTCGTACTATCATGTGTAGTACAAGGTGAATCTCGCTATTGTTGCACGCGCTGTATGGCCCAGGGCTCGCTGATACAATGTGCTTCAATTTCAGAGTCACATAGTCTCTTAATGTGGAACAACAATGGTTACCATTGATGGTATCATTCTGACTTGCCTTAATTTTGAAGAAAAGCTACAACTGCCATAAGTAGTATCTTCATCTTGACAATCGTTTATGCTTGCAGAAAATAGGACAGTCATTGCAAACGAAATTGATGACAAGTGTCCAACATGCATCCAATGAATACAATTATCAACAGGCATCCCCTGTTATTCATCACCATACATTTCATATATTTGCCCAGATTTTCATATCCTGGGAATGCATCCCAGAGAATCTTCTAAATACAAAAACACAGCAATAAACTGTAGATATGAGGGAGAAATAATCTTCAAAGACTTCCTGCAATAAAATGCACAATGCACTTCCAACAATGTTTCCGTGTGCCAGCCGCATAGCGAACAACGACTCTGCGATGGATATTCACTGTCTGATCACGTCGGGATAGATCGTGCAATCCTGCTGATGCATACATTAAATTTAATTCACATTCACATTAACGTACAGTCAATCACAAAAGTAAGTAGGCAGCAAAAGGTTACCAAGAATTAAATCGCACAGGACTTCCAAAAAATTTAAATCTATTTATTGTAATGCTGCTGCTTATTGTATTGTGTAAGCTGTATTTGTTCATAAAATATTTTAAGCAAAAAAATGGGGATTTCGCAGTAACTATAGGCATAGCATAAAAAAGTTTACTCTTTTTTTTGTGGACTTTAAAGCCGCTTTTGACCTTGTCAATAGAAATGCCATTTTCTATAAGCTATAACAACTAGGTATATTGTCAAAATTTATAAATGCTACCAAGGAAATGTACACGCATACCAATGCAGCGGTTGGGGATGGTACTACTTATCCAGAGTGGTTTGAAACAAATACAGGTGTGACACAAGGATGCCTTCTCAGCGCGCTGCTTTTCTCGCTGTTTATATGCAGACATAGTAGATGCTCTACCAGGGGGAGTTAGAATTGCTAATACCACAATCAATGTGTTGCTATATGCAGATGATCTAGTCGTACTTGCTGAATCTCCGGAACATATGCAACTGATGACCAACCGCCTGTCATGTTACTGCAAGAGATGGGGATTAAACATCAATACACAAAAGTCGAAAATGATAGTTTTTGCGCGATATCCCAGAATCCACAATAAAAGGCAATGGAAATACGATGGTCAACCACTTGAAACCGTTAAAGAGGTGAAATATTTGGAAGTCAAAATGAATCCATGGTGGCCCGTGGCGTTGTGGGTATGTGCGTCGACCCCAACCTCGACGTCGTAGGTTCGATTCCAGCTCTGAGCGACAGAAATAATTTTCACGGCCCCACCTCTTTCGAGTCACTGACAATGCTCAAGGGGTATTTCCTGTCTAGAAAGAGCTTCTCAAACTTGGCCGTTCGGAGTCGGCGTAAAACTGTAGGTCCCTTCCACTCGTGAGAGAACAATAGCACGCACAACACGAGTGGTCGCTGAGAAGCTTGGCCCTGGCCCTCTATGGGCTGTAGCGCCACCCATATTATTATTATTTTATATTATGTCAACATACTTTTGAGGTTCACTGTATATGAGACAAATAAGATTTCTTCCGATTTCCCTGCATGGAGAGCTACAATTCGCGCACAGCGCGGTGAGGGTATACGGAAATGCATGAAAAGGGTATGTAGGGTCATCTTCCTGTGTGCGATGTGTACTTGTTGTGAAGTGTTGAAGTCAAACTTCATTTCATAGAAAGCCACCTAAGCTGTAACGCATTACGTGACTAGCCTGCCCTTCAAATTTTATGTAGTGATTGATTTTGCTCAAAATTCCCTTCCAAAGCAGAGAAATAAAATATTCTGTATGCTTTTGCATAAGTGCTTGCCATCACCATAGCTGTGTTTGTGTATCCATGCAAAGTTGGATTGGCTACGAGAAGGCGAGAAAAGGGTACAAACAAAAAAATATGCTTCTGTTTTTATTCGGGGCGTGAGACATCTGCGTATTAGAATCCGACCGAAGGCCAGTTTTACGACCGAAGCCGAATATGCAACGAAAATAACGTAAAACACGAGGTTGCTTCCAATTTCACTTACACTACCACACAAGCAAATGTTGCAAAGCCAAAAACGGAGCTAATTTCTCATTAAAATTTGTAAAATATCGTAAATCAATTTGAACATAAAATTTAATGATCGGCTTTGGCAATATCTTCGGTTTCATTTGGCCGATTTTTGGTCGGACTCTATATGTATTCCTATTCGGTGTTTAATGATAAGGCATAGAGCCCTGATGTCTTTGGCAAGTTTTTTTCAGAATCGTCTTTAAAGCGTTTTGGCACATATTTTTGGTTTTTTTTTTTAATTTTATTTTCTTTCATACACACAACACTTGTGTGCACACATGTGTTCTGTGTGTGATCTATTCCGCACACCGATTTCGCAGTGCGCCGCACGGTGTGAGATTGACGCTCATTGTGTCAGAGTTAGTTGAAGTGTGATGTGTGCGAGGTAGTATCAGTGTTACCACAGGTCAAATTATTTATGAGTCCTTCTTCTTCTTTGTGTGGCGCTACAGTCCGGGGTGGACCTGGGCCTCAACCAACATGCCTCTCCAACTAGCGCGATCCCTGGCTAGCTGTCGCCAGTTTCGCACACCAAGTTGGTTGAGGTCCTTCTCCACTTGGGTGCGCCACCTTAAACGCGGGCGTCCTCTGTTGCGTTGCCCGACAGGTTCGGATTCGAAGATTCTTCGGGCCGGAGCTGTGGTGTCCATACGCTCTACATGACCTAGCCACCGTAGGCGTTGGATCCGTAGACGCCTAAATAGGCTCATGTCGCTGTACAGCCCGTACAGTTCGTGATTGAATCTTCTCCTCCAGAACCCGTCAACACAAACAGGACCAAAGATCGTGCGTAGAACTTTTCTCTCAAAGAGACCAAGGACTTCTTCATCCGCTTTCGAGATTGTCCATGCCTCCGCGCCGTATAGCAGGACTGGGATGATCAGAGTCTTATATAGAGTCAACTTGGTTCTTCGAGAGAGGGCTCTATTACTCAATTGCCTCTTGAGCCCGAAGAAACAGCGGTTGGCAAGAGTTATCCTACGCTTGATCTCGGTACTGATGTTATTAGTACAGTTTACTCCGGAGCCGAGTTAAGTGAAGTCCTTGACTACCTCGAAGTTATAGCTGCCCATTGTGACGCTCTCTTGAGTCCTAGAAGCTTAAACAACGAGTAATTTTGAAAATAAATGAGTCTCAACAAAGGTTTTTAATAACACAATGCCTGCCTATGTGAGAACTAAGGCTAAAGACTGGTCCATTGTTCTACCAGGTGGCAACCTTCAATTCCTTCGGAATATCAGCAGGCGCTTCTGTTGTAAAGAGCCTACAGAATCAGATCTAAGCACAATAGCGCCGAAGACCTTCCACCTGATCCAATCAGTGACTGAGGAAGTGCTCTGTCGTGTAGCCGTCCTCTCCATAAGGATCGCTGAGGGTTTCTTCGCTTAAACCCAGTGTTTAGTAAAGTTGTAGTGGCCCGTCATTACGCCGATGAGTCGTCTGCAGTCTTTTCTTTCAAGGGACAACAAGAATACAGAGGAATGCCGTAAGGTGTTGAGTCAAATCCAAAAATTATTAGTCCATGAGTCAAGCTATAACAAATGAGTCCTTTTGATTCTATAGAGTCCCTGTGGTACCACTGGGTAGTATACACACTTCATAAAAAAAATCGTTTTCCTTACTACTACCTCTCTCGCCGATTGGTTTCATCAGACAATCATCACAGACGGGCGTCGTAAAAACAAGTGTTCTAAAGGCAACAACTGCTCTAGACCCGGTCTTAGCATATTTAATTTGGAACGTGCGACTAACATGTGCAACATCAGCAAATCTAGTCATTATTGTTATTCATGCAGATTGCGCCACACAGTCGAGCAAAAGTTGTGGTTTGGTCCGATAAACTAGACATGGCGCTGTATAGCTCGTCTGTATGCACGCTGTCATATGCGGCCTTGAAATCGCCAAATAGGAGGTGGGTGTCGATCTGCATCTCTTGAGTCTTTTCCAGTACGAGTAGCTAGAGAGAAGCCGTTCATAAGCAAAGTCAACAAGTCGAAAAGGAAACAGTTCGCAGAAAAGCACGCTAACAAAGATTTTTCATTCTGGGAAAATGTAGTTTTTATAGATGAAAGTAAGTTTAATGTGTTTCGCTCCGATGGTCGAAGTTATGTATGGAGAAAGCGCAATGAAGAGCTCCGAGACAAAAACTTGCGTCCCACTGTTAAGCACGGTGGTGGTTCAGAAATGGTGTGGGGGTCAATGTCAGCTGCTGGTGTTGGAAACAGGCATAATAGACCAATACATGTACTTGGACCAAGTGCACGGAAATTGGGGTTGGACAATGGGCTTTACTTCTATCAAGATAATGATCCCAAGCACGAAGCTTACAATGTAAGGTCCTGGCTTCTTTACAACTGTAAGCACGTTATGGACACACCAGCCCAGTCGCCCGACTTGAACGTGATTGAACACCTGTGGGGTCGTCTCGAAGAAAAATTGAAGAAGTATTCGATTAAAAATAGGAACGACTTAAAAGAGGCATTAATAGCTGAATGGAACCTTATAGAGCCTTCTTTCTGCAGAAAATTGGTTGAATCCATGCCAAGACGATTAGCAGCGGTTAAAAAACAAAAAGGCTTGCCAACAAAATATTAATAAGTCTTTTATCTTTTATTAGTCTTTTTTTATATTGAGTTTTGTAGAAGTGTCCCATTTAACTATGACTTAGTTTTCCCACTTTTTTTTGTTTTTATGTTAATGTGGCTTGTTCCAATTGAATTAAATAAATATGTTAAGTCTTTTTTATAGCACAGAAACCAGACATTGAAAATACATATTTATTATTTTGTGATATACACTCTATGTTTTATTATTCCATTTGGAAATCTTTGTTGCAGACTGTCCCATTTTGACTGTGATCCACTGTATGTTACATGTCATGCATGTACATTACATATACGCCCCTGTACACGCGGCTGTGTGTAATTTTCTAAAGGCAAGTTCATATGACGAACTGCGAACGCGAACCTTCAGAAACAACCCTTTTCCAGCAAACGTAAGCGAAAAGTTATATTTCTTGGTATGCAAAGATTGTAACTGAATTATCGGGTTTTTTCAACGACAAAGAGATTAATGATTCAAATTTTTTCTCTGCGAATCAATCATTCTCTTCGCGACTGTCAAGCCGAAGTCGCAATACACAAATAGGCAAACGAAATCCACAACCCCACGACCAGACCATTCGCAGCGAAGTATCACTTGGCACCCGTAGTTCTCTGCGAATGAGAAAATTCCATATGAATGAGTTGTCAGAGTTTGCGAAGTTCGCAGTTCGTAGCGACCTTATATGAATGAGCCTTACGACCCAGCGATCACTTTGCTTTTGCCTGAACTTCGCAGAATAAGCATTTTTCTTTGACACAGAGCTCCGATAAGCAGATCTGACAAACTCTGCCAAAATACTAAGCGAACTTGCAATTGTAGTCACAATTTATTTGACCATGAAAAAATATTCAATTTTCTTCATATTGGACGTTTAGAAGAAAGTGGCAGATGGGACTAGTGCACTTACCCTAGAATAAAAACTACCATATAGACGAAGTAGGCGATAACCTAGAATTGTGGCGAAATGTACGTCAGCAACAAAGTATCCTTCTAAAGGCCCATTCATGTGAGCGGCGAACTGCGAACGCGAACTTTCACAAACAACCCTTTTCCAGCAAATATAAACAAAAAGTAAAACTCCCAATAAAAGTTAGTTTAAGTATCCTAATTAATAGGTCTGTTCCAATTGATTTGTGCACAGAAATTCGTAGTTGAGCAAATTGTCAGAAGTGGGGGTAAAAATCTCTCTTTGAAAGCGAAACTGTGCACAAACTTGTGGAACGACGTTTCGTAGAAATGCACAGAATTCAAGAAACGTCAAAAAATATGTTCAATTCTTACTTATGCAATTCTGAATGAACTGTCGTTTGTTGTTTTTATTTTAAATTTAACAGTCTTCAATTTTCTGCCCACAGAATTTTCTGTGGCAGAAATTCGCAGGGTGGGGACATTTTTTACTCTCTCATGAGCACGCTCTTCTGTCAAAAACTACGAAAAAATCAGCAAATGGAACGGCTTTGGACATTTTTCCTGTGAATTTCGGTGAATTTCACAGCAAATGGAACAGACCTAATGATTTGAAAGTTTTTCTCTGCGAATCAATTATTCTCTTCGCGAACTGCCAAACTGAATTCGTGATACACAAACGCAATCCAAAGGCGAAAACGCGATCCACAAACTCACGAACAAAAAATTCGCGACGAAGTGTCAGTTGTAATTAAATATTTTCGGTTGTTGGTTTTGGCGGTTTTTTTGTCCTGCAGAATTTGAACCAAGCCATGTCGGATCCAAAAAGCTGAGCTGAAGCTTATTTTAAATTGCAAACACTTTTCATGAATTGTTTTTTACAATTATTTTAGGAATTCGATGGAAAACTCAAAATTGAAGTGGAAGCTCATCCAATATTATATTGCAAGTCATTGAAGACGTACTCCGACCGCAAGAAAAGGAAGATTGCTTGGGGTGCTTTTACACGAACTAATTTCGACAGCAAGCTTGTAGGCAAAAGAGGTGAAGCTTTTCCTATGTCTCACCTCTCTTGCCTACAAGATGGAAAAGCATGCTGTTGAAATTAGTTCGTGTAAAAGTACCCTTGGCAAGATATTGCCATTATTCTGGAAGCTGCAAGAAATCTGAAAATACACAACGAACATATGTGCAATTTATACATAATATATATTAAAGCCGATCCACAAAAAAAGGAGATCCCTTCAACTGCGCCAACTATCGAGGGATCAGTCTTCTTAACATCGCGTATAAGATCTTCTCTGCCGTTTTGTGTGAACGCCTGAAAAACTTTGTCAACAACCTGATAGGTCCATATCAGCGTGGCTTCAGGCCAGGAAAGTCCACAACAGACCAAATCTTCACACTACGGCAGGTCCTGGAAAAGACCCAAGAAATGCAAATCGACACTCACCATCTGTTCGTCGATTTCAAGGCCGCATATGACAGCGTGCATAGAGACGAGTTATACAGCGCCATGTCTAGTTTTGACATTCCTACCAAATTCGTCAGGCTGTGCAGGATGAAGATGGAGTAGGTAAGGCAACGCGCTGTCATGTGGTTTTTTCAGCATCGTCCTGGAGAAGATCCTGAAAAACTCACACGCCAACACTAGAAGCACGATCTTCCAGAAGTCCGTGCAATTGTTAGGATACGCTACGATGGCATTGACGTGATTGGATGTACTCAGCCAGCCGTCAGTGAGGCTTTTGCTAACATTGAGACGGAAGCGGCTGAAATGGGTCTGGCGGTAAATGAGAGCAAAACGAAGTATATCCTGTCTTTAACGAAGGACATACAACATCGACGTCTTGGACAGAGCGTCACAATGGGCAGCTATAACTTCAAGTAGTCACGGACTTCACTTACCTCGGCTCCGGAGTAAACTGTACCGAGATCAAGCGTAAGACAACTCTCACCAACCGCCGCTTCATTGGGCTCAAGAGGCAATTGAGTAATAGAGCCCTCTCTCGAAGGACCATGTTGACTCTGTATAAGACCTTGATCATCCCAGTCCTGCTATACGGCGCGGAGGCATGGACAATCTCGAAAGCGGATGAAGAAGTCCTTGGTCTCTTTGAGAGAAAAGTTCTACGCACGATCTTTGGTCCTGTTTGTGTTGACGGGTTCTGGAGGAGAAGATTCAATCACGAACTGTACGGTATGTACAGCGACATGAGCCTATTTAGGCGTCTACGGATCCAACGCCTACGGTGGCTAGGTCATGTAGAGCGTATGGACACCACAGCTCCGGCCCGAAGAATCTTCGGATCCGAACCTGTCGGGCAACGCAACAGAGAACGCCCGCGTTTAAGGTGGCGCACCCAAGTGGAGAAGGACCTCAACCAACTTGGTGTGCGAAACTGGAGACAGCTAGCCAGAGATCGCGCTAGTTGGAGAGGCATGTAGGTTGAGGCCCAGGTCCACCTGTAGGACTGTAGCGCCACACAAAGAAGAAGAATAATATATTAAAGCCACTGATTACAGACACATACCTCTGTAGGCGATTTCGAATAAATACTACTTGTGTTTAAATTTTATTTATGCACACCCTGTGCCACGGCTGTTCCATGGGTGTACGCTCAATTTTGTGAGGTACTGTATGTCGTAAGCCAGGCAAAAACGAGCATTTTGATTCTCATATTTCATCGAGATTCACAACACTGCGTTCTGCGGAAGCATTCAACAATTGTATAGCCTCCTAATTCTCAGGAATCGAATTCTCGTGCAACATGAGCTACCGCATTGCAATGTGACCGCATTTCAGGCAGCAAAAAACAGTTCCATAACTGTTGGCTATTTTTAGCCATTCGCGCGCACACTCGCCGTGAATCACACACGCGCGCTAAAGAAGTCTCAAGCTCAACACACGAACGAACGATTTCACAAACGCACACACACGCAGTAAACTCCACTTTGAGATAACCACTCGCGCACGTGTGCAAGCAAAAGTAAACAAACAACGTAAGTAAGAGCCCTTCGCTCATGTTAACCGTTACTTCAAAATCGACTCAAAAATCCACCCCTTCTTTCCCGAGAAAGGAACACAACACAATATCGGCGCTCCGAATCCAAGTTGTTATTTTCCGAGATGTCATCGATCGGGGTGGACGTGCCGGCAGGATGTCCTGAATGTTTAGAAGTGGTCCACATCCACAATTACTCGATAAGTGCCATAAAAGCATTGTGCAGCGAAATCGAAAAGTATCCGATCGTTTACCAGAAGAACGACGAGCACAACCCTCCTCAGCTGACAGAGGCGGCATGGACTCGGGTTGTATCAGCGGTCTTTGCCCGCGGTGGCGCCTTCACGACCACCGAAATGGCATACTGGAGTAAGTAACGCACGTTAGATTGCACATGGAGCTCACTTGTTTTCGCCTAGGTTTGAGTTGTCGCGAGCTGTGGAAGTGGATGCGCTACATGCTGGTGAAGGATATGAGAAGACGCCGCGACTGCGCGAACTTCTATCGGCATTCCGAACACAACTGGTTGGAACATCTTAAATTTGCGGAGAGACACATAAACTTGGAGTGAGTCCAGTCGGACACCGGCCAACTGAACTTTAACCGCCTTTTGTTTCAGAGAAGAAGCAGCCGCTGTGCTGTCTTGGAATCCGTACATTCAAGTCGAGCTGATTTCACCGGACACATGTGAAACTGCATGTGACATGTGCAGAATCACCTGGCTGTGTGATGCCACAGAAGAAACGGTCAGAAAGGACGAAGGCATCTCAATTCGCTTTGAAACCAACATAAATGCATGCAATGAACCCACCATCGGGCCACTGGCCGGCTCAGGTCGACTGTCTGGTCTGGATGTGAGGATCGAGGAGGACTTCGCCATTCCTGGGCCACCGGGCTTTTCATTCCCACCCAGCCCAATCAATTCCGATCCCGAATTGAGCATAATGCCGCCGGTGCAAGGGCCCATTGAGATCGACGAAGACTTTGAATTCATCATGTCGCTGCTGCCGAAGTTTAAGGAGCTGCAGCCAGCGGTGAACGCCGACGTCAAGATGCGGATAATCCGCGCCTTGAGCGATGTTTTTTGAATAAAAAAATCAACAGATTTAATATATATGCATGTATGTAGTAGGTTCAAAGAACAAATAAAGTTTACACAAAGAAACTCCTTATTTGCTGCCTCAGCTTCTCTTTTTGCTGGTTCTGCTCTGGTCGAATTCGCCGCATGACCTCCAGGACACCGAAGACGAAATTCTTGTCCTCGTCGGCTTCCACCTGGTAGCGTTCCGGCGTGAAAGCCTCGATGAACATTTGGATAATATTTCTGCTGTTTATTGAGGGTGTTGGACTGGGCACAAGCTGCGAATATGACGTGAAGACGGAGCTACTGGATGCTGCCGATGTTGCCGGAAAAACCACGTTGGCTACGTTGGAGTGCGAGGGTGTTGGACTGGACACGAGCTGCGAGCTACTCGATGCTGCCGATGTTGCGGGCAAAACCACGTTGGCTACGTTGGATTGCGAGGGTGTTGGACTGGGCCCGAGCTGCGAGCTACTCGATGCTGCCGATGTTGCCGGCAAAACCGCGTTGGATTGCGAGGGTGTTGGACTGGGCACAAGCTGCGAATATGACGTGAAGGGCGAGCTACTTGATGCTGCCGATGTTGCCGGCAAAACCACGTTGGATTGCGAGGGCGTTGGACTGGGCACAAGCTGCGAGCTACTCGATGCTGCCGATGTTGCGGGCAAAACCACGTTGGCTACGTTGGATTGCGAGGGTGCTGGACTGGGCACGAGCTGCGAGCTACTCGATGCTGCCGGCAAAACCACGTTGGATTGCGAGGGTGTTGGACTGGGCACGAGCTGCGAGCTACTCGATGCTGCCGATGTTGCGGGCAAAACCACGTCGGCTACGTTGGATTGTGCCCTCTGAGCCATGTGGCACTTCATGTTTAGCCTATCTTGTCGCCTAAGATCGGTGGGTGGGAAATATGTCAGCTTCACAGAAATCGAATGTCATTTCACACACTCACCTTTTTACTACAAGAGGAACCAGAAATTTCATTTCCTCCAGCCATTCTATGGAATTGTAGTTACTAGGCGATTTAGCCACGGTCACTTGTGTCAGCTTAGATCGCATGGCAGACCAACGCTTTCGTACATTCCTTCCTGAAATGTTCGTTTTCAATTTGATCAGCAGACGCACAGACAAGATACCCCCAACGGCACACTTACTTATGATTACCTTGTCGCTTTCGTCCAGGAAGCGAAAGCTAGGAATGAGCGGCTCAATGATGCTCTCCCACGCAGAGAAGATGACCAACGAAGAACGTCCTGGCAGGTCCACATTGAAAATAACCGGATGCTTCTTGACTTCCCGTATGAACCGAATCGAATCGATGTGGATGTGCGGTGGTGTCTCGGTCACGAGGAATATATTCTCCGATAAACTACTCATTGACGTGTGTTTCCTCTGAATGGTGAAACTGAAATAAAGAAATCGTTTCCCCGAAACGCTGATTGTGCTCGAGAACGTGTCTTTAGGCAGAACCGTTAACTACTGGCAGCACGAGACAAACGTATGTGTGTGTTCACAGAACTCGGCTACCTACCCTGTGGCTGTTGCCGTTCGGCTCGGTTCGGTTGCACAAATACATTCAAATGTCTGTCGTCTGAAAGGCGCACTCGGTTAGGCGGTTAGTCATAAGACAGCCGCCGAGTGCTTTATGGACACTCATACATGTGAACATCCACCGATCGTTGATTTTATGCTGAAACTACTTGAGAGTGCTGGTAAATCGATCGGTCGTCTTACTTGTGGAATTTGAGAATGTGAATGATTTGTGGCGAGATGAGGTCAGAGAAAACAAAGGGTCGTTAAAAATTTGTAAACACTGTCAATGGCGATCTAGCGCTGGGTTCGCGATGGATGGAAAAAGTAAACAAACACTTCTCGATCAACTCGACGACTTGACACTTTTCCTTCTGATCCATTCCTTTTGGTAAACACAATATTTTTGATTGCAGTTTGAAACTATTGTCAACTAATGGTTGAAATTCTGAGAATGCTGCCTAAATCTACAGTGGGGTGCGCAAATGAGTTCATGTTTGTGAAAATGATCATTAATACCGATCGCCCTCAAGAAGCTCGGCAAGGATTACTCCAAATGCAACATTGGCACCCCTATTGCGAGTGTCAATTATCACTCAATTGATACCAATCATACCACTTTTGTTCATTCACAATGCACAAGTTGACTCTGATCGATCGTTCATTGACAATTGACAATCGCAACACCAACGAGTCAATTTTGTTGATAAGTATAGTTTATCAATTTTTTTTTGACACTCGCAGTAGGGGTGTGAGTTTTTGACGGAAAAATCTTAGCAGTGGTTATTAAGGCTGTTCTGCCACAGCGGCCGTATTCTTCTTTGTGTGGCGCTACAGTCCTACAGGTGGACCTGGGCCTCAACCTACTTGCCTCTCCAACTAGCGCGATCTCTGGCTAGCTGTCTCCAGTTTCGCACACCAAGTTGGTTGAGGTCCTTCTCCACTTGGGTGCGCCACCTTAACGCGGGCGTTCTCTGTTGCGTTGCCCGACAGGGTCGGATTCGAAGATTCTTCGGGCCGGAGCTGTGGTGTCCATACGCTCTACATGAGCTAGCCACCGTAGGCGTTGGATCCGTAGACGCCTAACTAGGCTCATGTCGCTGTACAGCCCGTACAGTTCGTGGTTGAACTGTTGGGGAGGCTTGTTTGGTTGAGGCCCAGGTCCCCACCGAACTGTAGCGCCATACAAAAAGAAGAATCCCTAATTTGAGAGATGTGGTTCTTTCGTTGCTGCTAAAATTGTTATTGTTGACACTGTTTTCTCGCTGCCAAGGAAAACTGCGTCTTTACCAAATTTTGTAAAATTATTCAGAAGCGCTTCGTCAGTGCAATGAACACCTTCCACACTCTGCTCAAAAGACATGACCCTTCCCAAACACATACGGATTATGGCCCTTATTGCGAGTGTTGACCATCACGCGATAGTCGCGAGTTAACGATCGTCGACTGAGTTTGGTTTTTGCCAATGACCTCATATTGAGAGCATTTATAAGTATGCAAGGTGAAAAAAAATTGCATACTTCTAGCTACTGCTCACTTTAATTGTAGTGGCAGTTGAAATTGCCCTGAATCCTGTTCAAAGTTCAAAGCACCGACAGACTTCAACTTGCTTCTCTCAGACTTGAGTGAAATCACCTGCTTTAAGCCCTTTATTTTTTGTAGGAAAAATCGATTGGCTTTCCCTTGAGAACCTTTAAATAACGACGTTGCAATCCTCGCCATGGAACTATGTACATCCAAATTGATCGCTCCCACCATCTCCACGAGCGAACCACCAGTCCTCGTCGTGTCATTTGGCGAACATCGTGCCGTGCTAACGCAGCAGATTTCACGCCACGCGAGGTTCTGCTTGCAGTTTATGTACGTAAGTAATAACGGTGAGCAATTTAAAAAATCTGCGTTTCATCCAGTGTCTGTCAAGAAGCAAGTGCTTTTCGCCCATGAAATGAGGAGAAGCGTCAGGGATTGCACCGTCAGGACACCCGACTCACGGTGGAAATGAGCTCCATCATAATTACGGCTGCAATCGATGATGGGCCATGAGCTGCCGTCATTACCGCTGTCTCTGCCTGGGAACGAAGCCATCGGCAGCCGAGCATGATGCGTGCGTGCACATGTGCGTGCAAAGCAAGGAAAATCATTAAAATCCCGACAAAAAAAGTAATCTCACATCAAAGGATCCCTTCGCTCTCCGTGCGGCTGCAATCTGCTGGCCTACGGAAAAGTGTGTAACACGAAATGAAAATATTCCATCCATCCGCTGACAGCCTGAATCCCAAGCAGGATGCCAGTGTGGTCGCTGGTTTATGGTTCACCTAGTTTCCCCAAATTGCTTTGGCCAAAGGCGGCAGCATCGACCACGTTCGTGTGAGAACGATGCCATATCGAATTTAAAAGTCGCCCAAAAATTATTCAGGACGAGCGCAGAATGAGATACATCCGAGGTCCTCCTGGGCTCCGAAAACATAAAAGAGGCGGATGAAGGAATCGTTTTAATTTATTTGATGTCCTGTTTGGCATTTCTATCGATCCATTAGATTACTTTTCACTTTCTCTGTGGGCGCTTGTGTGCGACGGGGGCGGAGTATTTGGACGGAAAAGTTTCCGCTCCAAGTGCACGTCAGGCGGTGGATTACATTTGGCTGCGAAGTTTGGGAATTCTTTTGCCGAACTTCGCTTCGCCTCGAATTGTTTTCGCCGACGACGTCGTGAGTTCGTCGTCTCGAACGGTTTTTTGCGTCCACCGGACGGGCGAATTAATGAAATTGTCTAAAACATGAAATTCTTAAATTCTTTTCAATTTGACTGACTTCAGTTGATTGGGAGATTTGCTTGAAAGACTCTGATTTATGGTCTCCGAGGTGAGGGGGCTTAATTGCGTTTTTGGCAGATGGCTGGGGCGGTGGTGCAATGGCGCGGCGTCTGGTGAACTCAAGTGAAAATTCATGGGCTGTAGTCTATGCTTTGCGCCTTCTGACCTTTTGCATTATTGAAATGAAAGTTGGAGGTCTGGCAAGTCTGCCAACCAGAGGGAGTCGTCATGGATTGGGGGGTTTTATTGGCTTTTCCATTTCTTGGCGGGAGGTGGTACTCGCAATGACCGCGGTCTGTGTATATTCGCGATGGAATGACGACGCCGAGATCTCGACGCGCTGGCAATGAAATCAAGGCACTGCAGGCGCTGATATGGGGTCACTCAATCCTCTCAGATTCGCGAGGCTATAAGGGAGGCTGAAAGGAGAGTGGTGCTTAATAGAGAATCGGAAAACAATGCAACGTCTTCCAGCCTCAAAGTGAACGTTCCTCGTGGACTGTATTTAGCAGTACACCTTCAAGTGGGCCGAATGTATTTGAAACGTAAAATATCACGAAGTATCGTTCACTTTGGTTGCTTGCACGTTCCTGCCAGATGGACATCCCACACATGTGCACAGCCCTTGGCTCTGCTCAGTTGGTGGCTGTCATTGTGTAGACTCATGGACCTGCAAGAAGTGGATAAGCAGAGACTGTTGGCTTGCTTGTTGGCGGTACGGGATGTACGCTTGCCTTGAAGCAATAGGCATTTGGTTGGTGAAAGCAGACACAGCTGATCAAAAGTTAGTACCTCTCGCCCAGCCTTCAAGATACGATCGCCGATGCTGGTGATGTGCAAAGCGCAGACATTTTGGCCAAGTCAACAGACGCAAATCATCGGTGACAGTGCCGACCACTACTACGATGCAATCAGGTTGAGCGGTTTTCTTAAGCAAACGGCTGACGCGCAAAACAAACGCTTAAGAACGATTCTGTTGAAATTCTTCTTTGTATGGCGCTGAATCACAGCAGTTTGACCAAAAGCCTCAAGCCTCATCTTGGGAATTAGGCTCAGCTCGGCGAACTTTGCGATCGTTTGACGACCTGTCATATAAGGAAGTTAATACCAAGAAATTTCGTGGATGGAAGGTAATGTGTCTGAGGGTATTTTGTGCCATTTGTGATTGCTTATATCTCGACGACAGAACAATACTTGACGCTTGGGTGTGGTTCACATTTAACATCGGTCCTTAAAATGTAACCAACCTTTATATTCACATATTTTATAACAAAATCTATTTTTATGGCTTTACCCTCGTGCAAAACTCACACGCCTTCCAGAAGTTCGTACAATTGTAACCATGACGCGATTAGCAGGACTCATCGAGTCGTCAATGAGGCATTAGCTAACATTGAGACGGAGCGGATAAAATAGGTTTAGCGGTGAATGAGGGCACAACGAATATGCAGTCCTCAAGAAAAGACACACAACATCCACAAGTCCAGGAGACAGAGGGCCACAACGGGCAGCTATTACTTCGTCGTAGTCGAGGACTTCACCTACCTCCGTACAAATAACATCAGTACCGAGATCAAGCGTAGGACAACTCTCGCCAACCGCTGTTTCTTTGGGCTCAAGAGGCAATGGGGTAATAGAGCCCTCTCTCGAAGGACCAAGTTCGACTCTGTATAAGACACTGATCATCCCAGTCCTGCTATACGGCGTGGAGGCAGCGGATGAAGAAGTTCTTGGCTTTGCCAGAGGAAACTTCTACGTCCGATCTTTGGTCTTGTTTGTGTTGAGGGATGCTGGAGGTATGGAGCGTATGGACAACCCAGCTCCGGCAGAATCTTCGGGGCAACGCAACAGAGAACCCCCGCGTTTAAGGTGGCGCACGCAAGTCTAGAAGGACCTCAACTAACTTGGTGTGCGAAACTGGAAACAGGTGGCCATATATTGCGCTAGTTGGGGAGGCTTGTTTGGTTGAGGCCCAGGTCCCCACCGGACTGTAGCGCCATACAAAGAAGAAGAATCCCTAGTTTGAGATGCGGTTCTTTCGTTGCTGCTTCTTCCGAAGAAAACTGCTTCTTTGCTTGGCAAGTCTTACTTTACCAAATTTTGTAAAATTATTCAGAAGCGTTTCGTCAGTGCAATGAACACCTTCCACACTCTGGTCAAAAGACATGACCCTTCCCAAACACATACGGATTAGGGCCTTATTGCGAGTGTTGGCCATCACGCGATAGTCGCGAGTTAACGATCGTCGACCGAGTTTGGTACATATGCAAATGACCCCATATTGAGAGCATTTGTAAGTATGCAAGGTGAAAAAAATTGCATACTTCTAGCTACTGCTCACTTTAATTGTAGTGGCAGTTGAAATTGCCCTGAATCCTGTTCAAAGTTCAAAGCACCGCCAGACTTCAACTTGCTTCTCTCAGACTTGAGTCAAATCACCTGCTTTAAGCCCTTTATTTTTTGTAGGAAAAATCGATTGGCTTTCCCTTGAGAACCTTTAAATAACGACGTTGCAATCCTCGCCATGGAACTATGTACATCGAAATTGATCGCTCCCACCATCTCCACGAGCGAAGCACCAGTCCGTGCCGTGTCATTTGGCGAACATCGTGCCATACTAACGCAGCAGATTTCACGCCACGCGAGGTTCTGCTTGCAGTTGATGTACGTAAGTAATAACGGTGAGCAATTTAAAAAATCTGCGTTTCATCCAGTGTCTGTCAAGAAGCAAGTGCTTTTCGCCCATGAAATGAGGAGAAGCGTCAGGGATTGCACCGTCAGGACACCCGACTCACGGTGGAAATGAGCTCCATCATAATTACGGCTGCAATCGATGATGGGCCATGAGCTGCCGTCATTACCGCTGTCTCTGCCTGGGAACGAAGCCATCGGCAGCCGAGCATGATGCGTGCGTGCACATGTGCGTGCAAAGCAAGGAAAATCATTAAAATCCCGACAAAAAAAGTAATCTCACATCAAAGGATCCCTTCGCTCTCCGTGCGGCTGCAATCTGCTGGCCTACGGAAAAGTGTGTAACACGAAATGAAAATATTCCATCCATCCGCTGACAGCCTGAATCCCAAGCAGGATGCCAGTGTGGTCGCTGGTTTATGGTTCACCTAGTTTCCCCAAATTGCTTTGGCCAAAGGCGGCAGCATCGACCACGTTCGTGTGAGAACGATGCCATATCGAATTTAAAAGTCGCCCAAAAATTATTCAGGACGAGCGCAGAATGAGATACATCCGAGGTCCTCCTGGGCTCCGAAAACATAAAAGAGGCGGATGAAGGAATCGTTTTAATTTATTTGATGTCCTGTTTGGCATTTCTATCGATCCATTAGATTACTTTTCACTTTCTCTGTGGGCGCTTGTGTGCGACGGGGGCGGAGTATTTGGACGGAAAAGTTTCCGCTCCAAGTGCACGTCAGGCGGTGGATTCCATTTGGCTGGCAAGTTTGGGAATTCTTTTGCCGAACTTCGCTTCGCCTCGAATTGTTTTCGCCGACGACGTCGTGAATTGGTCTCGAACGGTTTTTTGCGTCCACCGGACGGGCGAATTAATGAAATTGTCTAAAACATGAAATTCTTAAATTCTTTTCAATTTGACTGACTTCAGTTGATTGGGAGATTTGCTTGAAAGACTCTGATTTATGGTCTCCGAGGTGGGGGGGCTTAATTGCGTTTTTGGCAGATGGCTGGGGCGGTGGTGCAATGGCGCGGCGTCTGGTGAACTCAAGTGAAAATTCATGGGCTGTAGTCTATGCTTTGCGCCTTCTGACCTTTTGCATTATTGAAATGAAAGTTGGAGGTCGGGCAAGTCTGCCAACCAGAGGGAGTCGTCATGGATTGGGGGGTTTTATTGGCTTTTCCATTTCTTGGCGGGAGGTGGTACTCGCAATGACCGCGGTCTGTGGATATTAACGATGGAATGACGACGCCGGGATCTCGACGCGCTGGCAATGAAATCAAGGCACTGCAGGCGCTGATATGGGGTCACTCAATCCTCTCAGATTCGCGAGGCTATATGGGAGGATGAAAGGAGAGTGGTGCTTAAGAGACAATCGGATAACAATGCAACGTCTTCCAGCTTCAAAGTGAACGTTCCTCGTGGACTATATTTAGCAGTACACCTTCAAGTGGGCTGAATGTATTTGAATGGGTTACGAAGTATTTTTCACTTTGGCTGCTTGCACGTTCCTGCCAGATGGACATCCTACACATGTGCACAGCCCTTGGCTCTGCTCAGTTGGTGGCTGTCATTGTGTAGACTCATGGACCTGCAAGAAGTGGACAAGCAGAGACTGTTGGCTTGCTTGTTGGCGGAACGGAATGTACGCTTGCCTTGAAGCAATAGGCATTTGGTTGGTGAAAGCAGACACAGCTGATCAAAAGTTAGTACCTCTCGCCCAGCCTTCAAGATACGATCGCCGATGCTGGTGATGTGCAAAGCGCAGACATTTTGGCCAAGTCAACAGACGCAAATCATCGGTGACAGTGCCGACCACTACGACGATGGAATCTGGTTGAGCGGTTTTCTTGAAGAAACGGCTGACATGCTGTAATGACTCCTAAACAAACGCTAAAGAACGATTCTGTTGAACTTCTTTGTACGGCTCTGAATCACAGCAGTTTGACCAAAAGCCTCAAGCCTCATCTTGGGAATTAGGCTCAGCTCGGCGAACTTAGCGATCGTTTGGCGACCTGTCATATAAGGCGCGGAGGCATGGACTCTGTCAAAAGCGGATGAATCAGCTCTTGGTTGCTTCGAGAGGAAAATTCTTCGGGTGATTTTAGGTCCCGTCTGCATTGATGTGGTGAGTGGAGGAGGGCTGTTCAGCGACATCGACTTAGCCAGAAGAGTGAAGATCCAACAATTGAGATGGCTAGGTCATGTAGAGCGGATGGAAACCAATGCTCCGGCCCTAAAAGTCTTCGAATCCACCGCCGATGTCGCAGTAGAGGAAGACCGCGGCTCAGGTGGCGCACGCAAGTGGAAAGGGACCTCAACCAACTATGCGTGCGAAACTGCAGACAGCTAGCTAAAGATCGAGCTGGCTGGAGACGCTTGTTGGTTGTGGCCAAGGTCCACCCCGGACTGTAGCGCCACCTTAAGTAAGTAAGCAAGTCCTATTTGGTAATGTTTATAGAACAAGGCATTTCTCTTTACAGAATCAACATCTGCCGCGAATAACGAAACATTTTTTTTTGTTTCAAGAACGGCACTGCTATGACCGTTAGTACATATCTTGTGCGAATCCTTAAATTCTCCGTGACTGCTTTAAATCAGTCCCAGTCAGTCGTAAATGTCCTTAGTCTTGACCACATTGCCCCTTGTCCGATAAGGTCACTACCATCTCAACAATCCATCACAGAGCGCGCGGCGAAATCCAGTTGACTTCTCGGCCAACACAAGCGTCGCCAGTGCACTTGACTTGACATTGCAATTTCACTCCTGAATCGATCCAACAAAGCCCGGCATGACATTGCTCCCTCGCCCCGACACATCCACTTTTCCAAGTGTCCACTGTCACGGAGTTTTCCAACGAATTACCCTTCACCGTTAACCATGACTTCTGATTCACTGCAGGCGAACAAAGCCACTCAAGGGCTTTCAAATCTCCCCCCACCCCACAAGCACAATGCACTCTAGTCGTCCTTCGCCAAGACGTTACATCTCGTTTCGTTCAGTGTCACTGCATATCGCAAGGAGTTAGTAGTTACGAGCATTTTCAAGGATCCATCCGCCACGGCCCGCGCCCCGTCTCCGGAGGAACTGCAAAATTACACCATCACTGGAGATCATTATTTCCTCATACACTTCCAAATGACCTCTGACGGTAAACTTTCCGGCTGTGTGTCGTTCTGTGAGGGTGCTTCGCAAAAACCACTCCGTGTGTGTGTGTGTGCGAGCGGGAGAGCTGGGCGGTGTGCGTGGGGGCGTGGAGTGGTAATTATTATCTACTTTCGGTTACTTGAAGAACTCATAATTTCATTGTGGTTCCGCCTTGTGGTCCTCCATGTTTCACAGCATCACAGTGGAGTGCGTCAGAGTGTGGAGCGACACGGTCTGTGCGTGGGGAACAATGAAAAACTTACCCGCCACCAGCGGGTAGCCGAAGTTGCTGCAGGGACAGCGTGCAGGAGCAGAAGAAAGCAAATGTGAAGAAACGAGAAAAAGGAAAACCGAAAAACAATGCAAAGATAAGGACATTTTAGTGGTGATTAAGATGAAAGAGAGGAATGCACTCGAGTGCGGACACTGTTAAGGATAAACTTTTGATAAGAGACTGCCATTGTTGTCCTTTGTTTTGGCTGCTGCCTCTGGCCGGCTAGCAGTGACTGGCGTTTTATAGTTTTAACGCTTCGTTCGTCAATCATTTCGTTGGGAAACTTTCACCGTCACTTTTGTGCAAGTTTTCGACGCGGTCTAGTGGAAAGCAATTGTTGTGACGGCACAAGGGTTAAGATCTCAGTCTTTAGTGGCGGGCGGTCTTTGATCCCAGACTTGTCGTTTTGATTTGTCGAACGGTACGAGTTTCGATAATTTGATGCACAGTTTCACAGTGAAAGCTTTGAGTTACGTTCAGCCGATCCTTGGACGTAGTTCAAGTTTTTGGTTGAACTCGTCGGGTTTCACAGTCAAATCTGAACTTTAGTTCAGTTGATCTTCGTTTGTGTAAAGCGATCTGCAATTGGTTCGTGTATTTACTTGAGCTTGCGATGTCCTTGAGCGAATGCACAAATCTGTGTTAAGCTTTTAAAATGCTTTTGGTGCGTTCTTTTGTAGCACGTCCAACAACCAGGGAAGGGAAAAGCTACGAAAATCGATTGCAAATGATTTCAATGCAGATTGGAACTCACTACCGAACAGCACATAGAGGTGTTGGCCCGTGGCGATGTGGCTTTGTGCGTAGACCCCAACTTCGACGCCGTACGTTCGATTCTGGTCTGAGCCACAAACAAATTATTAAAAGAGTGTTTCTCGACTAGAGAAAGCTTCTTAAACTTTGGCCGATCGGGCGCCATGCTATTAATTGCTCCACGAAAAAACGACACAAATCAATTTCAAGCGCCATCTGCGGGAAACATTGGGAGAAGTAGCTATAATCCAAGCTATAAACAAACAAACCACCACCAAAGGCTATGAAGGGAATAAGTTCCTGTACATAGTGCTGGAGGATGGCGACAGACTTATTTAGAAAGAATGCTGGCAGTTTAGTCTTGGATGGGGTATACACGTGATCAAAGTGTGATCCTCAAAGGCAGTAAAAAAAGTGAATTAACCTATTGTGGTGATAAAAGTCTGGTAAAGTTTAAGTCATAATTGTGCTGTAGAAGTAAATAAAGCAGTGTATAGAATTTTTTAACTTGTGAGTTTTATTTCGTCACAATCTAGTGATTTCGTAAACACAGATTTGTGTAAAACGTAACTTTATGATCGCTGACTGCAGTCAATCAGTAGATCAGAATCTTATCTTTCCCCCTGCGACTTATAAGGCTGTTACCAAGCTAATGTGTTCTCTGATTCAACTCTTCATCATGTTGCTTCGACAGTGGGTGTCATATGCTGATAGCACTACTCATATACTTTTGCTGATTAAGAGAACGAGGTGTGCGATAAATTCTTTCCACTGTGTAGAAAGCGGGTGGGGAAACACTTAACTGACAGGCGGTGTTATTTTTTATTTCGCAACAAAGAGAGGAAGCACTAAAATTGCATTCTGCTTGTATTTATAGGAAAGCGAATTCGGTCGATAACCTGATCAGATGGTCCGAATATTATTATTTTTGTCAACAGAGGTCGCTGACTGAATGATCAAAAGCTTCAGTTCTGCACAGGCTGCTTTTTAACATTTCTCTTGAATTAATATGTTCTTTTTTACTTTCGCCTACAACTGCAAGTTAGCTGTGAGGATAAGCGAGTTGAGTCCCGGATTTTTACAGGAATGAGAAAAAAATTTTAAACAAAATCTAAACAAACCTATAAGGCAAATTAGTACTGATATGTTTCAGACGCAATCCTTACGCGGTTAACTCTGTTTCAGAGCTATCCGCAATACTGCCGAGTTGTATTTTGCTTCCTCTTGTCCTTCTAGGCGAGACCTCTGTCGGTGGAACAGACTTTTCTCCCTTAAAAGCAAAACCATATCTCTTTTAACAGCGGCAAGGGACGGGGCCTACAATGCAAACTTGATGGCTCATGCTCAAGTCAAGTAAACACTGGTAAACACCCTCAGCGCGGTGCTCTGAGAAAGACTGCAACAACCTCTTGTCAGTAATGTAGTACATCTTCGGTGGAGTGATTGGCATTCATAGCATCCTTGTAGCAGATAGAAGTCATTAACGCTAAACTTGACTGAAATATCCTCAATGTGTGAACATTTCGGGTAATAAGCCTCGACTCTGTAAACTCTTAGCAGCACTATTCAAAGACTGACGGTGAATTGTGAGAAATCAGAGGATTTTGCTAGAGCACATTACAGAACACCATCTAAGTGAGAACCTCTCCGGTATCGCAACGTTGGTAAGAAAGAGAACGATAGGTTATTAAATTGTAGCTGAGCTACGAGACGTAGCACCACATCAACAGTGTGCTCTCGACTAACTACACATTTAGCTCAGTTCTGAATCACCACACCAAGCCGAAGTATTTCAGCTCGTATGGTAGCAGAAATTGGATTTGTCGTTAGAGGCAGACTTAGGCAAGAAGTCTTATCGTTCAGGTCAGTGACGCATCCAGGCACGACAATTTGCATCCAGGCTAAATTTGCCAACATAAGCCTTATATGCGCACATGCCCCCACAGAGGAGAAAGATGACGACACCAAAGACAGGTTCTATGAGCTCCTGGACAAAACGTATGAGCAATGCCCTAGCTACGATATTAAAATTGTTATGACGATTTTAACGCAAAGCTAGGAAGAGAGAACATCTTTGGTAGCACGATCGGGAAGAGCAGCCTACACGACACCACATCCGATAACGGATTTAGGCTGATCGACTTTGCTGCGGGTCAAAATGTTGTAGTAACCAGTACAAAATTCCCACATCTCGATATTCACAAAGGAACATCGCGATCTCCTGATCAATCAACCATCAATCAGATTGATCATATGCGATCGACGCAAGGGACTCCTCCAGTATTATAGATGTCCGCACCTTTCGAGGCGCCAACATTGACTCGGACCACCACCTTGTTGTAGCCAAGGTAAGGTTGCGGTTATCCCGAACACCGCCAAGACAAAGAAATACTGTGAGGAAGTTCAACGTCGGCCGGCTACAACCGCAAGAGATTGCCAAATCCTTTTCCGATCGTGTCTCCCTCAACCTCTTAAGAAATCCTACGCCGTCAACTTCGAGTATTGAAGACCAGAAGCATTATCAAAAAGCCGCCTCTGATGCGATGGGTCTCAATCCGCCACCACAACGAAAGCCCTGTTTTAATAACGAGTGTCTGCAGGCGAATGCAGTCAAGCAAGAAGCATATAAGCGACACTGCAAAGAAGGACAAGAGCAACTCGCGAGCTCTACGCGCAGTAAGAGACGAATATCGGCTTCTCAGGAGAAAATGAAGTGAGGATTATCATTTCTAAGCTGAGACTCAACAAGGCTGCGGGAACTGGGGGCGTACCGGCGGAGCTGTTTAAAGCGGCAGGCGATAAATTAGTAAGGAGCATGTTACATTACGTACCAAATCGAGGCAGCGTACAATAGTATTGCTCCATCAAGCTTGGGAGCTTTGATGTCAAAAAAGGATGGAGACAAGATGATGCGACGTCTTGGAAACCCGTACACACTCTTTGTAAGTCGACGATCAAATGTGGCCAATAAACTCTGCGTCTAGCATCGTCTATATAAAAATCCTCCTCCATGTCCACCCGTCTGAAGGACCTCCCACGCCAGCGACTAAGTGGCCTGAGTTCGAGAAGAGTTCACGCCGAAATGTCCTCATTCAGTCGATCAATGTCAAGCACACCCCCGTCGTCGATGACTTCAAAAGGCTCACCCGAGATTAACAGTCTTTTAAATGAACCCAAACAGCAGCACTCAGCGGCTCGAGGGCTTATCTGCAAAGCACCCTGTCAACAATCCGACTCGAGATGGCTCCCAATTCGGCGGCGTGGGTGCACCTGAGGGCTGAGTGGCTCAGCGCCAGTCTCAAGTAATTGAAAAATGTCTACGATTTCATCACAATCAGACGGTTAATTGATTTCGAAGAAATCCGTCTACGCCGTTGTCCCTGAACCCACATGCGAACCTCGTCTGCCGACGGCAGCAGCGAGATCCCACCGTCCACACGTATCTGTGTTACAAAGTCACAAAAATCAAATTTCATCTCGTCACAACCCGGACGGGCCGTTAATTGAGGACGCAACCCATTTCGTTCGTTTCAATGTTGCCATGGCCCATTACCCTAGCAACAATCGATGTCCCCTGACAGCCTGCGCGGTGTGAGCGAGAAATGAAAAGAATGCAGAAGCAGCTTTAATTCCATCGTGGCACGGCACACAGGCATCGCTGCAAACAAGACAGTCATTAGGACGACATGAGGACCAACCCTTGTGCACGTTATATGGGCTAGACAGGTACCGGCCAACGGGGGGTAAGGTCTCGTTCGAGTTCGTGTTCGTGTTCGTGTTCGCGTTCGTCTGTCGTCAGCGAAATTACACCGAGACGGGGAGAAGGACCTATTCGCGATCCTTCAAACAAACTCACTCACACTCACTCACACCGACACCCGCACCCGCGCTGACTGACACACAGGCTCACAAGTGAAGTGCTTCGCTCTTGTTTACGCTCCTTAGAGCTGCTGAATGCCAAGTTCTGCCACTGCAGCTGCACACATCTGCGGGTCGTGGCGTCGGGGGCTGGTTGGCTCTCCTGCAATTTTGGTGAGTTATTACAGTCGCAATTAAGGCTGGCTGGCTGGTTAGATTCGGTTTGCCGGGTGCTCCCCCCCTCGTGGGTGTGTGTGTGTGGAATACCGAAAGTCAAGGGGTTGCAGAGCCGGCACCGCCCGCCACCGGCAGCACAAGCACTCGACAGCCGTCTGCTGGGACCGGCAAGGAGGTCCATGAGCTCTGGGTGCCGGAGTCGTAAACGAACATTTCGCATGTCGTTCATTAACATCGTCGTTCGTAGAGCCAGCCCAGGCAGTGGCTGATGGCTGGTGGGTGGTGGGTGGTGGGTGGTTGGGTGTGATTCCATTTGCGGCGACCTTTCACAGCAGAGAACTAAGAAAGCCTGATGCTTCCCGAAAGCAAACCCCGTCCCTTGCGTGCCTGAAATGTTTGGCATTTGAAATGCTGCCGACATTTGTGCTGCACATCGGACCGAGGCAGGCCCGATAGATGGCAGTTATCTGTGATTAGAGACAGCCGGTGGGCGGCGGGCGGGGCGGCCAGCAACTCCAGCACGTCAAAGTTGAAGTGCAACTTGCAGCTGTCTGCTGGCGCAGTGTCACTCTCAGGCGGATATGTGCAGAGGCAACGCAAAACTGTTTGGCAGGTGTTTTTGACAGTTTTCGGCAAGTTTTCGACTGACAGCCCGTTAGATAATTATTTTCGTGGCAACTCCTCAATTCCGAAGAAGTCAGACCACAGGCCAACGATCTATCAGCGGCCAGAAGGTCTGGCCAGAGGGTCCTGGGCGCATTACCAGTCACAAGTCGGAAGGACACTGACCGCTTAATGAAAACCAATTGTCGGGGGTGCGGTGGCAGTGGCAACACCGGGCCAGACCGGCTGTGCACTGTGGGTGAATGGCACAAACGAAACGAAACGAAAAAAACATTGAGGCACTTGCGGCGAACCATGTCAACATTTGGAAAGTAACTAATCAATCACAGGGCCAGCATGCGGGGCTCCTCTCCTCGCCGGACACACACAAAGGAGAGTTTGATTGTTATTCGTTTTTTCTTTTTCGCCCTCCCCGGCGCTGTGGTTGTAACTGAGGAAATTACATCGTTGCGGCCGTCGTGCCGTGCGCCCGGAGCCAGTGCAGCATCCCCACTGGGCGAATGCAAATTCACGGCAGGAAGACACAGAGATTTCAATTGTTTCCCTTGTAAATGAGTGGCTGCTGGTGGGGGCCGCTGGAGGGATCCTTGCGAACGTTTGCCGGGGAAGATAATAGGATGTGGCTAGGTGGCTGGGAAAACAATGCAAAATTGAATTGAGATGAATTGTGGCGATGGTTAGCCGGAGACGGTGGGGGACGGGTGACCGGGGGTAGCGGATGTTTGCATACAAGCCAGCTGGAGGCGGTTCGACTTCGAAGGCAATGAAATTTAGATTTAGTTTTTGAAATCTGTTGGGACAAGCTTGACTTGGATCGGCGCCCATAGACCTAATAATTGAGAGTGTGGGGAGTGCATGGGGAGGGGGCGGGCTGCCTCGTCGCTGTTTGGAAGGAGTGTCTGCCAATTAGGGCGTATGACGTATAGTCCTCCGGGAATGTTGTTGATTATGAAAGTTGGAATTGGGAACTGATCTGGTCCTCAGTCAATAACCGAAAATGTTTCTGTCCTCGTTGAACAACGGGTGCATGGTGTGATGGACAATTTTGAGGAACATTGTCATAAAAGCCACTTGATTTGACGAAGACGACTTTTTATTTTTATTTATTTTATTTATTGATTTTAGATTTATCTCTGTACATTAAGAACAAACAATTCTTTTTGAGTACAGGACTTAAGATATAACATTGTATAAGACTTACAGTGAAGTGACATAATATATTTTCATATTTTAAGATTAAAATTAAGTAATTCAAGATTAATTTATTCAAGCTTACTATATTAGAATTTACTTTAATTGCGACCAAATTAGTTAAAAATGTCATTTTAGAGATTATTTCAGTTCATATTTGAGAGGTGAGAAAAACAAGCTGAGCTAAATTGTCTGTATTCGGTCTTAGACCGTACCTGTGGGGGTAGATGATTCCACAGATGTACAGCATGAATGAAGAAATGTCTACGGGAAACGAAACGTTCATTTATTAAGTTTTTTTTTTTTTTTCTAAAATTTTTCTTAATAATAAGTACATAGTACAGATAATGAAGTAGTTAATTATATGAAATGTAAGGTTAGGTCGAAAGACAATAGTTTAAGATTAAGTTTAGCTTAGAGTGCCCGCCGAGGGCCAGTAAGTTAGAATATAGATCAAGTGCTCGTCCAACTAGTTTTAAGCATTTTTGTCTAGTACGTAAGTTTGTTATGAATTCAAAATAAAAAATGTATTAAAATGAAAATGACGGGATGTTAAACATGTATGCACAGAAGGTTTCAACGTAATATTACGACTCGATCGACAGAAGGTTAGTTTCTCATAAAGGTAGTCAGGCTGTTTCCAATGAATTATTTTAAAGAGTTGTATGCATGATCTGTATTTTAAATATGCGTCTAATTCACATCCTAGGAGAATGCGACGTTGTTCCGAGACATGATCAAATCTTTGAAGGTTAAAAACATATCGTGCAGTCGCGTTGATTGCTTTTACCAATTTTTGCATTGAGCAGTTATCACAGTCGGCGAACAACTCACACCCATACGTTAATAAAGGCACTATGAGTACTTTGGCAAGTTTTAGTTTGACACTGATAGGTAGTATGAATTTGCTAATTGACAAACCTCTAAGGGACGCATACACCTTCGACACTATACTGTCTATATGGTCAGTCCAAGTTAGTTCACTATTACACATTATACCAAGGTTTTTAACACAGGTTACATATTCGACGATATACGAGTTTAATTCAATGGGGGGGAAAATTTGAAAGAGGGGGATGATGTTTTGAGAATGGTATGACTTTGGTTTTGTAAGGATTGAGCTTGAGAGCATTTTCTTCAGCCCACCTCGTAATCGAGCACATATCCTCGTTTAATTTAGCAACTGAATCTTCAATCATACCAAGAGGAAAACTATGGTAGATTTGAACATCATCTGCATATATATGAAATTTGCAATAAGACAACACGCTAGGAAGGTCATTAATGAACGGGCCGAGAATAGAGCCTTGGGGTACTCCATTGGAGATGCCACATAAGGACGACAGTTGTGAGTTATATAAAACAGCTTGAGTACGGTTAGTAAGGTATGAGAATATTAATTTATTAGTAGGACCACATATGTTGAATTGGGTGGACAGTTTGTGACATAATATGGACGGGTTTGCACTGTCGAATGCTTTCGAAAAGTCAAGTAAGGCTAATAAGGTTGTTTGATCTTCGTCAATGGCTTTTCGTATGTCATCGGTTACATTTAGCAAGGCTGTAACACAGCTATGTCCTTTACGGAATCCTGATTGCATAGGACTTAAAAGATTGTGCTCCTCAATGTGATCTTTAATGCCTCTACTCAAGATACGTTCGAACACTTTTGACAAAAATGGAAGGATAGCTATTGGACGATATTCAGGTGGGTTTGTTTTTTTTGGAACCGCGATAATCTTTGCTTCTTTCCATAGAGTTGGATAAGTCGACGTCATGATTACTGTATTGAAAATATGCGTGATATATGACCGTATCATCGGAGTCAAGATTTTGATAAAGTCGGGATGAATATTATCCAGTCCGACAGACTTTGTCTTTATGGAGAAAATTGCACCACCGACTGAGTACTTATCCACTCTTCCTACTTCATACCCAGTATCTTGAGTGTTGTTTACTAAGGGTAATGTCACATTGGGATTTGATACAGAGGGGACAGATGTGAATCGAATGTTTAATTCGTCAGGGTCAATATCATCATCGTTTGGTTGCTTATGAATTTTCGTGAGTCCAATATCTCGCACTTGCTTCCATAAAAACCTAGATGATCGGTCGCAGTTAAACTTTTCTGTATAGTAATTACTTTTAGCCGACCTTATCATCAAGGTTACATGGTTCCTGCAAGCTTTGTATTCCGTATGCATTTCCGTGCAACGAAATCGTCTCCATCGTCGGAACAGAAAGTCTCTCTTTCTGATCGCGAGGAGGATTCTGTTGGTTAACCACGGACATGTTTCACTCCTGACAACACTAGTACGACGTGGAACATGTTTTTCATAAAGATACTTGATATTGTTGTTGAATATCTCAACTTGTTTGTTAACGTCACTCGACGTATAGAGACTTTCCCACTCAAGATTACAACAATCCGAAAATAGATTACTAACGTTGACACTACGAAAATCGCGATAGAACATAGACTGTGGACAATTTCTTGGCACACAAATGTCAAGAGTAGCAAAAACAAGATCATGGTATAAAAATACTGGCACAGATAACTGACTATACGATTTGACTAAGCTTAGATCATTGGTTAAAAAGACATCTAGCAGCGATGGCGAGCTGTTGGGCTTAAAGTGGGTGGGTTCAGTTGTGTTAAGGAGCTTTAAGTTGAGACACCGTATTGATCTACTGAAAAGAGAGTTTTGTGACATGCCGAGAAGGTTCATATTAAGATCTCCACAAAGACAAAGACTTTGGGTGAGTTAGTGACAGGGGGAGGACAGCAGGAGCGGCGTTGGCGCATTGTAACCGAAGGCAGTTGGTGCTGGACTTGTGGGCATAAGCACCAGATGCATCAGGTAGCGCCATCTGGGCAGAAGAACATTGTTGCCTGCCCCAGACTCGTCCATTTTGTTGTGAAAACACAATTGTGATTTGCTGTTTCAAAATATTGCTTGGATCATGGCGTTATGGCTGGAATGTAACACCACTAGAAATGACTCTCACACTTAACGACTGCCTTTGCTATGCATTTCTCGACATTCCATATGCAACTTGAATCTTTATAAGTTGAACGGAGTGTGGTTAGGAATCGTATGGACTCAATAAATTTAAACGGCTTCATCCCTGTCTTCTCCCATCTTTTCCAAAAATTGTGGCTTCGATGACGGCTTGCATTAATTTCTTCACCGCCAGCTGGTGTCATTTCAAAGACTTGGGCCGGTTTGACTTTTGGCAGATTATGAGGCGGTAACCCGAACAATTTTAGTGAATTCAAATATTATTGGATAGTTGACATGACAACGATATCTTGGTAAGTAACGGAATCAACCGATTTGTATGTCTTTCTTATTTTGAATCTCTAAAATTCATTCCGCTGACATCAACGTAATATAGCGCGTTGATTCAACCAAGTGTGGTCTAATAACTTAAACAATGTTCGCCGCTCATACGAACGGGCCTTTACACATTGTTTGCTGGGCTGCCCGACTGAATAATCACTTCGAACAAAAAAACATGTCACGCGGTTGTTGGGTTACACTCTATAGGATGCCTTCCAGTCCCAGTGAAAGTATGCTTCTTACATGAATCGGTGGAATAGATTGATGAGGGCTACTACACTATTTGGCAACGCCTTACTGATGGCAAGCTTTTTGGGTCGAGACCAATTCACGTTAGGTTAGGTTAGGTGCTTGAGCTGTCAGCGAACGAACATTGTGTTGGTCCATTGTTATACCTACTTACTTATCAGGCAGACGAACCATGAAGGGTCTGAGCCTGAGCAATTGCTGCCTTCCATCGGTGACGGTCCTGGGCACGCTGCTTCCAGTCATCAAGGCCAAGCTGTCTTGCATCCGCGATGACTTGGTCTTTGTACCGGAGGTTCGGTCTTCCTCTCCTTCTCGAAGCAGGAGGCTCGGATTCGAAGACCCTCTTTGCTGGAGCGTTGTTGTCCATTCGCTTGAGCCAGTGTAGTCGACGGATTTGTATCTTCCGGACTACATCCACATCCTTGTACAGCTCGTAGAGTTCGCGGTTGTGTCTTCTCCTCCATTCGCCTTCCTCGCAGACGGGACCATATATCCGACGAAGAATTTTTCTTTCGAAGGCACCAAGAATCAGCTCTGCAGTCTTACTAAATGTCCGTCCAGCTTCCGGCTCCAAAAAGCAGGACTGGCAGGATAAGGATTTTGTAGAGCATGACTTTGGTCCTTCGAGTCAGGAGTTTCGAGCCCAGTTGTTTTGACAGACCGAAGTAGGATCGGTTGCCAAGGGCGATTCTACGTCGGATCTCCACTACGATGTCATTCTTGGAGTTTACATTTGCCCCGAGGTAGACAAACTCCTCTACTACCTCGAAATGGTAGCTGTCGATTGTGACGTTTTCGCCTAGCTGGTGTGCGGCGGATCGTTTTTTGCTCGACAGCATATATTTCTTGTCCTCGTTGACCTTAAGACCAGCTCGTTTCGCCTGTTGCTCAATTGCCGTGAAAGCTTCCACTAGGGCGCGTTGGGACCGCGCAAAAATGTCGATGTCATCCGCGTATCCCAACAGCTGGACTGTACTGGAGAAGATAGTGCGGCGGGCAAAAGTCAACGCAGGAGGCACTATCTTCTCCAGTACCAAATTGAAGAAATCACACGACAGCGCATCTCCTTGCCGAAATCCGGTGCAGATTTCGAACGGTTCACGGTGCATCGCGTGTGTGTTAGCGTGGTGCGACACAACCGGATCAGTTTTCCCGGGATCCCGAATTCGGCCATCGCTTCGAATAGCTCCTTGAGATGAATGCAGTCGTATGCGGCTTTAAAATCGATGAACAGATAGTGAGTATCGATTTGAAACTCGCTGGTCTTCTCCAGGATCTGCCTTAGTGTGAAGATTTGGTCTGTAGTCGATTTGCCGGGCCGGAAGCCGCACGGCTTTAGACGTTCACACAGTACGCTGGATAGGATCTTGTAGGCGACATTGAGCAGGGATATACCTCTGTAGTTCTTGCAAGAGGGTAAGATCGCCTTTTTTGTGAATGGGGCATATGGAGCTGATATTTCAGTCGTCGGGCATGCTTTCATATAATAATAATATGGATGGCGCTACAGCCCATAGAGGGCCAGGGCCTAGCTTCTCAGCAACTAGTGTTGTGCGTGCTATAGCTCTATCACGAGTGGAAGGGACCTACAGTTTTACGCCGAATCCGAACGGCTTTGTTTGAGAAGCTTTTTCTAGACAGGAAATACTCCTTGAGCATTGTCAGTGACTCGAAAGAGGTGGGACCGTGGAAATTATTTCTGTCGCTCAGAGCTGGAATCGAACCTACGACGTCGAGGTTTTGGTCGACGCACATACCCACAACGCCACGGGCCACCACTCGGGCATGCTTTCATCTGCTCCCTACCATAACATTGTCCCCAGCTTTGAAAAGCTCCCATGGTAAGCCATCCGAGCCTGCGGCTTTGTTGTTCTTCAGTCTTTTAATGGCTGTACCGACTTCTTCAGAGCTAGGTGGGAGGACTACTTCGTCGACTGGAGTTGGGATTTCCTGGTTCCCTATCACTCTCTCCTGGTCAGGCCCGCTAAGCAGCTGTTGGAAGTGCTGCTTAAACACATCCACTATTCCCTGGGGGTCCGTAACTAGGTTACCCTCGCAATTTCGAAGAGCCTGGGTGCCTTTCCTAAAGCCTGTGGCCAGGCTTTTGGCTTTTTTTGTACAAGGCCCGTATTTTTTGCTTGTCCCTAGACTCTTCGATATCCTTGAGCTGGGAGGTTGCGAGAGACCTTTTCTTCAGGCGTAGAAGGTTTTCCTCCTCCCGTCTTCTAGCCCGGTACTCCTCTTGCGCTGCTCTTGTATTCCGTTGCAGCACTTTTTGGTTTGCATCGTCGGTTGCACGTTTTTTCTGCTCACACTCGCCATCATACCACGGGTTTCTTGTCGGGGGTGGTAGGTAGCCTAAGGTAGTTTCCGCTACCTCTTTGATGGCCGAGCGGCAATGCAACCACATCTAGTTATTCCATTGTGATTCCTAGTGACGTTAATTTATTGCCCAACGTCCCAACGTGACTGGACCGAATTTGAAAACCAGATAAAAGCATATTCACCCTTGCTTTCTCAGGGATTCGAACCTGACACCCCTATAACCAAGGGCAGGCATTCAACCAACTGCGCCATCTAGCCGATCACGTTACCGAAAGACGAAATAATTCTTGGAAGAGAGCCAAGTCGGGGGTGTACTCAAGCTCAAGCTCAAGCAACTTGTTGAAACGTCATGGCTTCCACCTTCCAGATCCATATTGAAGACTAGAATCAAACAAAACTTCTTAACCTCTTCAACGAGGGAAATTGGGTTTCATTGCTGAAGAACATGTTACCGTCCGCAAAGCACGAAATCGGCATAGGCTCTGTCCCAATTGAGAAGCCTCTTCAAGTCAGAAATACTCTTCGAGCATTGTTCGTGACTCAAAAGAGGTTGTACCGTGAATTAAGAAAGTTGATAATTTGAGTGATTGAACCTGGCTTAGGTCTCGACGCAAAAAGCAATACAATGCCACGGCGACCAAACCCTATACCGCTATACGACCCAATCCAATCATTCAATGCGACGAGAAATTGCCAGCGATGGTACTTAGAACATAATCCTCAGAAGTGATGATCACGGACTTGACATATGTAGGAGCTGTGGCGCTGAATAGGAAGAAGCTGATATTCCTCACTGCCTCCACCAGTTGAGGTGTTGAGCACTGTGACCTGGGTCTGGTGGCTTGTTTTGGGTATCCTTATGCTCTCATGTCATAGAAGAGGAAGAAAAATATTGCATCCCTAGCATGTGGTAAGCTACCCGTCATATCTTTGTGTACTCATCAGAACTTCGTCCAGTTATGAACGACAACTTGCTCGCGACATCGAGGTCTAAACTTGAACACCAGGACGTGGTTAGACTTAGAAAAGCGCGTTTAAATATCGGGGAATCATTTGGCAATCGAATGAGGATCCAATTAACATCGCCCCCGGGCCACTCCTGTTCACTCATTCTGTTTTCGCCGTTCCATTCAATCCCAACCCACACCAAGCCCCTTTCAATCGTACTTTCACTCGACCAGCTTACACTTAAAAAGTGAAATGTCCTGTTTATTGCTTCACCCAACAACAAAGAAGCCATCCAGGGTCATCTCCGACTGTCCAGTGATTGCTTGTCGTGCTGCCTCGTCAGATGCTTGGCTCAGTGCCAGCTCCATCTAATTCCATTTCACCAGCAAGTGGCTCATGGTGGTCGAGTGTATCGAATCGCCCGCCTGTGCAGGGCGCACGAGTGCAGAGAGCACCCATAAAACTCGGACACAAATGGCTTATTAAAATGCGAATGAGCCTCTTACCTGTCAATCCATTCGTTGACCGTATTTTGTCTTCCCCGGCAGCAGCTGAATGGATGTCCAGCGAGGAACATGCCATCCAAGCTGGGCACCGAACATGAACCGGCCAATCAGTGCTGCAACAACAGGACAACAAGGCAGACAAGAGAAAACAGAAAAAAGAAACCTACTTGCTCACAAGAGACGGGACGGTAAAAAGACCCCGGAGACGATGAGGAATTCACAAGTGCCTTGTGCTGAAGCCTAACATGCGAAACACATCCGTGAGCACGAGGCTGCTGGGTGGCGTGTATTCGACGAGATGCAAGCGTCCCTTTTTCTCGGTCTAATGAGTGAAACGAAAAGGAGAAGCAAATTTTAATTAAGAACCCAGAACGGTCCTCTTAGGGATGCTCTCCGCCATAATGGTTATATCCGAATCATGGGCGTCCGTCCGGGGGTTTGAGGTGATGCCACGCGCATAGGCATCGGAAGGGTTGCGGCGCGGTGGGCGGCTGTGTGCGGCGCATGAAAAGTTTCGCAATAAATGCGGAAGACAGAGTAGTAATTTGTTAACCATGAGCAAATGAGGAAATGAGAAAACTTGAAGTTGTTTTCGAATGCCGACGGCCGGTTGTGATGGCGGTCGTTTGCTGGAGTGGACTTTTCATTAATTTCCTCGGACACTGACCCAAATTTTTTCCCGATTTTCCTCTAAAGGGAGCGGGTCGGGCTATTTATTTTCACACCAGGGTGGCGTGGCCTAATGATCGATATCGGTCTAAATCTGAACCGGTTGATGGATTGCCACTCCCCCACCTCATCCAACGCCATTTCCGAGTCGCCTCGAACGGAGCCTCATTTCCCAGTATGTAGTTCGCTTAACAGCCATTTCATTGCCTACTCTCAGGCGCATTCGATTAGCGCACATTAGCACGCTTTAAATCCGCATTAAGTCGTTACTCCGCCTGCACGACTCGCGAGCGAACACAGTGAGTCAATCAGCTAATTGTCAAAATCCGTTTTTTACGAGGTGTAATAATTTCCGTTCGCTTGCATCGGTCCGCCCTGAACTCAGAGTAGTTTCACTTTTATCTTTATGACTGTAAGCGGATTAAATCCGTTTTGCCTGCGAATGGCCGCAATAAAGCCGGAAACACCGGCAACTGCCGGAATTTAAGATCTGACTCAGAGCATGGAACTGCTTAAAGTTCACCACCGGCAATGGCATTCGTTAGGCAAATGCTGACCATTAGAAGTGCTCTATGAATCCCTCGGGCGTCGTGCCCACCCGACGAACGACGAGGACGACGACGACGCCTGGCCCGTCTCGGGCTGCAGGTGGGTGGGATTGAGAAACTTTCGCATTGGAAATTTATTGCTCTTGCGCTGGGAGGGATTTGCGTAAGTGTCCATCCTCTGGATGTCGTCCCCCACTCACCACGCCAACACACACACACACAAGCACACAGAAGTCCGTTTTAATGAGCTTTCGCATAAAGCCGACTCGACATGGCAGCGTGTAGTGTAGGCGAAACTATTTGCCGGGAACACGGCTTAGTGGCGGAGAACAATGACTGCTGCAGGGCGTTTGTGTTTCATGTTAAAGGACCCATCAGTGGGCGGGCGGGGCGGTTGGGCCGGTGGTGTCTCGCCTCGCTCTCACTCAATCTCATTTGCAGTCGACGGGTGATAACGTTAAGTTAAACTATATCAACGCACGCGATCATTTCGTCACTGGAACGGTTGAGTTCACAGGCGGAACTATTGTTCCGAAAGGGTATCGGGTTCGTTGTCCAGTTAACAATGCACCCCACACGCATATCTGTCAGCATTTGTGTGTGTGTGTGTGGGCTGGGCCATGAATCCAATGGAAAGGACGTTGCGGCGGTTTATTGCATTCAATTTGATGGAATTAATTAATTAAGGTAATTGCTGGTGTTCTTCATTAAGCACAATGGGACACGTAAAGGATTGAATTGGGCCACGGCTGGGTTGCTGCTCAAGAGTTGATCTCTTTTGTCGTTTTTGTCTGCTCAGAGCTGTCCTTGTCCGGGTTGCTTTAATGAGGTTAACGATTTGAGTTTCGATAAAATGTGGTTGCACGGTTGAAAAATGGCTCCTCGATTTGAATAAGAGGTAAGGGTTGACTGGTGATGCTTAGGAAGGAGGATAACGAGTTAAGACTGATTCAGTCTGTAACGGAGCTCAGTGGTGACTGAAGGGGGTTGATTTGGAAGAACGGAGACCAGATTTTATCATTTTGATGAATATTCATTAAGGGTTGATTTTTGGCGATTTTAAAGCAAGTGAGTCATCGCTGGGTAAAGTTTGTCTGATTTTTGCTCAAGAAATTGCAACTTGGAGTTTGTAGATGCAAGCAATGTATCTACAAGTCACGATAATAGGAACCATCTTATTGCGAATGAGATACAGGCTTTCGTTCATATTTTTGGCACAAAATCGACGAGATAGCGTACAGGAGACACAATTCTAGATCACACCATACACACAAGGGTTTGAATTAGCGGTGGTACGAGTATGCTAGAAACTTCTGGCGTCTGGTCTCTAGGTTACTCCTAACATATTGGTTGCCAAGATGTCCATTTTCGAACTTGGTAACTTGTTAGCTGGTGGTGGCCCGTGGCGTTGTGGGTATGTGCGTCGACCCCAACCTCGACGTCGTAGGTTCGATTCCAGCTCTGAGCGACAAAAAGCATTTTCACGACCCCACCTCTTTCGAGTCACTGACAATGCTCAAAGAGTATTTCCTGTCTAGAAAAAGCTTCTCAAACTTGGCCGTTCGGAGTCGGCATAAAATTGTAGGTCCCTTCCACTCGTGAGAGAACAATAGCACGCACAACACGAGTGGTTGCTGAGAAGCTAGGCCCTGGCCCTATACGGGCTGTAGCACCATCCATATTATATTACTATTATTAACTTGTTAGCTGGCGTCAAAGATTTTTCCTTTGAAAAACTCACCCTAGGGACACGCAAGTTGCAGTAAAAAGTTAAAGCAGAGGCCACAAAATAATCTGAAACGGCCTTGTGTAAAAACGCATGATCATTTTACGAGAATTACGAGTAACCAGGAGAAGTATCAGGTGTCGCACGAAAGGGTACGACATGGCACCCAAGGTGTTCCTTCGATTGGCTCTAAAGACGCTCAGAGATGTGATGGGAGTCGACTGACCGCCCGCCCTCTGTCAAATTGACAATGAGAATTCCTCCAATTGTTTCATTTGCCAACCGTCAAAGTTGCCAATGACAGTCTCGAAACAGCTACAACAACTGCAACAGAAACAACAAGTGCAGCCGAATACGTTAGAGCAGCAACAACAACACCAGAGACAACAGCTGCAGCAACCAGCAGCAGCTAAATATGAGAGATGTCCACCCATCAATGTTTTTGGGATGGAAACTAAGAACGTCGACATTCTGTGTAAGTTGGCGACCAAAAATTCTTTTTATATGAAGTATAAAGGTCTCTTGAGGGTCTCGGTGCACTGTACATCAATTGTTGGTTACCACGCTATAAAGGCGGATCTGACAAAGAAAAGGGCAGAATTTTTTTTTTCCACCCCAAAAAGGGAAAAAATCAAAATCATGCTCCTTAAGGGTGTGGATCCTGATACTGATCCCGAGGATATCCTCACAGAGCTGCGTCGTGCGCAGAGCGATGGTGTCCAGTTTGTTGGGGTCAAGCGGGAGGATAGGAAACTTCCGTTCTTTCTGGTTCAGGTCACCCCAGACAGCAAAACCGAGAGCCTAAAGAAAATCATCTATTTTGGCGCCATATCTGTAAAGTGGGATACACTAAAGAAGACGAGGCACATGTTCCAATGTGCCCGTTGTCAAAGGTTTGGGCATGCCGCGTCGAACTGCAGTATGGAGTCTCGCTGCGTCAAATGCGCAGGAACCCACAAACAAGGGGAATGTCATTTAGGGAATGAGAAATTGGACGACAGGAGCAAGCTAACATGCGTACTCTGCAAGACCAGCGGGCACCCTGCTAATTATCGGGGTTGTCCAAAGGTCCAAGGGATTAGGAGAAAAATTGAGGCCAAGAGGAAAATAAAAATGGTAGAAACGAGGCCAATGCCACGTGTTCAAACTACCACTGTTACCCCGGAAGTTTCCTTTGTCCACATGGCATCAGGTAGGCGACCGGTACAACAGACAGTGCCGAAGGTAGCTTCGGTCCCAGTGACCAGGCAACCTGAAGCCGATTTGGATCTGACAACGGTCCTGCTCTCTATCCAGGGGCAGATTGCTCAGCTTCAGAAGCAGTTCCTTGAGCAGGCAACGCGAGTAGACATTATATACTCGACGTTATACGCCGAGACATCACAGTGATGGCCTGATAAAGGATGGGGTGGGATATCCCATAATCCACCATGTAGTTCGCCGAAAAGTAAAGGACTCAAAAAGACTTTTTGCTGACGACCTAGTGAATGAATTGAGTTCACCTATTTTGGCCTCTGCACGTGGAATGTGGGGCTCCTTAATATACATTTTGAGTCACCAATTATGTCAACAAGCAAAATCGCTATTATTGGAAAGAACGTAGCTCTCGATCACGGAACCAACAAGCAATGACTCTGGTGCGGCTTAGGGTATATCAGCCTAGGCATCGTCGGACCTTATTTTGAAAGTTAGGTTGAAGTGTCTGGCTGCTTCATCGGACCTAATTTTTTTTCAAAATTAGTATGGAGACATCAATTCCCGGTACCAACGGTCTCACATATAGCCATCATATATGTACCACATACCACATTGTTGGAATAAAGACCCAAACTTATAGAATCCGTTTCGTTGCGTTGCGTTTATAATCCACAAAAATAGTAATTGCGAGGTGCTCAGTGAATACGTTCGTTGCGTTGCGATCCTTAGTACGCCCCACGAGACACGAGAGTGAAATGATACACACGTGTGACAATGAACTGTCAGAGCATGAACAAACAAAAAGTAGACGAACTTCATCCGTTGTGATGCATTCCACTTGTGGGCCGTATTTTTTTAAATAAAAGGTGATTTTTTGATAAAAGGTGTCTTAAGAGTTGTCAATGTGTTGATGTTACGCACTATAAAGGATAACTTCCTTCGCGTGGTTACACACCTTGACGCGGTGCGAAGGCTTAGTAAAGGTCAATGACTCAAGGGAATTTATTCTCTATGAGGAGACCCGAAGCTAAGATGTAACCATCCCTTCCCTCCCTCTATCCTATCTCTCCCTTCCATCTCCGGTGGGCTGGATCAAGGTGTCATACGACCCGTGCCGAGGATCAGCCTAGCTGGGGGCCCACCTAAAATAATAGCTCAGTCGCAAACGGAGTATCTGGGTGTACTGGCACACTCCCAAATTAATCCTGCCTTAGCTGTGTAATGCGGATCTCTGCACAGCCGGACCTTCCTTTTCTCCGCTACTCGTGGGACCTAACATGAACAAAAACACAACAAAAACCAAAAATAACGAAAAAGAGACCGGTGCTCCCTCACCGGCTGGAAGTTCTTCCAGACCAACTTCGGCTCCTGAAGTGCTGACGGATAAGGCGGCTCAAACCGTCTTAAAGACTGTCAAAGGCCGCGTGGAGCCTCATAAACCAAATACCTGCACGGTAACCCCCACTGAGAGTTCCTGCACAGAAAGAGCAATCTCTGCCCGCGGAGTTGCCTCCTCCTCGTAGGTCCCAGCGCAGAGTAATACACTCTCTAATGGGAGACGCTAAGATCCATAGAGGAGTTAATAGGGGCACCCCACAAGGGGGTGTTCTCTCACCCCTTCTTTGGATAGTAGCGGTAAATGAACTGCTATTAATAGTGGAAGAGGTAGGGTGCAAAGTTATTGCATATGCGGATGATATTGCCATAGCGGCATCCGGCAAATTCGTCTCTACTCTAAGAGACATAATGCAGAATGCCTTTGACAAGCTAGAGGCATGGACACAAACATGCGGACTCGGCGTCAACCCACAAAAAACGGATATCGTACTCTTCCCCAGAAGCTACAAAATCCCCCAATTCGACCCCCCGCTGCTGTGCGGCACTACATTACAGCTAACCACCAGTGCGAAATTTCTGGGTCTCACTCTCGACAGCAAGCTAAAATGGAAGCTCAACATCCAGGAAAGGGTAAAAAAAGCCTCTTCTGCATTTCACCATTGGATGCAAATGGGGCCTACAACCACGCATCGCTCACTGGATTTACACCTCTATTGTCAGACCGACACTTTTGTATGGTGTCTCAGTTTGGTGGACAGCACTAAACAAGGCTATACACTTCAATGCACTCAACCGAGTACAAAGACTGGCCTGCCTGTGTATCAGCGGGGCACTGAGAAGTACTCGGTCAGACGCACTGAATATTATCCTCCATCTCCCACTTCTGGAAATATTCGGGAAACAAGCAGCATCAAGCACAGCCCTGAGACTCAAAACACTTCGATTGTGGTCCGAACTCAACACCGGCCACTCAACCATTCTCAAGGAATTCAATTTCCTACCTAGCGACACCGACCGCCTACTACCCCAGGCCATCTTCGAGAAGAAATTCTCAAGCAGCATTCCTTCCAGATCGGACTGGATGACTGACAGGCAAACGCTGAAAGATCCTCTGCGCATTTTCGCAGATGGATCAAAGACAAAAGAAGGGGTGGGTGCGGGTGTCTATTCACAAGACCTCAACATTGCTATCTCCGTGAAGCTCCCTGATCTTGTAGCGTTTTTCAGGCGCTGTCTCGGCTTATAAACAATGTGATATCAAAAAGGGATATCACCATCTGTTCCGATAGTCAGGCCGCCATAAAATCCCTGGACAATGTCATGTTCTACTCTAAAACATCCCTTAATTGCAGGCTGTCTCTTAACGAGATGGCCGAGCATTTCAACATTCACCTCGTGTGGGTGCCGGGACACTGTGACATACCAGGAAACTGCAAAGACGACGAACTCGCTAGGTGTGGTACAACCTCATCCCATGATCCCATAGCAGGGATACCGCCTTCCATGCCGATCGCTACAGCTTACCATCTTCTTAAGATCCACACAACTAAAACCACTAATGACAAATGGCTAGAAGGCACCACCTGCCTTAAAACAAAAGAAATCTGGCCATCACTTAACCCAAAACGGTCACTCAGTCTACCTGGACTCAGCAAGCCCTCATTGAGGACCCTCATTGGAGTCATAACCGGGCACTGTGTAATTGGCCCTCATGCTCGCAGGATGGGTGCTCCATATAATGATTCTTGCAGAAGCTGCATGGATGAAGAGGAAGAAGAAAATACTCATCACCCTCTCTGCTCCTGCAGTGCTCCTGCCAGTCGTAGGTTCCTGCACCAAGGAACTTACTACTTCAGCGGCCGTAACGAGCTAAAAAGTGCCAGCATTGGTCAACTAAATCGGTTCGGCACCAACTGGTTCCAGCGTTAGGAGAAGTCAATCTGCGTGGTATCACAATGGGCCTACTATGGCCTAAGTGTCACTGCTTTGCAGCAGTCAGCCACTACAACCTAACCTAACCTAACTTCAGTGGCGCACGCTCCCGCCTGACACCTGGTTCCTAGGTTTCGAGCCTTCGATTCTAAAACAACACTCAGATCTAACGACAGTCAACTCAGACATATTTGCTGTCGTTCACAAGTATATTCTGTGTGAATTCAATAAGACGGCGTTAGGTTAGGCTACAGGGCTGCCACCGAAATTTCTATTAGATACCCAGTGCTGTTAATTTGACCTCGCGGACCAGATTTAGAATCCCGATAAGAGTACATTAACACTTGCTTTCACAGGGATTTGAACCCGGGACCCCCATAACCAAGGGCAGGATGCAGGGAAGTGACAGCGTGCTGAACCAACTTTATATTCTTTTCCCGGTAGTACTCGCTTGTAGTCAAAGTAAAACGTCGATTTCCACAAGCCCCCGTTACATCCATTGCTATGCCACACCTAGAAACATGTTGCTTCCCACCCTCAACGCAACCCAGTTCCCCCAGCAACACTGTTAAGTCGATACTCCGCCCGAGGCCGTTCCGAAAACGACAAACTTCTTCTCCGCTCAGTTTGTTTCCACCATGGAACTGGAGAAGCAGGTGGACTTGAATGTGAAAATCGCTGAAATCAAGAAACGGATCCTCCTCACAGGTGACTACCGCCCCTTCCGTCTCTTTACGCTTCCCTTTCACTCCATTTAATCGCACCCACAGAGGGCCAGAAGGCCGCCAACGTGGCAGAATGGCAGAAGCAGAAGCAAATCAACGCGGAGACTCTGGCCACCCTCAAGAAAGAGAACAAGGAGTTGACGGCGAAGCTGATTGCTCTGAAGAACCCCGTCAACCGGCGCATGACCAACGAGCATGACCTGGAAATCGGCGGTCCGAAGCCCCTGTATCCGGTGGGCGCCAAGACTCCGGACGAGGCCGTGTTCCTGATGGACCTCAAGGTGACCGAGAACCGGAAGCAGCTGGACCTGCTGAAGCACAAGTTCCAAGTGCGACAGGACTACTTCAACAAGCAGGTGGAGCACTACGAGGAGCTGCTGGCGCACAAGGAGCACCGAGCGAAGGAAGCGGGCGGAAAGCCGCCCGAGACCCTGGAGGAGGATGCCAATCGGAGGGTATGTGCGAGTTCAGTGGGTGGGTGGTGATAATGGCGCCTCTTGTTGCAGCTGGTCATCCAGTTGGAGAACGAGATCCACCGCAAGAACGTCAAGTGGATCGAGGCGGAGCACATCAAGAAGAAGTACAAGTCGATCCAGGCGTCCCTCATGACAGACGCGGAGCGCTTCGAGCGGTCCCTGAAGGAGCTGGAGGAGGCGCTTGCCGAGCAGCAGGCCGAGATCAATCGCCTGCAGGTAGGAGCAGTGGTCTGCCTGCCTTTGAATCCACTCATCAGCTTCTCATCTCTTTTCAGCAAATTCACACGGAGGCGCTCGAGATGCGGGACGCAGCCAAGGTGGTGCTCCAGCGGCAGGAGCAGCAGGCCAACATGTCGCTCAAGATCCGCGAACGGCAAGCCCAGGACTTCCGGAGGCAGGTGGAGTCGCGGAAGCTGGAGCTGGAGCGCATTGGACGGAAGCTCTTCACGGACGGCAAGACGTTCGTCCATCAAGACAGCATCGGCTCGAGCTCCGGGGAACAGCACACGGCCAAGACGGAAAACGAAGATGACCCCAGCTCGCAGCTGGAGAACTCCACGGCTGAGATGGACGCGGTCTTCAAGGACCTCATGGAAGTGACCGGAGCCACCTCGCCGGCCAACGTGCTGGAACGCTTCCTCTCGCAGCAGGAGTCCTCGAAGCGCCTGGCGTACCTTCGGAACGCCGCCGAGGCGGAGAAGAACGAGCTGGAAGCCCTGCGGGAGAGTCTGACCAAGGAGCTGGAGTCGTCGAAGTTCTCCGAGATGAAGGAGAGCGAGGTGTAAGTGCGTTGATGGCGATGGTGGATCACATTTGAAGTCGTCTCCTTGCAGGAACCAGGAGGTGGTGGAGAAGCTGAAGCTCGAGATCAACGCTCTGCGGGAGAGCCGCGACAAGAACACAGAGGCGGCAGAGAAGACCGCCGGCGTCATCAGCTTCATCCAGGAGAAGCTGCGCGACATGATCTACAAGCTGCAGGAGGTCGACGAAAGTGACGTCGTCATCGCCGACAAGGGGAAATCCATTTCGGCGAGGGACTTGCCAGACTTCCTGGCCAACCAGGCCACCGACGAGGACCTGATTGATGTATGTTTCGAGTCGAGATCGTGGCTGCATGCTTCCTAAACTTCCCCCTTTTCAGATTCTCAAAGCGAAGCTGGAGAGGAGCCTGCTGGCTCAAGAGGAGAAGGAGACCGGGGTCCTGCAGGAAATCGGAGATCTCAACGTGAGTTTCGAGCCTACGCCCGAAAATGCCAATCCACTGCAAGCCCATTTACAGATCGGCGACCTGGCGGTTCCCCTGGAGGAGGCTCAATCGGCGGCCGCTGAGGAGAAGCCCCAACCAATGCCGACGTGCTACTACAACCTCGTGTCGGGCCGTGCCACTCGGACCCTGGGCACGTCCTCTGGCTCACCCGAGCAGGCCCCACCACCAGGTAAGCGCCCGGCCATCATCCTCGTCATCCTCATCCACTCACACCCTATGTCCCACAGCCGTTACCGATGACGAGAACGAGGTCCCGTCCCGGAACTTCCTCAAACGACAGTCCGTCCTCATTGTGGACACGAAGTCAAGACGCAAGGCCTTCCGACCCGGTCTGCCGAGACGCAAGTAAATACCCCCTTGACCACGGCTGCTGTATCAAACTTTTGTGTGCAATAAAGGCAACTCGGACCGTGTGTTGACTTGACCATGGTCATGGTTGCATCCCATTCATTGAAAGTCTCTCGGGCCCAACTTTGAACCGCAACCACTTACCTTGGACATCCTGTGGAACCGGCAGCCTTGCCTGCATCAGCCTGGACATCAAGAAAATTAAATTTATCCCCTCCCCCCCCCGCCTGCCACACACACAATGTCGCTCGTAAACGACAACAACAGCTCACAATGGGAATGTCAAGTCGACAATGACGACGACAAGCACGACGGTTGGGGGCGTTGTTCTCACTCCACCCGCGCCTGGCTCCGGCTGGAGGAGGGCGATAAAAGAACCGGAGAGTGCTCCTCGTTGCCGGAGCATGAGGCGGAATAATATTTTTCAGTTACATGACAACCGGCACAATGGGTCAACCACTGCAGCAGCGGCAGCAACAGCAACAGCAACGGCAACACAATGGCCGTTGAATGGATCATGGACAATGGGCAGCGATTTCACAGCCCTCCCCCCGATCCGTCAAGCCGGCGGTAGCGAGGGAACGCCACTGCCGTTGGCAACGACAATGTTTGTTCAACGTTCAACGTCCAGCGGTGTTGCGCGTCGAACACGGACGTCGTTTGCTGTCGACATTGCAATTCCTTCGGGTGGAATCACCAGACTTGGAACATGCCGACGCTCGATATGTCTTAGCAGCGGCCGCCGGCCTTTGTGTGGGCTGCGGACAATGCCAAGGAGCGTGTTCGATGTCAATTCATTTGTGTGGACGCTGTGAATTCGAAGATTTGGCTGCTTACCGCTGGACGGACGACAAGTGGCGTTGACACTTCCAAAGGGGATTTGCATGCTTTTGTGTCACAATTTCGCACGAAGGAGTGGAGGGGAGCGTCGTTGATGTGCTAGTCTGTTTGTCGAGAAATCGGAAGAAAGCAAACAGCATTACAGGCAAGGGGTATACGAAGAAGGAGGCATCTTGTTGTATGCAATGAAGGAGGAGAGGCAAATGTTTGGGGCTACGTGAATCGCCAACAAATCCAATGCACTCATATCTTCATATCACTCTGATCAAGGCTGGTACCTTCCTGGTGTAGCAGCATTTTAGGCGCACGTGAGCTGGTAGACTCTGATCTCTCATTACTAAATGATCGGTGATTAATCGGACAGGGCGAATTTTGGAATCAACCTGAGATGCAGTTGAACATTTTTAGTGAATTTTAAAGCAATTTTTACCGATACAGTTTTTTATCAGCGAGTTCCTGATCCTACCTACTCGAGGTGAAATGCGAGGACTGAGAACTGAGAAATGACAGCAGTTGCACGTCCGTGAGAATTGGACCAAGCAACTTAGACAAACTAAACTAAGTCCAAAAATTGGCAGCTCAATGGCTGCTCAGCGAAGATGAGATCATGTCCTACCTAAGTACTGAACGTGCTTCTACACCTCCTCCCTATGGACCATTACATCGAGTATGTTGTCAAGTGCAGACTAAGAGATGCAGGAGGCTCGTCAACGAGATCGTATGGTCATAGCAGAGCTCTGCACATCCCCCCTAAGCACATAATCCCAGCTTGTACGAGCTAGATTACCAACACAATAGACTTCGACAACTCGACAGAGCGCCGTTTTCTAACCAGAGAGCACTGGATGGAATTCCGATGTACATAGATGGATCGAAGCTAGACCACGGTGTAGGTGCAACGTTCTCCTCGGCCTACTTCAATATTTCTTACGGCCTCGCAGCTCACTCGACAATCTTCCAAGCTGAAGCGCACGGGATCAGAGAGGCGTGTACAGAAGAACTGCAGCAATCTGCAGCCACCTCCCCTAAATTGGTCCAACAGTGCAAGGAAGAACTTCAACATGTCAACCGTAGACATTAAATTCCTCTGGATTCCACGCCCCCAATGAACCACCTCAAATACACCGTATACCAGCACCTCCTGTCCGTAGCTAGTATAAGCTGGACTAGGTCATCCAAATACAAATTCTCTAGGAAAACCTGGTCCTCTTACACGAAAAGCAGAACCGAAGACCCCTTTAATAGAAACCGCTCCGAAATAGCTAGAGCCGTGGCTGCGAGCATTTGGAACTGGCTCATAGGCATCCACGCTGCTAGCTCGGAATATCGTTTAACCCACACTGTCGCAATTGCCTCGACACTCATTCAGAGGAAAGTCTGCCTCACTTACATTGTGAGAGTCTGGTACTTTTTAGACAAAGACATATCGCTTTCGGGAACCCCTTAGTGAACTCTCGGAGATCGGTTACCAAAGCATGTCACACGTAATAAAATTCCTAAACTTCAAAAGTTGGATTTAACTGATCTAAAACCTAAGGTGTGTTATCAAAACGGCGCCCAACTGCGGTACTTGTGCTCCTGTCCAGCTTAATCAACCAACCCAACTTCCAGAGTAATTCTTTGGTATTTCTTACGAATGTTCGGAGAGGAGCTGGTCAATTGATTCGGAAATGTACAGATGTCCAGTTCTTTAGGAACGACCACCACAATTTCCCAGCAAATATCAAGTATTCCTCCAAGACCAGGCAGGAATCGACTAGACAGTGGACGTCTCGGTAAAGGCGCTGCAATAACAATTTCATATATTTTCTTCTGCTCGCTGAAAGGAGACTTGCCACGTAAAAACAGGCAGGTTCTGTTGACAATCCAGAGAAGGAATTAAAAGCAGCGATTTAGGTGTTAGGCTTTAGAAATGATTTCTTCGATCATCTAGAAATGCCAAACAATCATCTTCGAAATCAAGATCTTCTTCTTCTTGTTGTGGCGCTACAGTCCGGGGTGAACCTGGGCCTCGGTCAACAATCCTCTCCAGCTGGCACGTTCTTTAGCCAGCTGCCTCCAATTTCGCACTCCAAGTTGGTTGAGGTCCTTCTCCACTTGAGTGCGCCATCGGGTTCGTGGTCGTCCTCTATTGCGTTGTCCCACTGGTTCGGAGTCGAAGACTCTTCGGGCTGGAGCAGTGTTGTCCATGCGCTCTACAATAGTATACAGCCCAGTAGGCAGAGTGACCTCTCACCTAGCTTTGAAAAAGGCGGCTCAGTTCGTCTTCGAATCCGAGCTTGCTGGTTCGAGAAGGAGAGCATGGCCCAACCTCCGGTATAGAGACGATGTCATCGCGAATGATGACGCTGGAAGCAGCGTGTTCAGGCTCGCCAGCGATCCAAGACAGCAATTGCTCACGCTCGGACCGTTTATGGGTCGCCGGTCTGGTAAGTAATTATCCTCGGCAGACTGCGACAGCCATGTCAACGTTCAGGAGCAGACACAGGAATACACGTTCAAAATGACAGCAATCAGGATCTTTACGACGCATGCAGGAGTACAAAAAAGACTGAGTTTTACTCGGTTGATGTACCGATCAACCATGGCTAACCCAAAGAAATAATGTCGATGCACTTGTCGTCGAGCGTGTTCTCCTGGATCATGTTACACAAGGACCAAAATACTACGGCATGAAAATATGATTAATTGAGGGCAGAGCCTTTCATCAACGAAAGGCATTAAAAACAATATTTATTGCTTCTCTCAGATGTCATTTTTCCAATTGAAATTGGAAGCTATGAAATGTTAAATGTTCGGTTGGAGGGATAAGCCGAATTAAAAGGGTACTTTAACCTGTTAAAGGACTGTGAACAGAAGGGTTGGGTGCCAGCAAGCCACGACAAAGATTGACGGAGAGTTGGTGGACGGAAAGAGACAGTGGCCGGACGTCAGGGAGTTGTGTAAGGTACAACAATGTGGTCACAATCGAAAAGACTGTCCAGTGGACACTAGCTGTGCTCCTAAACAAAACCGAAGCAAAGAGAGAGAACGAACAAGAAGTGCAAAATTTTGCGGGCAGTCCTTTCCAAGGAATGCGTGGGGAGAGTCGACGGTGTATAATACAAATGAATAATATTTGCCAAAGCGTATAAGAGAGAATGGACCCTAACGCTCCTGCTCCTGTCTTCGAGGCCAACCGTGAGGGACAATGCGGTAGAGGAAGACCTCGCCTCCGATGGCATAACATGCTGGAAAGAGATCTTAATGAGCTGGGTGTTCGAAACTGGAGGCGTTTAGCCGAAGATCGCGCTGGTTGGAGACGAATGCTGACTGAGGCCAAGGTCCACACAAGAGAGCTTAAGCAAATTGATAGAAGTGTTTTGCTAAAGCACGGCAGGGCATGAAGCACGACGCAAAGAAACAGACAGGAAGGCCTCGACTCGAGAAGCGACTGTGTCATCTTGTGAAAAATACGTAGACAACTAGACATCCTTGAGCGTATCCGTAGTGGGGACCTGCCAGACCCTTGTGACTACAGTGCACTCCGATTGTGCTGCCCGATACTGTCATGTCCAATGCTCATTGGATGCAAGCTGTTGTCCAAACTACATCTTGATCACCGATGTCCAAGCACAACTTGGAACAAATAAACACGTTTCGTCAATCTTTTGGCAACCACACGGATGAACATGGAGTGTACAGCTTTGAAGATTGTTCCATTGAGTTGACGATAGCAACACCAACACACGTTCAGTCTAACAAGATATGAGTACTAATATGGGTGGCGCTACAGCCCATAGAGAACCAGGGCCTAGCTTCTCAGCAACCACTCGTGTTGTGCGCGCGATTGTTCTCTCACGAGTGGAAGGGACCTACAGTTTTATGCCGAATCCGAACGGCCTTATTTGAGAAGCTTTTTCTAGACAGGAGATACTCTTTGAGCATTGTCAGTGATTCGAAAGAGGTGGGGTCGTGAAAATTGTTTTCGTCGCACAGAGCAGGAATCGAACCTACGATGTCGAGGTTGGGGTCGACGCACATACCCACAACGCCACGGGCCACCATTTAGCATTAGCTTAGCTCTTCGAAATTGCTAGGGTAATCTAGACTTAAAGTTAGACTCTACTGGAACTTTACTGTGATTTAAAATTATTTCTACTACGTTCATGGGTGGCCATAAAAATTTCCGTCAAAGCTTCAGTCGCCTTCTTGGACATCCTCTTCTTCTACCGTTTTATCAATCTCAGCTGTATTATTGTCACTGAAACGAATAGTGTCATCGACAGTTTCTCCTCTGCGAAAGCTTGTACCCCCTTAAGAATTTCATCATGGTTTCCACATCGTACTTCCTTACGTTTCGCAGAGCTGTGGATGCCAGTTGTCTCTCCTAACTTGCTTTATCTCACAGACTTTGGGTTAGCTTTGGTTCATAGGTCTAGTTAGCTCATCTCATTGGAATGACTTCTTCTGGGCTTGCTATGGAGTTTGTATTTTTGAGAGACACGGCGATTTCAATTCACCTTTGATGTGCAACGCTTTGAGGAATTCCCACCGGACTTCTGATCTTCTTTTTCTTGTGCTTTGTGGTTTGTCTAGACTCAGACAGTTAACAACTGGTGCAGCTCCTATAGTTCCATCCACAGTTCCTCCACGGAGCTCCTTATCGTCAAGGCTTCCTTGGCCGCCAAACCATGGCAGGGTAGTTCACCAGCACTGTGTCTGCAGTACCAGAACCGCACTTGTTCGCTTTTGCAGAAGCTTACGTTTGTTTTTTTCTGCATTTGTTCAGGTGCAGTGGGTTTGTTAAGTATAGTCCGCCCTTCATGCACCGCTAAGGCCGAATACAACAGAAACTCGCCAAGGCGTCTGGCGGATAATTGGTCATTAATGGTTGTCTTCACCCTATACTTTTCATTCTTGGGCGCAGTTTGCTACTTGCTCACCCCACTACTGACATTTGGTTTGACAATCTCTTAGTCTTCGGTCCCCAAATAGAATTGAGTCTGAGAACGCCGGCCAAAGACGTGAATAAGGGAAAAAGTTTCTTATGTCCAGTTGATTGATCAAAGGATTGGCCGAGACCTTAAGAGGCATGACCGTCACTCATTTAAGATGCTACTCTGGGCATTAGTTGGCCCTCCACCTACTAACAAAGGTAACAGTTGCAAAGCAGAACCACCTCTCCCAGCCTCTACCGAAGCGAAATCCTGAAGATCACATTCTTAAGATCTCCCGCTCCCGCCCCTCTCCCTCTCGTGACCATTTCGCCCAGTCAGTGAAAACCACTTGAAGCACTTAAATTAAAAGCCTTTCCTTTTCCTTCTGGCAACCCTTTTCCTCTTTCATCCCCAATTCCCACTGCCGAAGTAAACTCACGAGGATAGCCAACCCAAATCTAATTAACTTTTCACATTTGTCACCGATGTGTCGCTCTCGGATCACCGGCCACCACTTGACTTAAGGACACGGGTGATCCATTGGCGACGATGACGACGACCCACTCTCGGCAATCACTGAAATGGCCAGAGTCCACATCAGCACACTTTGTCTGGCATTTAGCTTAACCACTTCATCCGGAGGATACACCACTCATGCTAATTGCTGCACACACCCTCGGGGCCCCGATGAATTATTCCGACGTTGGCTGGCTCCCATCCATCCGCCCTGTGTCTCCGTCTGGGTACGTGTGTTCATTTTTTTGTTCCTTCTCTGCCCGAAACCGGAAAAATCCCTGCCGGGACAGCATGAATTGTTAAACCATCTGCGGTTGCCTGGCGAGGTGCTTCCCGAAATTAAATAATTTACCGTCCACATGATTAGAGGGCCATCTGCGGGATTTTCCTTGCTGTCGTCGGCGGTCGTGTTCTTGCTTGTGGCTCCAAGGGATTATGACTGTGTTTGCGGGTCTTTTAAGTGCCTCGTTCCTTGGAGACGACGGTGCGCCTTCGGGGGCGAGTAAAGTCATTTGCTCGGGATGAATAGGCCTTGACCGACGGATAATCCATCAGCAAACACGAATATCCTTTCAGGATCAAAGGTGAAGGCGAGCGGCCGTGTGCTTTACATAGACACTTGCCACTTTTCAAGTAGCTCTCGCATCCCGCGGGACGAGCCAACTCCGGCTGTGTACCTAATGGATAACCCGTGTCTACACGGCAACTATTCCCATTTCGGCCATAAACTTTTCGAAGTCGCTCCGAAGTCGGCGAACTTATCTCGAGGATGAAGTGCACTCGGAGGCATACAAGGTGTTCAGCGGTACACAGTGTCGCTCAAGTGAGCACCGATTTGGGGGTTCCGACGATAGTTTGTTGGCAGAGTTTGGAATGGGCACGTGATGTCAGATTGGAGGAAGTATTGTCGTTTAGTTGTTGGACTTTGGCAGTGGGTGTGATTGGTGAAACTTGATGAATGAAAATAAGCAAAAGTGAACGAAACTTAACGAATCCTATTGATGTGGTTATTATTACACAGTGCGTCGCATTGTGAATGTTGAGGTGAGCAGCCGCATGCATTTACAGACACCAAGTGTCATGACAAAGTCCATTAGCCAAGGTCCGTGTATGCTGTGATTTGAGATGTCTCTAACCAAGATGTCCGTCTCAAGCAACTTATCGTTGAAATCGCCTGGACTAATCTTGAATTCTGATCTGGTTGGTCGCATGCACCAGCTCATCTGTAGGATATGCCCGACGAGTGGAATCTTAGTATCGTTTGCCCGATCCACAAGAAAGGAGACCCCTTTGACTGCGCAAACTATCGAAGGATAAGTCTCCTTAACATAGCCTAAAAGATGTTCTCTGCCGTTTTGTGTGAGCGCCTGAAACCATTCGTCAACAACCTGATAGGTCCCTATCAGTGCGGTTTCAGGCTTGGGAAGTCCACTATCGATCAAATTTTCACATTACGGCAGAAAAAACGTAAGAGATGCAGATGGACACCCACCACCTATTTGTCGATTTCAAGGCCGCATATGACATCGTGCATAGAGACGACCTATACAGCGCCATGTCCAGTTTTGACATTCCTGCCAAACTCGTCAGGCTGTGCAGGGTGACGATGGAGAACTCTCGCTGCTCCATCAAAGTCGGTAACGAACTCACCGAAGCTTGGACTATCTCAAGAGCGGATGAAGACGCAATTGGTCTCTTCGAGAGAAAAGTTCTGCGTTCAACCTTTGATACTGTTTGCGTTGAAGGTGTCAGGAGTAGAAGATTCAACCACGAATTGTACGGGCTAGTACATCGACATGAGTCTAGTCAGGCGTCTACGGATTCAACGCCTAAGATGGCTAGGCTATGTTGAGCGCATGGACAACACTGCTCCAGCCCGAAGGGTCTTCGACTCCGAACCAGTGGGACAACGCAATAGAGGACGACCACGAACCCGATGGCGCACTCAAGTGGAGAAGGACCTCCACCAACTTGGAGTGCGAAATTGGAGGCAGCTTGCTAAAGATCGTGCAAGCTGGAGAGGATTGTTGACCGAGGTCCAGCTTCACTCCGGACTGTAGCGCCACAAGAAGAAGAAGGTAAGAGGTCTACTTAGTCGACTGGAGTTGGGAATTCCTGATTCCCTATCACTCTCACCTGGTCAGGCCCGGTAAGCAGCTGTTGGAAGTGCTGCTTAAACACATCCATTATTCCTTGCGCGTCCGTCATTAGATTACCCTAGCAATTTCGAAGAGCATGGGTGCCTTTCCTAATCCCTGAGGAATGGCTTATCGCTTTTTGTAAATGGCCCGTATTTTGCTTGTCCCTAGATTCTTCGATATTATTGAGCTCGGAAGTTGCGAGAGACGTTTTCTTCAGGCGTAGAAGTACATTCTGATCCCGCCTTCTAGCCCAGTATTCCTCGAGCGCAGCTCTTGTTTTCCGTTGCAGAGCTGTTCGGTATGCCTCGTCTGTCTGTCATGTCTGTCGATGATGTCTGCGTTATAATTCAAGGTCAGGGAGTTATTGCACAAACCTGAGAAGCCCTTCCAGACTATTCGACTCTACGGAGGCTTCTGCTCTCATGCTTCGAGGGACTATCCAGAGTAAGTTTTAGAGTCTATTAGCTGTATTACATCCCTGAATTTCTTCCTGGGCACAGTGACTTTCCTTTGTCGCACTGAATTCTCTTGCGAACTTGGGGTCTCGGAGCCAATTCGCAATTCGTCCAACTGCAATGTCGCCGGCTGTCGTGCTCGTTGCTGCCGGCCCCCGACTGCGCCACCAGCTGTTCAGCGTACTTTTCTATCAAACCTTATGGCTCTGAGCGCAGTAGCATGCGTCAAGGCCGTTTATAGCAACACAAAAAAAATCGTTCAAGGCGAAGCTAAATCTTCGACGTGATTGTGCTTAAGATTACAGTGCCTTAGCCCTAGTTTAGTCTCCGTCGCCGTGTGAAGATTGGAGGTTGCCATCGCAGCTAGGATGCTTTGAGAACATCCCCGTGACAGGATCTTGTCCAGCAGCCCCAACCATTCTGTATCCACGTTTGTCGCCTTAGTCTATCGCTAGAAACAACCTGGCACGCAGCCACCTCCATCAAAAGGCGCACACATCTGTCAACACCTCCTTCGCACTTCCTCGTACATTGACACCCGGCATCAGTTTAAATAAATCAACTGCTGATGAGCTGGGCTGGCAAACAGTCGCTTAATGAACTCCCTCCCCCAGCGCAGGGGTTAATCAAGGTCATCAGTTCCCACGACGACGCGCCGGGCCGTCCTCTCATGACGACGGACGACTTAACTATTCATCATCTCCCGGAACGCCGTCAGTGGACTCCGTTTCACTTCAATTAGTAATTAGCAGTTAGCCAGTCAAGCGTTAAGCACACACCACCACGGACGACGGGAGGGCTCCCCGGCTCAAATCTCCGCAACGGAGCATGTTGGCATATAATTTGCTGTGTTGTTTGCCTGACCACCCTATAATTGGATGCTAAGCACTCGCAACAGGAGGCTGCACTTCCGCCCAATCCACTCCGAAAAGGGCTCGACTCTCGAGACGAGCGACCGGAGCGACCCGGCAGACCAGACCCCGTGTGTGTTTGTTGTTTGCTCAGCAATTCCTCTCCCTCCCTCGCCGGCTCTGGCCCTGCTCCAAGTGAGTTGTCATGTCATTCCGCTGAAAAGAAGGTGGCTCGGATCGGCCAAATGATAACTGGCGCACACTAATGAAATGCAAACAAACCGAAATGCTTAGACAGAGATGAGCCCCCGCTGGGGGTGGGGGACAGCAGATTTGCATGTTGCCCCTTGTCGGACACATGTTGGCTCGTCTGACGGGCGGATGTCCTCCGAAAGTGAAGAAAAACAAAAAATGCGCACGACGCAAACGGACTCGGACCCAGACGCAGACGGAGGGCTCTCGTGCTCGTTGTGCGGCATAAATGGGATTCGCTAACGATGTTGTTTTGATGGAAATCTGCTTATGAGGTTGTTTTGCACACATCGGCGGCGGTGGCGGTCAACCGCCGGCCGAGGGCAGTTGCCACCTAATGCTAGTCATTTAGGGCGGCTGATCATATCATAATTGGATGGCTTGTTAGTCGCTTGTTAATGTCCCTTAATTAATTGGATTCGCTACCCCTTTCATTGGCCGGATGTGTTTATGTGCCCGATCTGGGAGCAGATTCGATGTGTTTTTCTGTCGGGTGGGTGTTTGCTTTGTCAGTTGATGGAAGGCCGTGTGTCGATAGAAGACTGAGCCGAAGAGGAGCCCGAAGTCAACTCGAAGGCTACTCGATGGCGGCGTCAATTTCAACGGAGACGACGTTACGTAAGAACTTGCCACGTGAAAATGGACATCACAGAATGACTTACAGCATGACATGTCAGCGAAATTGATGGGCCGGATTTGAGGAATATTTTTATTGGCGGAAGGCGAGGAAAGTTCTGCGTGCGATTTTTGGTTCCACATCGACCTACAAAAAGGAAACGCGACAGCTTCCTTTCTGTGTGAGTTATTGTCTTATTTTGTTTATTTGGCAGGTTGGTTATTTAAATTTATTAAAACAAACCCTTGGAATTTGGATAATACCGGCACACCATGCTTTGCAGTCCTTCCATTCCGTCCAAAGTGAATCCAAGCGGGAGTTTGGCGGAACTCCCCCGAGTAGATGGACCATTATGAGGCTGGTAATCACGTTTGCCGAATCTGGAAGCATTGCATGCACACTGTACCATCGAGTTCCCTATTTTCGAGTTCAAGAGACAATCGCGGCTGTAGAGTTGTCAATTCAGGCAAGCCCAAGCGTTTCGACTCGTTTCGACCTTCGGCGCAAGTCGAAGTTAGCAGACGGTCTTTACAACGGATAATTCACGACGACTTAAACCTGTTTCCATGCAAAGTCAAACTTACGAGCAAATTAAATCCTCTGGATTGGCCTATTCGCTTGGAATTGCGCCAGAAAATGTCAAACTGCTTGTTTGTGTCTGATAAGGCAGATTTTGATCTAAATATGATATAAATATGATCTAAATAATGTAAACAAGCAATATTGCCGCATTTGGAGTGAATCTAATCCAGAAGGATCCATGAGAAGGAACTGCCCCCCAGAATGAGTCACTGTGTGGTGAGTTGAGCATTGTGGGACCACACTTCTTTGAAGAACACGGTGTAACAGTAACTGCCAATACATACTAAAATGCTGTACATCGACATGAGCCTACCAAGGCGTCTACGGATCCAGCGCCAAAGGTGATATGCAGAGCGTATGGTCAACTCAGTTCCAGCTGGAAAAGTCTTCGACTCAGAACGTGTGAGACAGTGCAACACCAAATTGGTGTACGAAATTGGAGGCACTTAGCCAGAAAACGCACCAGTTGTTGATTGAAGCCCAGGTGCACCCGGATCGTAACGCCAAATAAACACTAAGCAATTCACTTCGTGGCTGTTGAATAAAGGGTGGTACATTTTAAGGGCCGATTTTGAATGTGAACCACACCTAATCATCAAGTTTTTTTCTGTTTTTCATTTGAGAATAACTCAATTTGAACCCTGGAAAGATACACATTCGAACAACGCGTTAAAGTTATTCAGGCTTATTATTAAAATGGACATTCAAAATATAAGCTAGCGAAACAATGGCTCTTCTGCGCGACAAATTCAATGGCCGTGTTATCTCACGTGGTGGCGATGTCAATTGGCCGCCAAGATCATGTGATTTGACACCGTTGGATTTTTTCCTTTGGGGTTATTTGAAAGAAAAGGTGTACGTCGATAAGCCAGCAAGAATTCATGAGCTAAAGGGTGGGATATTTCGGCACATTAACGGCATAGAACCTCAATTATGCTTCAGCGTCATCACAGAATGATGGTTCTGCGAGTCTACCAAGTAAGTAGGATTGGCGGCAGTTAACCACTCGGACATAACCTAAGCTTACTTCCTGCTCCTGTTTCAACTCGTCACTACGCATGTGTCATGGATCGTGAACATTTCTTGGAGTAAATGTCGACTACGTGAGAGTATATCCTGTTTGACTAGATCGAAAGAAACCGAGAACGATAGGTAATTAAATTGCCGGTAACATATCAGGCATAAGAAAGCAGTGGTGAGTGTGCAACCGACGAGGCATTCCAAAATGGGCTGTAAAACATAACCGTAAAATGTGTTGTGTATTCGTAAAAAGGGTATTGCCTATAAAAAAGAATATCTTCAGCCAGATTTGAACATAGAACCTAGAACTTGTAAAAATCGTGGGCAATACCCAGACTCATTCCGCCAAGGGACCAGATAGGTTTCATGTTCGTTTCAACGTTTCATTTAGGATCCAGAGTGGTGTCGGAACTCCGAACGCCATTTTTCAACGCACTAATGGGCATATTCCAGCCGGATATTCGATGAGAGACCGGAAGTCCCGGAAAATACGAACGACTGTCAGATACATACGCACTGCATGGATCTATTTGCATCCCGGAAAAAATATTGGCCCAATTGAAAAATGAATGCTATTAAAATGGATTTCGAAAATCGCATCATGCACATTGCACCATTTACCATTTTATTTATCTGTTACTGGAACGTATAGTGAGGTCATGTATTCGTCTAGGATGAATTGCGCATAACCTCTCCTTCTGAAGGCAGGCGGCTTGGATATGAACTCACTTCCACCTGTAGCAATGGCTTCCATGTGATCGATGTACCTAAGCCACTTAATTCCACATGGTCGTACAGCTCACAGACATGCCTTATGCCCTACACCTTCCTTGCAAATAGAACCAGATATCGAACGCATACAATTTCCCATCAATGATCAGTTTCTGAACATACCGCTGGTCCCTTGAAACGAGTTTAGACCCAATCTGTGTGAACAAGCCAAAGTTGTGAGGGTTACCAACGGTGATTCTGCCACTAATACGTTATTTGCAAGTTTTCCCTTGAAAAAGGATTTGCTCTTACCAAATACTTGTTGTAAAATATTGAAAAAGAAGAAAATGCCCTGCCTACCCTATCCAAGATTCAATCTTCTTCTTCTTCTTGATTGGCGCTACAGTCCGGGGTGGACCTGGGCCTCAACCAACATGCCTCTCCAGCCAGCACGATCTTTCGCCAGCTGCCTCCACTTGCGCACACCAAGTTGGTTGAGGTCCTTTTCCACTTGTGTGCGCCATCTAGTGCGAGGACGTATTCTGTTGCGCTGTCCCAATGGCTCGGTGTCGAAGACTCTTCGGGCCGGCGCTGTGGTGTTCATCCGCTCTACATGACCTAGCCACCGTAGGCGTTGGATCCGAAGACGCTTAACTAGGTGCATGCCGCTGTACAGGCCGTGTAGTTCGTGGTTGAACCTTCTCCTCCAAACGCCATCAACGCAAACAGGACCAAAGATCGTACGCAGAACTTTTCTCTCACAACAACCAAGAGCTTCTTCATCCGCTTTCAATAGCGTCCATGTCTCTGCGCCATAGAGCAGGACTGGGATGATCAGGGCCTTATACAAGGTCAATTTGGTGTTTCGAGAGATGGCTCTGTTACTCAATTGCCTCTGGAGCCCAAAGAAACAGCGATTGGCAAGAGTAATTCTGCGCTTGATCTCGGTACTGGTGTTGTTGTCCCTATTTACTCCGGAGCCTAGGTAGACGAAGTCCTTGACTACCTCAAAGTTTCTGCTGCCCAATATGAAGCTCTGTCCGAGAAGTCGGTGCTGTGCGTCCTTCCGTGATGACAGCATGTACTTTGTTTTGCCCTGGTTTACCGCTAGACCCATTTTAGCCGCTTCCGCTTCAATACCAGCAAACGTCTCATTGACGGCTCGCTGTGTTCGTCCTATCACGTCAATCTCGTCTGCGTAAGCAAGCAGTTGAACGGACTTTTGGAAGATCGTGCTTCGGGTGTTTATGTTTGAGTTTCGCACGATCTTCTCAAGTATGATGTTAAAGAAGTGACATGTCAGCGTGTCGCCTTGCCTAAAACCTTTTTTGACAATGAAGGTCTCGGTGAGTTCGTTACCGACCTTGATGGAGCAGCGAGAGTTCTCCATCGTCATCCTGCACAGCCTGACGGGAAAGATTCAATCTAAGACAACATAAATCCCTGGCGGGCAGAGACAAGAAACAATCAAACAATTGTTAAAAACATCATTGAATCCTTAAAGCCCCTGCACTACATGTGTTGGAGATTCGATGTGTTGTTCTGGCCATTCGCATGCCGGGTGGGTGTTTGCTTTGTCGGTTGATGTAAGGCTGTGAGTCGGTTGCTGAGTCGAATGGAGCTCTAAGTCAACTCGAAGGCTACTCGATGGCGGCGTCAATTTGAACGGACATCGCAGATTAAGTCGCAACATGACACGTCAGCGTCATAGTGATGGGGCAGGAGAAGATAATTGCTTACTTAAGGGTATACATATATTTTTATAGACTGAAGGTGGGTTAGTGGTATTATAGATGGAGTAGGCACATCAGTGGCACCTGTGGTGGTAAGACGCCTAAGACACTAAAGCAACCGAACCAGCAAGACCTTCCGGAATTTTTGGCACAAAGGCAAGTGCGACCTACTTAATAAGTTGGTTATCCGTACAGCAATAGTTTTATAATTGCTTCCCCATGACTTCAACGGCTATCCTTAGACTGATCAGGGCACATTTATATGTATGCCTTTGGGATAAGCCTGGGAGGATGTTTTTTTCATCCCAGATCTGCTGTACCACTACTTGGTATGAACAATCTCAGAAGGGGACGAAGAAGTTAGTTGGAGTCTTTGAGAGAAAAGTTCTGCGTGCGCCTTTCATCCTGTTAATGTCGGAGAAGAATCAATTGCGAACAGTGACAGCGAGATGGGACCAGCCAGGAATCTACGGATTCAACGCTGTGTGGCATTGACAGCTCAGTTCAAGTGCGAACAATCTTCGAACCTATGGGTTTGCACAACAGAGGACACCCGTGTCTATAGTGGCGCACCCAGGTGGAGAATGACATCAACCAACTTGATGTGCGAAATTGTAAACGCCGGATTGTAGCACCAAATAAAGAACAAATCACTTAGTGACCGTTGTGGATGTGTGCATCGACTAGGTTCAAATTCAACGCTCCACCTGACTCAAATTAAAGACAATGTCGGCATAAAACGGTAGGTCCCTAACGGGGGCATAGTTTATTTGCCATCAGATGCAAAGTTACTCGGTCGTAGTTTAGATTGTTGCCCGTCGAAGTGGAACAAGTTACGCTCCCAGATCAAAAAAAGCCATCTCCCTGATAGGGACTCCGAGAAGTGAGGTACCTTCGAAGTCTCTGGTAGCCACGTGATGTGATGCATTCAATATTAGTTATAACAGCTAAGCAGTGCTCAGTCTAACATGTCCCATGGGCTAATGGAATCAAACTCTTGTTTTTCTTTTGTACACCTCATGCTGTCAAAGTAATTACACAGCCAACGGCTAGATGGCGTAGTTGGTTAGGTGTCGGGCTTTGGTTATAGGGGTCCCAGGTTCGATTCCCAGTGAGCATGGGTAAATACACAAAAGAACGCAGAGTTCAATTAATTATCTGTGAGCAGAATCTCACCTTGCCTCCTGCGACTTATAAGACTGTTACCAATCTAATGTGTTGTCTGCTTCAACTCTTCACCATATTCCTTCGACAGTGACGTGGGTTTCGTTTGCTGATAGCAACACTATAAAGTAAATAGAATATCCATTGGAATACACAGTCGAAACCACAAGTAGACGGACTGGTTTAAATTGAAAGCGACTATAGTTAAACCAGCCTACAACGCAAATAATACTGATATGTTTCAGAGGCAATACTTACGCTGTTTACTCTGTTTCATATGCTGCCGGGTTGCATTTTGTTTCCGCTTGTACTTCTAGACGAGAACTCTGTCAGTTGTCGGTTAAACGGAGTTTTTTCCTTTAAAAGCAAAACCATAGCCGGAGCCTACAGTGCAAAGTTGATGGTTGGAGGTGGTGACCTGGCGTGAAGCCAACAACGATCTGTGTCCATGCTCAAGTCAAGTAAACTCTGGTAAACACTGGTAAACACCCTCAGCGCGGTTCTCTCATTAGGACTCATCAAGACCTCTTGTCGGTAAGGTAGTACATCTTCGGTGCAGTGATCGGAATTCAAAGCCTCGTTGTAGCGAGAGCAGCGTTCCCAAATCACATAGCAATCATCAACGCAAAACATGCGCGTCTTGTTGTGTTAACATTTCGGAAAGTAAGCCTCGACTCTGTTAACTCTCAGCAGCACTATTCAAAGACTGACGGCGAATTGTGAGAATTCTGAGGATTTTGCTAGAGCACATTACAGAACATCATCTAAGCGAGAACCTCTTCATTATGGCTACGTTGATATGGTTATTGAATTGTCGCTAACCTAAGAGACGTTGCACCACCCATCAGGTAGCGACGGCGAATCTGAGTAGACGGGCAGAAATAAAGTTGCAACTCAAACCAATGACAGTCCAAGAGGAGTATCGACTAACGAGCAAGAGGACGTATTGTGAAGAAGCGTACAGAAGCCTCCCAGTAAGCAAACAGAGACTAGAGACTTTTAAAAAACTGGCCGCAGATTTGAGGAAACAGACCAGTAGGTTGATCTACATATTCAAGTAGTGCTTCAAGTAACTGCTTTGCAGCAGAACAGTACTGCTGATAGTGATGAATGATAGAAAATGAAGGAATCCCGATCACATCAGATGAAACAAGTTTTCAAGAAGTACGACAAGATCGGGGGCTCATTCGATTTGCTTTCAGAGGCCCTTGAAGGTCGATACAGGCAAGTCTCAGGTCTATTTGCACGGCACTATTTGCGCGCATCAGTTACTCTTTCAGCCCAGCAAATCGAAACGAAACACCATATATTCACGACAAGTCCCGGGAAAGACGGAAAACGTTCTCATCGATCCGGTAAAATTGCCCCTTTTGCAAAATGCTGAATCATACAGGACGTACTCTGCTATTATCATGCCTATCCACATAGCATCAGTTTAGGTGTTGTGATATCATTTTACACGGATTGCACTGTCTTCAGTCCAGGAAGAATAGCACATATCCTCTCCTTCTCAAGGTGGCTTGGGTACAAAATAAATTCTACATGTACGGCTTTTATCCTGTCGGTGTGTCTTAGTTAGTTTAGGTGACGAATTCTTGCACCCGAACTATATCCACATGATCGTTCCCACGAATGTGCCTGATACGCCATTCACCTTACTTCTTCTTCTTCTTCTTTGTGTGGCGCTACAGTCCGGGGTGGACCTGGGCCTCAACCAACATGCCTCTCCAACTAGCGCGATCCCTGGCTAGCTGTCTCCAGTTTCGCACACCAAGTTGGTTGAGGTCCTTCTCCACTTGGGTGCGCCACCTTAAACGCGGGCGTCCTCTGTTGCGTTGCCCGACAGGTTCGGATTCGAAGATTCTTCGGGACGGAGTTGTGGTGTCCATACGCTCTACATGACCTAGCCACCGTAGGCGTTGGATCCGTAGACGCCTAACTAGGCTCATGTCGTACAGTTCAGCCCGTACAGTTACAGTTCGTGATTGAATCTTCTCCTCCAGAACCCGTCAACACAAACAGGACCAAAGATCGTGCGTAGAACTTTTCTCTCAAAGAGACCAAGGACTTCTTCATCCGCTTTCGAGCTTGTCCATGCCTTCGCGCCGTATAGCAGGACTGGGATGATCACTGTCTTGTATAGAGTCAACTTGGTTCTTCGAGAGAGGGCTCTATTACTCAATTGCCTCTTGAGCCCGAAGAAACAGCGGTTGGCAAGAGTTATCCTACTGATCTCAATACTGATGTTATTTGTACAATTTACTCCGGAGCCGAGGTAAGTGAAGTCCTTGACTACCTCGAAGTTATAGCTGCCCATTGTGACGCTCTGTCCAAGACGTCGATGTTGTATGTCCTTTTTTGAGGACAGCATATACTTCGTTTTGCCCTCATTCACCTTACTAGAACCAGATTTCGAACGAATAAATTTGTCCATCAATGATCAGCTCTGATAGGCTGGATGAGGGTTTTTTGACGCTGGTCCTTCGAATGTTGAGTTTTGACCCAACCCAAGTTTGTGATGTTTACCAACGGCGATTCTGCCACTAAGACGTTTTTTGTCAAGATCACGTTTCCCTTGAAAAATGGACTTGCTCTTAACACATACATATTGCAAAAAAATCTTGCCCACCCAAGACTCAATCTAAGCCAACGCAAACCCCTCGCGTGCAGGGACAAGAAACAATCAAAAAATTGCTAAAAACATCACTGAATCCTTAAAGCCCCTGCACTGGTACATGTGTTCCACAACTCAGACGAGTCCCCAAAGTCTGTCCAGTTCATCCTCGTGGGTGCAAATCTCATTCCCACTCCAGTTCCGACAGCAAACAATTACCGTAATCCCTCAGCTCGTTTGCGTCCGGCTTTCACTTCCGCCCCACACCCACCGCCGGTGATGAATGTGAATTACATCAACCGTATTCCGGTCCAATAGTTTATCCCGAAATGGCCAAAAGACCGCCACCGCAATATCAACATCCAAAGGCAATGCCATTAGACTGTCCCGTGTTGTGGATGGCCGAACACACGAGAAGGCCGATGGCTTCGGATTCCGAGAGTTCACTTACTAATCACTGGACTTTATTACGTCCTCCGCCTTCGCCGCCAGCCGGGGCACATGCCAATCCAGCCTGGCCGTAAAGCAACCTAACATAGGCCTTGTTGGGGCATCGATGCATCGCCTCCCACCACGTCAGCCGGGACCATTAGAGGCGATCGAAAGGATGTTTGCCATGCCATGCTGCTGTGTTTTTTTTCGTTTTCTGCAGCCAACATGTTTGTGTGGACTGGAGAGTGGATTTCGGATGCGACGAGGCGAACGACGACAGGGAAACCTCAAAAAGCACGCCACGCCGCAGAACACCGGCATCACATTAAACAAATTACAGGCAGCGCTGCAGTCCTGTGCGGAGGAGTTTTATTTATTTTCGGTTTCAAAGGATGTCGATGGGGGCGACAGGACACCATCCGCACAATCCACCGAAATCCAGGCACAGCCGCTGCTGCCCGACGCGGCATTAGTCGATGTTGGCGGTGTAATAAGTCCTCCCTGAGTGCAGCCACCACTCGCCCGTTGCCGGGCCGCCTAATGAGCCGAGCGATAATGCAACAATGTATGCGGGGGATCAATCGCGGCAATTGAGCGGTTCCATTTTGGATTTGTGGACAGATTTGCCGGAGATTTGTGCCAGGATTTGTGCCGGCAACGCGCAATTGATGGCTTGCAACGGATGCAACTGAATATTGATGAGCCTCTGCACACGCGGACATCGTGTGACTTTCTCGCTGTTGTCAAGTGTCTGCTGGATGGCTTAATGACTGACGTGGCACCGATTTGCTTCACAAGGATGTTAACCTGCGAGGGACGGTGTGCGCTGCTTTACAGAGCTTGACAATGTCACTTTTGTTCAGGACGGGATGTCCATTAGTGGAACCTACATTTGCTGGCATTCCACCAAAACGACGTGGCACCATTCAGGCGAATGCCCCACCATGCTCTAGTAGTGCACACGGAGCCCTCCAATCCCCAAGACACTGAATACTTGGTGGTGACTAGTTTATTCAGCGTCTGACACAACCTAGACTAAATATTTTAACAAACGCCTAAAAGTATGCTCCAGCTCTCCAACTCACATGCTCGTCAGGAGCGTGAACAGCGAAAACGAGATCCGGATGAGCTGTGAAAGAAATGAATCCTCATTCAAAAACCACGTCTAGAATCAAAACAGATCTTAGTCTTACACTCATGAAGGTGGCCAAGGATATGGGAATCAGATTGCCAGCCATGATGACGATGGGCTTCTGGGAGCGCTGCATGAATATGATGACCGCCTTGCGAAACTTCGCATCCTGATCCATCCAGTTGCAGGAGTACACAGACGTCGTCAGCTTGCTGCTAACGTCCATGATCTCGTTCACCAGGTAGCAGCAGGGCAGCACCTCTCCCGTCACAGCGATGAGGTAGCAGAAGGTGGTGGCCAAGAACGTCAGGTCGTCCTTGAAGAGCAGCACGCAAATGGCGGTCATGCAGAGGACGAACGCGGTCAGCAGGAATTGCACGAAGATCGTGCCCGAAATGACCGGAGTGAGGCAGTCAAAGAACCTGCAAGCAAAGGACATTCAATGGCAAGCTCGGGGCAGTCTCTGAAGTGGGTGCATCCTACTTGAGTGCGTTCCGGTGGTCGTCGATGCACTGGATCAGCAGCTGGTAGTTCTCCTGCATGGTCCTGGCCTCGTTGTCGTAGCCAATCTTCGAGATCCTCCGCGATATGCACTTCAGGTGGCCCAGCATCACATACGCGTACAGCACCGAGTACACGTCGGTGGTCAGGTTCATGATGCACTGGTAGCACGAGTTGAGCCACTGGTAGCTGAAGGCGATGATGTAGCGCTTCGTCGACGACTTCCAGTCGAACGGCAGCCACCCGTCGAACACCAGTTTGCCGGTCAACGCGCCGACGACCGCATAGAAGCCCAGCGTCAGCCAGAAGAGGACCTTGTAGATGATGAATATGCGCTTGCAGCTGGCGACGATGCGGCTCATGCGGCGCCGGTCGTCGGGATCCAGGTCGGCGCGCTCGTCCAGCTTCTTCAGGTAGTTGTGCGATTCGAGGATCCTGCTGCGCAACACGAACACCACTGCCGTCTTCAGGGAGCAGCAGATCAGCTCGATGCTCGTCGACATGTTCCGCATCAGGTGGCCGAAGGACTCGACGAAGAACGCGCCCAGAATCAGCTGCACCGGCGCGAAGAACGTCACGCAAACGGTCACGAACACCGAGTACGCCATGTACAGGTTCTTGTGCGTCCGGAACGGGTGGATGCCGATGAAGTGCCAGCCGTACCAGACGTACCGCACCGCTTCGGTGGAATCCAACTGGGGCATGATGTCGGCCGGGCACTTTCGGAGGAAACTGTCCCCCAAATCAGATCGCGGCGGTACTTATAAGCACGTCGGTGTCCTGCGGCGGCATCAATAATTCACCGGGGGTAATGAATTTGTGTCTTAATTAGATAATAACCGCGGACCTGGGGGGATTTGTGGGATTTTTTCCGGCCCGCGGCGCTGCGTAAGTTTCATTAAATATTGACGAGGGAATCGGTCAGGGCGGATGATTCTAATTGGATCTGGTCTTGGGCAACTTTAATGAGGTAATGAGGGCTAAATGGGATTTTTGTCTCCGCCGGGCGAGGGTAATTATAACTGAATCATCGTTTCTTATGCAAAAATTACACGACAGGGGGTGACGTTGAGAGGAGAGGGAGAGTCCTTGAAAGCGGCATTACATTGTGTTGCGACCGGTTTTTAATTGCAAAACCGAATGAATTATGAAAGGATGTGTTGATGAGCGGGTTGTTCTGCGAAAATCTGATTTGTAGTAGATCTGGCTTGCTCCTGAACTTCAGTCAATACACCTCTCTGATGGTCTTGAGTTAGGATCCAGTCTTGTTGAGTGAGGACATAGTCCAGGTACACCACCACCGTCGAGGTACCGTCATGTTCCACAGGGTTGGAGTCGAAACTGTTTTACACAGTAAGCTTCCGTTCGCTTCATCTGAGATGAGAGACCCAAACTCGAGTTCAGGTTAATGTAGGTACAGAGCACGAACAATTCATAGTTCTCCTCCCGCAAGCACCAACACACTGATGGACCGAAGGTAATCTGAATGACTATTCAGACCAGGAGCCTCTTCGTCTGCTAATCACGACGTCCGTTCTTCTGCGCCATAAAGCTTGGCACGGCTAGACGGTAGCTTGGTCTCTATAGAGTGCCTTTTATTCCTCAACTGACGTCCACTCCGATGGAGACACTATTCACAAGAGTGATCGGTCTTTTTATTCTCAGATGGTGTCATCACTAGATTTTACTATGAGACCTAGGCAGAGAGCATCCAATCTAATGAAGGTCTACTGTGACGTTTTGACGAAAACCTCCGTAATGGTGGCGGACAGTTGGTCCATCGAAGGTGCTTCCATCTCAGGGTTAAGCTGGGGGTCTTGCCGAGAGCAATATGAAAAATGTTGGAGAGGGAAACTCACCTTGTCATCCAAGGCCTTTAAAAATACAGTCAGTCACGGTCATTCTTTACAGACGGATGAGTTTGGCAAGGATCTTCTTCTTATGGCGCCACAATCCGGGGTGAACGTGAGCCTCAGACAACAAGCCTCTCCAGCTGAAACGATCCTTAGCCAGCTGCCTCCAATTTCTCACTCCCAGTTGGTTGAGGTCCTTCTCCACTTGAGTGCGCCATCGGCTTCGTCGTCGTTCTCTATTGCGTTGTACCACTGGTTCGGAGTCAAAGACTCTTCGGCTGGAACATGACAAGACTCATGTCGTTGTACAGCCCGTACAGTTCGTGGTTGGACCGTCCCCTCCAGAAACCTTCAACACAAACAGGACCAAAGATTGAACGCAGAACTTTTCTCTCGAAGGGACCAAGTGCGTCTTCATCCGCATCCAGGCTTCCGCCATAGAGCAGGACAGGGATGAGCATGGTCTTATATAATGTGAGCTTGGTCTTTCGAGAAAGGGCTCTACTGCACAATTGCCTCTTGAACCCAAAGAAACAGCGGTTGGCAAGAGTTATTCTGTGTTTAATCTCGGTACTGATGTTGTTCGCACTATTTACTTGGGAGCCGAGGTAGACGAAGTCATTTACTACCTCGAAGTTGTGGCTGCCTATGGTGACGTTCTGACCGAGTAGTCGATGTTGTGTGTCCTTTCTTGGTGGCAGCATATACTTGGTTTTGCCCTCATTCACCGCTAAACGCATTTTTGCCGCCTCCGTTTCAATACCAGCAAACGCTTCATTGACGGCACACTGATTTCGACCAATCACTTCAATGTCGTAGGCGTATGCTAGCAATTGCACGGATTTTTTGAAAATCGTGCCTCTATTGTTGTCGTTGAGTGAGTGAGTGAGTTTTACACGACCTTCTCAAGTACAATGTTGAAAAAGTCACATGACAGCGCGTCGCTTTGCCTAAAACCTTTTTCGACATTGAAGGTCTCAGTGAGTTCGTTACCGACCTTGATGGAACAGCAAGCCTCGGATACGGATGGGTCTACTGCTGATACAAATAGACAATACCTTTAATATGTCGGTTCCGTAAAACCGGTTTCTATTAGAAATGAAATGAAAAAAGTTTTACGGAGTCATCCTGTCACGCAATCCGGTATTGATTCAGCTTACATCGCTTTACTCAGCACTAGCGGCTTACTTTAGTCTAGCCAACGATGGCTTGTAAACAAGTGCACCGCCATCAGATGAGGGCTTCTAAATTTCTTCAACCGAGCTAACCTGAAAACCCTGGAGAAACTTATAGACCAATATATCAGGCAAGCTATCCCAGTATGCAGACTCTCATCTGCACAAAATGCCTACAACAAGGGCAAGTCCTCCGCTCTCTCATAGGCACCATCGAAAAATCTCTCGAGTTCAAAGAAAACACACTTGTGACTTTTCGCGACAACGAAGGTGCCTTTAACAATATCAACCCGGAAGCAATTTCACTTGCGCTTACCAACCTCGGTATCGGAAAGCCCCTAGTGGCCTTCGTTCATCAGCTACTCACCAGCAGAGTAATACACACTCAGATGGGAGACGCTAAGATCCATAGAGGAGTTAATAGGGGCACCCCACAAGGAAGTGTTCTCTCACCCCTTCTTTGGAACGTACCGGTAAATGAACTGCTACTAATACTGGAAGAGGTAGGGTGCAAAGTTATTGCATATATTATTGCATATCTCTACTCTAAGAGACATAATGCAGAATGCCTTTGACAAGCTAGAGGCATGGACACAAACATGCGGACACGGCGTCAACCCACAAAAAACGGATGTCGTACTCATCACCAGAAGATGCAAAATCCCCCAATTTGACCCCCCACTGCTGTGCGGCACCACATTACAGCTAACCACCAGTGCGATATTTCTGGGTCTCACTCCCGACAGCAAGCTAAACTGGAAGCTCAACATCCAGGAAAGGGTAAAAAAGCCTCTTCTGCATTTCACCATTGGATGCAAATGGGGCCTACAACCACGCATCGCTCACTGGATTTACACCTCTATTGTCAGACCGACACTTTTGTATGGTGTCTCAGTTTGGTGGACAGCACTAAACAAGGCTATAGACTTCAATGCACTCAACCGAGTACAAAGACTGGCCTGCCTGTGTATCAGCGGGGCACTGAGAAGTACTCCGTCAGACGCACTGAATATTCTCCATCTCCCACCTCTGGAAATATTCGGGAAACAAGCAGCAGCAAGCATAGCCTCTGAACTCAGCACTGGCCACTGAACCATTCTCAAGGAATTCAATTTCCTACCTAGCGACACCCTCAAGGAATTCAATTTCCTACCTAGCGACACCGACCGCCTACTACCCCAGGCCATCTTCGAGAAGAAATTCTCAAGCAGCATTCCTTCCAGATCGGACTGGATGACTGACAGGCAAACGCTGAAAGATCCTCTGCGCATTTTCACAGATGGATCAAAGGCATAAAAAGGGGTGGGTGCGGGTGTCTATTCTCAAGACCTCAACATTGCTATCTCCATGAAGCTCCCTGATCACTGTAGCGTTTTTCAGGCGCTGTCTTGGCTTAAGAACAATGTGATATCAAAAAGGGATATCACCATCTGTTCCTATAGTCAGGCCACCATAAAATCTCTGGACAATGTCATGTTCTACTCTAAAACATCCCTTAATTGCAGGCTGTCTCTTAACGAGATGGCCGAGCATTTGAACATTCACCTCATGTGGGTGCCGGCACACTGTGGCATACCAGGAAACTGCAAAGCCGACGAACTCGCTAGGTGTGGTACAACCTCATCCCTATCGATAGCAGGGGTACCGCCTTCCATGCCGATCGCTACAGCTTACCATCTTCTTAAGATCCACACAACTAAAACCACTAATGACAAATGGCTAGAAGGCACCACCTTAAAGCAAAATAAATCTGGCTATCACTCTACCTAAAACAGTCACTCAGTCTACTTGGACTCAGCAAGCCCTCATTAAGGACCCTAATTGGAGTCATAACCGGGCACTGTGTAATTGGCACTCATGCTCGCAGGATGGGTGCTCCATATAATGATTCTTGCAGAAGCTGCATTGATGAAGAGGAGGAAGAAAATACTCATCACCTTCTCTGCTCCTGCCAGTCGTAGGTTCCTGCACCTAGGAGCCTACTACTTCAGCGCCGGAACGAGCTAAAAAGTGCCAGCATTGGCCAACTAAATCGGTTCATCAGCAGCACCAACTGGTTCCAGCGTTAGGAGAAGTCAATCCGCGTGGTATCATAATGGGCCTACTCTGGCCTAAGTGTGACTGCTCTGCAGCAGTCAGCCACTACAACCTAACCTAACCTAACCACGAGACGTTACCGTTTGATCTTTCGAGACGAGGAAAAAACATCACGGCAGATGAAGAATGGGGAGTCTGGTCAAAGCAGTGAAAGTGGTCTAAAGGAATAGAATGGAATAAAAATTTAAAGTAAAAATTGTGTGCGCACCAAAAAAAAAAAGATACGGGTTGCTGTTCAGATTGTAGTTGTGATGTTGCATCAACCATGGGAGAATAACATGCCACATAAACTTTTCGTTTGATTTCTAGATCCATCATTCCAGGGGATGGTGTATTTTTTTTATAAATTTACCGTGCTCAATGGATTACTCATAAGACAAAGCGCGGGCCGATGGTATATAAAGAGGAGAAAAATATCGTCTAAAAATGCGAATTGTACTCCGTAATGACATGGGAAAAGCATTCCATATTCCCATAGTCCAGCTGTCTCTAAATGAACTCCGCGTCCATAAGCAGTCTGAAGGGTAAGCTGATGGTAATTTCTGACGAGGCGGGTATTGCGGGTGAACTCGTGGATGTGAAAGGACATAAGTCTCTTTCTACTGATTTAAAGAAAGGAATATTTTTGGCCACAACATTTATTTTTTTCACACACAGTCTTCACCAGACATAGCCGTGCTCAACGTCGTTTATATGATTCGTGCCGTTTCATTTGAATGTTGGCTGCCGAAGAGTCAACATCAAGGGACAGTCGACATACTACCAAATAGAAATAAAAAACACAAGAAATATGGCGAAGGAAATTCACTACTTTTGCTCTCATCATCTACCACCACAAATTGTACGCCCAACATTTAAACGGACATGATGTTAGCTTGGACGTACATTTTTTCTGTCTGCACTAGATCTTTTCAAGTTATGTTCATGAACAGGACATGGTTCATTTTCAGTGAAGACGCTGTGTTACATTTAGGGAGGAGTGCTCATTTCAAATGGTATAATTTTAGCGATTAAGCCAATTTTCCTCTGTCGTGTGGTAAGTATATCTTCAAAGTACTGGCAACTACGTTGAACCATCCAACGGTCAGGGAGAATGTTGATGCTTCCCGCTGAGTCAGACGGACCAGCAAACAGCTAGAAATGAGTTCCATTTTGACAATCATTGACGACACAAATTTGCTTAGAACCGACTTCTGCATGGCTCCCACTAGTAACGTTCTATAAGAGTCTCGGTGCTAGGAACTTAGCTGCACGAAGGAGTTCACGCTCGACCCAGCACCTGATGGCCACACTTCGGCCGTACCCTCCCCAAGATATTCCCACGGCATGCGCTCAATTCATGCATTTTAGATATTCACCGTCCTTTCGTCCCCTTTCATCGACATTGCACAGATGCCTGCTAAGTCCTGCAGGACATATTATTTCAAGAACTTGAAGCGTCATTTTAAGACAATTTCCCCCCCTCCCCCCTTCATGCCACGGGTGACAACGAGGGCGTAAGAGAAAACTGATGCAATTTTCCTTCCCCTTTGATAGACTCGAATTCGCCCGTGCATCTGCAGCGTCTCCATCTCCGTCAGGATTCCTTACATTTGACGTGTCCCCTTTGCCGCTGCTCACATTCCGTCTCCCTGCACCCGTAATGTGCTGCTGCTTCCCCCATCACGGTGTGCTGCCTGCGATGTCCGACTAATGCGAAACAGAGCAGAAAGATGATGTACACAAATAAGTGGAGCACTCCCGGGCTCCATTGATGAGTTGCTACACTGCCACCGAATGGCAACGGAATCCATGTACGCCAGACCTCTGCCGCTGTCATTCCATCATCCTGTGTGTCACTTGAACTAGAAAAATATCTCTAATGCAACGAAAATATCCTCCTGCAATATTCAGGACACGGGGCGGGCACGGCTGTTGTACTTACTTGGGCATGACGACACAGCAAAACGGCAAAACAGCAAAACAGCGATGTTCAGCTCAAAGGGATCCACTCAACAGTCCTCTCTCTGCCCCCACTCGCCCCCCTTCCTCATCCATCCGCCGCAGGGCATGAGTTCTTCATCTTAGTAAGGATATTACACCGCTCTACATGTATATTAAAATTATTTACATTACACCAACAAAAGGGGCTTTGCGCTCTGCTTCTCACAATTTCCCAAGAAATTACAAGCCCTGAGAATCGGTGGCATCCTTCAGTTCCAAAGCCTGCATTGCATCCAGCATCCAGCCCTCCCCCAACCCACCCACACACAGCCACACTGTGTGGATACAAAAACATCACTTAGGCGCAAAGCATAACTGAGCAGTGATTCAAAATGGAAATCAAAAAGGGGGAGCACAGCAAGGAGACGAAAAAAAAAGAAATTGACGCAAACACATTTTTAATCAAAAATTTCCAACAAAGATTCGTTTTGTTATCCTCCTCCACTCGTGTGTATCCTTCCCGCGCATGTGTGTGTGTGAGGATCCCCTGTTGAACCGGGCCGCACGTCAACCCTGTTGCAAATCCATTCAGCTGCGCCTACACCCAGGCGCGAGTGTGTGCGTGTGGCTGTGCAAGGAGGCAAAAATCTCATGAAGTTATGATAAGGATTCACAAATTCAGAAGTGAACCGAATGAGAATGTACAGAAATCCTCTCCACAACAACCCTTCTTTCTCAAAAAAAAAAATGCCCCGCACGACCGACCAGCAGCGCCAACACGAACGCCAACGTCAACTCAACGAGTGTCTGACTTCTTGTGGAAACGGATACACTCGTGGGTGCGGCTGTGTGTGCATGCACTGAGCCGAGTGCCGAGGCCGACACCGGTAAAACGGCAGAAAAGCGCAAATATTTTTCCATATACTTCTTTAGCCGCACACATCGACGAACGGTGGGTGAAGAGACCCCAAGGACCGTGGGTGGGGGGTGGCTTCTTTTTTTTAATCTTTACTCCTTTGCAGGGAGCATTCCTCTAACAACATGCCAGGCTTTTCAGAATTTTAATAAATCATAAGCCGTCCCGATTGCGCGGGTGTGGAGGGCAGCTGCCGGCTTGTGGTGGGCTCGATGAACGTGGTGGTATGTGCTGCACTAAGGGCGACGTATTGGTTTTGAAGGCAAACTGGAAACTGAAAGAGCGATACAGACGGCATTTTCGACGAGTACACGACGAAGAAGTGTTCACCTAATTCTGACGCTAGGTACGTTCCAGGACAGCCTTGTAAGAAAAGACATGAAGTAAGCGTGCTAAATCGAATGAAATCGTGTGAAAAAGGGCCATTTTTGATTTTCGAAACCGGGTGTACATTGTTGTATCAAGCTTTGATGTTCCTGCTAAACTCGGTTTGGAGGATGGTGGTGGGACTGGTGGTAGCGGAATGTCGAGACAAGGCGAAGAGCTCTTGTGCAATTTCTTCATCATAATGCTTCAGAAAATCTCGCTACACTCACAGTCCAACACTAGAAGCACGGTCTTCAAAAATCCGTTCAGGCGCCAGCAAACGCCAATGAAAACACTTGCTGTACACGTGGACGAACCATAAATCTTCTTCTTCTTTGGCTGGTGCTACAGTCCGGGGTGGACCTGGGCCTCAGCCAACATGCCTCTGCATCTAGATCGGTCTTGTGCAAGTTACTTAGCTTACCAGCCACGCACATTCAACTTATGCAGGTCCCCTTCTAGCTGCGTGCGCCACCATAGGCGTGGTCTTCCTTTTCCGCGTTGTCCCTCGGGGTTGGAGTCTTTTTTCCGGGCCGGAGCATTGCTATCCATTCGCTCGATGTGACCTAGCCATCTAAGACGAGAGATTCGAACACGCTTGACCAGGTCGATGTCGCTGTACAGCCCGTATAGTTCGTCGTTCGGTCTCCTCTGAAGGACTTTTTTGAAGACAGCATATACTTTGTCTTACCCTCATTAATCGCCCGAACATCAGCAAGGTATTCGAAAAGGTGATAAATAGAGCTCTGATCAATTGGACTGAGGACACACATATAATTCCGGTTAACCGATTCGGCTTCAGAGCGCGGCATGACACTATTCATGCCGCGTCGAAACTGGTGTCGCATATCCAAGGGAACAAGAGCCAGAAACAATGTACGGGGGCCTGCTTGGTTGACCTGGAGAAGGCCATCGACACCGTATGGTTAGAAGGACTTTTCTACAAGCTCAATCGGCTAGGCATTAGTAAACCACTGCTGTACCTATTATATAATATGCACGCAATTGCGTATGCCGACGACTTGATCGTGTACAGATCAGGCAAAGAGATCGAGGACATCACCACGCTCGCGCAGGGTGACTTCGACTCATTCATGAGAGATTGTGATGACTGGAAGTTGAATATCAACTTTCAGAAATCCGAAACCATTCTGTTCAGGAAAAAGAATTGGCGAAAGTTCTCAATTGTTGGACGGCACGGGCAACCACTGGCGCAAAGGATTGTAGTCAGATACCTGGGGATCTGGCTAGATCAGTATCTGTATTTTAACAAACATGTAGATGCTGCTGTGGCCAGGGCCCGAGGCGCTTTCGCCCTTACAAAGAGACTGTTTTACAACAGCCAACTCGATGCAAGGGTAAAGGTAATCTGCTACATGGCCCTCATACGGCCAATGCTCACCAATGGTTGTCCCGTGTGGTTCAACGTGAGTGCAAGCTTGATGGAAGAGATTCGGGTGTTTGAGAGGGCTTGCCTTAGGGCTTGCCTTCGCCTCTACAGAACACCAGAGTCCCAGTACAGAAAATTCTACTCCAATGAGGTCTTATACAACAGGGCGAACCTGATACGAGTGGACAATTTCCTAGTGAAGTTGATTCGAGGTCACACTGCGAGAGCGATGAACTCGGTTGATAACTTGATCTCTGGGGCTTACTACCCCAATCCACAGTACCATGAAAGGGTACGTCACAGTGGCTTCGTCCCTCCAGAAGCATTTCTCCATTTTGACAAGCGCGGTCTGATACAAGACAAGAATGCGGTACCGCTCCTCTTTCACATAGCCAGGTCAACTGTGGATGGGCGACTCACGACCACGACCGTTCCGTCGCACAACAAGGAAGGAAGATCTCCTCGGCTTTAGAATGGCGGTGTCGAGTCGAGGGATAAGAGAGATGTTGCGTTACAACATCGAAAGTTTTGGTGGCTGAGAGAGGGAACACCCTCGTCGAACCCTTTAGACCCGGTGTAGAATGGGTGGTACAGATCTCCTTTACGGGAGTAGTCGGTCTCGCCACGGATGTGATCCAGCTGCCTATGGCCGGCATACACTGAGTGTACTCATGTGTATACAAATGTACATAGGTTAGGTACACTCATGTATATATGGGCGTATAGTTTTATTTAAAGGTAGTATGTACGTTAGCATTTAAGTTTTAACTGAAAAAATCGTTCATTTATTAAGTTTTTTCTTTAAAATTTTTCTTATTAATAAGTAGTACACATAATGATAATGAAGTCTATAGACATATGAAATGTAAGATTAGGTCGAAAGACAATAGATTAAGGATAAGTTTAGCTTAGAGTGCCCGCCGAGGGCCAGTAAGTTAGAATGTAGAAACAAAAATGTACGTCCAACTAGTTTTAAGCATTTTTGTCTAGTATGTAAGCCTGTTATGATTTTGAAATAAAAATGCATTAAAAATGAAAAACGACCCTCATTAATCGCAAGCCCCATCTTGGCCGCTTCCTTCTTGATGCTCACAAACGCCCCACTCACACCCCATTGTGTTCTTCCGATGATCTCAATGTCATCGGCACACGCGAGCAGTTGCAAGGATTTGTGGAAAATCGTGCCTCTGGTGTTAACATTTGAGTTTCGCACGATCTTCTCGAGAATAATTTTGAAAAAGTCGCATGACAGTGCGTCGCCTTGTCTAAATCCTATTCTGACATCAAAGGTCTCGGTACAATCTTTACCGACCTTGACAGAGCATCGGGCGTTCTCCATCGTCATTCTGCAAAGACGGACGAGTTTTGTAGGGATGCCAAAACTAGGCAAGGCGATGTATAACTCTTCTCTATAAATACAGTCATAGCGGTCTATAGTGACGTTTTGAACTATAATTTATTCGACGTCATTGATGTATCGTCCGCTTCGTGGTAAACAGTTTCAATAATAATGAAGGTCCACTCATATTCGGCAACCTCATGTGCAAACCGAACCAAAAGTAGTCCAAACCAACCACATATGTCATCAAAATCTGAAAAGGCCATAATTATTTCGGGGAATTTCAAGACGATACCAAAGCCATATGTCACTTGCATATGTAGAGCGCATAAGTAGAAATGAACGAAGCTTAACGAAACTCAGAATTCGGTTCTATGGCGCAGTTGATTGAATGCTTGCCCATGGTTAGTGGGGTCGTCGGTTCGAATCTCAGTGACTTTTTACGAATTCCCGAAATTGGGATCGAATTAGCGGCATTATCACTGTTCACTGTCACTCAGAGTTCCCGGTCAGTGCTAGTAGTGAGGTACACATGGTCTTTATCATAATTGACCAATAATGGGCTAATGCTCAGCATCAAAACTTTTGGTTGACCTCGTCTGGTTTCAGAGTCAAGTCACACACTCACTTGTACTTCGTTTGTGAAAAGCGATCGAAAATAATCTGGCAGCACCTTGCATTCTGTCCATGAATGATCTAGGGCACAATAATAAGTACACAGTACGAACAACGATTACATATTGCATCGCCTCATATGACCAAAAGTGTCAAGTGGAATTCGATCGGTACGTACTCTGATTCTCACACATTGTTTTTTTTTGTTTGTACGCAGGGACAAACGGTCCGCTTAAGTAGTCGACTTGTGTGGGCGAGTGTCTACTAAATAATGGAGAATATGATACGGCAAGCATTCCATCGGTCGGATGATTGTTGCTTCGTTGACACTATTGCCTCATCATCTGCTTTTGTGCGTCCGTTGGTTGCTTATCGCTTTTCAGGAAACCATAGTCTGCACATTTACAACATCGTGTGGTAGGACTGTCTATTCCTGGGCCAGATTCTAGTCTCACTCGACGTGCAGCAACCAACCGACTTCTATCCGTTGCACTCACCATCACATTATGTAAGCCATAGGAATCACATTTCCTAAATAGAATAGTGTAGTAAAGTGGTGAGTATTTTCGTATGAATATAGAAAGATTCGTCTTCGACTCCGAACCAGTGGGACAACGCAATAGAGGACGACCACGAGCCCGACGGCGCACTCAAGTGGAGAAGGACCTCAACCAACTTGGAGTGCGAAATTGGAAGAAGCTGGCTAAATATCGTGCCAGCTGGAGAGGATTGTTGACCGAGGTCCAGGTTCATCCCGGACTGTAGCGCCACAAGAAGAAGAAGAAGAAGAGAAAGGTTTAATAATAATTTGGGTGGCGTTACAGCCCATAGAGGGCCAGGTCCTAGCTTCTCGTGCTGTGCGACCTATTGTTCTTTCACGCGTGCAAGGTACCTAAAGTTTTATGCCAACTCCGAACGGCCAAGTTTGAGAAGCCTTTTGTAGACAGGACACACCCTTGACTAGAAAGAGGTGGGGCCGTGAAAAATAATTTGTTTTGGCGCACAAAGCAGGAATCGAACCTACGACGTCGATTTTGGGGTCAACGCACATAGCCACAACGCCACTCGGGCCACCACAGAAAGGTTTGGAAAAATACAATCAGTCTTGAGACGAATCTTGACTCAAATTATTGCGGCAATGATTTGCCTTCCTTTCAGCGAGCTGTGCCGTATACAACTAAAGAAAAGCGGGCAGGCCTTTGGCGCCCAGTGAAGGTAGCGTGAAGCGTTACACTGGCAATTTCGCTAACGAAACTGACCAAAGTGCGTACTGCATCTTTGATCCCTTCTGTCCTCGGGCTTAGCGAAGAGTAATAGAGCCGCATTTCAGTACACCAAGCTGACTTTGTACAAAGCATTGATCGTGACTTGATGGGTCTATCGAGGCGTGTCCGGATCCAGCATCTAATATGATACATCTTTTTTTTTTAAATAACCCCGTTCTACCAGCGTTTCCTATAAGACGTCGTAAGCCACACCTCTGTACTTACCTATCACTCTCCAGGCGGGACTGCCGATATGAATCACTTCTCGGCGTTAGTTAGCGATTCACTCTATTTTCCCAGAGGCAACATTTAGAGTTTGTCTATACGGCTTGGGCTTTCGTTTGCTTGAATGGGATTTCAATAATATACGAGAATAACTCATTCCAACTATCGTCCGATCTTGGTCTCCATACTTGCCTCCACATTTGCCTATCATACGCAGAACGACTACATTAGAAAACTGCATGCTCTGCGTTCTCTTCCACATTTAAAAAATGACCACAGAGGCGGACTATCATATCCACATTTGTGCAAATGCTTTCGATATTCGCCGTGTCGGGCAGAAGCTAACAGAGCTGGTCTCCTGTTAGTTTTTGATTACCCTTTCTTCCCTTTGTGGGGACGTCGCCACTATCTTGGCCACATTGCTAAGGACGCGTATCGTTCTTCTACCTTTTGTAAGTTTGGCCTGGTGCCGATCAAAAGTTCCCTTTCGGTGTCTTCATGAACAACTCGTCTGCCAGAATGTCGATGGTTAGCATTCCACGGACGATGCTCCTGAATTATTGCGAAGACTCTATAGAACGGCGTAAAGTTCCGTTTTGTTATGTTCTACGAATTGGAGCAGCTTAGGACTGAAGTGAGTACTTTAATGGGCTTAAATTTTCGTGCATATCCGGTCTCGGCCCGAAAAGTCTTCGAATCCACCCCCGAGGGACGGCGCAGTAGAGGAAGATCGCGACTCAGGTGGCGCACGCAAGTGGAAACGGACCTCAACCAACTATGCGTGCGAAACTGGAGACAGCTAGCTAAAGATCGAGCTGGCTGGAGACGCTTGTTGGTTGAGGCCCAGGTCCACCCCGGACTGTAGCGCCACCTTAAGTAAGTAAGTCCGGTCTCGGCAGTGTTCGGGAGCATTCCGTATGGCGCTCTTTGCTTGAGTAATGTCTTTTCACAGGTATACCTTACGCGCCCCCTAAAAGAAGCCTTAGGGTCCATCACAGACTTGCACTTCACAGACTCTTTGGATTCAATCGTTCCAAATTAGGAGCTAGCTGGTTTTGAAAATACGCTGTGGGGGACTACAAGAAATTCTGTGGCGCATGGAAATTGGAGAGAAGCTTTACCAGCTTGACTTACTGTGCTGAGGGACTTGAGGACTTAGTCAGTATAGTCGACGAATCTATGGCAGCAAATGGGCACACATCATATACCTTATGGCGGAAAATGCATGGATTAGGCGAGTGTTTCCGAAATTAATAGCAATCTGCTAAGCCCATAACGAGCCAAATTTAATCGCCTTTCGAGTCGTCTAGGAACAAAATTCTGTGTTAGAGGGACAGTCCGACGGTAACGGCATGAACTGAGATTTTGTTTGTCTGGCAAGTAGAATGTGTTGATCCCGTTTTGTAGAGGTGTGCAATAGCCTATTTCATTGTCACTCTTTCAGCCTTATCACTGAGCTTAATCAAACCCAGCCACCATCTTAAAATAAAACCTAAACAACTGGCAACATAAAAAACTAAATCCACCAAGAAATCGTAAACATCAACGCGCATCGCTTGTGCAATCCGGTACGTGCACCCTTTCAAGTGTCTCTCCACTCGAACGTTTTAAAGCAGGATGCGCCACTTGCATTGGCACAGCGAACAAGGGATAACTGCAGCCCCTTGAGTGAACCATGCTCCTGCAGGAGAGCAGTGTAGGCGCATTGCTGCTCCTGATGACGCTGATAATGCCTCCTCCATCTTCGCGTGGGACGGCTGCTCACAGACCCCATTATGGGTGAATTGAACGCGATGTGACTGGAGAAAACCACCCACAGTCATCATTCAGTGGGTGCAAGTGGAAAATGTTCGATAAGGACGAGTCGGGTGGGGGGAAATTAAAAATCGGAACAATCCTATTTTTCTTCGCTTATGCTGTGGGAAATAGTTTTCATTCACATGTCGGCGTATCTGCATGCAGTTCGCTGTCCTTTTGCGATCAATTTCAAAAGGATGTACTCATTTGAGGGAGCATGCAACTTTCATTTCGAATTGACACGATGCCACGGTGGCGGGGGGAATTTATGTGCCGCACATATGAAGTCGAGAGTGATAAAATTTCACTGAGAGGCACTGTGTGTGTGGCAGAAGTTCTTAACCAGTGTCTGCTTTAAAGGGCAAACCACAAATGAATTAACTAAACTAAGATCATGTCAGAAGTGTACAAAAAAGAGTCGGAAGCCACCAGGAAAATTAAATTTTACTTAAAAGTGACTCTGGGAACTTAATTACCCCGACCATCAAGCATTAGTGAAAGAAATCTAACGACACTTAACGAACGTTAGCGTCGCCTAACGAAACTTGACGAATCGGATGACAGCGAGTGGAAGCTTTATCTGATCTCTAAAAGAGCGTCACAGCGAAGGTCTTAAACTCAAAACATCATCGGACCATCGGCGGTCCTGGACCAATGATACAAATCCCACGAGAAGTGCCGCTCCTTCCTTCAAAAGGCCAACATTTTATTTCTTAAATTCATGACCAGCTGACATCTGAGACAAAACCGTAAACACTGAAAACGAAAAGCGGATGATCTGCAAAAGAGAACATTTAATCGATTGAAAAGTTCCCCATCACTGCATTACCGACCTTGACGCACGTCTGCAACGTTGCCGGTGCCAAGTTTCCCGCCAGAATTGTGTTCGTCTTCTGCGAGCGCTGCATGAAAATGACCAGCCCCTTGCGGAACCTCAGATCCTGATCCATCCAGTTGCAGGAGTACAGGTCCGTCGTCAGGTTGTCACTGACAATCATCAAGTCATTCACCAGATAGCAGCACGGCATGATCTGAACGAAGAGGAGACCCATGAACCCTGCCGTTGACAAGAGTACTGCCAGAGAATCGTTAAAGTAGAAGTAGTAGAATATCGAAAGGCACAACGAGAAGGCCGTCACGATGAACTGGAGGAAAAGCGTCCGCCCGAAGATGGGACGAAATTGGTCAAAGAATCTGAAAAGAAATGAAAAGGTCATCCCCACAATCACCCGGAGAGGGTCCCATCACGCGCCGCCCTTGAACCGTGACGTCGACTTAAAGCCTGTCAAACTTTTCGCATGAATTTCCGGTGAAACGATCTGCAGCGCGAGCTCCTCCATTCATGACCACCAGCAGCAGCTGTGCGGGAACTTTTCACTATTTACGCAGGATTCAATTGCATGACAGTTATTTATGGAATCTGACGGTACCTGGGTGGAAGCATCCTCCTTGGCAGTTAGCGGTAATTATCACGTACAACTGCTGAAACTGCTTTTCCACAGGCTTTCCCCAGAAGCGAAACAAAAAAAACAAAGCACACAGAAAATAACTCCTCCCGCCGAAACTTGGCAACTTTTACTCGCATCCGAGGTGAGAATTCGTAATTGTGGACAAAGTTTTGTCAAGGATACACACAGTCGCACACATAGACCCGCTGACGCACACTTCCAGACAGCGCACAGCTTCAGGCGATGGAAGAAGCACAGCATAAGCTAGGGAGTACACAATTTTTAATTACATACCTTCGGGTGGCACCGAGTTGGGGCGGTCCCTAGGCGATGTTGAGGCAAGTGACTAAAGTTTATGCGGCGCTTGCTGTATATAATTAACCGTGTTAATTGTACGTTACACGCTTACTTAATTCTTCGAAATTTCGGGTACTGAATGTGGGCAGGATTGAATGCCATGCGGGCGGGAGATATAGTGTGAAAGGACAAGGACACGAGCGTGTTTTCCGTTGCGGATGCTAGTGGAGGCAGGATGACAGAAAAGTTTAATTGGAAACGACTTCAGGACTGGTGACTGGGAGAGCGTTTTTCCAAGAAGTAAACAACTCTAAATACGCCGAAGGACATGAGGCTTCTGTGAATGTTCGTGTGCGTCTTGGTTTGTGACAGCTGCTGGCGACAGTAAGACGGGGCGTTGGGCAACCACTTGAAGGTCGAAACTGACTCACTCTGGGGAATGGAGTAAATCGGAGAATCAAGAGTTGCTCAAGGAAGCGTTGAGATAGAGCGGAGGATGTGGTTGAAATGGGTACGGACTAGAATGAGGTGCTTTTTTCTCGGTATCTGGATTATACGAAAGGCACGGATCTGGTGCGAGAAAACTGCTGGGACTAATCCTCAACCATGCGTATGGCCAAGTACAAGGCAGTTTTCCCAAAAAACGTGCATACACTTAGGCGTGAAAGTGAACATGACAACACAGGGAATACTGTCAAATTTGTGGCAATCGACCCCAACCCAACCACCCCCAACATACTCACTTCAAAATACTCCGGTAGTCATGCACACACTCAATCAGCTCCTTGTAGTTCTCCTCCGCGCCCAGAGCTGCGTCATAGCCAATCCTTGCGATCCTCATGCCCAGCGTCTTCACGTGTCCGATCATCATGTACACATAGCTAATGGTGCAGAGATCGATAGTCATGTTCAGAATGCACTGATAAATCGTCGTCACGATGTCATAGGCGAACACCATCAGGTACACCCGATACGACGCCTTCCAGTCCCAGGGGAAGTACGCCTCGTACATGAGTCGGTGGAACAGCAGATTGGTGACGCAGCAGAAGACAACGTTGATCCCGAAGGTGGCGTTGTACACGAAATACACTCTGTGGCAAGTCCTCACCATGCGCTTCATGATGGCCAGCTCCGCGGTTGATCGACGAACGCGAACGTCTAAGCGCTCGAGGAACCTCTGGCAATTGTAGAGCTCTCTGAACCAAAACACGATCAAAAAGTGTCGCACATCGCCGCACACCCACTCCAGGCTGATGTACAGATTGATGATGGTGTCCTCGAGGCTTTCGCCGAAAAAGAACTGCACGATTTGCTGCAGGGGCGGTATCACCGGCATCGTGAGGTTCACCAGGATCGAGTAGGCCTTGTAGACTCGGCTGAGGTTGGCGGCGCCACTGAGACCAATTATGGTCCAATAGAGCCAAATGTAGCGGAAGGCATCCCGCGAATTGAACTGCTTCATATTGTGGACGGAACAGACTGGTGGGACGGCTGTCAAAGCGAGGGAATTTTATACAGGACGTCGTGTGGCGCGTCCATATCCCATTCATGACATGCAGGGAGGCGTGTGGAAAAAGTTTTAATTTTTCTACACCCACGCCCCTTTTGAAACTCTACATTTACCTTAAGTACTTTAGCGATTACGGTAAGCGCTTGGTGTGATGTGTGATAAAATGTTGCATTTTTTATGAGTTTGTTGAATTTTCTGTGAATTTTGTGGGGACGGAAGGTGATACCTGGCAAGGGCTGGACGCCATGGATTGAATATGTATGACATTTCATGGCATGATCTCTATTGTTACAGTCGTCGTGACGTAGGGGTTAGATGTGTTCGGTGTCTAGATTTATTATTCGTGGCTCCACCTCTCTTGGGTTACTGGCGATGATTAGAGTGACATATCTGATGACATTCAGAAGCATCATTCATGCCGTTTTGTTTGGAATACCACATCTTTCAAAAGCCGGGCGGGACTTTTTTGGCTTAAGCAGTTTGTCGAACTTTTGATGATTCGGACCAGTTCTTCTTCTTCTTTGTGTGGCGCTGCAGTCCGGGGTGGACCTGGGCCTCAACCAACATGCCTCTCCAACTAGCGCGATCCCTGGCTAGCATCCAGTTTCGCACACCAAGTTGGCTGAGGTCCTTCTCCACTTGGGTGCGCTACCTCAAACGCGGGCGTCCTCTGTTGCGTTGCCCGACAGGTTCGGATTCGAAGATTCTTCGGGCCGGAGCTGTGGTGTCCATACGCTCTACATGACCTAGCCACCGTAGGCGTTGGATCCGTAGACGCCTAACTAGGCTCATGTCGCTGTAGAGCCCGTACAGTTCGTGATTGAATCTTCTCCTCCAGAACCCGTCAACACAAACAGGACCAAAGATCGTGCGTAGAACTTTTCTCTCAAAGAGACCAAGGACTTCTTCATCCGCTTTCGAGATTGTCCATGCCTCCGCGCCGTATAGCAGGACTGGGATGATCACTGTCTTGTATAGAGTCAACTTGGTTCTTCGAGAGAGGGCTCTATTACTCAATTGCCTCTTGAGCCCGAAGAAACAGCGGTTGGCAAGAGTTATCCTACGCTTGATCTCGGTACTGATGTTATTAGTATAGTTTACTCCGGAGCCGAAGTAAGTGAAGTCCTTGACTACCTCGAAGTTATAGCTGCCCATTGTGACGCTCTGTCCAAGACGTCGATGTTGTGTGTCCTTTTTTGAGGACAGCATATACTTTGTTTTGCCCTCATTCACCGCCAGACCCATTTTAGCCGCTTCCGTCTCAATGTTAGCAAAAGCCTCACTGACGGCTCGCTGAGTTCTGCCAATCACGTCAATGTCATCGGCGTATGCTAACAGTTGCACGGACTTCTGAAAGATCTTGCCTCTAGTGTTGGCGTGTGAGTTTCGCACGATCTTCTCCAGGACGATGTTGAAGAAATCACATGACAGCGCGTCGCCTTGTCTAAAACCTTTTTTGACATTGAAGGTCTCGGTGAGTTCGTTACCGACCTTGATGGAGCAGCGAGAGTTCTCCATCGTCATCCTGCACAGCCTGACGAGTTTGGCAGGAATGTCAAAACTAGACATGGCGTTGTATAGCTCGTCTCTATGCACGCTGTCATATGCGGCCTTGAAATCGACGAACAGATGGTGAGTGTCGATTTGCATTTCTTGGGTCTTTTCCAGGATCTGCCGTAGTGTGAAAATTTGGTCTGTTGTGGACTTTCCTGGCCTGAAGCCACACTGATATGGACCTATCAGGCTTCAAGCGGGTACACAAAACGGCAGAGAAGATCTTATACGCGATGTTAAGAAGACTGATCCCTCGATAGTTGGCGCAGTTGAAGGGGTCTCCTTTCTTGTGGATCGGGCAAACGATACTGAGATTCCACTCGTCGGGCATGCTTTCCTCAGTGTTGTCCAGCGTGGTGGGCTTGTTAGTTAAGACGTAGCTCCAGACGAAGTAATTGAGTGGTGTCGAGTCGCATGATGGTGACAACCAGCAGGAATGAGAGACAGAGGATTACGCAGTAGGGTATACAGCTTTCCGCTCGTTCTGAGTCACGCTGTCACTGGCTACACCCTATTTGTAATATATCAATCTTGGTTTGATTGATACAAATTTCGTTGTCTTGTTGTCTTCACCCTCAGCAACTGGACAAAGATAGGGGAAATGCGAGCCCACAGAAAAACTCAAGTGGCCTCCTTTGCTTGAAGACATCGGACACAGCACATGGATCCACCGATGCATGGGTCAGCTGTAGTTTCCAAGGCACAGGCTCCGATTGACTGTCGGTTAAACCGACTTTTTTTTTTTATAATTTGCGCGTGCTCAAGAGGTTATTAAAACCTTTAATTGTGCGGGGTCAAGACACAGCACTGGCCGAAGGCATACACGGAGAGAGAAAGAGGAGGTACCTGTGCACATTGGTCTTAAACATGTGCGGATTGTAATCTATGGGGAATATTGAGCTGGGAAGAGCCTTCCTTCGTGTGGTGCGGGTAAAATACGAGTCTCTAGATTTCACTGTGTGTCCGAAAGTAGGCTTAATGGTAAACTGATGTGCATTCCTAGCGGGACGTGTATTGCGGGTAAATTCAAGGAGAGGAGGAATGCATTTGGCTAGATCACTTGAGCAACGTTTGTTAAAATAACGATAAAACACGGACAAAGAAGACACGGTACGTCGATTCTATGAACGCGAGTCTAATGAACCTGCCATATCGTTGTCTCGTTGTCTAAGTTTTATCGCTCGCTTTTGGATTCTATCTAGTAGGTGCAGGACAGTCTTGGGGGCACAAGACCTGACATCTTCTTTCTACTCGAGCTAACACCTTATAGATTAAAGCCAAATCAGAGGGGGTGAAGTATTTCTTGCATCGATTAAGGAAACCTAAACATTTCGCAGCATTTTTGGCGACCTCGAATATGTGATCGTACCAACTAAGTGTTGTGTTGATGTACATACCAAGGATGGTATGGTTTCCGGTTTCGTGGATACAAGCGCCATTCATGGATAATGGCTGATTATCAGGGGTTCGCTTTAGAGACAGCAGACAGGATTGAGTTTTGGAAGCATTGAATTCCACTCTGTTGTTCTTACCCCAGTTAATTATGCTGTCCAGATCGGAATTCAATGTGCTTGACATACGCTGCCGTTCCAATATTACGTCCGAAGGGCAGGGTCGTGCATTTTGGAACGAATATGAAAAGCTGAGGGTGCTGTCATCAGCGTAGGAGTGGATTGGATTAGAAGTGGCAGACAGGAGATCATTAATAAAAATGAGAAAGAGTGTCGGCGACAGAACAGAGCCTTGGGACACACCAGCATTTATTTTGTGGATATCAGACTTGAACCCATCCAAAACAATTTGGATTGAACGGTTCGAAAGGTAGTTTCTAATCCATAGAAGCAGAGATTCATCAACACCATAAGCACGCATTTTCGACAGAAGCGCTTGATGCCAAACTCTGTCAAATGCTTTAGAAATATCAAGCGCAACTATCTTGCTTTCGCCTGCATTGTGCAAAGATTGGTTCCACTTTTCGGTGAGATAAGCTATCAAATCACCAGTTGACCTGTTGCTGCGGAAGCCATACTGTCGGTCATTAAGAAGCTTCCGCGATTCAAGATATTTCATAAGCTGACGATTTATCAGCGTTTCCATGACCTTAGAAAGAAGGGACGAGGTGATTAAGATTCTCCCTTTTTAGGGACGGGCTGGACTATCACTAAAGCGCTGCAGTTGGATAGGAAGGCACTGTAACCAACTCGTGTTTTGATAGATTAGGTCAAACTCGCACTTTAATTTCCTAAACCCCTATCCGATCCTAGCCGTGGTATTGTGGTTATGTGCGTTGACCTTTAAGACACTTGAACCTCGACGTCTAAGTTCGACCCCTGGTCTGTACCACAAAAATTATTTCCATCTCCCCACCTCTTTTGAATCACTGACAATGCTCAAAGAGTACTTCTGTCTAGAAAAAGCTTCTTGACCCTTCAGAGTTGGCTCAAAACTATACGTCCCTTCCACTCGTGAAAGCACGGGATCTACAGCATGCGCAAGACGCTACAGCTTGCTGAGGAGCTAGTCTCTGTTCCTCTACGCACTGTAGGACCACCGATTTCTATATAAATGATGATCAATGTTTGTTTGTTTGTTCTTCATAGGGTTTTAATAGTAAAAGATAGAGCAGCGATGCCATTTTTAATTTTGACTTCTTAAAACATGCCGAGTAACTCGCGCCGCTTATAAATATCCTACAAATGAAGTCAACGGATGCACTAAACGTCATTTTCATCTGACACCAGTCACAGCGTTGGTGGTGTTATAACACTTCTTCTGCTCCTGTGATTGATGAGGTGAGTGCTGATAATATAGGCTACTCATCACCAGACTCGAAAGAGAAGGTTTCGCCAGCCTGTCGTACAACAGCGACGGAGTCAACGGAAGCGCCGAGGAAGAGCTCAAGGAAGACACTTATACATTTGTCAAAGCAAATGGCGCAGCGCAGAACACAGAGGATGGCGGTACGCAGCGATTAAGGTCAAATGTGCTTCAGTATCTCGCGACGTGTGTGACTGGTTGCCATCGGTCTCAGGTTGACTGAGTGTGTGCCAGCGGTGACAAGTTGTTAGTAAAATCAGCTCTGTAGGGGGTTATCTGCGTTTGATTGAAATTCAATTTCTGATCACTTTGCTGGCGATTATCGAGTGCCACCGAGATTGGCTGCTGAGACTGATATCCGCTGCGACTCGGCCTGCATAACGTAGCCGGTGTCAAAGTACATCTTACAATTTTGCAGTGCCAGAGAGAAAAGCTTGAACTTCTTGCTGACTTGATTTGTTTTTCGGGGCAAGTCGTGCGTTTTTTGCTGTTTTGGCGAACAGGTTGCTTTAATGACGTGACTCTCCGCTAAAACACGAGAGCGGTATCAGCACGGAATTGATATACGGACGCGAGGCGAATGACAGGGAGTGTGACACAGCCAATAAACAAAAAGTCACAACTGATGAACTAGATTTTACCTTGCCACCAAAAAGAAACGCCTGGTTCGATGAAGAATGTCAGCGAGCACATGCAGCCAAACAGGAAGCACGCAAATCGGCGCTGCACAGAAGGACTAGAGCTGTATCAACAGGTGAAACGAACATCTCAAGTTCACAAGAACCGACCGCAAGACTGCAGGGATAAGCATGGGAACCTAGTAGTAGAATTTGCAGTGGATGGTGGGAACTTGGAGAGACAACTTCAGACTGCTTAACGGCGATGACGACCAAAATACCGGGCCTACCGACATGCAGAATTATTCATCCAATATTGGCGATGATGGTCGGGAATTCTGTAATTCCGACTTGAGTGAAGGTTACGAAAGTGTACCCACGAGTCTTGTGATGATGTTGGTGGAATGGTGGTCTGAAATGGCAAATGAGTGCTGTTCCGGAGGAAGTACTTACAGGTGGGCAAGATTCGGTGGACGGTTCACGGTGATGTTGCGGATCAACTTCAAGTTCATTTGATCAGACGATTAAGTTGAAATGAATATTTGCAAGATCGAGCGGTGAGTGCATCGTGGTCTACTCTACAGCCAGATGTTATGCGTGCGATTTCTTGTCATGCTTGTGTCATTGGCAGTTAAGCATGTTTCCCCATGTTTCCACCCACGCACTTAGTGATCGCGCAACCTTTGCATGTAACGTAGACTAGCCTGCAGACGACTCAATCCCTTGTCTCTACGAGCTGACTATGAGCCCAGTTTGTAGCCGACTTCTGGTCGTTGGCCTTCTTGAAAAACCTTATCCACTGGTGTTACACGCTGGCGTCTAGAGCTGACCTGTCATTCCACATGCTCCTAGTCGACGACACTCCGACAGTAATGACTCTTTTGAAAAAAGATTACAATCTGTCGTTGTTCACAGGCACGAAGCGCACCTCACCCACTCACCCACCCCACCTGTCATTTGTCAAAAACCAACAAACTCTATTTGTCATTAAAATTTTGTTTGTTATTTGCTGGGGCGCAGCCCCGCTTCAATCACAACGATTGTTCACTTTGCTAATTCATTTGTCAGGGCAGCCGCTGTAGGGCTGACAAGAAATGAAAAAAAACCGTGTGCCTCATCCCAACCAACAGCAGCACCAGACAGACACACACTCACACACACACCGACCGGACAAGCTTCTCCGTCCACCGTTCATTAAATAATAAATCATTTTAAGTGTAACTAATTTACATGTGAATTTGTTGCAACAAACGGCCCCTAATGACCAGCCGGCCGGCCGGCCGCAGTCCCATCATTGAGCACGTCCGCCGCACACAATGAACCCGTCCACCGCACTCGCTCGGGTCTGGCTCTAATTTTTATTTAGTTTTGGCATTTGAATAGGCCACAAATGGACACGGCACACAACAGGATAGTCTGTTGCATAATTTCGTTGGGTGAGCACCGAGCAAGCCTTCGCGCCGCCCACCGCCCGCACAGCAACCGCTGCAAACAACTCCGACGACGACGACGACAACAACATGGTCATTATTGCAACTAATGGCACTCATGAATTATCCAACATTAATAAATGGGCACATCCGGACGGCCGCATTTGGCCCGAACTCACCCCAATCGCCGGGCTCTGTGGTCTCTTTCGATTTTCCACATCAATGATGAGACACCCTAGAGGCGGCGGGCACCACCCGCGCACCCGGCCATCTCCTCGGAGGGATTTTCTCGACTTCGGCTCGCACTCGAATTAATTGGAAACTTAAAGAAGGATATCCTTCGCTCCGAAGTCAAGCGGTAATATATCAAAGGACCACAAATGGGAGTTTTAAAGCCCATCAGACGCGCCGTTGCCGTGGCCGCCACACCAGGAAATTTGTCATTTAGGGCCGGGGATAATTTGTTAAAGCGGATTAGGGCTTCAGATGGTCTCATTCGTTCGTCTTCCTTCCGCACAGAGGGTGTGTGTGTGTGCGTCTGGCTCGGTGGCGGGAGAGGTGTTGCTGCACATTCCTTAGTCTGTGTCGAGGAACGCCGCCGCCCGAATGTTGCGCTAACGAGATTCCAACGATGCCATGGCAGGGGGATGAGGACTGCAACTTCAGACGCGAGCAGGGAAGCACGGTGGCAGGCAGTTAGCGTGGATTCAGTTAAGCACGAGATTTGCCCTGAAATTGATGACTCGCGCTGCTGTCGCCGGCTTGTCAGTCTGAGGTGTGCGCCGGGGTTGAGTGGAAAGGCGGATGGTGATCCCTTCCCCGGTAATCAGTCTGTCAGGTGAATCATCAAGACAAGGGTGATTCATTGAAGATGGCAACCATGTGACAGGGTGGACTGATTCAATTTCCTTGAATCTCTTCTGATGCGCGAGGTGAATGACTCGTTGCCAGCCAGCCTGCACTGAAGGACGAAGGAATGACCATCTTTTCAAGCGACCTTATTAGAGACATCGACTGGCGCTGGGAAAATGTTGATTCCCTGTCTGGCTCCCTGATTGACAGCTCGTCCCCCCTAACTCATTGAAAATGCAAACCTGTCACACCTCAACCACCCCGACAAGTTAGAGCAGACGTTCGAGTTGAAAAACTTTTTCCACACGCCTCCTAGCAGTCCATATATAACATATGTCTCGTCGCGACACACTTCACGGCTTCTATCTATAAATTCCTTCGCCTACATGTGCGCCCACCAGTCTACTCCGTCAGCCGTCCACCGAAGATGAAGCAGTTCTATTCACGAGAAGCCTTCCGCTACATTTGGCTCAACTGGACTCTAGTCGGCCTCAGCCCTCTACCCAGCTCTCGTCGCATTTACAAAATCTACTCCGTCCTGGCGAACCTAGCGCTGTCAGTGACGCCGGCCATTCAGCAAATCACTCAGATCTTTCTCGGCGAGAGCATCGGCGCCATCACAAGCAATCTGTACATCAGCCTGGAGTGGGTGTGCGGCGATGTGCGGCACTTTGTCATCATTCTGTGGTTCAGGAAGCTCCACAGCAGCCACCAGTTCCTCGCACGGCTCGACGCTCGCGTTCGACAGTCGCCGGAGGAGCTGGCCATCATGAAGGGCATCGTGACGACCTGCCACAGGGTGTACTTCGCGTACAACTTCACCTTCGGCATCAACATCCTCTTCTTCTTCGTCAACAACCTGATCTACCGGCGACTCATGTACGAGGCTTACTTCCCCTGGGACTGGGAGGCGTCGTACGGTTTGTACCTCTTGGTGTTTGTCTACGAGCTCTTGACGAGTGTGTACCAGTGCATGTTGAACATGACAATTGACTGCTGTGCTATTAGTTACGTGTACATGATGATCGGACACGTGAAGACGTTGGGCATGAGGATCTCAAGGATTGGCTATGATGCAGCTGTGGCAGCGGAGGAGAACTACAAGGAGTTGATTGAGTGCGTGCATGATTACAACAATGTGCTGCGGTGAGTATGATGGTGTAATGGGTGTGGGGAGTGCACTTTACTGGGCGCGGTCTCGACGGCAACACTCCCGAACTATATCTGTGTGCTCAGTTCAGCAAAAGAACCCAATGTCATGCCTCTAGACCCACCCATGTAAACTGTGTCTTGTCTGTTAGTGAATCTAGCGTTTCATTAAGACCGTCGTCGGCCAGTTGCAGTCGGATTCTGATTCGTTGCCACTTTAACCACACAAATGGCACACAGTTTAACGTTTCATATGTCTCGAAACTGATTCATATCATCGAACTGATTACAGTCTTGACCCTCAAATATTCTGGACAGGCATGTAATTCTCTCCCTTTCGCCACAGGCACCAATGGAGTGCTTCCAGTTCATTGGAAGGTGACATCCGTTGCAGGTATGTCGCTCTAGTTCTCTGACTCTCCTCGCATTCCAGTTTCTGGTCTCGTCCTGGCGGGAGAAAGTCTCTAGACTCAACAGTTTGCCAAGACAGTGAGTAATAGTCCCTCCCTTCGAGTTGTACTCGCAACCTCCATGAAAGCCATTGACTGCGCTGTCCAAAGCGCTCGCCTTCCATAAACAGCCTCGATGCATTCTACAGGCAGCGTCAATAGTGAAAAGTTCATTGCAACCAGCAGTTGGTCACCAGAAACCTGCGTTACAAGTCGATTCACTACAAATTCATGCGAAATCATCAACGGCCCTCGAGTCATCTACAAGTTTCAAGGGCATTTTGGCAAAACTCTCCCCATTGACCACCGAAGACTAACAAGTGACGCCAAATGTCCAATCATTCACATTGACTGTTAAAAAGTGTCCCCTTTCATTTCATCTCCTTTCAGGTTCTTTGACCACTTCCGGCCAATCGTCGGAAGGACGCTATTCGTGCAGTTCTTCGTGACAGCCTTCGCGCTGTGCCTCTCGATATTCTACTACATCTACTTCAACAACAGCTTCGGCGTTCTCCTCTCAACGGCCGCCTTCCTGGCTCTGCTCTTCGCCCAGATCATGCCGTGCTGCTACCTCGTGAATGTCCTCATGATTGTCAGCGACAAACTGACGACCGACCTGTACTCCTGCAACTGGATGGACCAGGATCTGAAATTCCGCAAGGCGCTCATCATTTTCATGCAACGCTCGCAGAAGACGAACACCATTCTGGCGGGCAACTTGGCACCGGCAACGTTGCAGACGTGTGTGAAGGTCGGTAATGCAGTGAAGTAGTGACTTCGGAATCAATTCAGAGTTTTCTTTTCCAGATCATTCGCTTTTCGTTTTCGGTGTTTACGCTGCTGTCTCAGATGTAAGGATGTCAGGGGATTAAATGGAAAATGGATGTAAGCGGCGCCCTTTTTTGGGAAATTGATTGCTGGCCCAATTGCACGCAGGTGGAAAATCACTTGACTTTCTAAACACAGCAAATAATATAAAAATAAAATAAATAAAATGATTACCGGGTGCCAAGGCACCACGTACATTTCTGCACCTCCAGACCCGGATTTGTCTTCCAGTAGTCTGAATGGGAAGTCACAAGGAATATGGTAGATGGGATGCTCCGCTTGAAAATTCATGGTGCCCCAAGTATATAGGTCAACGCCAAGCAAACAGCATTTTGTATAAGTGTACATAGCTTAGACCTACACCGAGACAGTGTTCCCACACCAGCGGCAGATTTCTGTAAATAACGAATCGTTGCACGATTTATTTATTTGGAGAAAGTTGTTGGGCTATGTACGTTGATGCCACCTCATTTGAGAGCACATGTGCAACACCACTGCAACTAACACTGTCTTGTAAACCCAGTGTCATATATCAATTCGAAGGCATCGAACATCTGGTTCAGAACTAAGTCCAGGGACCATAAAGTACATGTGTCTGTTGGAAACAAGTTGTCTAACCTTGGGCGCATCCGCAAACTGAGCTACACTTAGACGTAGAGTCCCACTTTGACTGCGATTGAATTGTAAGTGATTTCTTCTAACTTGCTGTATGTTCGGAATTCCTTGGAACGCCTGCCACATCCGGCTTCCACTAATTCTTTGGCCACCAGGAGATTAGCTGCATTTACCTCACAGGAACGTGACAGACTCTGCAATTTGAATGCAGCTTGTTTGTTCATAAGTATGACATCTATGAGATTATCGTTGAGTCTTGACAGAAACTTTAGAATCATGTCACGGTCTCAAATAATCTCCAATAATTAGGAATGGTCTGTGGAGCCATTCCAGTCTCTTTAATTGCTACTTTGGGCCTTTATGCCACTATGTGCGGTATGTGCCGTCGAGTCTTGCTAGGAGCTGTACAAAATTAACAAATCTGACAGTCCCTTTGACAGCAGAAAACAAGTGCTGAATTTCCAGTGGAAGTTGCCACATGGGGGAATTTAGAGGATACCACTTTCATGCAGAAACACAAAGTAGAATGTACTAGAGTTCTTGAAACTCTGAATCTCTCTACACTTGTGTAGGTATGGATGACTGCAAAACAGAGGAGAGTAAGCTGTCGTGCCTAAATTTGTGTTTACACAAGAGGCTTCCCGAGGTGGCCCGTGGCGTTGTGTGTATGTGTATCGACATCGACTATGCACTTGAAACTAAGTGTCTAAGTTCGATTCCTGGTACGACCAAAAATAATTTCCACGATCCAACCTCTTTTGAGTCACTGACAAAGCTCAAATATTTACACTTCGGCAGATCCTGGAAAAGACTCAAGAGATGCAGATCGACACCCACCGTCTATTTGTCGATTTCAAGACCGCATATGACAGCGTGCATAGAGACGAGCTATACAGCGCCATGTCTAGTTTTGACATTCCTTCGGGCTGTGCAGGACGACGATGGAGAACTCTCGCTGCTCCATCAAGGTCGGTAACGAACTAACCGAGACCTTCGATGTCAAAAAAGGTTTTAGGCAAAGCGACGCGCTGTCATGTCACTTCTTCAACATCGTACTTGAGAAGATCGTGCGAAACTCAAACGTAAGTACCAGAAGCACGATCTTCCAAAAGTCCGTTCAACTTCTTGCTTACGCGGACGACATTGACGTGATTGGACGAACACAGCGAGCCGTCAATGAGGTGTTTACTGGCATTGAAGCGGAAGCGGCTAAAATGGGTCGAGCGGTAAACCAGGGCAAAACAAAGTACATGCTGTCATCACGAGAGGACGCACAGCACCGACTTCGCGGACAGAGCGTCATAGTGGGCAGCAGAAACTTTGAGGTAGTCAATCGCTTCAACACCAGTACCGAGATCAAGCGCAGAGTTACTCTTGCCAATCGCTGCTTCTTTGGGCCCAAGAGGTAATTGAGTAACAGAGTCATCTCTCGAAACACCAAATTGACCCTGATCATCCCAGTCCTGCTCTATGGCATGGAGACATGGACGCGGACGACATGAAAGCGCATGAAGCTCTTGTTCGATCTGAGTAAAGAGTACTGTGTGCGATCTTTGGTCCTGGTTGCGTTGATGGCGTATGGAGGAGGAGATTCAACCGTGAATTCTACGGGCTGTACAGCGGCAGGCACCTACTTAAGCGCTCTCGCCTCCTCTGACGACTAAGATTTCTAGGTCATTTAGATAGGATGCACATAACAGCATAGACTTCAAGCCCGAACGCAAGAGAAGACGCAACAGAAGACATCCTCAATCGAGATACCGCACACAAGTGGAGCAGGAGGCAGCTGACGATCATGCTGGTTGGAGAGGCTTGTTGGTTGATGACTAGGCCCACCCCGGACTAACACCAAACAAAGATAAAGACGCACTCTTCCAGCATCTCATCATCAGTTTCTTTTATTTCACCACCAAGTTTGACTCCGTATCAGATTGATCTCCGTCGGAAAACAAAGCAGGCGTAGTCATCGCCTCTAGAATCTTCTATTTCAGAGTCACTCGCTCGTATTTCCTGGAGAAGCATGCCAAAATATTGTTCCCTTTTTTATTCGCTCATGCTTTTCTAATTCAATGCGCCTCCATTTCTTCAGCCATAATAATGAAGTGTGTTTGCTGTCAGGAAAGGCCTGGCCAGGCCTATTGCATTAACACAAGGCTTAATATTCAGCACTCTTCTTTCAATACAGTACGAGCCTTACGAATGCTGATCGCACTTTTCCAACAAGCTCGTCAGGCCCCTCTGCTACTGTCAAACACCGCCCACCCAACAACATCAAAATAATCGAGCCCTCCATTCACCAGTGGCGACCACTATCAGGTCCAAGGACACAACCTTCAGACAGATTAAAAATCGCTACACAACCCCTGTCAGTCAGCAAGTAGTTTTCCCTTCTCTGTTCATGGAAAACAACACCCGCCTCCACCGCACGTCGTCGTCGACGGCGTCGGGCAACAAAGCAAAACTTTCAACTAAAGCCCTTCACGTCACTCAGAATGGGAAAATTAAGAAACTTTCCACATAAGTGTGAACGAGTTTCCCTTTCCCAGCGGCACGCCGCCCAGGAGCTCAGATGCCACACGCCCACACCACACCATCTCCACTCAGTGCGACCGATCCAATCAGCTCGGGCGTCGCGTCGTTGTCCTCTCGCCCGTTCGCCCGTTCGCCGGCACTCGTCCTTCATCGCAGCGTTGTCGTCCTTTCTCATTTCACATCGCAAATTGGAAATTACTTAAGTTCTTGGCCAAGGAACAATGCCGGGCCCGCAGTGTGAAGCGAGCGAGCAGAGGAAGTCAGGATTATACAAGTGAAATGACGAAGTACCCAGAAGTGAAGCAGGACTAAGACTTCCGCCGGCACATTAAGGATTTCTATCACAAATGAAATGGACGTTAAGCTTCGAAACTATTAAGACGTCGGGCCCGCCGAGCGAAGGTGATGCGATGACGGCAGCGCTCTCTGCACAATTCCACGATGGCCATCGCTGGTTATCTCTCACTCCCTGGAAACCATTCGCATGGAACGGGTCCTGTTGATGAGGACGACGCCGATGATGATGACGACGATTATGTCGACTTGAGGACTATTTCTCCCTCCGATGAAGCACATAATTATCCTTAATTGAATCTGGCACATCTGGGCCAGGCCCGGACGCAGAGACGGGTGTCCGTGTCAGTATAATGGACAAGGAATTATGTCACGAAACTTGCGAGGACTTCGAATGGGAATTGATCGATATTTTCAGATTTTTTTCTTCGCTCCCGCCATCGTCACTGCGGAGCGGACATGTCAGCTGGAGAGATTTGGACGCGTACTTAGAGCGGACACTAATGACAGTATCCTGCTGACAGTCACTCTGCGTTAGCGGGCCTCCGCGGCACTAATGACCGGCCGGAGCGGAGCTCGCCGATTGACAGCTGTTGGCTCTGATTATGCGATGGAAGTTTGAAAATCCACTAATGGATCCATCTCGTCGGCTTCGAGCGGCGAGAAATCACACTTTCATTGGACTTAATTCAATACGGTGCCACGCGCCGGCGAGGGCTGAGGTCTTGGTAAGATGAGATTGGGAGCGGTGTTAGTTTGGCACAAGTTTGAGAAGGCTTTTAAGGGGATTTGGTTGCAGGGGGAAGGACTGCCTGGGAACTCCACTTAGACCTGTCCCTCGATGTGCTGTCAATTAGAGGACTCATTGAGGGGAAGTAGCTCGTGATGACGATAAAGCGATGCAGTGTCCACAAGGATGTTGCTAGAGTCCCGGAGATCGTTCTAAGCGCCGAGAGTGGTGGAATAGAACTAGCTTCATAGCACGATAGCCCAGCAGACAATGCTCAGCTAAGGCAGAAACCATGAAGCTTTTTGTGGATCTGCTTAGGACCAGTGACTGTTTGTAGAGGTTGTGGTTGAATTCTGGTTAAGGAAGGCAGAGCTAGCTGCCAGTGTCAACGTACCGCTCAAGCCTATCAATATCCTGACGGGCTCACCGAAGGAAATCGTTTGTTTTAAATTGGTTTAGCTGAGGCGACGATGAGGATATCTTCCTTGATTCTGCACAGCTTGTCAGTCTGGCTCATCTAAGGTGTGCTCTTTCAAGGAAGTGAGTAGGCTTTGGCGGATTTCAAAGCGTTTACATGGCGTCTGCACTTAGCCTCTGCGAACGAAGCCCTACTTTCCCTTGCACGTGATGGAATCCGGGAACCGAGCACCTTCGAATGAAGATGGTGTACCCAACCCCCTGGGACGTCGACGTCAGAGTGAAGAATGAGTCTTTACCAGGTCTCAACTCTCTTCACGGAGGGAGCTGATCATCATATTAGCCAACGGTGACATTCGGAGCTGCGTGGTGCGCCTTCTTTTAGAGCTGCTCTGACACGGCCATAACTACGAGGTAGTTAGGAACCTCGTCTACCTCGCCTCCAGATTAAACCAAAAAAGTAACAAGATCAAAACGTAGAGCAACTGTTGCCAACCGCTGTTTCTTTGGGTTCTAGGGACTATTGTGGAATATTTCATTCACTCCACTGGGACTTGGATCTTGTCTCTGTCCGGCTCCCAGTCACATGAAGACACCTAGCGACAAAAACGGACAATGGTAAGAAATTGGAAAAGAAATTAATTTTCGGTACATTTTTCTGAGATGTGCAATGAGCACCGGCTGCGAGGTGTCTGTCTAATTGGTGGTATGAGACTGGATTGTTGTCGACGTCGTCATGTGAATACGAAAAATGGGGTCAATTAAGACGTCACTTGGAGCAGTCGTCGGCTGCTCTGGCTCTCTGAAGCGATTCGTATCGCCGTGCCTAGTGCCTATGCTACGGGTTCGGCAGGGTGCGCTTGATCTCGGTACTGATGTTGTTCGCACTATTTACTTGGGAGCCAAGGTAGACGAAGTCATTTACTACCTCGAAGTTGTAGCTGCCTATGGTGACGTTCTGATCGAGTCGTCGATGTTGTGTGTCCTTTCTTGATGACAGCATGTACTTTGTTTTGCCCTCATTCACCGCTAAACCCATTTTTGCCGCCTCCGACTCAATAAAGGCAAACGCTTCATTGACGGCTCGCTGAGTTCGGCCAATCACGTCAATGTCGTCCGTGTATGCTAGCAGTTGAACGGACTTCTGAAAGATCGTGCCTCTAGTGTTGGCGTGTGAGTTTTGCACGATCTTCTCCAGGACGATGGTGAAGAAGTGAGATGTCAGCGCGTCGCCTTGCCTAAAGCCTTTTTTGACATTTGAGTTCGTTACCGACCTTGATGGAGCAGCGAGTGTTCTCCATCGTCATCCTGCACAGCCTGACCAGTTTGGCAGGAGTGTCAAAACTAGACATGGCGTTGTATAGCTCGTCTCTATGCACACTATCATATGCGGCCTTGAAATCGACAAATAGGTGGTGGGTGTCGATCTGCATCTCTTGGGATTTTTCGAGGATCTGCCGTAATGTGAAAATTTGATCGATAGTGGACTTCCCAGGCCTGTAACCGCACTGATAGGGACCAGGTTGTTGACGAATAGTTTCAGGCGCTCACACAGAACGGCAGAGAAGATCTTGTGGGCGATGTTAAGGAGACTTATCCCCCGATAGTTGGCGCAGTCAAAGGGGTCTCCTTTCTTGTGGAACGACAAACGTCGGGCATGCTTTCCTCCGACCATATCCTATAGATAAGCTGGTGCATGCACCCAACCAGATCATCTCCAGCTGCTTAAAACAGTTCCGCGGACAATCCGTCCGCTCCAGCAGCATGACACTGGGTTTACAAGACAGTATTAGTTGCAGTGGTGTTGCACATGTGCTCTCAAATAAAAAAATCGTGCAACGATTCGTTATTTACAGAAATCTGCCGCTGGTGTGGGAACACTGTCCAGGTGTAGGTCTAAGCTATGTACACTTATACAAAATGCTGTTTGCTTGGCGTTGACCTATATACTTGGGGCACCATGAATTTTCAAGCGGAGTACCCCATCTACCATATTCCTTGTGACTTCCCATTCAGACTACTTGAAGACAAATCCGAGTCTGGAGGTGCACAAATGTACGTGGTGCCTTGGCACCCGGTAATCATTTTATTTATTTTATTTTTATATTATTTCCTCTGTTTAGAAAGTCAAGTAATTTTCCACCTGCGTGCAATTGGCCCAACAATCAATTTCCCAAAAAAGGGCGCCGCTTACATCCATTTTCCATTTAATCCCCTGACATCCTTACATCTGAGACAGCAGCGTAAACACCGAAAACGAAAAGCGAATGATCTGGAAAAGAAAACTCTGAATTGATTCCGAAGTCACTACTTCACTGCATTACCGACCTTCACACACGTCTGCAACGTTGCCGGTGCCAAGTTGCCCGCCAGAATGGTGTTCGTCTTCTGCGAGCGTTGCATGAAAATGATGAGCGCCTTGCGGAATTTCAAATCCTGGTCCATCCAGTTGCAGGAGTACAGGTCGGTCGTCAGTTTGTCGCTGACAATCATCAGGACATTCACGAGGTAGCAGCACGGCATGATCTGGGCGAAGAGCAGCGCCAGGAAGGCGGCCGTTGAGAGGAGAACGCCGAAGCTGTTGTTGAAGTAGATGTAGTAGAATATCGAGAGGCACAGCGCGAAGGCTGTCACGAAGAACTGTACGAATAACGTTCTTCCGACGATTGGGCGAAAGTGATCAAAGAACCTGAAAGGAGATGAAATTAAAGGGAGAACTTTTTAACACTTGATTGAACATTTAAAGTCCCTTGTCAGTCATCTGTGGTCTATGAGGAGAGTTCTGCTTAAATGTCCTTGAAACTTGTAGACGAGTCAGATGCTGTCGATTTTTCTCATGAATCGACGCGCGATGCACGTTTCTTCACTCATAACCAACGGCTGGGAACTTTTCACTATTAACGCTGCATTCAGGATCCATGGCAGCTTTTTATGGAAGCGGAACACGTAGGACATGGCAACTAATGCCTCTTATTAAAGTCGCTGGCATTGCTAGGAGGAAGGCACTGTTATTAAATTTCTTGGCTTTCCGCAGGCTTGTCCTCCAGAAATTCGAATTTAAGGAAACTGACGTGCGAGCTTACCATGAACTTGAAGCACTCCATTGGTGCCTGTTGATAAAAGTAGGGAATAACATACCAACCGAGAATATTTCGGGCTCAGTTTCGAGACATTTGAAACATTGAAGTGTTCGCCATCTGAGCAGTAAAAGTGGCAACGAATCGAGTACCTAACCGACTAACGATCTACTTAATGAAACACTAGACTCACTAACAGACATGACACAGTTTACGCGATTAGACCTAGAGGCATAAAATTTGGTTCCTTTTGTTAGACTGAGCACTATTATATAACTCGGGAATGTTGCCGAAGGGCCGTTCCTAGTAAAGTTCATTAACCAAGCTATCCACGCCGCGACACCATCATACTCACCGCAGCACATTGTTGTAGTCATGCACGCACTCAATCAACTCCTTGTAGTTCTCCTCCGCGCCCAGAGCTGCGTCGTAGCCAATCCTTGAGATCCTCATGCCCAACGTCTTCACGTGCCCGATCATCATGTACACGTAGCTAATCGCACAGCAGTCGATGGTCATGTTCAGCATGCTGTGCACCACACTCGTCACGAGCCCATATGCGAACACCAGCAGGTACAAGCTATACGACGCCTCCCAGTCCCAGGGGAAGTACGCCTCGTACATGAGTCGACGGTAGATCAGGTTGTTGACGAAGAAGAAGAGGATGTTGATGCCGAAGGTGAAGTTGTACGCGAAGTACACCCTGTGGCAGGTCGCCACGATGCCCTTCATGATGGCCAGCTCCTCCGGCGATTGTCGAATGCGAGCGTCTAGTCGCGCGAGGAACTGGTGGCTGCTGTGGAGCTTCCTGAACCACAGAATGATGACAAAGTGCCGCACATCGCCGCACACCCACTCCAGGCTGACGTACAGATTGCTGGTGATGGCGCCGATGCTCTCGCCGAGAAAGATCTGAGCGATTTGCTGGGTGGCCGGAATGAAGGGCAACGAGAGGTTCACCAGGACGGCGTAGGCCTTGTAGACCCGGCTGAGGTTCGCGAGCGGACTGAGGCCGAGTATTGTCCAGTTGAGCCAAATGTACCGGAAGGCCTCTCGTGAATCGAACTGCTTCATCTTGGCCGAGTGGCTGAATGAGTGGACTGGTTGGGGGCCGATCAAAGCGGCGGAATTTATAGCCGGAAGTCGTGAGGCGTGTCCATAGGATATTCATGACTTGTAAGGAGGCGTTTGAAGAAAAGTTTACATTTTTCCAAATTTTACGAATTTTGAGGTGTGACAAGTTTAAATTTTTCATGTGATTACGTGAAGTTCTAAGTTTAGTTTTTAATATGTGGCTAATTACTGACGGAAGGAGAGTGCCGCGTGGCAAACTAGGCGAAGGTCGAGCTTCCTCTATCCGGGGTTGCAGAGGTCAGGTGACCAATTCTAGGGACATGTGTGGTCTCTTAGCATAGTTGAGGCTACAAATTAATTCTTCGGCAATTATCGCATAAGAAAACTAAGCAATTCGTGGGCAGTGTCAATCGAGAATCAACAAATGACTGGTACCGAACGGCATTGGACGTCTTGGCCTTTTCGGTCAAACCAATGCAATTCACCAGCAATGAAGTGATGCCCCGAAATGATAGCACAGACTTTGGCCGGGTGAGATGACTCACGGTCGGGATGACAGCGCAATGCACAGGAGAGGAGCACGCCGTGGCAGATCACTTTATTGTCAACCGACCAAATCCCCTCGCTCAGGAACTATATTCAAAAAGTGTCTCTCCGAATTCCACTTAATTGAATTCGGGATTATTTCGGAAAGGAGACGTCTGCATGGGATGGATACAATGGGGATACACTATGACATCAACTCCGACGGAATGACCGATCTGACTCAAGACAAGACACAGCGGAGGCGTATGGTCGAATGAAGCAATACCCCGACTTGAATGAGAAATCTGTAGCAAAACACTAAGATTCCTTTCTCCAAAATTCGTTGCTCCTCGCGAAGCTGCAATTCAGAAGGAAATCCATTAATACTCTCTAAAGTAATCCCCTTCTCGCATATCGTTACAGTGCTTCAATTTCTAATGAGGTGTTATTTTACTCCTTTTCGCAAGCAGCCTGCGAATGCCGTGTCATACTAAATTGTCCTGCAGAGTGTAAGAAGCTGAATAGGTCTTTGCACTCGCAAATAGATACTCGGTACCACACTGTGAGACGCATATGAGAACGTCATACGTATGTATATCAGAAGAACCGGGTTAAAATAATCACCTTCTCATTAACCACTCCTTGTATAAAACCCTGATCATCCCAGTCCTGCTCTATGGCGCGGAGGCATGGACGCTAGTGAAAGCGGATGAAGAAGCTCTTGGTTGTTTCGAGAGAAAATTCTGCGTACGATCTTTGGTCCTGTTTGCGTTGATGGCGTTTGGAGGAGAAGGTTCAACCACGAACTATACGGGCTGTACAGCGGCATGCACCTAGTTAAGCGTCTTCGGATCCAACGCTTAAGATGGCTAGGTCATGTGGAGCGGATGGACACCACAGCTCCAGCCCGACACCGAGCCATTGGGACAGCGCAACAGAGGACGTCCTCGCACTAGATGGCGCACACAAGTGGAGAAGGACCTCAAATAACTTGGTGTGCGCAAGTAGAGGCAGCTGGCGAAAGATCGTGCTGGCTGGAGAGGCATGTTGGTTGAGGGCCAGGTCCACCGCCAACCAAAGAAGAAGATTAACCACTCCATTTTCAGCATTCAGGTGGTTAGACCGAGGAGAGCACATGGACAGCTTGCTTCCACTCTTCGATTCCGAGTCTATAGGACAATTTGGCAGAGGACGCCCGGATCTTCGTTAGAAAGCATATTAACTTTGCTTTCATTGGGATTCGAACCTGCGATCCCTCAACCAAAGGCAGGTACTCAATAAGCTGTACCATCCAGCCATTTTGGTTGAGGTCATGCTTTTTCTTTTGGCATTGTTTAACCGATTGTGTTAAAGCAGCATTTAATTAGTCCAACGACTATAATATATAAAATAGTATGGGTGGCGTTACAGCCCGTGGAGGGCCAGGGCCTAGCTCAGCAACCACAAAGGTTGGGCGTGCTATTGTTCTCTCACGAGTGGAAGGGACCTACAGTTTTATGCCGACTCCGAACGGGCAAGCTTTAGAAGTACTCTTTGAGCATTGTCAGTGACTCGAAAGAGTTGGGGCCGTGAAAATTATGTTTGTCGCCCAGAGCAGGAATCGAACCTAGGACGTCGTAGTTGGGGTCGACGAACGTACCCACAACGCCACAGGCCACTACGCCTATGCTCCGTGTAAATCCGATTGATATTTTGTACAATCTTGAGAAGTGCTCTAATTTCGTCCTTCTTTGGATTTTCATCGAAATTCTGTGCAAACAATCTGATGGTTACTTTGTTTGTTTCGGTTCGTATATCAATGATGAGCAATGAAACAGAGAATGTTCACAAGCATAGTGGCGTCACAATTGAACTTAAAAAAGGCTTTAAAGTTGAAAAAGAACAACAATTTACTTCAAATCCCTCTTTGAAGGCATGACAACTGAAATGGCATGTCAATGCATGCCAGTCTTCTGGACGTCATGAACTTTGGTGTAACTTTGGCATTAAAGACCTACCAAATGCGATGTTCAAGTTCACAGAATGCCCAAAGCTAAGATCAAAAGGCAATAACTTAGAGAATAAAGCACACCTAAAGCGTGGTAATCATGAAATGGGATACATTTGAGAATCGTTCCCACATCACTGTCCCATTTTGTTTGCGGTGAGGTGTAAGCAACCCTTACCTTGGCTTCAAGAATTGTAGGAAAATGTCAGAGCTAGTAGGAGAAGACATTTCGGGTGCTTCTGTTAGAAGAATATGATTTGAGGATATTGAGGAAATTCGAGAGAGCCCTCGTCGCCAGGGTGCTTGACAGAATGGAACGTTAGATTGTTACTAACGTCTCTGCTAAGGGAACAATCTCCCACAAATTACGCCAATTGAAATGACACCTTGTGTGTCATCAAGAGAAACCGCTCTTAGTCCATATTTTCCTTAACACACCCGTTGAGGTAGTTCTTGCAGGGACACTAGTTCAGATACAGGCTCATCGATGTACATTCTGTGTGGTGTACAGATGCGGAGGCACCTGTTTAGAGTAGAGGTAACAGATCATGTGTGGCTTGGTACCCTAGATCAGCTCATAGAACCCTAGGTTCCAGTGGAAGCCATGAGGAGAACAAGCAAGTGAATCGCTCCCTTATTCAAAGTATTGGCCATCGTTTTCTACACATTTTGACCACCTTTCTGGCACTTTGTGAATACCACGCCACGCCAATAAAATTGTTAGTCTTTTAAAGCAAACCAATCAGACACCAAATTTTCGAGTTCTTCGTAGGAATCGAAGTGCTGCTCAGCCAATGCGTGTCCCATCGATGAAAACAAATGGTAGTCGGAAGGAGCCAAGTCCGGTGAATACGGCGGGTGGGGTAGCTGCTCCCAGCCAAGTGTTTTGATTGTATCCTGAACCGGTTTTGCTTTGTGTGCAGGTGCATTGTCATGGAGCAAAATTACTTTGCCGTGTCTTCTGGCCAATTCTGGACGTTTCTCGATCAATGGTTCAAAGTGATCATTTGTTGTCGGTAGCGATCAGTATCAACGGTTTCACCAGGTTTTAGGAGCTCGTGGTACACCACACCTTCCTGGTCCCACCAAACACACAGCATTATCTTCTTGCCGAATCGATCTGGTTTTGCAGTCGATGTTGATGGTTGTCCCGGATTAACCCATGATTTTTTTCCGCTCAGGATTCCTAAAATAAATCCATTTTTCATCGCCAGTAACAATCCGATGCAAAACCGATTGTCTTACGTGTCTTTGCAGCAAAATTTCACAAGTGTTTTTTCGGTCTTCCGTCTGTCTTTCATTCAATTCATGTTGCACCCATTCTCCGCAATTTTGGATATTTCCCATAGCTTTTAAACGGTCAGCAATTGTTTGTTGTGCAACATTCAACGTTGCTGCCATTTGCTCTTGACTCAAAGTGTCATTTCCATCCAATGTCGTTTGCAATTCGGCGTCTTCAAACTTTCTTGGTGGTCCTCCACGTTCTTCATTTCTCACATCAAAATCATTATTTCTGAACCATTGAAACCATCTTTTGCATGTTCTGCTTCTGATAGAGCATGATCACCATATGCCTCGACAAGCATTCAATGCGACTCTGCAGCACTTTTCTTTAAATGAAATCAAAAAATTAATGCTTTCCGCAAATCATCTCTTTCTGGTACAAAATTCGACATTTTTAACACGATGAAGAAATATGATTTTGTCTGTTCAATGACTTGATGTATACTAAATATTTTTCACAGATGTCATAGCAAACAAAAAAAAAAAAAAATAAGGGCTCGTTCACAACTAATGTTCCCTATCGAGACATTTGTATCTTGACGCTCCGGTATACCTGGTCACCTGGTACCTATCTGTCAGCCGCTATGAGATGAGTTGTCTGTCAATAGGTACGTTCACATTATACTGCCGGTTAGTGCGACATGTCCGAACGATCTTAAATGCTTTGCGTTCGCATTGTACTATGTGGGTGACGGACTGCAATAACGAGGATAGTTTCGTGGCATCAACATCGGAGCGCTGTTACGTTCAGAAGCGATAAAGGGTTTCGCCTAGTTTAAGATCTCTACTTATTTAATCATATAGTGTGAGGGTATATTGCTACGACACTTATTCTGATGTGCCGCTAGCGGAAGCCTTAGGTTCATGGTTCTAGCGCTAGCTCGGTAGCCATTGGGACTAAGGTTCGAATCCTGTGGCTGCGTTCTTCACTTTTTTTTGTAGCGTCCAGGTTCCACTCATTATGGTTCCATGACCTTGAGTTGGCTGAAATGGTAGTGGGAATTAGCGGCTCTGCAGATGGCCTGATGTTGTGGAGAACCGCAACTCTCCAAAAGGGAAAAACCAGCCGATGCGGAGGAAGGCCGTACCCATCCACTTCAGTCACAAACTGGACTCGTGGAGTGTGTGCAGTGTGGGTTTTTTTTTTGACAGTGGTTTAGTGGATTACATTTTTAAAACAAGAGAAGAAAGGTAGGAAGGAGTTATGTTTTGAGGGGGAACCAGTTTTTTTATTCCACTGATTTCAGCGATTCGAAATTTTTCCTTCCCCCACTATCAGATTGAAGAAGCTGTTGAACGCGAGGAAAATCTGCGCCGACCCGTACAAAAAACGGATTGCAGCCAAGAAACCAAGCGAGAGCGAGGAGACAGTCGTGAACTAAGGTGACTCCGGAACGCTTCAAGCGGTATTGAACAACCTGCGGATTTACAGCATCAACGCTAAATAAATCCAAGACCAGGGTATTTATATATACCATAGCAGCGAAGTTCCCGCATAATAACTCAGGCGGTTACAAAAAGAAAGTAGTCGCGTTAAGCTTAGGCGGTGGCCGTGTGCGTTGCTTCTTCTTCATCTTCTTCTTTGTGTGGCGCTACAGTCCGGGGTGGACCTGGGCCTCAACCAACATGCCTCTCCAACTAGCGCGATCCCTGGCTAGCTGTCTCCAGTTTCGCACACCAAGTTGGTTGAGGTCCTTCTCCACTTGGGTGGGCCACCTTAAACGCGGGCGTCCTCTGTTGCGTTGCCGCACAGGCTCGGATTCGAAGATTCTTCGGGCCGGAGCTGTGGTTGTCCATACGCTCTACATGACCTATCCACCGTAGGCGTTGGATCCGTCGACGCCTAACTAGGCTCATGTCGCTGTACAGCCCGTACAGTTCGTGATTGAATCTTCTCCTCCAGAACCCGTCAACACAAACAGGACCAAAGATCGTGCGTAGAACTTTTCTCTCAAAGAGACCAAGGACTTCTTCATCCGCTTTCGAGATTGTCCATGCCTCCGCGCCGTATAGTAGGACTGGGATGATCTGTGTCTTGTATAGAGTCAACTTGGTTCTTCGAGAGAGGGCTATATTACTCAATTGCCTCTTGAGCCCGAAGAAACAGCGGTTGGCAAGAGTTATCCTACGCTTGATCTCGGTACTGATGTTATTACTACAGTTTACTCCGGAGCCGAGGTAAGTGAAGTCCTTGACTACCTCGAAGTTATAGCTGCCCATTGCGACGCTCTGTCCAAGACGTCGATGTTGTATGTCCTTTTTTGAGGACAGCATATACTTCGTTTTGCCCTCATTCACCGCCAGACCCATTTTAGCCGCTTCCGTCTCAATGTTAGCAAAAGCCTCACTGACGGCTCGCTGAGTTCTGCCAATCACGTCAATGTCATCGGCGTATGCTAACAATTGCACGGACTTCTGGAAGATCGTGCCTCTAGTGTTGGCCGTGTGCGTTGCTGCTCGCGGGAATTTTCGTATCAGGTCGGCGGAGACACGGTTCGAGTACGAGACGGTTCATCTGTGTTATTATTATTTTTTTTGTCTTTTCTTCTTTCATTGGAGTTTCGATACATTTTTTTTTCGAATTTAACTGGATGTTAGTTATAAGATAGATTAAGGAAATAATTGTATAGTTTTAAGTTCATAAGGATTGTGAACGAAACCTAAAAGCGGACTACCATCTTATTGTCGCGATTCAAGAGGTGATTGATCGTACGGGAGGTTAATCGCGTGGCGCCCACAAATAAAACATTAAGACCACGGCCTTCTCTACAGCTGGTCAGGCATCCTCCCGATCGAGGTCGCGCGGAAGTGGAAAAATCGGTGTAACATTTTGTGGCATCACTTCATTGCTGGTGAATTGCATTGGTTTGACCGAAAAGGCCAAGACGTCCAATGCCGTTCGATGTCAGTCATTTGTTGAATCTCGATTGACACTGCCCACGAATTGCTTAGTTTCCTTATGCGATAATTGCCGAACAATTAATTTCTATCCTTAACTATGCTAAGAGACCACAAATGTTCTTCTTTGATGATGATGAAGGCCTAAATAAACACACGACGCTAAACTCTATAGAGACAAAATGTCATATCCACCTCCAATGAACATTTCTAGTACGGCCGTAAAAGATGAACTTCCGTACGACCGCCTATAGGACCTAGTACAAATTTGTCTATACCGGTAGTTTAATTTGAACGTTCCTAATTCCGTGCCTCGAATGGGCACTGATAAAAGTACAAGTCTTCCTTGTAGGAAGGTCGTCACACAGTGCTCCAAGCTACAACTAAACCTTGGTACGAGCATGCTTAGAAACGTGACAGTCATTTGCTGTGAAGACCGCATTCTTGTCGTGGATCCCGAACCTCGGACAAACATCAGGATCACGTCCGCATCCATCCCACATCCGCACGCCATGGTTTACCACTTAACGTTTAGAAGATAATCTCGAAAGCGGACCACGAAGAATTAACAGAAACGATTACCAGCACATCGCACATGTCATATCCCTCAGTTGAGCGCGGACAGTGTTGTCCTCGCCTGCATGCTCGCCCAGATCTCTGTCCAGCCACCTGGGCATTCCCGCAGCTGTCCACTGTCCAGTGCTTCAGTCGGAAAAATTGAATTTTCCCGCAAAAACTCCGTCCACACATTGTTACTCATCGCACTCGCGGAGGAAGTTAAATAAATTGTTTCAGATTCCGGGTCTCCCCTGGCGCAGGGGAAGCCGCTTGCCCGTTGATTTCCGAGCTGTTTTCGAGCGACATGCACGCACACCCGTGCCGTGCTTACCGTGTACCTGACGAAAGAAGGACCAAACGAGGACAACAAGGGCACACAACGTCACGTCCGATTGCATGGAGCTGCATCCAGATCGTCCCACAACTCAGTCACCCGTCTCGTTGTTCCAGCGCTTGCCAGTCGCAGTACGTGGCATGACGGAGATGCAGGGCGGCGCTTCCTATTGTCTTACCCCCACAAACAGCGAGAATACTTTGCAAACATTTAAAAGTTTGTGCAGCCCGTCCCCCGGTCCCAGCAATGAGACGGCAAAAAGGGTAAATATTACCTTTGCCGGAGTGCGGCTGGGCGGAGGATCCTCCTCCTCGCGCAGAGGACGTGTGGATGAAACTTGAGAGTGTTTAAGCAATGAGATTCCTCGCTAAGATGCACACCCAGTTGTGCCGCTTCAACGTCCCGTCGTCGCGCGCGCGTCAACGTCCGTCGCTGGGTTACGTGACTCGGTTGCGAGATGAAGAGATGCCTCGGCAGCTAAATAGCGCCGGCACCTTGAGAAAATAATAATGAAGCACTCCCGGTGCCGGTCTGCACTCGATTGCAACAAATTCTGGACAATGCAAAGTGCCGGCAGTACAGGGTGTCCTTCTTCTTCTTCTTCTTCTTCTGCTTGTCCTGACGGGCGGCGCATACATTGTACGGCGAATCTAATCAAGGGAAAGGATTTTGTTGCTGAACGCCATTGATTTGAGATGGTTTTTTTTTGCGTCTGTTCTTGCTTTATTTTCGTGTGAAATATCAAGAAAAGTTCTGCAGCTGGAGAGCAAATAGAGCTTCGGTGTTTGTCTTCGGCAGGGATATGTGCTGCTGTTGGTGCTCTAATGAGAACGGTTAGATGGACGCGCTGTGGCAGGACAAACAATTGTCTAGACGGCCAGTTGAATAAATTGCATCCGATGGGAGAGTGAGGTGTGATTAAATGGTCAAGGGGTGGGTCTGGAGTCTGATGTTTCGTTGACAGAGACGAACATGACTCGTGAATACAGGGTTTGAAGGCTGGAAACTACAATTAAATGCACTAGAGTGTGAAGGACGGGTCTCTACAGCGGGCAAGAAAACCGGTGAAACCACCAATGATGGGATAGCAAAAAGCCGATTGTCAAGTCTACTCACAGTAGGATCGAGGAAGATTGCAGTGACACTGACTCACAGGCGAAGGGAACTCCTCCCAATTCGAGGTGGATAAACTTATGTTTACCGACGCGTAGTACTCAGGTAGGTAGGAAGTAGGAAGAGTCATTCTTGCAGTGAGGCCAAAGTAGGCCCATTGTACCGTCACGTGGGTCATTCTAAAATTGAAAGGGTGGAGCTAGCCAGTTTTGTTAGCAAATTTTACCAGTGTATTGACTGGTGTAGGTATTACTGAGATCATTTAGGCTGTCACAAAAGAATGAGCCTATAGTGGCATTCATAGTTCAGGCGAGAGCAGGACAGTCGCAGAGATCATCCTCGCCTAGGCACCTTCTACAGAAGTCATTGAAGAAAATGCCCAGTCTTTGTGCGTGAAGGCCTATTAGTCAGTGTCCGGTGATTATTCCCACTGCAGTATCAATCGTTGATCTCTTTAAGGAGATCACATGATGGTTTTGAATCGAGATGAGTTTGTTGTTTCGATTTGTTTCGTTGCTTGGCAGGTAATGCCTGTGACACATGCGGCATTTATTTTCTGTGTACAGAGATTATTGAGCTGTTACTTAAAAGTATTTAGAGGGATGCCTATCTTACAAGAGATTCCATCAATCGGCAGTCTAGTCTAGTGGCGTGCTTAGCGAATTCGTCAGCTTTACACTTTCCAATTTAAGCTACTCGAATATCTCTTCGATTAATTTGTTTGCGTTTGTAGAGAACGATTCCAGTGATCTAGTTATTGTCTGGCTATCTGTAAAGATTCAGGTATCTCGGGCGGATAATCGTGTTCCACATTACCCAGTACAGGGTTTCGCTAGTCGCAATAACTTCCGCTTGGCAGGCGCTGCGGGGGAACGAGGAGACGAAGAGAATTATTCAAGTTTAACCACTCAAGAGAAAACACTCCTTCCTACGCCATCTTCCGTCTTAGATCCATCTGCGTATGGTTTTACCAAAAACTATGGTGTCGCTGAAGCATACAAATTGATTTCAATAAAAGCGAGCGTTCCTTCTTTCGTCGTGTCCATGATCGTTCGCAATAGTATCATCCAACTTCGCGACCTGTTGTCATCACTGAACTATGAACTGTTTACTTGTTTACGCGAAAGTACCAATTCTATACTCCGAGTCCTCATTTGATCACCTAGTCTGAGCACCGCCGGCTTTAAACCTGAATTTCATGGGATGTAGTAGTTGCTGAATAGGAAACCTTAGGGCTATAATTTGAAGGAGATGGAAGACCTATAAAATCGACAACAGCAACTTAAGCAGGCACAATAACAGTAGCAAAGGACAAGCCAGTCCCTGTCTAGCAGCAGCAAAATAGAAAGATGGCCGCCGATCGAGGAAACAGAGAGAAAAAATCACTAACTGCGATTTTTTTCACAGTGATTAAAAAATCGCAATCGCAGTTTGCGATCGACTGCGATTTGAACTACGATTACTTGCCATACTGCTCTTTTTTAAAACCCCGTTCACATATTGATCCATCCACGCAAACGTTTTCATGTTTAACATCATGAAATGTGGCAGGTGTGAATGATGTGGTCTGCTATGGTGCATTATGGTACAAATGTCAGGGGCGACCTCGATAGTCTTCTGTATACGGTGATAGTGATAATTGACATAAGTGCATGTAATTAAGGTAAGTCTGTGAATGGTCAGAAGGTCGATATAACAAATGGCTCTGTAAGTAAGTACACAGCATCAAAAAAATGCACATACACCGCATAAAATTGAGTGCAGTTTTTAATATTTTATAAGTTGGATCAAATAGGTCATAACCGCGATATTTTTGGTATATGAAATGGGGAATCTGTCTACATACAAATACTTAACGATAATTTGAGAACAAGTGCAGATAAAACACCATTATGTGGCGACTTTTGGTTTGTGGAGGATAACGACCGCTTGCATTCATGCGGGATGGTAAAGGAATGGCAGCTATATAATGTAAAATCAGTGTTAGCCCACCCCACACCATCTATCATCCCCAGACCTAAATCGCATCGAACATCTCTGGAATATTTTAGAGAAGAGGCTTCGAGAACATTAGATCCCAAGCAAAAGTTGCTTAAAAGAACTGATTTTGGACAAAACATCCTCGACGTCACCAGAAAGCTTGATGTAGTGTATGTCTCCTTATACCGAATGTGATAGAGAAAAACCCCTTGAAATTTATTGATTCTGTTGACGGTGTGTCTGTTCTGGTATGGGCTGGTGCGTTGCTCACGCTTCTTATATGGTCTCTGCTCTTGCCGGAGCGCAACGTTCGACATGTCATAAAATTCGTGAGTCATGGCATGCATCATATCTTTGTTGTTTTGTGTGCATGTCCAAGTTGTTATGAACTGAGCACCGACAATGGCGGTTGAACTGCTAAGCCAATACTAGATGAGTCTAAAGCGATTGCATTGCTTAGATTCTCCGGGTTTTATGTAACCAAAGCAATGCATTCCACGTGACCATCGTTAGAGGCTGAAGTATGCCAAGGCGAACTGCAAATCTCGTTGCTAAGTGCGCCAAATATCCTTGGAGAACGAAAAGTGGAGGACATGTCTAAAAACACATCACACATGGGTACTGTGCAAGATCAGTAGACACTCACCGAAATATCATAAATGGCCTAATTTCCTGGTGATTAGGAAACGCAGAAGAGAGCCTAATTGCCCTAAGCCACAATGGGATTAAGAGCACGACTGACGAAACAAGAGTAATCTCGGTCCCGGAAGCCAGGCATTCCGAAGCTGATTTAAATGTAAAAAGGGTCCTGCTCTCCTTTGAAGGTTAATCGATCAGTTGCATAAACAGTTCCTTAAAACCTGATTCCTTTAGAAAGCAGCAGACCTTATCCGCTTAAAGCTGCTGGCCTAGCTAACTGCAGTGTGAGTTGGAAACGCGGCCTTGTGCCTTGTGCCTTGTGCCTTGTGCCTTGTGCCTTGTGCCTTGTGCCTTTCTGCATTGTGCCTTGTGCCTGGGGCCTGGGGCCTGGGGCCTGGTGGCTCAACAATAAAATGGCTCAAGAAATCTCTTTATTGCCGAGACTTTGTCCGAGAGAGAGAATTCGGAACGCAGGGAATCAGGTCGAAAGTACGTACTCAAAGCTGGACAATATTCAAGTTGGATTGGATTTTATTGAAATCTATAGATCACCGCAACTGGGTGCTGTCCTGATTGCAATGCTAATCAGCACACTAGCAACGACACTAAACGTGAAACAATGCAGGTGACCCAATGTGAATACTGAAAACTGAACTGGATGGGAGACCTGAAGTCAGCCTTCTAGCGCCCGCTGACAACGTTTCTATGACTTTATGCAGACAACTAGAACCGAGTGATGTCAGTGTTCCAACTAACCGGCTGCTTACAAGTGAAGACGTCGTATGTCGGTATGTCAGACAAATTAACGACCCAATTAAATGTACGATGACAAGTCGAAAGCTCACGCATATGGATGATGGCGACAACTACCGAAATGCTACCAGCGATGTACTCAGAATCCTGTTACGGCTTGAATTCGTAGAAATTGTTCATTGGACTCTTTGTCATGCTCTGGCTCTAATGAACGACTTGAGATTTCCAATAATACTAAGCCTCGCATCCAATTCAGGAACTTGTTAGTGGACAGGACGGACATTTTGAATTTTCTCATACAGATTCTGTTCCCGGAATTGTCTCAATTAAAGGCCATGGAAGTCCGTCAGTTACCGGGGGCACTAGGAACGAGCTAGCCTACCACGGAATGTGTGTGCTGGCCACCACCACCACCAAAGTCAAGGTTCACCCTACCATCCACAAAGGACACTCTGAGAGCACCCATGCCTCCCAGTCGACAGCCCTTGCATCAGCTTCCCGACCTCATTCGATTGAATGGCTTATTTAAAGGTTGCAGGGATTCCGGTCAAGTCATAATGATGCGCCCGCTTGGAATGCCTTCATCATGATGAAGTCGGCTGGCCACAAATCCTCACCGAACAGTAATCGCACCAACAACGCCGCCTCCGCCGCAGATGCAATCAATCGCCAGAGCACACACCCGGTTCCTGCCTGTAATAAATCATCTCGTGGATCCTTTTCAGCTCATAACTATCCTCCTCCGGCCGCAGATACTGACAAGCATTCGTTTCGATGAAAAAATGAAAATCCTCTCGAAATTCCTCGGAAAGGACCATGTCATGGGTCCTTCGCCTTCCCATCTGCTGCCGCTTCCGAAATTGAATGACCTCCGGACTGACCCGCAAGCACCCGCCTCCCGACCACTCTCGCGCATCCCCTTGTCGCATGTAACGACAAGAAGCCAAAAAGGATACGTGCAACATCTCGAAACATTTCGAGTGCCATCTTCCACAAGTTGTAGCCCGGGACAACATAAACAAAGTCACCCCCAACCCCAGCCTCCGTCCACGGGCACACATAACAAACTTTATAAAAGCCGGAAATAATGCACTTAAAAAAAGTTCCCTACCAGGAAAAGTTTCAGCGCCGAGAAGTAAAAAGGAGACCGAAGATGGCATGGCCGCCCCTCCACCACCACCCGCTGCACGGTGCACATTCAGTAAATAGAGTGGAAACTGCTGACCGTTGATATGAAGATATGAAAACTTTTCCCGACAGAGATGTATTCCTATTCCAACCCGACTTGGTGGGATTTTTCTGCTCCTTGTCCTTTTCTGGATTCCCGGTCCTGCCCGCCCCTCCTCTCTGCGTTCGTTTTTGTGTTTCTTTTTTAATGGAATAAGTTTCGGTTCGGAGGGGGTTTTTTTGCCCGTCGTTCCTGTCGTCTCATTGCATTTTTGAGTGCCACTTGGGACGAAAGGACGAAAGGAAGTGATACAATTTATTGGCTAGACAACTTCACCTTGGCGTGGGGGGTGGATGGGGCAAGATTGTTCGTTCGCTGCTGCTCTCACTCCCCAGCGCCCGAATCGAATTGCCGGTAAGCCGTGCCTAGCTTGTAGATTTATGGCGTTTGAAATTGTCTTGGATCTTCGAAGATTATTAGACGATGACGAGGGAGGGGAGAGGGGGTCTCGAGATGAATTGGCTTTTATGTCATCATAGACAGGAATCGAATATCACCTGCAGATGGTTCTTGATTTTGTTTTCCCTTTTTTTGGACTTGGTGTTGGGAGGGGTTTCTTCGACGGTGTCGGGGATTGGACGCTGACTAAAGCAAAACAGACAGCAGACAAGGTCCAACATCAGGTTGTTTACAGGGAACATAGAGGAACTACATGCAATTTGTGAGTTCTGACAGAAAATTAAATGGGCTTGAGTCAAGGAGCAACAAACTCCGATTCGAATTTACCGTCGTTCAATTCCTTGACAATTTCCACAACTTCCTAACCCACTTATCGCTCCAGCTCATTTCAAACACCTTGAAACGGTCACTCAGCAAGATATCTTCCAGCTCAGCTTTTTGGAATTGCTCTATACCCTGTCAGACCGCCTCACAATTGCTGAACGCACGCCCGCGCTCCTAAGAAGACAGAATACTCTTCCTCGTTACTCACGTCATCGCTGAAAAGGCAGCAACAGCAAAATTATGAAAAGCATTGTTTTCCTAGACATGCGGACAATTATCTCCCATCTAACAAATCGCCGACATGATGCGGAGTTGATGGGCACAACAATGAAGTGCGCAACTCTAAGGTCAGCCGATGTGGCAAATAAAAAGATCTTACGCCATCCCGCAGCGACTAGTTACACCTCGGTGTGCGAATCTGTTTAATCTGTTCGCGAGTTTGGTTGGAATAAAATGGTAGGTTATGGCTTGCGAGCTCTTGTAATTCGTCTTCTAAGAGGGTGTCGTTTGGTAGATTCTGAAAGTGGTTCTGCTCTTTGTGTGCCTCCATGGCTTGAGTGTGGTTGTGGGAGAGGACTCTGAGGTGAGGACGATTCGTGTGTCGTACGAGGCAAGTGCGAGACAAGTCAGGAAGGTGGTGCTGCCAGGAGAAGCGGGAACAGATCTGGGTGTGAACGAGAATCGGGACGTGGAAAAAGGTTCGCTGGTCAAGCTCTTGGATGGTACCTACCAGGTGTACTACACTACCGGCATGGCGAATGGAAAATTTAATGGAATGATCGCTGTGTTGGATGAGTGAGGAGGAAGAAATATACTAAATTGTGCAAAATGTGTTCGCTGTCTTTGGTGTGGTGAAGTTAAAGTTGACTGGCTGTCAGGAGAGGAACCCATTCCGACAAGATCTTCTTTTAAAGATAGCGAGGCTGAAGTGATGTTGGTGGTTGTCATACGCTCTTAGTCAAACCAGACAACGGGTGGTGGAAGCTTTTGTCAAATTTTTAAGAATCGTGCCGAGTCTGTGAATGAATTTGCAGTCTAAAGCAATCAACAGGGTGATACATCAGCGGCTATGACGCGTCTGATTGTCATGAACCTTAGAAGAGGATAAGGAAAACAGAGGAAACGCAAGCGTTTGGTCGCTGGGATATGAGACCACTGCGATCGACCATTGGTCTTCGAATGACTGTAAGTGGTTGACAAAAATTAGTTCTGCAGTAATCTTGTTGGCTTGGCATACACGGCAAAGAGCTCAACATTTTGTCGACCCACGCAATGGGTGGTCCGGATTTTTCTCACAAAGAACAAGCCTCTTCGTGGTGATTTCGTGACGATTTCACACCTTGAGTAGTGCAGTACGCCTGTTTCAGCAAACGTCTCAGAAGGGATTAAGCTTTCTTATCACATTTGTCTGATTTATTGTTCTCTGATCTGAATTAATCTACAAGATCCACGAGAAAGAGGACTTAAGACCGAGCGCTAGGACTGCTTAGATGTACTTTTCTGCCATTTTGTCAGTTTCATACGTCCGAGGTGTGACATTATGCAAGGCAAGTCCCAATGTACTACATCTTCACACTACCACAAAGAAGACCTTGTACCCGACGTTAGGCAGACTCCTTACTTCATAGTCGGTCTAATGTACGTAGCAGCATGGCGAGGCGTACCCGAATCGAACACCTATTCTGCGGGCGCTTACTTCAATGCGATGAACGCTGTGAATGAAAGTTCGCTTAGACGAGTGCAGACAACATTATAGTTTGAGATAGTCTCAGTGCATCACAGCACTGTTGCTACTTCGCTTGCCAAATAGTTCCAATAGAGGAAGGAGTACGTTTAATGTGCGGACGATGTGCTTCTAAGAACACGACTGATAAACATGGTAATCCCCATGTAACAGCGAGACGAGCTAAACCCCTTATTGCCCGGCCTTGTCGCGCATGTTATACTCTTCAAGATCGGCAAAGGACTCTCTAATCCTTAAAAAAGGTCTGAAGTACAGTCCGTTTGATAAGATCGTTTATGAAAACCGGTTAGGAAGCGGCAAAAATAAAGTGACTCAAGAAATTAAAGATTGTTCAATTTTTGTCAGAGACGGAAGTATTTTAAAATGTATTTCATTTTATTTAAGAACTACTAAGGACCAAGGAGAATTCGGACAGAGCTTGGAACAACGTTATTTTTTCAGAAGAAGCTTCTTTTCGGACATGGTCTCCTATCACTGATGCCATACCTGATCCAGTAAATCAATCCAGCGGACCGCCAAACACGCGGCAAAAGTTCACGTTTGAGAATGCTTTTCAATACAAGGATTTGGCAATTCGTTCATGTTTACAAAGACTTAAACGCACCTAACATGGTCAAAATTTATAAGAAGGCTTTATTACCATTTGCCCAAAGGTGGCTTAAAAGAAGGAGTCCGAATTGGTTACTGCTAGAAGATATGAGATAATATCGCTCGTGCAGTGCGTGGAAACAATAAAATGACGTCAATGTTTTAGATTGGCTATAAAAGTCGCTGGATGCAAATCCCCTTGAAAATGTTTGGGCATTCATGAAGCTAAAGCTTCAAGGAAAGAAGATCTGGACGGTCAAACAATTATCATGAGCAATACGAGTCTTATGGAGATCTTTGCCTCACGTAGAAATGCCTCGAAGACTCTCAGCAATTATTGATAATGGACGAGAGTGGACAACATATTAATTGCAAAGCATTCATGTGAATACCAGGTATACCGGTATGAAATGCAACACTAATTATTAATGGGAAAGTAAGAACATTTTATTCAAAGTATTGGCCATTGTTTTCTACACATTTTGACCACCTTTCTGGGAATTTGTGAATACCACGCCACGCCAATAAAATTGTTCGTCTTTTAAAGCAAACCAATCAGACACCCAATTTTCGAATTCTTCGTAGGAATCGAAGTGCTGCTCAGCCAATGCGTGTCCCATCGATGAAAAGAAATGGTAGTCGGAAAGAGCCAAGTCTGGTGAATACGGCGGGTGGGGTAGCTGCTCCCAGCCAAGTGTTTTGATTGTACCCGGAACCGGTTTTGCTTTGTGTGCAGGTGCATTGTCATGGATATCGATCAATGCATGGTTCAAATTGATCATTTGTTGTCGGTAGCGATCAGTATTAATGGTTTCACCAGGTTCTAGGAGCTCGTGGTACACCACACCATTTTGGTCCCACCAAACACACAGCATTATCTTCTTGCCGAATCGATCTGGTTTTGCAGTCGATGTTGATGGTTGTCCCGGATTAACCCATGATTTTTTCCGTTTAGTAACAATCCGATGCAAAACCGATTTTCTTAAGTGTCTTTGAAGCAAAATTTCCCAAGTGTTTTTTCGGTTTCCATCTGTCTTTCATTCAGTTCATGTGGCACCCATTTTCCACACTTTTGGATCTTTCCCCTAGCTTTTAAACGGTTAGGTTAAATTGTTTGTCGTGCAACATTTAACATTCCTGCCATTTTCTTTCGGCTCAAAGTGTCATCACCATCCAATGTCGTTTGCAATTCGGCGTCTTCAAACTTTTTTGGTGGTCTTCCACGTTCTTCATTTCTCACATCAAAATGATTATTTCTGAACCGTTGAAACCATCTTTTGCATGTTCTGCTTCTGATAGAGCATGATCACCATATGCCTCGACAAGCATTCGATGCGACTCTGCAGCAATTTTCTTCAAATGAAAACAAAAAATTAATGCTTTCCGCAAATCATCACTTTCTGGTACAAAATTCGACATTTTTAACACGATGAAAAAATATGATTTTGTCTGTTCAATGACTTGATTTATACTAAATATTTATCACAGATGTCATAGCAAACAAACAAAAAAAAGGGCTGGTTCAGAACAAATGTTCCCCATCGAGACATTTGTATCTTGACGCTCACTTCATACCGGTATACCTGGTAAACAAAACAAACCAGTTTTTATTTTTATTTTTTCTTATTATTATAAGTTCTTTAATGTTTGTCGCGTACAATCTTATAAAACAGACTGTAAGTGACAAAATTACTTCTTCGACATGGTTCGAGGAAGATCCAGAACTCTCACTTCTAGAGGTACGATCGGACGCATGTCTGTTCGACTGTCAGTACACGCGGATGACACTCAGAGAATCAAACACAACGAGATGTCAATGACATGGGTCTGGCGAAGAATAAGGGATAAGTAATGTGAATGTGTGCTTTCATAACGAAAGGACATACAACATCGATATCTTGACCACTACTTCAGAATGGAGGTAACAACGTGAAAACTATATGCAAATTAGAGCGAGATTAAATGCAGGTCAAGAGGAAATTGTATCTCTGAAGGCTGAAACATGGCGTTTCGATAGCGAACCATTGGGACAATGCAAAAGAGGACGTCCTCTAGCGAGATGGCGCACAGAAGTGGAGAAGAACCTTAACCAACTTGGTGTTCGCAGCTGGAGGCAGCTTGTGCAAGATCGTGCTGACTGGAGAGGCATATTGGTTGACGCCCAGGTCCACCCCGGACTGCAGTGCCAATTAATGAAGAAGAAGAACCAGGCTGACTTTCGACAGGGACTTGACCATTCCATTCCAGACAGCCTAAGAAGTGAATGAAGAATCCCTCTTGCACTTCGCGAGAAAAGTTCTGTGCGCGATTTGGTTGCTCTTTGAGTTGATGGCTGATGAGTTTGAGGGAAAAGATTCAACCACGGATCGAACGACTAAGGTGGCTGAACCTTGGAAGACTGAAGCTTCTCTTCGGCAGAAGAGTCTTCTATTGGACTCCGCAACATGGGACGCCCACATCTAAGATAGCACGTACAAGTGAAGAAAAACGTCGGTTTACTACTGGAGGGAAGTACGTGATCGTGTTACCCAGTCAGGCCGGACCTATGCCCACTAGCATCCGCCAATTCCAGCTTCCCCACCACCTCCAGCACACACTCCAAAAAGTCAAACTGAACTCATTTCACTCATCAAAAGTGTGCTACTTCTTACACTTTCGCCGTGAGGATCTCCCGAGAACACTCTTGACTGATCTTCACATCACTCAGTTTGTCAGCCTGGCAGGCCTCGAGTGCCCTTGCCAAATGCCTCTCATCCGCCGCGAGACTAGAACATCAGCACGACTGACAGCCACACGAGAGCACTCAACCATTAGCCCTCCGTTTGATTCCATCGCGTGCTCCCTAATCTCATTACTGCTCACATACGACAAGAGGTCATTAGTGTGATTTCCGCCAAATTCGTTTAAGGATTACGACGCCACCGCCGCCCGCTGCGTGTCACCATCAATCGCCGAGTACCGCTCCTACTTCAATTTGTCATTATCTACGTAACACAGCGACAATCCGCAGTCCCCCGCGTAACACGCGTTGAAAGCAAGTTTGGCGTGTCACCTAAATAAGCTCCTTCCGCCCTCCCCAGCTCCCCGGGGACCGCTTTCAACACAGCCACCCACACCGAGTCACCACGGGAACACCACTCATTTCCGCGGTAATTGGGTCAATTTGGAGCAAGAACGCTCGTGACGAGTGTACGACTTGCTCCACTCCAACTCGCGTGCTAATGACACTTCCCTCCGCGCCGCTCCACCCCTCCCAGGTGTGGACGGTGAACTTGACTTGTTTCGCAACACGCCGCCGACTCCGCGATCAAGTGACACACAAACAGCGACGAATTTACGGCCGCTTCAGATGAAGATACGATACGCGACTATACGCGAAACGGCGGCGAAAAGATACAATTTTTCATAATTTTTTGCTGCCGCCTTAGTTATCTGGGCATTGAACCGTGCCGGGATACGTTGGGGTGGGGGGGAGCCTCGGCCGGCCGGTGGCGACGGCCTGCGATGCGATGGGCTCATTTGCATATGACAGAGAGTTCGTAATTTATGTTTACATCATGCAGTGTCAGGCGCGCGACGTGACTGAGGGTGACCTCAGTTGGATTAGATCGAGGCGGCGCGGCGGCTGTGGCGGCGGCGTTCGTTGACAGAAGATGATGTATCTTCTTTGCCTTAATTGAGCTTGTTTTTCTGTTTTTTTTTTTGGCGACTGGCTTGAGCGATTGAGGCAACTCGGTCGGATAAGTGGGCCTTTTTGGGGGCGGGTGCGGAGGCGTATGTGGAACATATTCGGTCGGCTCCCCTGACACCGATGAGGATGCGGACTAATTTTGCCAAACTAACCGATGGCCGATAAAAGTTTGTGGAAGTGTAGATTTATTGCAGTTGTCTTGTGCGGCAGCCAGTAAGTGGGACAGTGGTAGGTGGTGGTGGTGGTGGCGACTGACCAGGGCGGGTTTTTTTTTGGCAGATTAGGCTGCTTGATTTATTCAACTGAGGATACACTTGTGATGATTGCAAATCAGCGGAAGGTGAGGTGCGGCCTTAGGTCTGATTTTTTGGGGAATTTATGGAAAAAGTTTTGGACGCCAGCTTTGTCGGAGCTAATTTTGGAAAGCCTGTCGGAGATGGATCATGGCAGGTAAGATGAGGTGGCTTCAGCACTTCCATTGTGCTGCCAGGGGGATTTTTTTTTCAGTTTATCGGTCATCCACTAGTGAAGCTTAGGACGAAGGCAAGTGAACTGACGATGGGCATCTCTCGACATAAGTTGCCAGTTGTTTAAATGTTCAGCGCCTACGAATTTCTGTTCACAGAATATATGTGTAAGACACAGACAAACGATTATTTTGCAAACGGCGTATTTAGTTCCACATAAGTTCAGCACACCAAATTTGAAGACGTTGCATTTATTTTCACGTGCCCATGATCGATGGCAGACGTATACAAGAGGTTTCAAATTACGTAGGCTTTGTTCACTCCTTAACTCCACAAACGAGATCACAGTGGAGATCCGACGTAGAACGACCCTTAGCAACCAATGATAAAACATTTTGACCCCAGATGTTTCGACACCTGACTCGATGGGCCAAAATCATGCTCTACAAAATTCTTAAGCAAAACTGCAGCTCTGCAGTTGTTGTTGCCTTCAAAAGAAAAATTCCACGTCGCATATTTGGTCCCGTCTGCGAAGAAGATGAATGGAGGAGAAGACACAACCGCGAACTCTATGAGCTGTACAAAGACGTGGATGTAGTCTGAAAGGCAAAAATCGGTCGACACAGGCTCGGCCACATCGAGCGCATGGACACCAACGCTCCAGCAAAGAGGGTCTTCGAAGCCGAGCTCCCTGGTTCGAGAAGGAGAGGAAGACCGAACCTCCGGTACAGATATCAAGTCATCGCGGATGTAAGACAGCTTGGCCTTGATAAATGGATGGAACGTCACCGATCGAAGGCGCCAACTGCTCATTGTGAACACCTGTGACCGAATTCAAATAAATCTTCACATTACGACATGCGAGCAATGAAGAAACAAGTTTGTATTTGAAGGCGAACATGCTCCAATAAGACCAAAAACGGTGCAATAGATGCACATTTGCTGAGCTTGAAGTCAGAAAGAGTCCTTGTAGGCTTGGGTTGCAGTTTGGTTAGGTTAGGTAGTAGTGGCTGACTGCTGCAGAGCAATCACACTTAGGTCAGAGTAAGCCCATTGTGATACCACGCGGATTGACTTCTCCTTACGCTGGAACTGGTTGGTGCTGCTGACGAACCGATTTAGTTGGCCAATGCTGGCACTTTTTAGCTCGTTACGGCCGCTGAAGTAGTAGGCTCCTAGGTGCAGGAACCTACGACTGGCAGGAGCACTGCAAGAGCAGAGAAGGTGATGAGTATTTTCATCCTCCTCTTCATCCATGCAGCTTCTGCAAAAATCATTATATGGAGCACCCATCCTGCGAGCATGAGTGCCATTTACACAGTGCCCGGTTATGACTCCAATGAGAGTCCTCAATGAGGGCTTGCTGAGTCCAAGTAGACTGAGTGACCGTTTTAGGTTGAGTGATGGCCAGATTTCTTTTGCTTTAAGGCAGGTACTGCGGCAGGTACTGCGGTACCCCTGCTATCGATAGGGATGAGGTTGTACCACACCTAGCGAGTTCGTCGGCTTTGCAGTTTCCTGGTATGTTACAGTGTCCCGGCACCCACACGAGGTGAATGTTGAAATGCTCGGCCATCTCGTTAAGAGACAGCCTGCAATTAAGGGATGTTTTAGAGTAGAACATGACATTGTCCAGGGATTTTATGGCGGCCTGACTATCGGAACAGATGGTGATATCCCTTTTTGATATCACATTGTTCTTAAGCCAAGACAGCGCCTGAAAAACGCTACAGTGATCAAGGTGCTTCACGGAGATAGCATGTTGAGGTCTTGTGAATAGACACCCGCACCCACCCCTTCTTTTGTCTTTGATCCATCTGAGAAAATGCGCAGACGATCTTTCAGTGTTTGCCTGTCAGACATCCAGTCCGATCTGGAAGGAATGCTGACTGAGAATTTCTTTCCTGGGGTAGTAGGCGGTCGCTAGGTAGGAAATTGAATTCCTTGAGAATGGTTGAGTGGCCAGTGTTGAGTTCGGACCACAATCGAAGTGTCTTGAGTCTCAGGGCTGTGCTTGCTGCTGCTTGTTTCCCGAATATTTCCAGAGGTGGGAGATGGAGGAGAATATTCAGTGCGTCTGACGGAGTACTTCTCAGTGCCCCGCTGATACACAGGCAGGCCGGTCTTTGTACTCGGTTGAGTGCATTGCAGTTTATAGCCTTGTTTGGTGTTGTCCACCAAACTGAGACACCATACAGAGGTGTCGGTCTGACGATAGAGGTGTAAATCCAGTGAGCGATGCGTGGTTGTAGGCTCCATTTGCATCCAATGGCCTTTTTGCAGATAAAAAGTGCAGAAGAGGCTATTTTTTACCCTTTCCTGGATGTTGAGCTTCCAGTTTAGCTTGCTGTCGAGAGAGTTGGGTTGCAGTTGCGTCGCGGTGAATGAAGAGTGTGTTGAAAATTGGTTCAATTTTGCAGTAAACAAAGCAGGTTCAGTGAGTGACTGCCATAACCAAGGGCAGGCAATGCACGGTCCCATGTTCGAAGCCCATTGAAAGCGACGCTAATATGCTTTTATTTGTTTTTCTAATCCACTCCAGTCCAACAATAGTCTAAGTGTGCTGGCTATTTCGCAGGCATTCCGAAACTAAATACAGTGAATCTTGTAATGTAATGTTTTATAGAAATAGTCCAAAAAATGATTGAGTCCGTTGTAAGAGTGTCAGAATACACATTTACCCTTATCTTCATTCCGAGACCATGACGAATTTTCTGTCTCTTATAGGCTGTTGTTTGTTAAGAGAAGTTTCAATGCATACTGGCTATCGTAGATTTGAGCTTTGGGCATAACGATTGGCTCACTTAGTTAACACTTAGCACTACATAGTTAATTCCCACCAGGTGACCCCTGAATAATAAGCATTAAGCATCTCGTTTAATAAAAATGTTTCATTTAATCTCACCACTTTGTGGTACATCTGCATTCGAATTGCCACTTCGTCCCCTTTATTGCCGATTAACAAGTATTCGGTCATTTTATTTTTGAGGCCAGTGTGTCAACTCGTGCCAAATGACTTCTTCATTAATTCAACGCCCAATCATACCTGGAGGCGTAACAACAACCAAAGCGACACCGGCGACAAGGGTGAGTCATGGAACACTTCATGCTCGAGGTGCGCCATCGGAATTTGTAACCTCAATCCGGGTAGCTCATGTACCCATCGGACGGATTATAAGCTGATGTCAGAACGCAGGTAAATCACAAGAAATAGGTCATTGGCCCTTGCTCAGTTGTGCCCAAGTGCAAAGAGTGTAAGAAAAGGAAATTGTCGCTAAAATCAGAACCAGAGAGATCTGATAACTATGAGTTTAAGGTACAACGGACTGCGGGTCTTACAGCACCTACAACAAACCGCGAAAATTGCCGTCTCTGATGAAGTGAACCGTTGGTGTTGAGTGTCGTAGCATAAAAATATGTGCAAATCACTGTAAACATCGCCATTAACAGCTTAAGCCTCTTTTTGACTTCACGGTAAGGTGGAACATTTAATCACCTCGGAGTAAGCAGTCGTAACGAAGAAGCACGCGTTTCATTGTGGTATCGTGGGGACTGAAAATACCGTCGCGGTTTTACACAAATTAACGATGGAGCTCTAGCAAAAGCCGTTTTATTTTCCAGTTAGACCCATTTCCCGGTCAAAAAGTGGGTAAACATGAGCGAAGCTAGAATTTGGATTGAATCAGTTCTAAGCTCCATGACTCCAAGATTTCCACAAAGTAATCGCCAGATCAATGCATGTGCGTTTTACTTATACTCTTTACATACTTGTTAGTCCCTGTGATGAGGGTAGAATTTGTGTGGGTACCTTTGTATAACTTCGCAGAGATAGGCTGTATCGATTCAAAAAGTCACTTTTACGGCTTATGTGGAGGGTAGATAAGACAGAATTAAGTGACAGACTCTCCGGTATGCCTACGTCAAGGGCCAACGAGATGTGGTTGCATTGAAGCTCGGCCATCAAAGAGGTAGCGGAAACTACCTTAGGCTACCTACCACCGCCGACAAGAAACCCGTGGTATGATGGCGAGTGTGAGCAGAAAAAACGTGCAACCGACGATGCATACCAAAACCGCTGCAACGGAAAACAAGAGCAGAGCAAGAGGAGTACCGGGCTAGAAGACGGGAGGAGAAAAAGCTTCTACGCCTGAAGAAAAGGTCTCTCGCAACCTCCCAGCTCAAGGATATCGAAGAGTCTAGGGATAAGGGATAAAATATACGGGCCTTTTACAAAAAAGCCAAAAGCCTGGCCACAGGCTTTCGGAAAGGCACCCAGGCTCTTCGAAATTGCGAGGGTAACCTAGTTACGGACCCACAGGGAATAGTGGACGTGTTTAAGCAGCACTTCCAACAGCTGCTTAGCGGGTCTGATCAGGAGAGAGTGATAGGGAACCAGGAAATCCCAACTCCAGTCGATGAAGTAGTTCTCCCACCTAGCTTTGAAGAAGTCGGTACAGCCATTAAAAGATTGAAGAACAACAAAGCCGCAGGCTCAGATAGCTTACCATCGGAGCTTTTCAAAGCTGGGGGCAATGTAATGGTAGGGAGCTTGCACCAAATTATTTGCCGAATTTGGGAAGATGAAAGCATGCCCGACGACTGGAATATCAGCTCCATATGCCCCATCCACAAAAAAGGCGATCCTACCTCCTGCAAGATCTACAGAGGTATATCCCTGCTCAATGTCGCCTACTAGATCCTACCCAGCGTACTGTGTGAACGTCTAAAGCCGTTTTGCACCGCACTAATCGGCACGTACCAGTGCGGCTTCCGGCCCGGCAAATCGACTGTAGACCAAATCTTCACACTAAGGCTGATCCTGGGGAAGACCAGCGAGTTTCAAATCGATGCTCACCATCTGTTCATCGATTTTAAAGCCACATACGACAGCATTCAGCGCAAGGAGCTATTCGAAGCGATAGCCGAATTCGGGATCCTGGGAAAGCTGATCCGGTTGTGTCGCACCACGCTAACACATACGCGATGATTTCTTCAATTTGGTACTGGAGAAGATAGTGCGGCGGGCAAAAGTCAACACGGAAGGCACTATGTTCTACAAGTCAGTCCAGCTGTTGGGCTACGCTGATGACATCGACATTGTCGCGCGGTCCCAACGTGCCATAGTGGAAGCTTTCACGGCAATTGAGGAACAGGCGAAACGAGCTGGTCTTAAGGTCAACGAGGACAAAACAAAATATATGCTGTCGAGCAAAATACGATCCGCCACACACCACCTAGGCGAAAACGTCACAATCGACGCTCCTCGTCTTCGAATCCGAGCCTCCTGGTTCGAGAAGGAGAGGAAGACCGAACTTCCGGTACAAAAACCAAGTCATCGCGGATGTAAGACAGCTTGGCCTTGATGACTGAAAGCAGCGTGCACAGGACCGTCACCGATGGAAGGCAGCAGTTGCTTAGGCTCAGACCCTTCATGGTTCGTCCGCCTGATAAGTAAATAAGTAAGATAAGACAGATGTGTGTCCACTTCAGTCTCCATGTCCATTACAAAACACTCATCAGGATGAAGAGATAACAAGCGCCTTTGAAAGAAAATCCGCCATTCCTTAAGCTCTCACAGACTCAGAGACTAACGACAGAAGGCCTTGCAGTTCGCACAACAGCGACATCTCTAACCAGGGAGTGTTTGTGTCTGTTTTTGATGGCGGTTCATGTTGATCCAGAGCAGTGCTCGAAAATATCTCTCAACCTTTTGAACGGTTTCTAAATTACTCTCTCTCGTTGAGACTTTGAAAACCGGTCACTCAATAACCGAGTTGCATCACTGTACTTTCTTCGCTCTCGGTCGGGGAGGAACCTTTTTCTTAGAATTTTTTGGGTTCTGGTCAATCAGTGAGCGCTATCACTGAGAAAAAAAACAAATCTCATTTAGCTGATGGGTGATGAGATTAGTCATTTCAATAATCCACATCGAATGAAGTTCACGGAAGTAAGTGCAAGTAAATATGACAGGCAGAAGATCAAACAATACTATTGGAAATTCCGTTCAGTTTAATGAGACCACTGTAACATCGAATTGCATTTTTTGTTATTAGTTCTTCTTCTTTGCTTGGCGCTACAGTCCGGGGTGGACCTGCTCCTCGGTCAACAATCCTCTCCAGCTGGCACGATCTTTAGCCAGCTGCCGCCAATATCGCACTCCAATTTGGTTGCGGTCCTTTTCCACTTGTGTGCGCCATCTAGTGCGAGGACGTCCTCTGTTGCGCTGTCCCAATGGCTCGGTGTCGGGCTGGAGCTGTGGTGTCCATCCGCTCTACATGACCTAGCCATCTTAAGCTTTGGCTCCGAAGACGCTTAACTAGGTGCATGCCGCTGTACAGCCCGTACAGTTCGTGGTTGAACCGTCTCCTCCAAACGCCATCAACGCAAACAGGACCAAAGATCGTACGCAAAACTTTTCTCTCAAAACAACCAAGAGCTTCTTCATCCGCTTTCAATAGTGTCCATGTCTCTGCGTCATAGAGCAGGACTGGGATGATCAGGTTTTTATACAAGGGCAATTTGGTGTTTCGAGAGATGGCTCTGTTACTCAATTGCCCCTTGAGCCCAAAGAAGCAGCGATTGGCAAGAGTAATTCTGCGCTTGATCTCGGTACTGGTGTTGTTGTCCCTATTTACTCCAGAGCCTAGGTAGACTAAGTCCTTGACTACCTCAAAGTTATTATTTAAGTGGACATAATTTAAACGCAACACTTCAAGAAGCGACATCGACACATGGAAATGACTCACTTCTTAGCTTGTACTTACTAGATAGCATTGAAGTAAATCAACGGGAAGCAAAAAGAAGTGTGGTGTGGTGGTGGCCCGTGGCGTTGTGGGTACGTGCGTCGACCCCAATCTCGACGTCGTAAGCTCGATTCCAGCTCTGAGCGACAGAAATAATTTTCACGGCCCCATCCCTTTCGAGTCACTGACAGTGCTCAAAGAGTATTTCCTTTCTAGAAAAAGCTTCTCAAACTTGGCCGTTCGGAGTCGGCGTAAAACTGTAGGCCCCTTCCACTCGTGGTTGCTGAGAAGCTAGGCCCTGGCCTCCTAAAGGCTGTAGCACCAGCCATATTATTATTAAAGAGAAGTGTAGGTGTCTTTTTCACGAGTGATGGGTGGAATAAAGCTGAGCTTTCCCGTAGGATTGGCCAAGATGCATCAATATTGAAACAGCTTGGAAAATCTGTAATCAGAAAGACCGAGAGTGGTGTCAAAACCAATGAGTAATGACCGACAGAATAAGATCGCAAATACATGTTGCCGAGATGAGATTCATTCGTGCTATTGGGATTTCCTCAACAAGGGTGATAAACACCGAAGTTACCACCCAAGGTCGAGTAGCTAATTCTCCGAACGAAGAGAGCTATGCTTCGACGGTTTGGACATGTGACATGAATGTCTTCTTCATCACGTCTTCCGAGGCTTGCGTTAAGCGCAACTCAAACAGGAAGGCGGCACCTCGGCAGACCCAGGACGAGGTGGTTGGGCCAAGTTCAAAAACTCACTGCGCCGAGACAATAAATCATAAGAAGCTAGAATCCATGGAGGGTGATCGAGTGACTTGGAGATCTCCAGTCCCCATTAGAGGATCTTGCGAGATGATGATGATGAAATCGAAGTAGTCCCATTAATCGAATCAGCGAAATGTTATCAAGTTGATATGTTATATTTTGGTCAAGACCTTATAGCGATTACACATTTTGTCAACCAGAACATATTAAGTTCTCCATTTTAAAGAAGTCTGAAATAATGAGTGCCTTTCGTACAACAGCCTTGACGGCAGATTAGCCCTACCTTCAGTCGACCACCGTGGGTACTTGGCAATCACGCATAATATCTTGGCATCCTTCACAGACACTTTTGTATTAGTTGACGAGATGAAGACGGAATTGAATCGGTTCGACATCTGCTCTGCGAATGTTCAGCTTTAGGGAAGAGTAGAAACCAGCCTACAAGGACGCCCCCTTCTTTGATTAACTGGAGGAGTTGAAGGATGTCACTATCGAAGCTCAATATCGACAATCGACGTCTAGTTTCGGCTGAACTAATTGATAGTGCAGTAAGGTTGAAGTTAGAAAGCTCAGACGCTTGGAAATATGATCAATCACCATACTGTCCGTCGATGAGATTTGTCACGTTAGACGCCGTCTCCTTCATTCTCGCAGGTAAATACTTGAAGCAGCACAGACAGCCGAGTCTACCACGGTGGCAGCCCAGATTGAAGATGATCGCCAGTTGTTGACTTACTCCACGCCACGTCTGCAACGAGGATCTCTGCCTGATCCTATCCGTAAGGCATACACCATGGATGACCAGCTTCTTCTAAGTGCGTGAAGAGCAACTTCTAAGAAGGTCTAGGCCACGCCCCCACAGATGCTAGCATTTTGCCACCAAATCAACAACATCTCACGGTAAGACACCTCGTTGAATCCAATCAGATCTGGAATCAGTGAACCTGGCTGTCAACCCCCTTCGGATTCAATGCCAATTGCAAGAATTGCTTTGAATATTTAACAATGCCATCCGCTCGCCGCCGCAAGACATCCGCAGTCAACCGTGTAAGTTCATCTTTCCTCCTGCCACCGAAAGCAACGATCCCACTGACAACTTTCTTGCGAAAATGTCCGCCCTCCACGCGAGAGACGAGGTTAAGCAGAGAAAAAAAGAATCAATTAGTTATCCCAGCTCCCTTCGCCATCTGCACACTCTGCAATATTAAATTTTCACTAGCTCCCTGGTCGGGAGTGGAACGATAAAAACTATCGCCTCCGGCAGAAGAATTCACTACTTTCAAAATTACGTCCACCGCATACATCTAATCTGCATAATGACGGTTGAACCCTGAAGCGCACTTTTTTTTATTCTCCCCCTCTCCTGGATGCCCTTCTCAGGGCCAGAGCGCCAGAGCTTCTCAGCTCTTCTGTGCCACCTTCGAGCCACCTAATCTCATAAGAGACGCAGCATCCCTGCACACTGGCATGGATTATTAACCACCACCACGACGGCCACCGGCGGCAAATAGGTGCTCCCTCTCGCAGCAAAGTGAGCTGCCACAAAATCCACCGAGAACAAGACGACGCCGGAGCAGCAGAAGAACGAAATTGTAAAAAATAACAAACCAAAAGGGTTGCCAGCAATACCATCCCCTAATTATGCAAAGTACCTCGGATTCTGTGCGCTGCCGCCCCCCCGAGGGAAGCTGCTCGGTCCGCGCAGCTGCCCGTGCCCTCGGCTCGCATCCCGACTTGTATACTTTTTGAACGGAATATAATATTCAATTAGGAAAAGTTTCTTCATTTTATCTGGCACCGAGAAGAGGAGCGACCGAGACCACCGCTCGAGCACTCGAAGCCATGGCTGGTAGCGTGTAGTTTGCGATGCGTTCAAATGCAAGGTGAAACTTTTCCCCCAACCCCGGGGGCTGAGGCTTTTTTAGGAGGACCTTGGGATGCAGCCGAGGAGAGAGTGCGGAAAAATTTGTTGCAACAAATGCTTTCAGGTGTGTGGCTTCGTGTTATTTTTCGCCGGGTAACAACCTTGCTTTTGACTGGGCTAAGGGAGAGGTGGGGGACTCCTTTGTGTGGTTTTTCATACTCAACTTGAGCGGCGAGATCGTGTTTACAATTCTCTGGTGATTCGGTGTGTGGCTGAGGGCCAGTAATCTCTGATTACGTGGTGCTCTGGTGCGGGAACTTGAGGATCTGCTGGAGGGAAACTCAACTTGACTGGTGATTGAGAGACGAACAATGGTGGTGGCAAGGGGAGTCGTTTTGATGGTGAACTTGATTTCTAGTGGTTGGCGAGGAAATAACGTTGACTGAGAGGAGCTGCTTAGTCAGACGATCGTAGAAGACGGCTTTGAATACGTTTCAATTCTTCGTTTCAAATCCCTTTCGGTTTCGGTTCCCTTGTCCAGAAACTCTTTCGGTTTCCTTGTCCAGAAACCCCTTTCGGTTTCCTTGTCCAGAAACACTTTCGGTTTCCTTGTCCAGAAACCCTTTCGGTTTTCCTGTCCAGAAACCCTTTCGGTTCCCTTGTCCAGAAACCCCTTTCGGTTCCCTTGTCCAGAAACCCCTTTCGGTTTCCTTGTCCCGAAACCCTTTCGGTTTTCTTGTCCAGAAACCCCTTTCGGTTCCCTTGTCCAGAAACCCCTTTCGGTTTCCTTGTCCTGAAACCCTTTCGGTTTCCTTGTCCAGAAATCCCTTTCGGTTCCCTTGTACAGAAACCCCTTTCGGTTCCCTTGTACAGAAACCCCTTTCGGTTTCCTTGTCCAGAAACCCCTTTCGGTTTCCTTGTCCAGAAACCCCTTTCGGTTTCCCTGTCCAGAAACCCTTTCGGTTCCCTTGTCCAGAAACCCCTTTCGGTTTCGGTTTCCTTGTCTAGAAACCCCTTTCGGTTTCGGTTTCCTTGTCCAGAAACCCTTTCGGTTTCCTTGTCCAGAAACCCTTGCGGTTCCCTTTTCCAGAAACCCCTTTCGGTTTCCTTGTCCAGAAACCCTTTCGGTTTCCTTGTCCAGAAACCCTTTCGGTTTCCTTGTCCAGAAACCCTTTCGGTTCCCTTGTCCAGAAACCCCTTTCGGTTTCCCTGTCCAGAAACCCTTTCGGTTCCCTTGTCCAGAAACCCCTTTCGGTTTCGGTTTCCTTGTCAAGAAACCCCTTTCGGTTTCGGTTTCCTTGTCCAGAAACCCTTTCGGTTTCCTTGTCCAGAAACCCTTTCGGTTTCCTTGTCCAGAAACCCTTTCGGTTCCCTTGTCCAGAAACCCCTTTCGGTTTCCTTGTCCAGAAACCCCTTTCGGTTTCCCTGTCCAGAAACCCTTTCGGTTCCCTTGTCCAGAAACCCCTTTCGGTTTCGGTTTCCTTGTCTAGAAACCCCTTTCGGTTTCGGTTTCCTTGTCCAGAAACCCCTTTCGGTTCCCTTGTCCAGAAACCCCTTTCGGTTTCCTTGTCTAGAAACCCCTTTCGGTTTCGGTTTTCTTGTCCAGAAACCCCTTTCGGTTTCCTTGTCCAGAAACCCTTTCGGTTCCCTTGTCCAGAAACCCCTTTCGGTTTCCTTGTCCAGAAACACTTTCGGTTCCCTTGTCCAGAAACCCCTTTCGGTTTCGGTTTCCTTGTCCAGAAACCCCTTTCGGTTCCCTTGTCCAGAAACCCCTTTCGGTTTCCTTGTCCAGAAACCCCTTTCGGTTTCGGTTTTCTTGTCCAGAAATCCCTTTCGGTTTCCTTGTCCAAAAACCCTTTCGGTTCCCTTGTCCAGAAACCCTTTCGGTTTCGGTTTTCTTGTCCAGAAACCTTTTCGGTTTCCTTGTCCAGAAACCCCTTTCGGTTTCCTTGTCCAGAAACCCTTTCGGTTTCCTTGTCTAGAAACCCCTTTCGGTTCCCTTGTCCAGAAACCCCTTTTCGGTTTCCTTGTCCAGAAACCCTTTCGGCTTCCTTGTCCAGAAACCCTTTCGGTTTCCTTGTCCCGAAACTCCTTTCGGTTTCCTTGTCCAGAAACCCTTTCGGTCACCTTGTCCAGAAACCCCTTTCGGTTTCCTTGTCCAGAAACCCTTTCGGTTCCCTTGTCCAGAAACCCCTTTCGGTTTCCTTGTCCAGAAACCCTTTCGGTTTCCTTGTCCAGAAACCCTTTCGGTTCCCTTGTCCAGAAACCCCTTTCGGTTCCCTTGTCCAGAAACCCCTTTCGGTTTCCTTGTCCAGAAACCCTTTCGGTTTCGGTTCCCTTCCTTGTCCAGAAACCATTTCGGTTCCCTTGTCCAGAAACCCTTTCGGTTTCCTTGTCCAGAAACCCTTTCGGTTTCCTTGTCCAGAAACCCTTTCGGTTTCGGTTCCCTTGTCCAGAAACCCCTTTCGGTTTCCTTGTCCAGAAACCCTTTCGGTTTCCTTGTCCAGAAACCCTTTGGGTTTCCTGTTCCAGAAACCCTTTCGGTTTCCTTGTCCAGAAACCCCTTTCGGTTTCGGTTCCCTTGCCCAGAAACCCTTTCGGTTCCCTTGTCCAGAAACCCCTTTCGGTTCCCTTGTCCAGAAACCCTTTCGGTTCCCTTGTCCAGAAACCCCTTTCGGTTTCCTTGTCCAGAAAAACTTTCGGTTTCCTTGTCCAGAAACCCTTTCGGTTTCCCTTGTCCAGAAACCCCTTTCGGTTTCCTTGTCCAGAAACCCTTTCGGTTTCCTTGTCCAGAAACCCTTTCGGTTTCCTTGTCCAGAAACCTCTTTCGGTTTCCTTGTCGAGAAACCCTTTCGGTTTCCTAGTCCAGAAACCCCTTTCGGTTTCGGTTCCCTTGTCCAGAAACCCCTTTCGGTTTCCTTGTCCAGAAACCCTTTCGGTTTCCTTGTCCAGAAACCCTTTCGGTTTCCTTGTCCAGAAACCCCTTTCGGTTCCCTTGTCCAGAAACCCCTTTCGGTTTCCTTGTCCAGAAACCCCTTTCGGTTCCCTTGTCCAGAAACCCTTTCGGTTTCCTTGTCCAGAAACCCTTTCGGTTTTCTTGTCCAGAAACCCTTTCGGTTTCCTTGTCCAGAAACCCTTTCGGTTTCCTTGTCCAGAAACCCTTTCGGTTTCGGTTCCCTTTTCCAGAAACCCTTTCGGTTCCCTTGTCCAGAAACCCCTTTCGGTTCCCTTGTCCAGAAACCCCTTTCGGTTCCCTTGTCCAGAAACCCTTTCGGTTCCCTTGTCCAGAAACCCTTTCGGTTCCCTTGTCCAGAAACCCTTTCGGTTTCCTTGTCCAGAAACCCCTTTCGGTTTCGGTTCCCTTGTCCAGAAACCCTTTCGGTTCCCTTGTCCAGAAACCCCTTTCGGTTCCCTTGTCCAGAAACCCTTTCGGTTCCCTTGTCCAGAAACCCTTTCGGTTTCCTTGTCCAGAAACCCCTTTCGGTTTCCTTGTCCAGAAACCCTTTCGGTTTCCTTGTCCAGAAACCCTTTCGGTCTCCTTGTCCAGAAACCCCTTTCGGTTTCCTTGTCCAGAAACCCTTTCGGTTCCCTTGTCCAGAAACCCCTTTCGGTTTCCTTGTCCAGAAACCCTTTCGGTTTCCTTGTCCAGAAACCCCTTTCGGTTTCGGTTCCCTTGTCCAGAAACCCTTTCGGTTCCCTTGTCCAGAAACCCCTTTCGGTTCCCTTGTCCAGAAACCCTTTCGGTTCCCTTGTCCAGAAACCCTTTCGGTTTCCTTGTCCAGAAACCCCTTTCGGTTTCCTTGTCCAGAAACCCTTTCGGTTCCCTTGTCCAGAAACCCCTTTCGGTTCCCTTGTCCAGAAACCCTTTCGGTTCCCTTGTCCAGAAACCCTTTCGGTTTCCTTGTCCAGAAACCCCTTTCGGTTTCCTTGTCCAGAAACCCTTTCGGTTTCCTTGTCCAGAAACCCTTTCGGTCTCCTTGTCCAGAAACCCCTTTCGGTTTCCTTGTCCAGAAACCCTTTCGGTTTCCTTGTCCAGAAACCCCTTTCGGTTTCCTTGTCCAGAAACCCCTTTCGGTTTCGGTTCCCTTGTCCAGAAACCCTTTCGGTTCCCTTGTCCAGAAACCCCTTTCGGTTCCCTTGTCCAGAAACCCTTTCGGTTCCCTTGTCCAGAAACCCTTTCGGTTTCCTTGTCCAGAAACCCCTTTCGGTTTCCTTGTCCAGAAACCCTTTCGGTTTCCTTGTCCAGAAACCCCCTTCGGTTCCCTTGTCCAGAAACCCTTTCGGTTTCCTTGTCCAGAAACCCTTTCTGTTCCCTTGTCCAGAAACCCTTTCTGTTCCCTTGTCCAGAAACCCTTTCGGTCTCCTTGTCCAGAAACCCCTTTCGGTTTCCTTGTCCAGAAACCCTTTCGGTTTCCTTGTCCAGAAACCCCTTTCGGTTTCCTTGTCCAGAAACCCCTTTCGGTTTCGGTTCCCTTGTCCAGAAACCCTTTCGGTTCCCTTGTCCAGAAACCCCTTTCGGTTCCCTTGTCCAGAAACCCTTTCGGTTCCCTTGTCCAGAAACCCTTTCGGTTCCCTTGTCCAGAAACCCCTTTCGGTTTCCTTGTCCAGAAACCCTTTCGGTTTCCTTGTCCAGAAACCCCCTTCGGTTCCCTTGTCCAGAAACCCTTTCGGTTTCCTTGTCCAGAAACCCTTTCTGTTCCCTTGTCCAGAAACCCTTTCTGTTCCCTTGTCCAGAAACCCTTTCGGTTCCCTTGTCCAGAAACCCCTTTCGGTTTCCTTGTCCAGAAACCCTTTCGGTTTCCTTGTCCAGAAACCCTTTCGGTTTCCTTGTCCAGAAACCCCCTTCGGTTCCCTTGTCCAGAAACCCCTTTCGGTTTCCTTGTCCAGAAACCCTTTCTGTTCCCTTGTCCAGAAACCCTTTCGGTTTCCTTGTCCAGAAACCCCCTTCGGTTCCCTTGTCCAGAAACCCCTTTCGGTTTCCTTGTCCAGAAACCCTTTCTGTTCCCTTGTCCAGAAACCCTTTCGGTTCCCTTGTCCAGAAACCCCTTTCGGTTTCCTTGTCCAGAAACCCTTTCGGTTTCCTTGTCCAGAAACCCCCTTCGGTTCCCTTGTCCAGAAACCCCTTTCGGTTTCCTTGTCCAGAAACCCTTTCGGTTTCCTTGTCCAGAAACCCTTTCGGTTTCCTTGTCCAGAAACCCCTTTCGGTTCCCTTGTCCAGAAACCCCTTTCGGTTTCCTTGTCCAGAAACCCTTTCGGATTCCTTGTCCAGAAACCCTTTCGGTTTCCTTGTCCAGAAACCCCTTTCGGTTTCGGTTCCCTTGTCCAGAAACCCTTTCGGTTCCTTTGTCCAGAAACCCCTTTCAGTTTCCATGTCCAGAAACCCTTTCGGTTTCCTTGTCCAGAAACCCTTTCGGTTCCCTTGTCCAGAAACCCCTTTCGGTTTCCTTGTCCAGAAACCCCTTTCGGTTTCGGTTCCCTTGTCCAGAAACCCTTTCGGTTCCCTTGTCCACAAACCCCTTTCGGTTTCGGTTCCCTTGTCCAGAAACCCTTTCGGTTTCCTTGTCCAGAAACCCTTTCGGTTCCCTTGTCCAGAAACCCCTTTCGGTTTCCTTGTCCAGAAACCCCTTTCGGGTTCGGTTCCCTTGTCCAGAAACCCTTTCGGTTCCCTTGTCCAGAAACCCCTTTCGGTTTCCTTGTCCAGAAACCCTTTCGGTTTCCTTGTCCAGAAACCCCTTTCGGTTCCCTTGTCCAGAAACCCTTTCGGTTTCCTTGTCCAGAAACCCTTTCGGTTTCCTTGTCCAGAAACCCTTTCAGTTCCCTTGTCCAGAAACCCCTTTCGGTTCCCTTGTCCAGAAACCCTTTCGGTTCCCTTGCCCAGAAACCCCTTTCGGTTTCCTTGTCCAGAAACCCTTTCGGTTTCCTTGTCCAGAAACCCTTTCGGTTCCCTTGTCCAGAAACCCCTTTCGGTTTCCTTGTCCAGAAACCATTTTCGGTTTCGGTTCCCTTGTCCAGAAACCCTTTCGGTTCCCTTGTCAAGAAACCCCTTTCGGTTTCCTTGTCCAGAAACCCTTTCGGTTTCCTTGTCCAGAAACCCTTTCGGTTTCCTTGTCCAGAAACCCCTTTCAGTTCCCTTGTCCAGAAACCCCTTTCGGTTTCCTTGTCCAGAAAACCTTTCGGTTTCCTTGTCCAGAAACCCCTTTCGGTTCCCTTGTCCAGAAACCCTTTCGGTTTCCTTGTCCAGAAACCCTTTCGGTTCCCTTGTCCAGAAACCCTTTCGGTTTCCTTGTCCAGAAACCCTTTCGGTTCCCTTGTCCAGAAACCCTTTCGGTTCCCTTGTCCAGAAACCCCTTTCGGTTCCCTTGTCCAGAAACCCCTTTCGGTTCCCTTGTCCAGAAACCCTTTCGGTTTCCTTGTCCAGAAACCCTTTCGGTTCCCTTGTCCAGAAACCCCTTTCGGTTTCCTTGTCCAGAAACCCTTTCGGTTCCCTTGTCCAGAAACCCCTTTCGGTTTCCTTGTCCAGAAACTCTTTCGGTTCCCTTGTCCAGAAACCCTTTCGGTTTCCTTGTCCAGAAACCCTTTCGGTTTCCTTGTCCAGAAACCCTTTCGGTTTCCTTGTCCAGAAACCCTTTCAGTTCCCTTGTCCAGAAACCCCTTTCGGTTCCCTTGTCCAGAAACCCCTTTCGGTTCCCTTGTCCAGAAACCCCTTTCGGTTCCCTTGTCCAGAAACCCCTTTCGGTTTCCTTGTCCAGAAACCCTTTCGGTTCAATTGTCCAGAAACCCTTTCGGTTTCCTTGTCCAGAAACCCTTTCGGTTTCCTTGTCCAGAAACCCTTTCAGTTCCCTTGTCCAGAAACCCTTTCGGTTTCCTTGTCCAGAAACCCCTTTCGGTTCCCTTGTCCAGAAACCCCTTTCGGTTCCCTTGTCCAGAAACCCCTTTCGGTTCCCTTGTCCAGAAACCCCTTTCGGTTTCCTTGTCCAGAAACCCTTTCGGTTCCCTTGTCCAGAAACCCTTTCGGTTTCCTTGTCCAGAAACCCTTTCGGTTCCCTTGTCCAGAAACCCCTTTCGGTTTCCTTGTCCAGAAACCCTTTCGGTTCCCTTGTCCAGAAACCCCTTTCGGTTTCCTTGTCCAGAAACCCTTTCGGTTCCCTTGTCCAGAAACCCTTTCGGTTTCCTTGTCCAGAAACCCTTTCGGTTTCCTTGTCCAGAAACCCTTTCGGTTTCCTTGTCCAGAAACCCTTTCGGTTTCCTTGTCCAGAAACCCTTTCGGTTTCGGTTCCCTTGTCCAGAAACCCTTTCGGTTCCCTTGTCCAGAAACCCCTTTCGGTTTCCTTGTCCAGAAACCCTTTCGGTTTCCCTGTCCAGAAACCCCTTTCGGTTTCGGTTCCCTTGTCCAGAAACCCTTTCGGTTCCCTTGTCCAGAAACCCCTTTCGGTTTCCTTGTCCAGAAACCCTTTCGGTTTCCCTGTCCAGAAACCCCTTTCGGTTTCGGTTCCCTTGTCCAGAAACCCTTTCGGTTCCCTTGTCCAGAAACCCTTTCGGTTTCCTTGTCCAGAAACCCTTTCGGTTCCCTTGTCCAGAAACCCCTTTCGGTTTCCTTGTCCAGAAACCCTTTCGGTTCCCTTGTCCAGAAACCCTTTCGGTTTCCTTGTCCAGAAACCCTTTCGGTTTCCTTGTCCAGAAACCCTTTCGGTTTCCTTGTCCAGAAACCCTTTCGGTTTCCTTGTCCAGAAACCCTTTCAGTTCCCTTGTCCAGAAACCCCTTTGGGCTCCCTTGTCCAGAAACCCCTTTCGGTTCCCTTGTCCAGAAACCCCTTTCGGTTCCCTTGTCCAGAAACCCCTTTCGGTTCCCTTGTCCAGAAACCCCTTTCGGTTTCCTTGTCCAGAAACCCTTTCGGTTCAATTGTCCAGAAACCCTTTCGGTTTCCTTGTCCAGAAACCCTTTCGGTTTCCTTGTCCAGAAACCCTTTCAGTTCCCTTGTCCAGAAACCCTTTCGGTTCCCTTGTCCAGAAACCCCTTTCGGTTCCCTTGTCCAGAAACCCCTTTCGGTTCCCTTGTCCAGAAACCCCTTTCGGTTCCCTTGTCCAGAAACCCCTTTCGGTTTCCTTGTCCAGAAACCCTTTCGGTTCCCTTGTCCAGAAACCCTTTCGGTTTCCTTGTCCAGAAACCCTTTCGGTTCCCTTGTCCAGAAACCCCTTTCGGTTTCCTTGTCCAGAAACCCTTTCGGTTCCCTTGTCCAGAAACCCCTTTCGGTTCCCTTGTCCAGAAACCCCTTTCGGTTTCCTTGTCCAGAAACCCTTTCGGTTTCGGTTCCCTTGTCCAGAAACCCCTTTCGGTTTCCTTGTCCAGAAACCCTTTCGGTTTCCCTGTCCAGAAACCCCTTTCGGTTTCGGTTCCCTTGTCCAGAAACCCTTTCGGTTCCCTTGTCCAGAAACCCCTTTCGGTTCCCTTGTCCAGAAACCCCTTTCGGTTTCCTTGTCCAGAAACCCTTTCGGTTCCCTTGTCCAGAAACCCTTTCGGTTCCCTTGTCCAGAAACCCTTTCGGTTTTTTTGTCCAGAAACCCTTTCGTTTCCCTTGTCCAGAAACCCTTTCGGTTCCCTTGTCCAGAAACCCCTTTCGGTTCCCTTGTCCAGAAACCCTTTCGGTTCCCTTGTCCAGAAACCCCTTTCGGTTCCCTTGTCCAGAAACCCCTTTCGGTTTCCTTGTCCAGAAACCCTTTCGGTTTCGGTTCCCTTGTCCAGAAACCCTTTCGGTTCCCTTGTCCAGAAACCCCTTTCGGTTTCCTTGTCCAGAAACCCTTTCGGTTTCCCTGTCCAGAAACCCCTTTCGGTTTCGGTTCCCTTGTCCAGAAACCCTTTCGGTTCCCTTGTCCAGAAACCCCTTTCGGTTCCCTTGTCCAGAAACCCCTTTCGGTTTCCTTGTCCAGAAACCCTTTCGGTTCCCTTGTCCAGAAACCCTTTCGGTTCCCTTGTCCAGAAACCCTTTCGGTTTTTTTGTCCAGAAACCCTTTCGTTTCCCTTGTCCAGAAACCCTTTCGGTTCCCTTGTCCAGAAACCCCTTTCGGTTCCCTTGTCCAGAAACCCTTTCGGTTCCCTTGTCCAGAAACCCTTTCGGTTCCCTTGTCCAGAAACCCTTTCGGTTTTTTTGTCCAGAAACCCTTTCGTTTCCCTTGTCCAGAAACCCTTTCGGTTCCCTTGTCCAGAAACCCCTTTCGGTTCCCTTGTCCAGAAACCCCTTTCGGTTTCCTTGTCCAGAAACCCCTTTCGGTTTCGGTTCCCTTGTCCAGAAACCCTTTCGGTTCCCTTGTCCAGAAACCCCTTTCGGTTTCCTTGTCCAGAAACCCTTTCGGTTTCCCTGTCCAGAAACCCCTTTCGGTTTCGGTTCCCTTGTCCAGAAACCCTTTCGGTTCCCTTGTCCAGAAACCCCTTTCGGTTCCCTTGTCCAGAAACCCCTTTCGGTTCCCTTGTCCAGAAACCCCTTTCGGTTCCCTTGTCCAGAAACCCCTTTCGGTTCCCTTGTCCAGAAACCCTTTCGGTTTTTTTTGTCCAGAAACCCTTTCGTTTCCCTTGTCCAGAAACCCTTTCGGTTCCCTTGTCCAGAAACCCCTTTCGGTTCCCTTGTCCAGAAACCCCTTTCGGTTTCCTTGTCCAGAAACCCCTTTCGGTTTCGGTTCCCTTGTCCAGAAACCCTTTCGGTTTCCTTGTCCAGAAACCCCTTTCGGTTTCCTTGTCCAGAAACCCCTTTCGGTTCCCTTGTCCAGAAACCCCTTTCGGTTTCCTTGTCCAGAAACCCTTTCGGTTCCCTTGTCCAGAAACCCTTTCGGTTTCCTTGTCCAGAAACCCTTTCGGTTTCCTTGTCCAGAAACCCTTTCGGTTTCGGTTCCCTTGTCCAGAAACCCTTTCGGTTCCCTTGTCCAGAAACCCTTTCGGTTCCCTTGTCCAGAAACCCCTTTCGGTTTCCCTGTCCAGAAACCCTTTCGGTTCCCTTGTCCAGAAACCCCTTTCGGTTTCCTTGTCCAGAAACCCCTTTCGGTTTCCTTGTCCAGAAACCCCTTTCGGTTTCCTTGTCCAGAAACCCTTTCGGTTTCCTTGTCCAGAAACCCTTTCGGTTTCCTTGTCCAGAAACCCCTTTCGGTTTCGGTTCCCTTGTCCAGAAACCCTTTCGGTTCCCTTGTGCAGAAACCCTTTCGGTTTCCTTGTCCAGAAACCCTTTCGGTTTCCTTTCGGTTTCCTTGTCCAGAAACCCTTTCGGTTTCCTTTCGGTTTCCTTGTCCAGAAACCCTTGCGGTTCCCTTGTCCAGAAACTATTTCGGTTTCCCTGTCCAGAAACCCCTTTCGGTTTCGGTTCCCTTGTCCAGAAACCCTTTCGGTTCCCTTGTCCAGAAACCCCTTTCGGTTCCCTTGTCCAGAAACCCTTTCGGTTCCCTTGTGCAGAAACCCTTTCGGTTTCCTTGTCCAGAAACCCTTTCGGTTTCCTTGTCCAGAAACCCTTTCGGTTTCCTTTCGGTTTCCTTGTCCAGAAACCCTTTCGGTTCCCTTGTCCAGAAACCCCTTTCGGTTTCCTTGTCCAGAAACCCTTTCGGTTTCCCTGTCCAGAAACCCTTTCGGTTCCCTTGTCCAGAAACCCTTTCGGTTCCCTTGTCCAGAAACCCCTTTCGGTTTCCTTGTCCAGAAACCCTTTCGGTTTCCTTGTCCAGAAACCCCTTTCGGTTTCGGTTCCCTTGTCCAGAAACCCTTTCGGTTCCCTTGTCCAGAAACCCTTTCGGTTTCCTTGTCCAGAAACCCCTTTCGGTTTCCTTGTCCAGAAACCCTTTCGGTTCCCTTGTCCAGAAACCCTTTCGGTTTCCTTGTCCAGAAACCCTTTCGGTTCCCTTGTCCAGAAACCCCTTTCGGTTTCCTTGTCCAGAAACCCTTTCGGTTTCCTTGTCCAGAAACCCCTTTCGGTTTCGGTTCCCTTGTCCAGAAACCCTTTCGGTTCCCTTGTCCAGAAACCCCTTTCGGTTCCCTTGTCCAGAAACCCTTTCGGTTTCCTTGTCCAGAAACCCCTTTCAGTTTCCTTGTCCAGAAACCCTTTCGGTTCCCTTGTCCAGAAACCCTTTCGGTTCCCTTGTCCAGAAACCCTTTCGGTTTTTTTGTCCAGAAACCCTTTCGTTTCCCTTGTCCAGAAACCCTTTCGGTTCCCTTGTCCAGAAACCCTTTCGGTTCCCTTGTCCAGAAACCCCTTTCGGTTCCCTTGTCCAGAAACCCCTTTCGGTTCCCTTGTCCAGAAACCCCTTTCGGTTTCCTTGTCCAGAAACCCCTTTCGGTTTCGGTTCCCTTGTCCAGAAACCCTTTCGGTCTCCTTGTCCAGAAACCCCTTTCGGTTTCCTTGTCCAGAAACCCTTTCGGTTTCCTTATCGAGAAACCCCTTTCGGTTTCTTTGTCCAGAAACCCTTTCGGTTTCCTTGTCCAGAAACCCTTTCGGTTCCCTTGTCCAGAAACCCCTTTCGGTTTCCTTGTCCAGAAACCCCTTTCGGTTTCCTTGTCCAGAAACCCCTTTCGGTTTCCTTGTCCAGAAACCCTTTCGGTTTCCTTGTCCAGAAACCCTTTCGGTTTCCTTGTCCAGAAACCCCTTTCGGTTTCGGTTCCCTTGTCCAGAAACCCTTTCGGTTTCCTTGTCCAGAAACCCCTTTCGGTTTCCTTGTCCAGAAACCCTTTCGGTTCCCTTGTCCAGAAACCCTTTCGGTTTCCTTGTCCAGAAACCCTTTCGGTTCCCTTGTCCAGAAACCCTTTCGGTTTTCTTGTCCAGAAACCCTTTCGGTTTCCTTGTCCAGAAACCCTTTCGGTTTCCTTGTCCAGAAACCCCTTTCGGTTTCGGTTCCCTTGTCCAGAAACCCCTTTCGGTTCCCTTGTCCAGAAACCCTTTCGGTTTCCTTGTCCAGAAACCCCTTTCGGTTTCCTTGTCCAGAAACCCTTTCGGTTCCCTTGTCCAGAAACCCTTTCGGTTTTTTTGTCCAGAAACCCTTTCGTTTCCCTTGTCCAGAAACCCTTTCGGTTCCCTTGTCCAGAAACCCCTTTCGGTTTCGGTTCCCTTGTCCAGAAACCCTTTCGGTTTCCCTGTCCAGAAACCCTTTCGGTTCCCTTGTCCAGAAACCCTTTCGGTTTCCTTGTCCAGAAACCCCTTTCGGTTTCCTTGTCCAGAAACCCTTTCGGTTTCCTTGTCCAGAAACCCTTTCGGTTTCCTTGTCCAGAAACCCTTTCGGTTCCCTTGTCCAGAAACCCTTTCGGTTTTCTTGTCCAGAAACCCTTTCGGTTTCCTTGTCCAGAAACCCTTTCGGTTTCCTTGTCCAGAAACCCCTTTCGGTTTCGAAACCCTTTCGGATCCCTTGTCCAGAAACCCTTTCGGTTTCCTTGTCCAGAAACCCTTTCGGTTCCCTTGTCCAGAAACCCTTTCGGTTTCCTTGTCCAGAAACCCCTTTCGGTTTCCTTGTCCAGAAACCCTTTCGGTTTCCCTGTCCAGAAACCCTTTTGGTTTCGGTTCCCTTGTCCAGAAACCCTTTCGGTTTCCTTGTCCAGAAACCCTTTCGGTTCCCTTGTCCAGAAACCCCTTTCGGTTTCCTTATCTAGAAACCCCTTTCGGTTCCCTTGTCCAGAAACCCCTTTCGGTTCCCTTGTCCAGAAACCCTTTCGGTTTCCTTGTCCAGAAACCCTTTCGGTTCCCTTGTCCAGAAACCCCTTTCGGTTCCCTTGTCCAGAAACCCTTTCGGTTCCCTTGTCCAGAAACCCTTTCGGTTTTCTTGTCCAGAAACCCTTTCGGTTTCCTTGTCCAGAAACCCTTTCGGTTTCCTTGTCCAGAAACCCCTTTCGGTTTCGGTTCCCTTGTCCAGAAACCCTTTCGGTTTTTTTGTCCAGAAACCCTTTCGTTTCACTTGTCCAGAAACCCTTTCGGTTCCCTTGTCCAGAAACCCTTTCGGTTCCCTTGTCCAGAAACCCCTTTCGGTTTCCTTGTCCAGAAACCCTTTCGGTTTCCTTGTCCAGAAACCCTTTCGGTTTCCTTGTCCAGAAACCCCTTTCGGTTTCCTTGTCCAGAAACCCCTTTCGGTTTCCTTGTCCAGAAACCCCTTTCGGTTTCCTGGTCCAGAAACCCTTTCGGTTTCCTTGTCCAGAAACCCTTTCGGTTTCCTTGTCCAGAAACCCTTTCGGTTTCCTTGTCCAGAAACCCCTTTCGGTTTCCTTGTCCAGAAACCCTTTCGGTTTCCTTGTCCAGAAACCCTTTCGGTTCCCTTGTCCAGAAACCCCTTTCGGTTCCCTTGTCCAGAAACCCCTTTCGGTTCCCTTGTCCAGAAACCCTTTCGGTTCCCTTGTCCAGAAACCCCTTTCGGTTCCCTTGTCCAGAAACCCTTTCGGTTTCCTTGTCCAGAAACCCCTTTCGGTTCCCTTGTCCAGAAACCCTTTCGGTTTCCTTGTCCAGAAACCCTTTCGGTTCCCTTGTCCAGAAACCCTTTCGGTTTCCTTGTCCAGAAACCCTTTCAGTTCCCTTGTCCAGAAACCCTTTCGGTTCCCTTGTCCAGAAACCCCTTTCGGTTCCCTTGTCCAGAAACCCCTTTCGGTTCCCTTGTCCAGAAACCCCTTTCGGTTCCCTTGTCCAGAAACCCCTTTCGGTTCCCTTGTCCAGAAACCCCTTTCGGTTCCCTTGTCCAGAAACCCCTTTCGGTTTCCTTGTCCAGAAACCCCTTTCGGTTTCGGTTCCCTTGTCCAGAAACCCTTTCGCTTCCCTTGTCCAGAAACCCTTTCGGTTCCCTTGTCCAGAAACCCTTTCGGTTTCCTTGTCCAGAAACCCTTTCGGTTTCCTTGTCCAGAAACCCCTTTCGGTTTCGGTTCCCTTGTCCAGAAACCCTTTCGGTTTCCTTGTCCAGAAACCCTTTCGGTTCCCTTGTCCAGAAACCCTTTCGGTTTCCTTGTCCAGAAACCCCTTTCGGTTTCCTTGTGAAGAAACCCCTTTCGGTTTCGGTTCCCTTGTCCAGAAACCCTTTCGGTTTTTTTGTCCAGAAACCCTTTCGTTTCCCTTGTCCAGAAACCCTTTCGGTTCCCTTGTCCAGAAACCCTTTCGGTTCCCTTGTCCAGAAACCCTTTCGGTTTCCTTGTCCAGAAACCCTTTCGGTTCCCTTGTCCAGAAACCCCTTTCGGTTTCCTTGTCCAGAAACCCTTTCGGTTCCCTTGTCCAGAAACCCCTTTCGGTTTCCTTGTCCAGAAACCCTTTCGGTTCCCTTGTCCAGAAACCCTTTCGGTTTCCTTGTCCAGAAACCCTTGCGGTTCCCTTGTCCAGAAACCCTTTCGGTTTCCTTGTCCAGAAACCCTTTCGGTTTCCTTGTCCAGAAACCCTTTCGGTTCCCTTGTCCAGAAACCCCTTTCGGTTTCGGTTCCCTTGTCCAGAAACCCTTTCGGTTTCCTTGTCCAGAAACCCCTTTCGGTTTCGGTTCCCTTGTCCAGAAACCCTTTCGGTTCCCTTGTCCAGAAACCCCTTTCGGTTTCGGTTCAATTGTCCAGAAACCCTTTCGGTTTCCTTGTCCAGAAACCCCTTTCGGTTTCCTTGTCCAGAAACCCCTTTCGGTTTCCTTGTCCAGAAACCCTTTCGGTTTCCCTGTCCAGAAACCCCTTTCGGTTTCGGTTCCCTTGTCCAGAAACCCTTTCGGTTCCCTTGTCCAGAAACCCTTTCGGTTTCCTTGTCCAGAAACCCCTTTCGGTTTCCTTGTCCAGAAACCCCTTTCGGTTTCCTTGTCCAGAAACCCTTTCGGTTTCCCTGTCCAGAAACCCCTTTCGGTCTCGGTTCCCTTGTCCAGAAACCCTTTCGGTTCCCTTGTCCAGAAACCCTTTCGGTTCCCTTGTCCAGAAACCCCTTTCGGTTTCGGTTCCCTTGTCCAGAAACCCTTTCGGTTCCCTTGTCCAGAAACCCCTTTCGGTTTCCTTGTCCAGAAACCCTTTCGGTTTCCTTGTCCTGAAACCCTTTCGGTTCCCTTGTCCAGAAACCCCTTTCGGTTTCCTTGTCCAGAAACCCTTTCGGTTTCGGTTTCCTTGTCCAGAAACCCCTTTCGGTTTCGGTTCCCTTGTCCAGAAACCCTTTCGGTTTCCCTGTCCAGAAACCCCTTTCGGTTTCGGTTCCCTTGTCCAGAAACCCTTTCGGTTCCCTTGTCCAGAAACCCTTTCGGTTTCCTTGTCCAGAAACCCCTTTCGGTTTCCTTGTCCAGAAACCCCTTTCGGTTTCCTTGTCCAGAAACCCTTTCGGTTTCCTTGTCCAGAAACCCTTTCGGTTTCCTTGTCCAGAAACCCTTTCGGTTCCCTTGTCCAGAAACCCCTTTCGGTTTCCTTGTCCAGAAACCATTTCGGTTACCTTGTCCAGAAACCCCTTTCGGTTCCCTTGTCCAGAAACCCTTTCGGTTCCCTTGTCCAGAAACCCCTTTCGGTTTCCTTGTCCAGAAACCCTTTCGGTTCCCTTGTCCAGAAACCCTTTCGGTTTCCCTTGTCCAGAAACCCCTTTCGGTTTCCTTGTCCAGAAACCCTTTCGGTTTCCCTGTCCAGAAACCCCTTTTGGTTTCGGTTCCCTTGTCCAGAAACCCTTTCGGTTCCCTTGTCCAGAAACCCCTTTCGGTTTCCTTGTCCAGAAATCCTTTCGCTTCCCTTGTCCAGAAACCCCTTTCGGTTTCCTTGTCCAGAAACCCTTTCGGTTCCCTTGTCCAGAAACCCCTTTCGGTTTCCTTGTCCAGAAACCCTTTCGGTTTCCTTGTCCAGAAACCCTTTCGGTTTCCTTGTCCAGAAACCCCTATCGGTTTCCTTGTCCAGAAACCCCTATCGGTTTCCTTGTCCAGAAACCCCTTTCGGTTCCCTTGTCTAGAAACCCTTTCGGTTCCCTTGTCCAGAAGCCGCTTTCGGTTTCCTTGTCCAGAAACCCCTTTCGGTGTCCTTGTCCAGAAACCCCTTTCGGTTCCCTTGTCCAGAAACCCTTTCGGTTCCCTTGTCCAGAAGCCGCTTTCGGTTTCCTTGCCCAGAAACCCTTTCGGTTTCCTTGTCCAGAAACCCCTTTCGGTTTCGGTTCCCTTGTCCAGAAACCCCTTTCGGTTTCCTTGTCCAGAAACCCCTTTCGGTTTCCTTGTCCAGAAACCCCTTTCGGTTTCCTTGTCCAGAAACCCTTTCGGTTCCCTTGTCCAGAAACCCTTTCGGTTCCCTTGTCCAGAAACCCCTTTCGGTTCCCTTGTCCAGAAACCCTTTCGGTTTCCTTGTCCAGAAACCCCTTTCGGTTTCGGTTCCCTTGTCCAGAAACCCCTTTCGGTTTCCTTGTCCAGAAACCCTTTCGGTTCCCTTGTCCAGAAACCCTTTCGGTTCCTTTGTCCAGAAACCCCTTTCGGTTTCCTTGTCCAGAAACCCTTTCGGTTCCCTTGTCCAGAAACCCCTTTCGGTTTCCTTGTCCAGAAACCCTTTCGGTTCCCTTGTCCAGAACCCTTTCGGTTCCCTTGTCCAGAAACCCCTTTCGGTTCCCTTGTCCAGAAACCCTTTTCGGTTTCGGTTCCCTTGTCCCGAAACCCTTTCGGTTCCCTTGTCCAGAAACCCCTTTCGGTTTCGGTTCCCTTGTCCAGAAACTCTTTCGGTTTCCTTGTCCAGAAACCCTTTCGGTTCCCTTGTCCAGAAACCCCTTTCGGTTTCCTTGTCCAGAAACCCTTTCGGTTTCCTTGTCCAGAAACCCTTTCGGTTCCCTTGTCCAGAAACCCTTTCGGTTCCCTTGTCCAGAAACCCCTTTCGGTTTCCTTGTCCAGAAACCCTTTCGGTTCCCTTGTCCAGAAACCCCTTTCGGTTTCGGTTCCCTTGTCCAGAAACCCCTTTCGGTTTCCTTGTCCAGAAACCCTTTCGGTTTCCTTGTCCAGAAACCCCTTTCGGTTCCCTTGTCCAGAAACCCCTTTCGGTTTCCTTGTCCAGAAACCCTTTCGGTTTCCTTGTCCAGAAACCCTTTCGGTTCCCTTGTCCAGAAACCCCTTTCGGTTTCGGTTCCCTTGTCCAGAAACCCCTTTCGGTTTCCTTGTCCAGAAACCCTTTCGGTTTCCTTGTCCAGAAACCCCTTTCTGTTTCCTTGTCCAGAAACCCTTTCGGTTCCCTTGTCCAGAAACCCCTTTCGGTTTCCTTGTCCAGAAACCCTTTCGGTTTCCTTGTCCAGAAACCCCTTTCGGTTTCCTTGTCCAGAAACCCTTTCGGTTCCCTTGTCCAGAAACCCTTTCGGTTCCCTTGTCCCTTCGAAAACCCCTTTCGGTTTCGATTCCCTTGTCCAGAAACCCCTTTCGGTTTCGGTTTCCTTGTCCAGAAACCCTTTCGGTTCCCTTGTCCAGAAACCTTTTTCGGTTTCCTTGTCCAGAAACCCCTTTCGGTTTCCTTGTCCAGAAACCCCTTTCGGTTTCCTTATCCAGAAACCCTTTCGGTTCCCTTGTCCAGAAACCCCTTTCGGTTTCGGTTCCCTTGTCCAGAAACCCCTTTCGGTTTCCTTGTCCAGAAACCCTTTCGGTTTCCTTGTCCAGAAACCCTTTCGGTTCCCTTGTCCAGAAACCCCTTTCGGTTTCGGTTCCCTTGTCCAGAAACCCCTTTCGGTTTCCTTGTCCAGAAACCCTTTCGGTTTCCTTGTCCAGAAACCCCTTTCTGTTTCCTTGTCCAGAAACCCTTTCGGTTCCCTTGTCCAGAAACCCCTTTCGGTTTCCTTGTCCAGAAACCCTTTCGGTTTCCTTGTCCAGAAACCCCTTTCGGTTTCCTTGTCCAGAAACCCTTTCGGTTCCCTTGTCCAGAAACCCTTTCGGTTCCCTTGTCCCTTCGAAACCCCTTTCGGTTTCGATTCCCTTGTCCAGAAACCCCTTTCGGTTTCGGTTTCCTTGTCCAGAAACCCTTTCGGTTCCCTTGTCCAGAAACCTTTTTCGGTTTCCTTGTCCAGAAACCCCTTTCGGTTTCCTTGTCCAGAAACCCCTTTCGGTTTCCTTATCCAGAAACCCTTTCGGTTCCCTTGTCCAGAAACCCCTTTCGGTTTCGGTTCCCTTGTCCAGAAACCCCTTTCGGTTTCCTTGTCCAGAAACCCTTTCGGTTTCCTTGTCCAGAAACCCCTTTCGGTTTCGGTTCCCTTGTCCAGAAACCCCTTTCGGTTTCCTTGTCCAGAAACCCCTTTCGGTTCCTTTGTCCAGAAACCCTTTCGGTTCCCTTGTCCAGAAACCCTTTCGGTTTCCTTGTCCAGAAACCCTTTCGGTTCCCTTGTCCGGAAACCCCTTTCGGTTTCCTTGTCCAGAAACCCTTTCGGTTCCCTTGTCCGGAAACCCCTTTCGGTTTCCTTGTCCAGAAACCCTTTCGGTTCCTTTGTCCAGAAACCCCTTTCGGTTCCCTTGTCCAGAAACCCCTTTCGGTTTCCTTGTCCAGAAACCCCTTTCGGTTTCGGTTTCCTTGTCCAGAAACCCTTTCGGTTCCCTTGTCCAGAAACCTTTTTCGGTTTCCTTGTCCAGAAACCCCTTTCGGTTTCCTTGTCCAGAAACCCCTTTCGGTTTCCTTGTCCAGAAACCCTTTCGGTTCCCTTGTCCAGAAACCCCTTTCGGTTTCGGTTCCCTTGTCCAGAAACCCCTTTCGGTTTCCTTGTCCAGAAACCCTTTCGGTTTCCTTGTCCAGAAACCCCTTTCGGTTCCCTTGTCCAGAAACCCCTTTCGGTTTCCTTGTCCAGAAACCCCTTTCGGTTTCCTTGTCCAGAAACCCTTTCGGTTCACTTGTCCAGAAACCCCTTTCGGTTTCCTTGTCCAGAAACCCCTTTCGGTTTCGGTTTCCTTGTCCAGAAACCCTTTCGCTTCCCTTGTCCAGAAACCTTTTTCGGTTTCCTTGTCCAGAAACCCCTTTCGGTTTCCTTGTCCAGAAACCCTTTCGGTTCCCTTGTCCAGAAACCCCTTTCGGTTTCGGTTCCCTTGTCCAGAAACCCCTTTCGGTTTCCTTGTCCAGAAACCCTTTCGGTTTCCTTGTCCAGAAACCCCTTTCGGTTTCGGTTCCCTTGTCCAGAAACCCCTTTCGGTTTCCTTGTCCAGAAACCCCTTTCGGTTCCTTTGTCCAGAAACCCTTTCGGTTCCCTTGTCCAGAAACCCTTTCGGTTTCCTTGTCCAGAAACCCCTTTCGGTTCCCTTGTCCAGAAACCCCTTTCGGTTTCCTTGTCCAGAAAACCCTTTCGGTTCCCTTGTCCAGAAACCCTTTCGGTTCAATTGTCCAGAAACCCCTTTCGGTTTCCTTGTCCAGAAACCCTTTCGGTTCCCTTGTCCAGAAACCCCTTTCGGTTTCCTTGTCCAGAAACCCTTTCGGTTCCCTTGTCCAGAAACCCTTTCGGTTCCCTTGTCCAGAAACCCCTTTCGGTTCCCTTGTCCAGAAACCCTTTTCGGTTTCGGTTCCCTTGTCCCGAAACCCTTTCGGTTCCCTTGTCCCGAAACCCCTTTCGGTTTCGGTTCCCTTGTCCAGAAACTCTTTCGGTTTCCTTGTCCAGAAACCCTTTCGGTTCCCTTGTCCAGAAACCCCTTTCGGTTTCCTTGTCCAGAAACCCTTTCGGTTTCCTTGTCCAGAAACCCTTTCGGTTCCCTTGTCCAAAAACCCTTTCGGTTTCCTTGTCCAGAAACCCCTTTCGGTTTCCTTGTCCAGAAACCCTTTCGGTTTCCTTGTCCAGAAACCCCTTTCGGTTTCGGTTCCCTTGTCCAGAAACCCCTTTCGGTTTCCTTGTCCAGAAACCCTTTCGGTTTCCTTGTCCAGAAACCCTTTCGGTTCCCTTGTCCAGAAACCCCTTTCGGTTTCGGTTCCCTTGTCCAGAAACCCCTTTCGGTTTCCTTGTCCAGAAACCCTTTCGGTTTCCTTGTCCAGAAACCCCTTTCTGTTTCCTTGTCCAGAAACCCTTTCGGTTCCCTTGTCCAGAAACCCCTTTCGGTTTCCTTGTCCAGAAACCCTTTCGGTTTCCTTGTCCAGAAACCCCTTTCGGTTTCCTTGTCCAGAAACCCTTTCGGTTCCCTTGTCCAGAAACCCTTTCGGTTCCCTTGTCCCTTCGAAACCCCTTTCGGTTTCGATTCCCTTGTCCAGAAACCCCTTTCGGTTTCGGTTTCCTTGTCCAGAAACCCCTTTCGGTTCCCTTGTCCAGAAACCCCTTTCGGTTTCCTTGTCCAGAAACCCCTTTCGGTTTCGGTTTCCTTGTCCAGAAACCCTATCGGTTTCCTTGTCCAGAAACCCCTTTCGGTTCCCTTGTCTAGAAACCCTTTCGGTTCCCTTGTCCAGAAGCCGCTTTCGGTTTCCTTGTCCAGAAACCCCTTTCGGTGTCCTTGTCCAGAAACCCCTTTCGGTTCCCTTGTCCAGAAACCCTTTCGGTTCCCTTGTCCAGAAGCCGCTTTCGGTTTCCTTGCCCAGAAACCCTTTCGGTTTCCTTGTCCAGAAACCCCTTTCGGTTTCGGTTCCCTTGTCCAGAAACCCCTTTCGGTTTCCTTGTCCAGAAACCCCTTTCGGTTTCCTTGTCCAGAAACCCCTTTCGGTTTCCTTGTCCAGAAACCCTTTCGGTTCCCTTGTCCAGAAACCCTTTCGGTTCCCTTGTCCAGAAACCCCTTTCGGTTCCCTTGTCCAGAAACCCTTTCGGTTTCCTTGTCCAGAAACCCCTTTCGGTTTCGGTTCCCTTGTCCAGAAACCCCTTTCGGTTTCCTTGTCCAGAAACCCTTTCGGTTCCCTTGTCCAGAAACCCTTTCGGTTCCTTTGTCCAGAAACCCCTTTCGGTTTCCTTGTCCAGAAACCCTTTCGGTTCCCTTGTCCAGAAACCCCTTTCGGTTTCCTTGTCCAGAAACCCTTTCGGTTCCCTTGTCCAGAAACCCTTTCGGTTCCCTTGTCCAGAAACCCCTTTCGGTTCCCTTGTCCAGAAACCCTTTTCGGTTTCGGTTCCCTTGTCCCGAAACCCTTTCGGTTCCCTTGTCCAGAAACCCCTTTCGGTTTCGGTTCCCTTGTCCAGAAACTCCTTCGCTTTCCTTGTCCAGAAACCCTTTCGGTTCCCTTGTCCAGAAACCCCTTTCGGTTTCCTTGTCCAGAAACCCTTTCGGTTTCCTTGTCCAGAAACCCTTTCGGTTCCCTTGTCCAGAAACCCTTTCGGTTTCCTTGTCCAGAAACCCCTTTCGGTTTCCTTGTCCAGAAACCCTTTCGGTTCCCTTGTCCAGAAACCCCTTTCGGTTTCGGTTCCCTTGTCCAGAAACCCCTTTCGGTTTCCTTGTCCAGAAACCCTTTCGGTTTCCTTGTCCAGAAACCCCTTTCGGTTCCCTTGTCCAGAAACCCCTTTCGGTTTCCTTGTCCAGAAACCCTTTCGGTTTCCTTGTCCAGAAACCCTTTCGGTTCCCTTGTCCAGAAACCCCTTTCGGTTTCGGTTCCCTTGTCCAGAAACCCCTTTCGGTTTCCTTGTCCAGAAACCCTTTCGGTTTCCTTGTCCAGAAACCCCTTTCTGTTTCCTTGTCCAGAAACCCTTTCGGTTCCCTTGTCCAGAAACCCCTTTCGGTTTCCTTGTCCAGAAACCCTTTCGGTTTCCTTGTCCAGAAACCCCTTTCGGTTTCCTTGTCCAGAAACCCTTTCGGTTCCCTTGTCCAGAAACCCTTTCGGTTCCCTTGTCCCTTCGAAACCCCTTTCGGTTTCGATTCCCTTGTCCAGAAACCCCTTTCGGTTTCGGTTTCCTTGTCCAGAAACCCTTTCGGTTCCCTTGTCCAGAAACCTTTTTCGGTTTCCTTGTCCAGAAACCCCTTTCGGTTTCCTTGTCCAGAAACCCCTTTCGGTTTCCTTATCCAGAAACCCTTTCGGTTCCCTTGTCCAGAAACCCCTTTCGGTTTCGGTTCCCTTGTCCAGAAACCCCTTTCGGTTTCCTTGTCCAGAAACCCTTTCGGTTTCCTTGTCCAGAAACCCTTTCGGTTCCCTTGTCCAGAAACCCCTTTCGGTTTCGGTTCCCTTGTCCAGAAACCCCTTTCGGTTTCCTTGTCCAGAAACCCTTTCGGTTTCCTTGTCCAGAAACCCCTTTCTGTTTCCTTGTCCAGAAACCCTTTCGGTTCCCTTGTCCAGAAACCCCTTTCGGTTTCCTTGTCCAGAAACCCTTTCGGTTTCCTTGTCCAGAAACCCCTTTCGGTTTCCTTGTCCAGAAACCCTTTCGGTTCCCTTGTCCAGAAACCCTTTCGGTTCCCTTGTCCCTTCGAAACCCCTTTCGGTTTCGATTCCCTTGTCCAGAAACCCCTTTCGGTTTCGGTTTCCTTGTCCAGAAACCCTTTCGGTTCCCTTGTCCAGAAACCTTTTTCGGTTTCCTTGTCCAGAAACCCCTTTCGGTTTCCTTGTCCAGAAACCCCTTTCGGTTTCCTTATCCAGAAACCCTTTCGGTTCCCTTGTCCAGAAACCCCTTTCGGTTTCGGTTCCCTTGTCCAGAAACCCCTTTCGGTTTCCTTGTCCAGAAACCCTTTCGGTTTCCTTGTCCAGAAACCCCTTTCGGTTTCGGTTCCCTTGTCCAGAAACCCCTTTCGGTTTCCTTGTCCAGAAACCCCTTTCGGTTCCTTTGTCCAGAAACCCTTTCGGTTCCCTTGTCCAGAAACCCTTTCGGTTTCCTTGTCCAGAAACCCTTTCGGTTCCCTTGTCCGGAAACCCCTTTCGGTTTCCTTGTCCAGAAACCCTTTCGGTTCCCTTGTCCGGAAACCCCTTTCGGTTTCCTTGTCCAGAAACCCTTTCGGTTCCTTTGTCCAGAAACCCCTTTCGGTTCCCTTGTCCAGAAACCCCTTTCGGTTTCCTTGTCCAGAAACCCCTTTCGGTTTCGGTTTCCTTGTCCAGAAACCCTTTCGGTTCCCTTGTCCAGAAACCTTTTTCGGTTTCCTTGTCCAGAAACCCCTTTCGGTTTCCTTGTCCAGAAACCCCTTTCGGTTTCCTTGTCCAGAAACCCTTTCGGTTCCCTTGTCCAGAAACCCCTTTCGGTTTCGGTTCCCTTGTCCAGAAACCCCTTTCGGTTTCCTTGTCCAGAAACCCTTTCGGTTTCCTTGTCCAGAAACCCCTTTCGGTTCCCTTGTCCAGAAACCCCTTTCGGTTTCCTTGTCCAGAAACCCCTTTCGGTTTCCTTGTCCAGAAACCCTTTCGGTTCACTTGTCCAGAAACCCCTTTCGGTTTCCTTGTCCAGAAACCCCTTTCGGTTTCGGTTTCCTTGTCCAGAAACCCTTTCGCTTCCCTTGTCCAGAAACCTTTTTCGGTTTCCTTGTCCAGAAACCCCTTTCGGTTTCCTTGTCCAGAAACCCTTTCGGTTCCCTTGTCCAGAAACCCCTTTCGGTTTCGGTTCCCTTGTCCAGAAACCCCTTTCGGTTTCCTTGTCCAGAAACCCTTTCGGTTTCCTTGTCCAGAAACCCCTTTCGGTTTCGGTTCCCTTGTCCAGAAACCCCTTTCGGTTTCCTTGTCCAGAAACCCCTTTCGGTTCCTTTGTCCAGAAACCCTTTCGGTTCCCTTGTCCAGAAACCCTTTCGGTTTCCTTGTCCAGAAACCCCTTTCGGTTTCCTTGTCCAGAAACCCCTTTCGGTTTCCTTGTCCAGAAACCCTTTCGGTTCCCTTGTCCAGAAACCCTTTCGGTTCCTTTGTCCAGAAACCCCTTTCGGTTTCCTTGTCCAGAAACCCTTTCGGTTCCCTTGTCCAGAAACCCCTTTCGGTTTCCTTGTCCAGAAACCCTTTCGGTTCCCTTGTCCAGAAACCCTTTCGGTTCCCTTGTCCAGAAACCCCTTTCGGTTCCCTTGTCCAGAAACCCTTTTCGGTTTCGGTTCCCTTGTCCCGAAACCCTTTCGGTTCCCTTGTCCAGAAACCCCTTTCGGTTTCGGTTCCCTTGTCCAGAAACTCTTTCGGTTTCCTTGTCCAGAAACCCTTTCGGTTCCCTTGTCCAGAAACCCCTTTCGGTTTCCTTGTCCAGAAACCCTTTCGGTTTCCTTGTCCAGAAACCCTTTCGGTTCCCTTGTCCAAAAACCCTTTCGGTTTCCTTGTCCAGAAACCCCTTTCGGTTTCCTTGTCCAGAAACCCTTTCGGTTTCCTTGTCCAGAAACCCCTTTCGGTTTCGGTTCCCTTGTCCAGAAACCCCTTTCGGTTTCCTTGTCCAGAAACCCTTTCGGTTTCCTTGTCCAGAAACCCTTTCGGTTCCCTTGTCCAGAAACCCCTTTCGGTTTCGGTTCCCTTGTCCAGAAACCCCTTTCGGTTTCCTTGTCCAGAAACCCTTTCGGTTTCCTTGTCCAGAAACCCCTTTCTGTTTCCTTGTCCAGAAACCCTTTCGGTTCCCTTGTCCAGAAACCCCTTTCGGTTTCCTTGTCCAGAAACCCTTTCGGTTTCCTTGTCCAGAAACCCCTTTCGGTTTCCTTGTCCAGAAACCCTTTCGGTTCCCTTGTCCAGAAACCCTTTCGGTTCCCTTGTCCCTTCGAAACCCCTTTCGGTTTCGATTCCCTTGTCCAGAAACCCCTTTCGGTTTCGGTTTCCTTGTCCAGAAACCCCTTTCGGTTCCCTTGTCCAGAAACCCCTTTCGGTTTCCTTGTCCAGAAACCCCTTTCGGTTTCGGTTTCCTTGTCCAGAAACCCTTTCGGTTCCCTTGTCCAGAAACCTTTTTCGGTTTCCTTGTCCAGAAACCCCTTTCGGTTTCCTTGTCCAGAAACCCCTTTCGGTTTCCTTGTCCAGAAACCCTTTCGGTTTCCTTGTCCAGAAACCCCTTTCGGTTTCGGTTCCCTTGTCCAGAAACCCCTTTCGGTTTCCTTGTCCAGAAACCCCTTTCGGTTCCTTTGTCCAGAAACCCTTTCGCTTCCCTTGTCCAGAAACCTTTTTCGGTTTCCTTGTCCAGAAACCCCTTTCGGTTTCCTTGTCCAGAAACCCCTTTCGGTTTCCTTGTCCAGAAACCCTTTCGGTTCCCTTGTCCAGAAACCCCTTTCGGTTTCGGTTCCCTTGTCCAGAAACCCCTTTCGGTTTCCTTGTCCAGAAACCCTTTCGGTTTCCTTGTCCAGAAACCCCTTTCGGTTTCGGTTCCCTTGTCCAGAAACCCCTTTCGGTTTCCTTGTCCAGAAACCCCTTTCGGTTCCTTTGTCCAGAAACCCTTTCGGTTCCCTTGTCCAGAAACCCCTTTCGGTTCCCTTGTCCAGAAACCCCTTTCGGTTTCCTTGTCCAGAAACCCCTTTCGGTTTCGGTTCCCTTGTCCAGAAACCCCTTTCGGTTTCCTTGTCCAGAAACCCCTTTCGGTTCCTTTGTCCAGAAACCCTTTCGGTTCCCTTGTCCGGAAACCCCTTTCGGTTTCCTTGTCCAGAAACCCTTTCGGTTCCCTTGTCCAGAAACCCCTTTCGGTTTCCTTGTCCAGAAACCCTTTCGGTTTCCTTGTCCAGAAACCCCTTTCGGTTTCCTGGTCCAGAAACCCTTTCGGTTTCCTTGTCCAGAAACCCTTTCGGTTTCCTTGTCCAGAAACCCTTTCGGTTTCCTTGTCCAGAAACCCCTTTCGGTTCCCTTGTCCAGAAACCCTTTCGGTTTCCTTGTCCGGAAACCCCTTTCGGTTTCCTTGTCCAGAAACCCTTTCGGTTTCCTTGTCCAGACACCCCTTTCGGTTCCCTTGTCCAGAAACCCTTTCGGTTTCCTTGTCCAGAAACCCTTTCGGTTCCCTTGTCCAGAAACCCCTTTCGGTTTCCTTGTCCAGAAACCCTTTCGGTTCCCTTGTCCAGAAACCCTTTCGGTTCCCTTGTCCAGAAACAATTTCGGTTCCCTTGTCCAGAAACCCTTTCGGTTTCCTTGTCCAGAAACCCCTTTCGGTTTCGGTTCCCTTGTCCAGAAACCCCTTTCAGTTTCAACAAATCCCAACTTCTTTTATGGCCTTCCAAAATTGTTTGCTTGACTTATTCGCTTCAAATTTGTTTTCATAGTACATTCTTCTAGTTTTGCGTATAAGGGATGCAACCAAATTTCTGGCCATTTGATACTGCTTAAAGATAAATGGGCACCTGTATCTTCTCCATCTGTGGTAAAGAAGATCTCGAGTCGCAATCGATGGATGTAGTTTTCCAAAACATTGACTTGATTATTAACATCAACAGTTGAATAAATTGGTGGCCAGTCAAGAGTACATTCTGTAAATAGGGCTGCAAGATTTGTTTTTGGAAAGTCACGGAATTCAAAAGTTCTTCTTGTAGTCATGGACGATATAATATTAAGAGTAACAACGAATAAATCATGATGCGAAAAACCAGGATTGGGTATTTGGTCATAATGACTAATAATATTTTCCTGCGACGCAAGACACACATCTATAAGGGACGGAGTTTTATTAGGGAAAAAATGAGTGGGTTTAGATGAATTTGCGAAATGCAAACCAAACGAATTTACCATTTCAACAAGGTCTCTGTTCTGGTTCCCGAGAATATTCACATTTAAGTCTCCACGTGGAACTATTTCAGAATAGAGAGGCCCTAATTCTTCCAATAGTTAGTTAGTTAGTTCTCTCTTAAGAGATGAGGATGCTCATTCTCCTGGATAGACAGGTTTAGTCCGCATTCAGAAGCTGTTTTCTTCCATTCTTCGCAAAGGTATCCGTTTGTTCTTATTATACTTCTTAAAACTACATTTGGTAATCTGCAATCGTTCATCTCTAGAATTTTTATGATATAGTTGAAGTGTATTTTCCGCGTGTACAATAACAAAGGAGGAGTTCCCGTTTCAAGATGTAGCATATAGTTCGGGGTATTTTTTGGTAACCGGAATATCTTCTTCAAAAAGTACCGAAGAAATTTTTCCACGGCATCGTAGGATTTGTAACCCCATACCTGAGCTCCGTAGAGCATTATCGACGCTGCGGTTGAGTGGAATAAAGTTTGTTTTGCACTTTGTGATACATATTTATTTTTGAAGCAACGTTCCCAAATAGAAGAGATAGCTCGTTTAGCAACAGCTAATTTTTCTTCAAAGTGTGGTTTAAAATTTAAAGAGGACGATATTAAGATACCTAGGTATTTGTATATGGATACTACTTCAATCTCTTCCCCGTCCAACTTCCACTTTTCCAAATGTGAGATGCGGCCTCCTGCATTTCTGAATATCATCATTTTTGATTTACCAAGATTTATGGTGAGATTCCAACATTTACAAAAAGCATTAATCCTGTTTACCATTAATTGCATGCCTTGTATAGTGTCGCACAGAAAGACGATATCATCGGCATACATCAGTGCCGGAATTAATACATCATTGAATCTTATACCACCTTTGACATCATCTGTTATATCATTGATGTATAATATAAAAAGCAGTGCGCTAAGAATACAGCCTTGTTTAACCCCCATTGTAATTTCAAAATCTTCAGAAATTATGTCTCCATTCCATACATGTGCAATATTATTCTCATACAAGGCTCTCAGGATTCGAATAATTTTGCTTGATACACCGATTTTGGAAAGCTTGTAAAAGAGTGCCTCACGTGGTATTGAATCAAACGCTGCTCGAAAATCAACAGAGAAGGCGTACAGCTTTTTTTTCTTGCTCTTATATTTTTCAGCAATGTTTGTTAAGCAGAATATCTGGTCGATTGTAGAATAACCTTTCCTAAAACCAGCTTGGAATTCTTTAAGGATGTTGTGTTCTTGAACCCATTCATACAATCTTTTGTAAATTAATGAAGCAAACAGCTTGGCTGAAGTGTTTAAAAATGTGATTCCTCTGTAGTTATTCGGGTCCCCGTAGTCGCCTTTTTTGTGTAGAGGGAAAATGATTGCTTGCCTGAATACATCGGGGATGCTAGCGGAGTCAAATATTCTGTTAAACTCGATTGTGAGAGAATTCATAAAATAGTATGTGCAATTTTTATAGAACTCAAACGGGATGCGATCAATACCAGGTGCTTTATTTGATTTCGATTTGCTTATTACTTCATTGACTTCTTCCAGAGTAAATGCACAGTCTAATTTTTCGTCTAAGAGCAGAGGGGCTGCATATTGGTATAGTGGCGAGGTTAATGGTGCATTAAGAAGTTTCTCAAAATGGGTTCTGAGTTGCTGGGCTTTAAGAGTTACAGAGATGTTAGACGCGTATCCATTTAGGTATTTGACAGCTTTCCAGAACTGAGCCGAAGATTTTGAGGTGTTTATGATCGCAATGTTTTGTTGTTCAAATGCTACTTTTTTTATATAACAAATGCGCTTATATTCCTTGTTGGCATCCTGATAGAGTGCTTTAAAAATGTTGGAGTTACTCGACCTTAGAAGATTGAGAAACTTGAAAGATTTGTTCCTAGCTTTTATGCAATCCGAATCGAACCATTTTTGTTTATATATTTTATGAGGTATTAAATCTTTCTGATGTGGTATGGATTTCTTTATTATTTTCGTTAGAGTCTCGATATTGAGTGTACAGTGCTGTGTGCGAAGTTCCATAAGATTCACATTCATGTTTCGCTGATACGATTCCGTTATTCTGTCATTCCAGACAAATTTCGGCAGAAGACTTAATGGTTTTGTGTAAGCATAGTTAGCACTATCAGTAGAAATGAGGGTTACTTCCAAGGGCATATGGTCCGAAAAGATCTCGCTTCCTACTCGAAACCTGTGCAGAAGCTTGAGCCAATTTCCCGAAACAAAACAGTAATCGATTATTGAGCATGATGTTCCTCTAATAAAGGTCAGTTCACCATCTGGGTCTCCTCCACAACTACCATTCAACAAGCACATGTCATACTCATCAGCAAGTTCAAGTATATTTGTTCCTTTGTTATCACAAATTGGGTCTTTAGATTTGCGACACGTCTTCAGCAGAGTACTGTTGTATCCCGATGCGAAGTTATTTTGTGTGAGTCCGAAATCACGCTGCCACTGATTACAGTTTAAGTAGATAGGTACCAACACTACGTAAAATGTATTCACTTTCAGGTTTATAGCATCTTCCAATAAGTTTCTAATATGTGTTAAATGTGCCACATTTGGCGCCATATACATACACCCTACTAGAACTGTTCCATGACTTACAGCTATTTCCACAAATACACACTCAAAAACATCTAATTCTGTTGTTCGCCTCACCAGCTTACACATAATATCATTTTTCACATACATAGCAACGCCCCCAGAATCTCGGTTTAAGCGATCGCCACGAAATATTCTATATCCCGAGAGCTTAAAAAGTTCAGAGCTCACAGCCGGCCTTGCCGAAGTTTCAGAAATGCATATTATGTCAAGGCCCTGATTATCAAATAAAATTCGCATTTCATCGGTTTTCTTACAAAACTTTGCGCATTGACGTGACAAATACGCAATCCTTTTCTGTAATTGGCAGCACGTCTGTCTCAGAGGTTCAACCAAAGTGGCCATGGCCAGTGACTCCTCTGGGAAGCTGAGAAATCGACTGAAAGCTCCATGTTTGTACTGGCTTCGCTGGTCTTTCGTATTTCTTGAGGAATCTCGTCCTCGAAACTGGCATTTCATCGCGGGGCTGTACCGCAAAGTACTCCGCGTTGCTCTTCTTCTTCGAGTCGCGGTACAGTGCGGAGTGACCTTGGGCCGCAAGCAACGTGATCTGTACCTGCTTCTAGTTGCGTACACCAAGTTGGTTGACCACAAGTGGAATCATCGACCATTGAAAGCATCACGCACGCCATTGTTTCATCGGTTCCACGCACACCCTCCCCCTCCAACGACCTTCCTCCTCACACCCGTCAATCCAAGTCAAGCTGTTGAGAAACCGCAATGTTCAGCCCTCCCCAGATGTCATAACCTTCAAGAGCGACGAGACCTTGTCCCACCGCTGAAAAGGGAAAACCATTAATTACGGAACCACTTCTTGTCAAGCCGTGGCTGACTGACAGCTTAATCGAGGCGACGCGCTGCGCCTCAATTAATCACAAGCCCAGCCAAGCTGCGTGTCCGTCGTCTCCTCGGCAACATCGGTCGCTCCTCGGCATGTCTTCGCCACTCGGCGCAGCGATGGCGTTGATAGATTCCCGCTTCAGTCCTCCGCCGTGGTGATAGCATCTGTTAACCGACCGACATGCGTTGTTCCGCGACGACAGTCAATCAAACATCGCCCCGATGTCGGTGTCGATATCGAAATCGGTTTTGCATTTTAAATCCGCCGCGCGTCTCGAGTTTATTGATCTCGATGCGGCTGGGCGGCGTGGCGGCGGGCAGTGGCCGGGATGCGAATGAATAATTGATGAGGCTCGCGGGCGCTAGAGCCCACACGGTGTTTTAGTGAAATTCACCGTTAACTGGGCTGTGCTCCGCTCCGCTGAAATATGTCCCATTATGGATTCCATCTCTCAAGAGATGGACACGGCGTGTGGGGATGGTCCGTTGGCGATGATGCTGGTGCCGATGCCGAGGGCTGTGGAATGCCAAGAGGTGGCGTCGATTCTTGGGAAAGGTAACCGGTTGGCGAATTTTAAAAACAAACAACGACGATCGGTTGCGTTGATTAATCACTGCGAATACACGGAGTCTCCGGTCAGGCGGTGGGTCGTTCCGTTTGTTGTTGACACTCGGCTCGTTAAACGTGATCACAGGCCACGATTTGCGCTTGAGTCATAACACAGCACAAACGCTGGCAGTTTCTGAACAATTGATGTTTTCACTTTGCAGCTACACAGGTGCAGCGGCGTGACACGAGCCGGATTTTCTTAAGCGCGCGTCAACAACCTCCAAATGCTGGCGCAGGAGGCACTTTGATTGTGATAAACTGCGGGCCGTGACAGTGAATGATGTCGAAGGCAGGTGAGCGCTGATCAGGGAGCAGAGTCACGGTCGATATGGAATTCGACGCCATTTCGGGAGAATTTCGAACAAATTAGCTGTCATCAGCGGTGCCGAATGCTTGAGGTCCATGATTCGATCCGGGACAAGAGAACAGTCATCACAGTACCATCTCGTGGCAAGACATCTCGAAAAACTGTTAAGGCGTCGAAATGGGAAGAGAACCCACCTCAAAACTGTCGCTTCTAGCTTTCGAACGGCCAATAGGGCCAGTGGTTGCTGTCAAGTGCATCCGACCGCAGTACTGGAAGAAATTAAGGATGTTGTCGCCCAGCCTCCTGGGAACGACCGAAGTTGTCGAGGAGACAGCGGTGTTCGGGTGGGTGGGTCTCGGTGAGTTCGTTACCGACCTTGATGGAGCAGCGAGAGTTCTCCATCGTCATCCTGCACAATCTGACGAGTTTGGCAAACTAGACATGGCGCTGTATAGCTCGTCTCTATGCACGCTCTCATATGCGGCCTTAAAGTCGACAAATAAGTGGTGGGTGCCGATCTGCATCTCTTGGGATTTTTCGAGGATCTGCCGTAATGTGAAGATTTGGTCTGTTGTGGACTTCCCAGGCCTGAAACCGCACTGATAGGGACCTATCAGGTTGTTGGCGAATGGTTTCAGGCGCTCACACAGAACGGCAGAGAAGATCTTGTAGGCGACGTTAAGAAGTTATCCCCCGATATTTGGCGCAGTCAAAGGGGTCTCCTTTCTTGTGGATCGGGCAAACGATACTAAGACTCAACTCGTCGGGAATGCTTTCCTCCGATGAGAGAGATGAGCTGGTGCATGCGCCCAGCCAGATCATATCCAGCTGCTTTAAACAGTTCCGCGGACAATCCGTCCGCTCCAGCAGCTTTGTTCGACTTCAGTCTCGATATCGCTACCTTGACTTCGTCTAGATCGGGGGGACGGAATTCTCTTCTATCGTCGTCCATAGCGTGGAGTGTAACATTCTGCCTGACAGCGGTATTGATGTCCTCTTCGCCGTTTAACAGTCTGAAGAAGTGATCCTTCCAGATTCTCAGTATCGACTGCAACTCTACTACGAGTTGTCCCTCTTCGTTCCGACAGACTTCTGTCCGATGTTTGTACCCTTTGGATAGTTGTTTCACCCGCTGGTAAGACTTTCTGACATTATTTCTGCCGTACCACCTCTCCATTTCCTCGATCGCGCGCTTCTCATGCTCCTTCTTTTTCTTTTTGAGAAGCCGGTGATCTTCCCTTCTTTTGAGTTCGTAGAGCTCACGAACTGCTCTCGTCCTTCTATCCAGCGTCGCCTTATATGCTGCTAGCTTCGCTGAATGCGCCTGCCGACACTCGTTGTCAAACCATGGGTTTTTTCTAGGTGGCATTTTAAAACCCAGCACATCAGAGGCCGCTTCTCTGATGGAGTTTTGACAACGGTTCCACTGCTCGTCGATTGTTTCGCCTGGCAGGGTTGGACTCTCTGAGAGCTTCAGGGAGACTCGATCGGAGAAGTTCCCAGCGGTCGATTGCGATTGTAGCTTTCCAACGTCTTGCTCCACTCCGTTGTACAATCGATATCCGAGTTCTGACCTTGGCTACAATAAGGTAATGATCCGAGTCGATGTTGGCACCTCGGAACGTTCGGACATCGAGGACACTGGAGGAGTGTCTGACGTCGATCGCAATGTGATCAATGTGGTGGACGGTTGATTGATCAGGGGACCGCCAGGTCCCTTTGTGAACGTTGAGGTGAGGGAACCGCGTGCTGCCTACAGTGAGGTTTCGCCCCGTCACGAAGTTCAACAGCCTGAGTCCATTGTCAGACGTTTTGTCGTGTAGGCTGTGCTTTCCGACGACTCTAGCAAAGACTTCTTCCTTGCCCAGCTTTGCATTAAAATCTCGTAGAACGGTCTTGGTGTCGTAGCTGGGACATTGTTCTTTCTAGAAGATCATAGAAGTCATCCTTGCTATCATCGTCTTTGTCCTCCGTTGGGGCGTGGGCGCAAATTAGGCTGATGGTGCCGAATGTTGCCTTGATGCGGATTGTTGTGAGGCGTTCGCTTATGTATCTAAAGCTTAAGACTTCTTGCCTAAGTCTGCCTAGAACAACAAAACCGCATCCAATCGGTTCAAGGTGCTTGCAGAAAATACTCCTCGCGCATAACATGAAACTTGATAGACGTGAAGCCGAGAAATATGGAGCAACTCGCACCGGGAATTCCCTTTTGAACACCCACACCACGTCGGTGGTCAGTCAGATAGCCCCTCCAGTGTCTACGATGAAGTGAACATTGCCCATGAAACGGATATAAAAAGAAACCAACTCAATTCGATTGAATTTCAATTGTTACGTGTTTCCTCTTTTCGTGACGAGCTCAAGGCCAAGTGCATGGCTCCACAACTGATTGATTTCGGCTTAAAATTCCATCGCTCTCACCTTCTTGTGCGCATATTTAATCAAACCATCAATCTGCCGGAATCAGACTCACTCCGCTACGTGCCGGCGAGTGTGTCGAAAAAAGAGTCCGACGGCCATTCGATCATGAATCACATCACTCCCTGAGTCGATGCGCCAAAGCATTGATCAGTCAAACTTACTGTGAGAAGTTGTACCTTTTGTAGCTCCGCCAGATGTTCCGTCTAGTTAGACAACGCCACAAGCGTTCGTTTGCATTTTTTCGAGTGCTGACTCATCGCCTCCGCCGAGTCATTGTGTTCTAAATAACGTCCATCAATTCCCATCAATGCCCTCGCTTGGACTTTCCAAATCGATATCGATTCGGACGTGATGTCGCTTCTGATTAGTCGAATTACGAATTCCAAACATTTGACAATTTGAACATGGCACGGCCCGTGGCATTGAATTCAGCCAGCCTCAGCAAAGTGACTTCTGACTGCGACGTCTGATGCGGATGCTCGTGCCTCCGGCTGATTCATGGGCGCAAAAAACAAAAGAAAATTACGCCTCAGGCAGGAGCCTGTTAATATGCGACTTCATCGCCGGTGTTTACACGAAGTCGATGTAAATTTGCATACAAATTCGATTGGATCTGATAAAGCCAGTCGGCCAGCCAGGCAGTCGTGTGCAAATGAGGTCTCTCGTCGGAGGAGGTGTTAATCACTGCCGACGATGGGGTCATACCAATAAAATTTAAGAGGGTTTTTGTGTTCATGAGCACTTGAAGATTGGGCCACTTTTAAGTGAAATCCGATTAGCCCCACCAGCGGGTGTTTAATGATGCTGAAGGGGTACTCTCTGTGGTGCAAACTGAAACTCATGCCATGGTGAGGTGTCGCTTCTACGCTAAGCAGAGATTGGGACGTTTTGAGTGGACTGGGGTAACCGATAAGCCGATAGAAACATAAGTACTGTCGCTCGGAAGGTACCATGCTCTACATGTTATTTTAGGATAATTAATTCTGAATATGCAACGATGCCTTCAATCAATTTCAGTTCAGATTGCTGAAGTTATTGCTTCACTACGTAAAGGGTGTTTTTTTCTCTAAATCTTTGAGATGTACAAAGACAATGGTCTAGTCAGACGAATTCCCTCGATGAGTAGATCATACAAAAGAGATGGTGTCCATCAACGCTCCGGCTCGGAAAGTCTTCGATTCAGAGGCCGTGAAACCATGACCAGCTGGAAAGGCACGTTAACCAGCTGGATGTATGAAACTGGAGGCAGGTAGCCTAAGAAGCCCATATTCACACCGAACTGTGGCACCAGCCAAGGGAGAATATGTCTTTTCTTTTTTTTGTTTGGTTTGTGCCAACGGATGTGGAATCTTCTTCAAGATACTGGTAACCCCTGGCCGCACGGGTTGACCGCTTCAAGGGTTATTATTCTCCTACGTCCTAAACCACAACCAAGCCCTGCACACTTAAACACTTCGCCCCGCGGGACTGCCATTAGGTATTACTTTGTGGGGCTGGTTAGCTATGTGTTCCATATTTGCTAATTCGCCGTTTCTTTCTCTTTCTAACTCTCTTTCCTGAGCTCGTTCTGCACGCTCGCTATAAAGGAGCACATCTCCAGCCGTTTGTCAGCTGACTCCGTGATATGGCTAACTAGGAACTCGCGAGTTGGTAGACTTGTTCCCGATTGGTCAAAGCGTCTGCAATGGAATATTACGTACTCTGCGTCTTCCTCTTCATCCACGCATTCTGAACAGGTTGTGACTGACTCTGTGGAGGTATTTCCAGCCCGAGAAGAACTGTGTGAGATGGTGGTTGCAGTCCCCGTGAGCTCTCGCCTTTACAAAAAAAACATCAACATACAAACGTCGATTCTTTCAAATTATAGCCTTTTCATCAACCACAGTCACGGTGTGTGACTTATAATTGCGTAAAAAGGGACGTATTTGAAATATGACATATTTTTGAATGAGAATGATATAGGGCCTATTCGAAACGCAAAACTTGGTGGAAGAGCAACAAAGCAGTTGAAACGTCAAAAGATAAGAATTCTTCTTCTTTGATTGGCGCTACAGTCCGGGGTGGACCTGGGCCTCAACCAACATGCCTCTTTCGCCAGCTACCTCCAGTTGCGCACTCCAAGTTGGTTGAGGTCCTTTTCCACTTGTGTGCGCCATCTAGTGCGAGCACGTCCTCTGTTGCGCTGTCCCAATGGCTCGGTGTCGAAGACTCTTCGGATGGACACCCGTTCTACATGACCTAGCCATCTTAAGCGTTGGATCCGAAGACGCTTTACTAGGATGCCGCTGTACAGCCCGTACAGTTCGTGGCTGAACCTTCTCCTCCAAACGCCATCAACGCAAACAGGACCAAAGATCGTACGCAGAACTTTTCTCTCAAAACAACCAAGAGCTTCTTCATCCGCTTTCAATAGCGTATACGTCTCTGCGCCATAGAGCAGGACTGGGATGATCAGGGTTTTATACAAGGTCAATTTGGTGTTTCGAGAGATGGCTCTGTTACTCAATTGCCTCTTGAGCCCAAAGAAGCAGCGATTGGCAAGAGTAATTCTGCGCTTGATCTCGGTACTGGTGTTGTTGTCCCTATTTACTCCAGAGCCTAGGCAGACGAAGTCCTTGACTACCTCAAAGTTTCTGCTGCCCAATATGACGCTCTGTTCGAGACGTCGATGTTGTGCGTCCTTCCGTCATGACAGCATGTACGTTGTTTTGCCCTGGTTTATCGCTAGACCCATTTTCTTCGATGCCAGCAAACGCTTCATTGACGGCTCGCTGTGTTCGTCCAATCCCGTCAATGTCGTCCGCGTAAGCAAGCAGTTGAACTGACTTTTGGAAGATCGTGCCTCGGGTGCTTACGTTTGAGTTTCGCACGATCTTCTCAAGTATGATGTTAAAGAAGTCACATGACAGCGTGTCGCCTTGCCTAAAAACTTTTTTGACATTGACGGTCTCGGTGAGTTCGTTACCGACTTTGATGGAGCAGCGAGAGTTCTCCATCGTCATCCTGCACAGCCTGACGAGTTTGGCAGGAATGTCAAAATGGCGCTGTATAGCTCGTCTCTATGCACGCTGTCATATGCGGCCTTGAAATCGACAAATAGGTGGTGGGTGTCGATCTGCATCCCTTGGGTTTTTCGAGGATTTGCCGTAATGTGAAGATTTGATCGATAGTGCACTTCCCAGGCCTGAAACCGCACTGATAGGGACCTATCAGGTTGTTGACAAATAGTTTCAGGCGTTGACACAAAACGGCAGAATTGCAAAGCATATTTTCGACGTTTACGAACAGATTATTTGCTTTTTTTTTTGTTTTTTTTAAATAGCAATGAGCATTTTGAATATAACTTGTGTATGTTTCCAAATAGGGTCATAGATATGTCCAAAGCTTTTTTCTGTTAATTTATTGAAAAAAGAACTGATAAATGTAACACAATGCGCTCCTTAATTCATCTTAATGTGCCTTCGGTCTTTATTTGGCAAAAAATTGCCAATTCGGCCTAAGGTTAGTTTGATATCTTTTGGTACATTAATCCGTTCGTTTTTAATGCCCATGTGTTCTATTTTTTCAAACGCCGCTCGCATAATGAGCAAATGAAAAAAAACTCAATTGCGCATATATTTGCATTTCTGAGTGGTATGCTTTACATAATTTGCGCAATTTGAGTTTCCGAACAGGCCCAAATCTGCGACATTTTTTTTCAAAATCACATTTTGACTTTGACACTGAATCCTGCGCGACCAAAACTGTGTTTTTATGTTATCTGCATGCGCAGATTGGTTTCTCATGAGTTTGTTCACATTTTTTGGTCCCTTGATGCAGAAATGGGATGCGGAATACTCGTTTACTCGAAAGTGCAGCTCTGAATAAGACAATTGTCATGTAAAATTGCTGTAAATTGCTGTATGGATGTAGAAGTGGTGAAAGTGTGACAGACTTTAATGAAGGACAAAAACAGTGTACTGTTTTCTATTCGCAGATGAATCTCTGACATACTTGATGGCACCTCAGATCGCCACTCTAATGTTCTAATCCAGTGAACAGATTTGACTGATAGACCTAATGGGGTACATGCACACGTCAATGCTAAACAATCGGTACTGGTAATGTGTTTAAGAGGACCATTCATTGGTGGACAAAAGCATCTTGGCCTTGTCTGTTTTGTTTAAAATCAAGAGCCACTAGAAACCGAACCTTCAGAAGGTCAACTTGGGCTTTCATCGCATCTATTCTTTGATCAAAATATAAAGGTGCTACTGAACAAGGTGGCCCGTGGCGTTGTGGGTATGGGCGTCGACTCCAACCTCGACGTCGTAGGTTCGATTCCAGCTCTGAGCGACAAAAATAATTTTCACGGCTTCACCTCTTTCGAGTCACTGACAATGCTTAAAGAGTACTGTTTGGGAAAAGCTTCTCAAACTTGGCCCTTCGGAGTCGGCATTAAACTGTAGGTCCCTTCCACTCGTGAGAGAACAATAGCACGCACAACACGAGTAGTTGCGGAGATGCTAGGCCCTGGCCCCCTACGGGCTGTAGCGCCCATATTTTTGTTATATTATTACTGTACAAGAAGGTAATACGGCATATTTTAGTTTAGGCTAGGTTATTAGGCTGCCGGCGAAATAGGCAGCACACTTAGACTATTGCTGGACCATTATAATACCCAATCCCTTTAATTTGATCCCAACGTCATATGGTGACTGGACCAGATTTGAAAACAGAATATTAACTTATGCTCCCACTGGGATTCGAATCGGGGACTTCTCTAAGCAAGAGCAGGCACTCAACCAACTCAACCGCCAATTCAACAATCCAGTCGATCTTAACAGACAGCTTCCCAATATAGCACACACTTCTGATGATGGATTTCAACGATGATAAGAGCTTCCCAATTTACGAAAGAAAAATTCAGGGACGCCTTATACAAACAAGCATACATCAACCTTACGACGTGGCATACATCATCTCCTTGCAAAGGTACATGGTGACGCTATTCAGAAAGCAGCTTCTAGAGATAAGCAACCATCCTAACACGGCCTCCGGGATACAATCTCCGGACAACGGCTACGTCAACGCGTTTAATCTGCTAAGCAAGAAGAACTTTCTCAAGACATCAAGCAACGAGCTCAATGGCTTTCTTCTTCTGGATGAAACAGATCAACGATAGCAAATGCCGCACCAGGCAGTGATACGCTGAGGATTCAATTTTCACGAATATATGTTTCGAACTAGAAATCAATGAGAAGCCACGTACAAAGATGTAGAAGGAAGACAAAAAATCGTTCGAAACCTTTCAGAATGTGAACAAATCACAGAGCCAGTCAAGGCTTTACCAGTCTTGGAGTACCATCGTCTCCACTACTGGCAGACGAAGCCTAAGCTCCGACGGTGGATGTACCAGAATTTAATGGTGAACTGGCAGGCAAATCTCAAGCATTAGCCTCTCATGTAACGTTGGTCATTCAATGATCGGTACAATTCTTCAACAAGTCCTCCGGAAGTTGATATGCCTGGCATCATGTCCTAAAATCGATTTTGGCATCGTTCACGGAAACAGATTCCCGGAATTTTCGCAATGTGCTCTTCCTCTAGAGTAATTCTCAACTATCTCATATCTCCTTAGGCGCCAAAGGTGACTAGACCAAGCAGAGCACACCAACAAGCCGTCTTCGACCTGATGAACCTTCGACTGCAAGACAGGCATACAGCAAGAAGGATGTCTACGATTTAAAGAGCACGCACCAATTGAAGAGCACCTGAGACAGTAACTAGCGTGAAATTAGAAATTAGTGGCAACCTCCAAATGTGGAGAGGCTCCCGAAGTCGCCACACTCCTATGGAAACCAAAGAAGGCTTCTGCAAAAGAAAGTGTTAAGCCCCCCAAAGACCATCAAAAGACTCCTCATTAAACCGAAAACCAGTTTTCGCAAAAACAAAAGTCAATCATCCCGGCACCTTTGTGCGGACTAATTTCGTAGTTAAATGCCGCCGTGAATAGACGATGAAACGCGTGGCTTAGCTGCCGAAGTCCATAAAAGACGGATTATTTATGGGTCCCTTCACGAGTTGTAAACACGATTTATTGCCGCAGCTGCCATTGAATTGTTCGTCACACACTTGGACCGTCTTGAATGCCTTCCACTTGTCAACTCCGCAAAGTCTTCCACTCAACTCAACACGGGTCATCACTTTCCCCAATCTGGGCTTCTTACTTTCACGAACGAAACGTCCTAATTACCCGCTTGCCCAAGCAGAAGCGACGAAACATCAGGAAGCGACATCAAGTTCGCCGCTTGAGTACCCCCCAAAAACTCTTGACCGCCACTGACACCGCTTAATCATCACGATCCACAACTACCCAGCGGCGCACGGTAAGCAACCAGCCAGCATGACGTGTCGTTTCCATTGAAGACCGTGACGTCATGTGTGTCAATCACAATCCCCATCCGCACCTTGAAAAAGCCTCCGCACGCACCCGCTCACACCTCGAGCCACACCAGCAGCTGGGTGCTTCGCGGTCTTCATCTGCAGACCCGATCAACCGATGGAATCTCCGATGAGGTAATCGCCAGTTTCATTCGTTTGCCGCGGCGCGGCGGCGGTGTTCTCGGCACCAGTCAGCTCCCATCCCACTGGATGCGAGACAATGACAATAAAACTTAACACAATACCGGGCGATCGGTTCAGTCGCGCTGTTAACGTCGAATGTAAGCCGATCATCCGCTCAGCGGCAGCCAGCAATTCGAGCGCAGAGTGCACAGAAGATACCGAGCCACAGATACTCTTAGTTAACAGACAGCATCAGCATGGACGAGTGTAGATCGGTACGATCGCCGAGCGCAGATCGGTTTGTTCCGCGAGACTAACATTGCGTCCGTCTTCATCTTTCAGGTTGCGAAGTTTTTGATTTTGGGCGCGCTCCTCGGCCTGACGTGTGCGGCCAGCCTCGAGGGCGCAAGTGGCCAGGCGATCGTGGAGGACGTGATCGCGGACGTGGAGAACGCCACGCAGAAAGTGATCCGGGTGAATACGGTGGACCTGCCGCCGATTGTGCCGACCGACGACAGTTCCGCGGACTCGTCGCTGTACAAGATCCAGACCCTGTTGCCCCCATCGTCGGACTATGTCTCGTCCAGGAAGTTCCGGAAGCAGAAGAACGTCTCGGCCACCGGCGAGCCGAAGGACCTCGAGGACTCGCCCATCATCCGGCACTACCCCGAGGTGAAGCTGAAGAAGCCGAAGCGACCCAAGCTGAAGCAGCTGCACATGCTCTACAACCAGCAGAACGTCGACGGCCAGGCCATCAGCAAGCGGATGAAAGTCCGCCTCGCGCCGGGCGCCTACCCCATCTACTACGTGGTGGCCAAGACGAACGGCGAGTTCCGCAAGCAGCCCATCAAGGGGTTCCGCGACGAGCTCGAGCTGAACAAGTACTTCGACAAAGTGGAGAAGATCGGCAAACTGAACGCGATAGGCAGCTGAGGGCGGCCCGCGGCCCGTCGGACTACGTCTCTAGTGTTAAGTGCAATTAATTTTATTTTTTTGTGATTAGAATAATGTGGCCACGATTTTCTTGTTCAAAGTCATTATTGCCAAGTGAACTTGAAGACTCCATTTATCTCTGTACGTTCGATTCACCGCTGTGTGTGCACACATGCGGGCTTCGCGGCGATAGCCGAAGTGCGCAATTAAAACGAATTTGAATAGTGAAACGGAGACGGCGACTTGATTGTTTTGTTCTTTGCCAGTGTGGTGAGGGGGGAGGGGAGACGCTGCGGGGTGGTCTCATCTCGGTTGGTCTTTGTTTTGCCATCGAGTCGAGAATCAATTATTCAATTCGAAGGAGAAAGAGAGCGCCAAGCCGTGAGCGTGTCCGCAGGCGTTTGTTGAACCAGCACTTCATCTCCTGTTTGCGTGTTGGTTTTGCGGCAGCTCGTCGGAGCAGATAACAGCATCTTGTATCCGCACTTGGAGGTGATCTAGAAAGTGGTGAATGGCTGGTAATTGGCAATTTTAAAGAGAAATTCGGTTGCAATCACTTGAAATCGGTGATAAATGAAAGTAGTCCTTCTTGTTGATTCTCATCTGCTCGAGTGAACCGAAATTGCTGAGCTAAGTGATTTTCTTTTCAATTTCTGTTTACCTTGTGATTCGGCAATTAGCCGAGAATTGATACGCCCGCAGATTTCATTTGGGGTTCATGCTCTGGCACAGGTGGTGAGTGTGCAGTGCTTGTGGATTGCTGGTGGGGTATCTTGATGGAATCGTTTCTATCGTTTCTGTGGGCCATTAGCGGTGCGGGAACTGGGGCAGTCGATGAAGTGGGTGCTTACGTCTGTGGAGTGGTGGGTCAAGGCGTTAAGGTTTTTGATGTGAATTTGGGTTTGGGTATTATTAGAGGGGAACTTTTGGAGGTGTACGTGTGGGCATGACCTCTGGCAAGCTGCTGAGCGTCTGTCTGTCTGTCGGAGGGGTTTGATGGAACACTTCGGAGTGGAGGAAGAAACATTTGACGGCTTTGAGCATTTCAAATGGATCTAGTTGCAGATGGGTTGGAATTTATAGGAACCGTGCCAAGGTCGCCTGTTCCGTTGATGATATGAGTCTGAATCGTATTATTCACTCCGTGTGCGAAACATGCTGCGTCATTTCCATTGACCGTCATGACATTCTGATGCAAGAATACGATTTTCAGCGGCATTTACGGAGTCGAAAACAATTCCGCGATATTGGCAAGACAAGGGGATTGAAGACTAGCATTGGTTTGAATTGGCTCGGTCTATGGCTGATTCGAAATCATCATTTGAGCCAGCTTTTTATTAGGCGCTTAATTCTACATGGCACAGTCCAAAGGAGGAATGCCTAGTACTCGGGAGTCAAGTGGGAAGGAAGTGTAGTAAAGGTGGTCCCGCAAGTGTCAGGTGTCCGAATAGACCAGGTATTATCTGTAGCAGATGCGCAGATTGGCATTGGCATCATCTGCCATGAAGATTAAGATTGTGCGGAGACTTTATTTGTTGTTGACATGAATCCACACACCACATTGTTATTTCTTTTTACTGCAGTCGGGGTTGATTGGAACAAAATTAATTGGCAGTCGATTTCTGACCACTCTTCTCAGTAGTGTCAGTAATGGTACTTCTCTACTCTAGAAGGCTTGACAGTACGCCAAACCGATCTTCAGCTGTTTTGTAGATTTGGGAAAGGCAACCACGAAAGTTCTGCAGTAATGGTGACTTGACAAACACTTAAGGTGAGACGAGTTGACGCTACCACCTTTCACCGACGGTGGTGGACCTTGTCAGGGGTGTTTCTTCTTATCTCCACTTTTCATTATATGCCAGGGCTTGATGTTGCATTGCAGTCGAAGCTGGAAATATTTCATATTTGGACATATGAGCTGGTCGATGACTTGCTTATCCTCACCTGCTTCCAGACGGAACTTCAGCGCGAGGTAGATAAGTTTGTGGCAGCATGTGCTGATGCGGAGATGGAGGTTAATTTGGACAAATTAGATGTTTAAGTAATTTTCAGAACGTCTGCCCAATTCAATGGAGTCGCATCGAAGCAGGTGGAGAAGCTTAAGCATATCTGGGTTTGCTTCGCGAGTGGTGGGAGGAGTAATTCTGTAGGATAGACCAAGCTGGTCAAAGATTAGGTTAGGTAGTAGTGGCTGACTGCAGAGCAGTCACACTTAGGCCAGAGTAAGCCCATTGTGATACCACGCGGCTTGACTTCTCCTAACGCTGGAACCAGTTGGTGCTGCTGATGAACCGATTTAGTTGGCCAATGCTGGCACTTTTTAGCTCATTACGGCTGCTGAAGGTGTAGGCTCCTAGGTGCAGGAACCTACGACTGGCAAGAGCACTGCAGGAGCAGAGAAGGTGATGAGTATTTTCTTCATCCATGCAGCTTCTGCAAAAATCATTATATGGAGCACCCATCCTGCGAGCATGAGTGCCAATTACACAGTGCCCGGTTATGACTCCAATGAGGGTCCTTAATGAGGGCTTGTTGAGTCCAAGTAGACTGAGAGATCGTTTCAGGTTAAGTGATGGCCAGATTTCTTTTGTTTTAAGTCAATTTGTCATTAGTGGTTCTAATTGTGTGGGTCTTAAGAAGATGGTAAGCTGTAGCGATCGGCATGGAAGGCGGTACCAGTGCTATCGATAGGGATGAGGTTGTACCACACCTAGCGAGTTCGTCGGCTTTGCAGTTTCCTGGTATGTCACAGTGTCCCGGCACCCACATGAGGTGAATGTTAAAATGCTCGGCCATCTCGTTAAGAGACAGCCTGCAATTAAGGGCTGTTTTAGAGTAGAACATGACATTGTCCAGGGGTTTTATGGCGGCCTGACTATAGGAACAGAAGGAGACTGAACGACGAACTGTACCGGCTGTACAGCGACATCGACCTGGTCAAACGAGTTCGAATCTGTCGTCTCACATGGGTAGGCCACGTCGAGCGAATGAACACCAATGCTCAGGCCCGGAAAGTCTTCGACTCCAACCCCGAGGAAAACCACGCCTACGGTGGCACACGCACCTAGAAGGGGACCTGCATAAGTTGAACGTGCGTGGTTGGAAGTAACTAGCACAAGACCGGGCTAGATGGAGAGGCATGTCGGCTGAGGCCCAGGTCCACCCTGACTGTAGCTCCACACAAAGAAGAAGAATGGGAGACTTACAAGAATCAGATGCATTGACATGTAAGTACGGGGGATTCAGGGCACCACATGTGAAATGTACAGGCTCTTGTGATATAGACGCCTGCTAAAGGATATTACTTTGTTACTTACTAGGCAAGGCAATGAGATTCGTGGTAAGAATTAAATCTCTAGCCTCAAAAACTTCAAGGAACGTTGATGCAACTGAGTCGAGCATCCGCGTTCTCCATAAAATCGACTTCGAGAAAATTGAGCAGCCCTTTACAGAAGAGGAGGAAAATATCCTCCTACAATCACCAGCTAGGCAGACTCCGGATGCAGCTGGGAGCGAAGGTCTACCTGATCAAATCATAAGGAATGATGACTCCTACTCCGTTAACAGTTCGTCCAAATTGTCATTGTCGACCATCTCTTGCCTGTACAGTAAAATTCGAATGTACAAGCGGAAGATTGATAGGTTCTGTTGTGGACACGAAAAAGCTTGATTTACCGGAGGAATCATCCAAAGAACTGGAACGGCCATATGCCATCCGCTTAATGGACAGACAGACAGGCAGACAGATAGAAATAAATGTTTTACGTGATTACCTGCCCTTAGGCTTATATCACGAAGACATTTAAATCTTTGTACCATTTGACGACGCTGGAACAGCCGCCTTCAGTAGGAATCTCAAGATCCAAATTGTACTTGGTAGAGTGGCGAGGCCCATCTAACACCTTTGCTATTCTTTGGGTTGTAGTACCCGGTTGTTCTCTGCAACTCCACATAGACTTGGATCAATACCTTTCACGTCGGAGAGTCGCAAATGCCCATAGCCTTGATAGACAAGATTAACTCCCAGACATGCAGGTATATCCCCACTTCTCTCCGCGACTTTAGGTTTTAAACCACAGCCACCACGAAGCTTCCACTTGGGGGCCAACCTGAAGCGATCAGGATGACACCTATGCGGATCTCACGGGCGAAAACCTGATCTCCCATGGCACCAGATTATAGCCTCTGGTCAAGCTACCAGAAGAATGCCATAACATCCCGGGACTGGCCACCATTGTTATAAAGCCAAGGCTTATTGTGCAGTATCTACATATAATAAGATAAGGCACTTACCGTTTATTCCTTTGTTTGCGATCTTAAAACCATCATTTTGACAAGCAACGGAGTAGGTTATTTCCTAAACCATCAGCTTTTAGCTCAGGATTCTAGTCGCCTTTTACGACAGGCATGCCTTACCTCGGGTATATTCTACGACCCCTACCCGAAGGGAGAGCTTAATGGACAATCCAAAGGAGTCTTTGGAGGAAACGGAGAAGTCACTGGCTATGTGCATGAAGATTGCTCGGTCCTGTTAGATGAAGCGCCGATGGGTCCACCGTCTGTTGCTGATTCTATTCGGCACAGGACGGGCGTGGTTCCGGAGGAAGGTCTCTGAGGAGCAATGAAGTCAAAGATGTGGCCTTGATCCCGACCTTTAATGGTGCTGACAGGGCAAGCCTCAGCAAGAACATGGAAGGTTGAGCCAAGGTCCAGCCAATTCAGACGAAAGAGACTATTGCTGGCAGTCCGGAAACTTCCTCTCGCATTACATCACCTGAGGAGCACTGGTGCCAACACAGAAATTGTCAACGTTCACAACGCAATGCCGAAAAACCCCGGCAACATATTGACGTTCAAGCAAACCGGATTCCCCTCGCGATCAGACATTAGGTTTGCGTGGTATTCGTTGATTCGCTGACACTACATTGAAGTCAGTCATCTCCCGACCATAAATTGTGTGCTTATGTAAGACGTATACAATTTGTCAAAATTCCCTGTATTCACTTAAAACTAGAATGTTCCGATAAAAAATAATTGTTACTAAGAAGACTCGTTACGTACCCACATTAATTTAATTCGTCTCGCCTCTGAAGCCACTTTGCGAAAACAATAATTTATAGGAACATTATTACAAAAATTCCCCAAGATGTATTCTTCGCCCAAATAGCCCTGAATTTCTTCCACAACGTTTTAATTAACCCACGTACTTACGAGCGCATATGTACGTACCTCGCGATGATGAATTGCTGATCACTTTGATTCGAAATGAAACGAAAAACCGGTACTATTCCCATCATTAACGATCCGACTTCCGTAAGAGCACGGTTCCCGCGCCTCCACTGAGGTTGTGGGAAGTTGTAATCAAAATTAGCAGTGGGTTGCAAAAAGTCTGTTCACTAAAAACTTAATGTCTGCCATTAGACACGGAATAAGCAAATCAGAAAAAAAATTACTGATGCTGAAGATTAATTCTTTGGTCGTGACATGAGATCTTGGCTATTTGTTGGTGTTGAAGTTTGGAGCATAGCCGTTACGGTCGATTGAAGTGGCACGGAACTCTTGAATTGAATGATGCACTCGATTGATTTTTCGCCGCTTAAGTGGAGTCAGGTATTGGCTTTGATGATCGAGCGCTATCAAGGCGAGGTATGGCTTATTGATTTGTCTGAAAGTTACCGTGTGGACGCGAGGGATGTGGGCAAGGCTATCGATGCACTGTAATTCGATTTTCATGGCGACAGTTGATCTGCTTGTCAGCTGGGTGCACACAGTCAAGCCCTAGGGGTATGATTTTCTGGAACACTTTAAATTTGGAAGAAAAGCGGTAAGTCGTGTTCAATCACACTTCTACCTGAAAGGTGTAGTGTCTGAAAGGTGTAATATAATTATATCAAGTTGCACAACTCGCAGAAACCTCGGGCACGTATCTAATTCCTCAACGTGCAGTCGCTTCAAACAATTCTGAGCCGAGACAAAAAGATTGTCAGATTCTGAGAAAAAACTCAAAATTCCAATACCAGATGTCGCTCACATGAATATCTGGATGTTAAGTGCAAAGTGGTGGTGGGCCGTGGCGATGTGGGTATGTGCGTCGACCCCAACCTTGACGTCCTAGGTTCGATTGAACTGACACTCGGGTGACTTCGAGTCACTGACAATGCTCAAAGAGTATTTCTGTCTTGAAAAAGCTTCTCAAACTTGGCCGTACGGAGTCGGCATCAAACTATAGGTCCCTTCCACTCGTGAGAGAACAATAGCACGCACAACATTTGTGGTTGCTGAGAAGATAGGCCCTGGCCCTCTACGGGCTGTAGCGCCACCCATATTATTATTATTATTATAAGTGCAAAGTGAACGTAACTTAACGAAACTGAACGAAGTGTCGAAAATGGTCACGCTGTGTCCTGTCTGTACGAACTTGCTAATTTTATCACATCGAAAGTATTTTTCCTGCCGCCTCTAAACTATTCTTCATAATTGTCATTGGCATATTATGCACATCAAAACGACCGCACGCAAAAGCAGTCAGATTCTGATAACATACTCCAAGACTAGTTGTGATTTACATTCGTTAATGGTATACAGTCTCGTTTTACTAAGAGAACTCAACTTAACGAAACCTAACGAAACTTAACGAAACTGAACGAAGTGTCGAAAATGATTACACTGTTTCGTCTCTTGGCGAATTTGCGTATTTCATCAAGTGGAAAATATTTTTCCTGCAGCCTCTAAGCTATTCTTCATAATTCACATAAGCATTTGCACATATAGGCGACCAAACACAAAAGTAATTAGAATCCGCTAACTTACTGCAAGGCCAGTTGTGATTTACATTCCTAGATGGAAAACAGTCACGTTTTACTAAGGAAACCCAACTTAACGAAACTGAACGAAGTGGTTAAAATGGTAACCCTGTGTCATATCTTCGTACTCGGTTATGTCTGACTAAATTCCTCCCTCCCTGCAATAAGTCCGTCCTTCGTGAAAATGATTCCCCCGTCAAAACCAAAGCTATCCCATCGTGAACACATTCCTTTGCCGTAAACTCCAATTAGTATCAAACAGAGATAAAAAAAAGGACGAACTAACAAAAGGTCCTTGACTTGCCTCAAAGCAAACTGCTTCCCCTCAATCATCGCCACCCTTCAACGAGCGAATTTTAGGCCAGCAATTGCGACTGCCTTCCTGTGTGCCCGTTAAAGTAACAAATATCCCCGTTTATCCGCCCCCCCATTCCCACTCCCACCCGTGCGCGAGTGTCCCCCTGGAAATGGCGTAACTCTTAATTTCTTCGCTTAATTTTCCGGTTTCCGCTTAATTCAGTAATGAGTTTCATTTTCATTCAGCCCCTTTCGCCTTTGTGCGCCCGAGACGATGAGTCGCTGCTGGAGCAGGGTACCTGCAATCGCGGTACGATACGCCATTGTCCCCGGTGAGTCTCGGCAAATATGCCGCCGCAACTGTGTGAGCTTGTCTGTCTGCCTTGGCTTTCGATTTTAATAAAATTATATTCCTAACAACTGGCAGACGAATGGCGCTCGGTGTGAGATACATCCGTGATGCGCCACAAGCCCCCGTCCACCCATCCGCTTCGCCTCATTCCCCAGCGTTTATCCTGCTCATTGTTTCGCCAGGCTTTCATAATGCGATATAAAGTTCCACTCTGGTTCCTTTTGCATCCACTGCTGCGCTGCGCTAGCTGCTGCCGCTTCCCATTCGAGGATACTATTGTGTCCCTCGCAGGGAACAAAGGCAACAAAAAAACCGAAGAAGATGAAAACGAAACGAAATATAAACTGCAGAAGATGTCGGTGGGAAAACGGATTCATTTGCGTGCAATTTATGTACACAAAGAGGACACAATCCCGTTCGGTGGCATTCTTTGCATTAATTGTTCAGACGGAATAAATTATGAACGAGGCGACGATGGGAACCGTGCAGCTGAGCAGCGCAGAAACTGCCGAACAGATGCTGGATTTGCTGGCGCAACGGAATTCGGTCTTACTTCATCGTCAGCTGCGGTTGCGGCTGTCTAGGAATAAGTTCTTATTTATTCAAAATTTTCTTCGAAAAGAAAACCACACGCCACGCCGGCCAGGGTTGGAGTTCCCACAGAACCGACAAAACATTTCGTTCTGGATGAGATGGCTGGACGTCGCGGACGGAAATGGAATCCAACCGAAGACTGCCTGGGCATTCAGCTTTTCCATTCAGCAGCGGACGGCTGGAGGTTAGTTGAATGGATCTGGGAAGGCGACGCGCTTTTGTTCGGTATCTTGGACTGAACGGGAAAGCAAATAAGCGAAGGACACAAAGCGATGTGTTTAGATGCGGCTGGTGCTTTGCATGGTTGCCGCCATCGTAGCTAGCCAATGAACCCAGCCAGATTTTTGCTGCGGCCTATGCCTTGACGGTAAACAAGAGAAAGAGGAAGTTCATGCTGCGTTATAGAAAGCATCGATGATTTGCCGCATCATAACGAGCGGCCTAACTCAAGAGCCACGTAGAAGGACATTTTGAAGAATTTTGGACTTCTAAGGAGTTTTCATGGAAATGTCTCAAAATACTCAGATGCCCTTCTGCTCTGGGCTTTCGTGTTGGAATCACAATTCGAAATCGCACGCCTAGTTATATAGCGTAGAAGCTGGCATGAGTGCATGGCTGTACACCCTGCCACGATGAGGAAGCTTGGTAATTGTCAATGACTCCACATAGCCTAGATACAGTCACCCTCTCCCTTTCTCTAGACCCTAATTCCCACTATCCTACACTGCTCATCCCCTCCAGTGCGCCGGGCTAGGTTGTCATACATACCGTCCTGAAGTAGAAGGTTAGGTTAGGTTAGAGTGTCAGCTTCACATAGACCAGTTGGTCCATAGTGCAACACAGAGTTAATCTAGTTGAAGTCCACAGTCTGTGTCCCAGTTGTTTAAGCAAGGCTTATAAGATGTTGTGGTTTCACGGCGGCCGCACCCCTTAATGATTGATTGCAAAATACTCGATCAGAGTCTTATAACTCGTTTTGGCTAAAGCTGGGCAGAAACAGAGAAGGTGCGTCAGAGTTTCTCTCTGTTTCTTTGCAGTTTCGGCATCTATCTGTGGGAATCAGACCTAGTTTGTGAGCACCCACCAGGCAGTGGCCTGTAATGATCCCTAATACTAATTAACTACAATTAATTCTTGGCATCGAGATTATTCGTTTTGTTATAGTGGTGTGTTCGGGCGAGAAGATTTTGCTTTTGAAGCGTGAACTGGTGCACTTCAATGTATCCAGATGCCAAATGGTTGGCTCATTGAAGCAGGAGTCAGACGATATTGTGACGCCACTTATAGTTCCGCATATCCACAGTAACCCTCAAGAGGGAGTCTGCATTGTTGCTACAGAGGTCTTGCAGCATCGAAGCAATTGAGTACCATTTTGTAGAAAGCGAGTTGGTTGGGCGCAAATGAAAATGCAGAAAAATGAAACACTTGATTGACAGGCGGTGTTATCTTTATTTCGCAACAAAGAGAAGAGAGCTAAAATTGCATTCTGCTTGTATTTATAGGAAAGCGAATTCGGTCGATAGCCTGATCAGATGGTCCGAATATTATTATTTTTGTCAACAGAGGTCGCTGACTGAATGATCAAAGAAATGAAAATGATCACCCAGGAATGAATCTGGCCAACCTTCGAGTCAAGATTGGAATATAGTCGTATTTTTACGGATGGCTCCAAAACCATTGAAGAGTCCATCGCTAGTACCTTCGTGGACAATATTTATCTTATTAAAGCGATTCTAAGGGCTACAAACTACTAGGTGTACCGATATGAATTAAGGGCTCGTTCACAACAAATGTTCCCTATCGAGACATTTGTATCTTGACGCTCACTTCATACCGGTATACCTGTCTACTAGGTCTGCGTCTATAGTTGCAGCCAGGCTGTGCTTATGGTAAATCCTTAGTCAACCCTTAAACCACCTCCAATATTGTTCAGGAATTCAAATCCCCATCAAAATCAATTTGATTTGCAGTCAAAATTAACTGAAACTCATCTGAGTCTTGGGACACTCTAGAACACCGATGTACTTGCTAGACAAGGATCAGAGGAAACTTTCTCAGGATCTGAACTCGCCCTTGGACTACCTGCGACTGTCTGTGGTTAGGACTTGCATTGATGGTTGGGCTCTCGAGAGCACAATCGGAGATGGCATGACTCCCCAGGATGTAGACAGACCAAGCGTTTTCTCCCATACGTCTGTAAGAAATCCAAGGAATTCTTGTTGTCCCTTGCCAGAAGAGGCTGCAGACGACTTACTGGCGTAATAAAGGTCACAACACCTTTGCCAAACACTTAAAAGTGCTTGATTTAAGCGAAGATATCGACTGTGACGAATGTGGAGAGGACGAAGACCCGGCAGAGCACCATGTTGCCCCTGCTGGGATCAGTTGGCAGGTCTTCGGCGCCGATGTGATCAGAGTCGATTCTGTAGGCCCTACATCACCGCAGGGATCCCTGCAAACTACAGCAATTGAAGGTGGCTGCTGGTAGTACAATGGATCAGTCTTGTTTCTCTCAGTCTAATTGCATTAGTGTAGTATTCCAAATCCTCCAACTCAAAAAAAAAACTGTGTCTAAAGCCCCACATACATAGATTTTAGCGGGCGTGCGGCTTGCACAGCCTATCAGGCATTCCTCAGCGTTTTGTACGGCCCCAGCCTTGCACGGTTTTAACGTCTTGCTATGCATAATGTACTCCAGCACATTATTTTAGCTTGAAGCGGTCTGTTCATACGTTAACTGAGTTATCCGCCTCAGCTCAGTGGTTTCTGACCTCGTCACTCTAGTCGGAATTATTATAGGCTGTTGGAATTCTTAAGACTTAAAATATTTATAAAGCTGGAATGGATTTCTTTAGCCTTAGTTCCTCCTTAGCCGCAATGCCTTTGGCAGTAAGGCTTTTGGGAAGTAGGTATAGTGACTTTGTAGATGTTGTTCCTGAAGGAAAACATACGTAAAATTCCAACACCAGCTGTCGTTTGCATAAAGTAAACGGGTTTACTTTCTGAATAAGTGGCTACTGTCCGGAGTATTTGCCCTTAACTGACTAATGTGACGACTCTCTGCACAAACTGACCATCTCTTCGCCTCTTCTACCGGTGAAACATTTATTTGCAGAAGCAAAGCCCCAATAAGCTTGTAGCTCTCCAGCTCGCAGGTATGAGTAGTGGTGTTAGCATCCACTTGAGTTTATTGCTTGAGGCCACGTTCCAGACTTACCCGCGGACAGTAGCTTCACACAAACAACAAGCTGGACATCCATTGGGCAATTAAGTTCTGTAGCTTGCATGCTTTAGGTTAGATTAGGTCTGTGGACAGACACGTCTCACTTAGGTCCTGTTGGACAATGCCCATGGGGATGACGACCTTCCATCGTCCCACTCGTCGATGTTATAGGAGCCTTCGAGTGTACAGATGTTGTGCTAGCCTTTCCATCCGGAGGTCTTGACAAACTTGCAAATAGAGCTGATATCTGAGATATCTGCAATGTCTTCGAGATTCTTGGGCATTGACAAAGGTAGTGAGATTAGTGAGTCCTCAATATTTTCTTCGTCCTCACGGCATTTGGTGTCATGGGTCCCTTTTTTTGATCATGGTATATCTCAACCAACTTGGTGTGCGCAACTGGAGGCAGCTGACGGAAGATCGTGCTGGCTGGAGAGGCATGTTGGTTGAGGCCCAGGTCCACCCCGGACTTTAGCGCCAATCAAAGAAGAATAAGGTATCTCAGATAGGTAACAGACAACAGCTTTTGATTGGAGGCTTTTAGGAAGGCCTGTCACCAGAGTACGCTGCCATAAGTCAAAGGAGGATAGCTGTGTACACCATTTTTTTCCGTAAATCTTATTGCACAGCAATAGAGCACATGCCGCCTTCTCGGTTCCTCCGCCAATGTGCTTTAGCTGGTACCAAGTCTATGGGAGTGGAATCTTCAAAACCTGTGTCAAGGTTGTAACGTGAAGCGCTCTTTTTTAATTAGATTCCTCTCTGCATAGCTACCGAGTTAGCAGTCATGTCCATCCATCAATTCTCATTACGGAAGGGGTTTAGTGGCACGAATTAAGTTGCAACCTTGCAGAGTTCTCTCGAAACAAGTGCATGCATCTTTTCCCACGAATACTACAGGACCTATTCGGTGATTAGGACCCGATAAGCCTGCAGTACCTCGGATAGTTTTGAATCTAAATTGCCATCACTGGCCCCATTCCGGCGGCTGCACTGCACTGTTGGCCCTGTTGTTCTGTGAACTGCAGAGCTCTACCGCGAACGAAATCCAAGCAATTATAACTTTCCCCGCGCATTAATTTACACATCCGAGGCCGGATAGCTCTCGGAACTCGTAATTAGGTGAACTTATCTGCCGCTGCTCCCGCCAGTACATCGGCGGTATCGAACGAACGAAGGAGTGCGAGTGAGTGAGCGTATCTCGACATTCTTTCAGTTCAAAAACTACGTATAATGTGCGCCTAACAAGCTATTATCCCATTTTAATTGAAGGATAACACACACTCACCCGGGCCCAGTGTGTCCCAATCACAATCTCACCTCGGCACACGCATGAGCTGCCGTCACTGCGGAGCGCAGCGCAATAAGCCGCATCTATTCATAACTTTTCTGCGGGGGCTGAAAATTGAAAACATCCCCATTTAACCCGATCTCCGCCTCCGTCCGCCTTTAATTATTTTCTGCAGCTGCAATTACGGTGTTCCACATCCTATCTATTCTCCGCAAAATTGAAAGGACCTCCATCCCTCCGACTGCTGCTCCTGGCATGCACGTCCTCATTGCCGCTCGATATGCAGCAGTAGGGCATCCCAGTTATTCATAAACCGTTCCCATGCATCCGAGTGGTGGAGCGGGCTCAGCAGGAGATGCATGCCAATGCTTGCTGCTCCGCGCCGGTGTAACAGCGTTTTTGACTTCAAGGATACACACATACCGCCGCCGCCGCCGCGCACACGAGCATCCGAACGATAAATCTCAGCGGGGAAAATCTGTTTTTCACAATCGTCCATAGGAATGCATGCAGGCAGGCGCTCACCACCCACCACCCACCACCCAGCACCCAAACATCGCCGCCCACATCCGCCCATTTTCCGGGCGGCAGGACACAAAGTGCTTGCTGGATTCTTGTTTAGTGAATTTAGTGTGCACTAAGAATTCACTATGCCGGGGGTGGGGTGGTGAATATTTTAGCCCCCACCCCGGTGCTACGGCACCACCTCGCCGCAAGGACATGTGTGGCACTCAGGGCGGAGTCGGTATCATCCGTGGCGGTTCCCGCATGCGGGCCAATTCATTTGGCATTCATGGGAGGATGTGGAACTTCGGAATATTGGATGATGTTTGTGGAGCATTCTAATAATTATTTTGGGACTTGCGGAAGGAGCTCGCCTCCCCGATGCCAATCGAGCCGGCATCCGTGTCCTGCTCCCCTACCATTGGTGCTGTGGTTCTCGTGTGCTCTGGTGTGTGCAAAGTGTGATAAATATTTTCATTAACTGAAAGGGAAAATTATTTATGATATCTGGGCAGGATTTCCAGAATGTGGCACATTCTTGGGATAGGCGGCTACACAAATGGGCCCGGCTCCGTCGCAGTCATGCTTCCCCCTCCACCACCCCGGTGTCTGTGTCTGTGGCCATATCTCAAAGGCTAATAGACATCCTTGAATTGATTAAGTTGCAAATCACGTCGCATTACGGAAATGATGAAGTTCGGCAGCAAGTCGAGCGAAAGTTTCAAATGAACCCGGGCTCGGTGGGAATGGGAACAGCAGCGTTCCGGCTCGTTGCTGGCTGTCATTTTTTACTTCCACTCCGGAGGTGGATCCCTCGCCTGTCGACGGATGCCTCGCCTCGCAGCTGATCGAAGATATTCTGCCGGGCTGGTCCCCTCCCCCGGTTTGGATGAAAGAAAACCTTTCAGTGGATTGATTCCCATTGTTGGACGTCGATTGTGGAGCGCTCTCGTGGCAGGATGAGTCCACCAGTCGACCTTACGTCCTGATTTGCCATTTAGAGGGTCCTTAATGATGATTAACTGCCGATTGAGCGAGGTTACATTGGGAATAAAAGTACGGACAGACGTTGTAGTCGTGTGCTTCTGGGTCGCCATTGTCTGGCGGGAATCGTGCGGACGGAGTCCGCTGCCAGTCGGAGGGACCTTAAAGCGGGTTCATTAAGGAGATTTAAGTTTATTTGTAAATTGGAAGACTATCGATTGGGATGATCAATGGGAGTTGTGAGGCAGCAGCGAGTGATTGGCTTTTTCCTGTCACCCATCGTAGAGCGGCAGTGCCTCCGGAGTGGGTGCCAGCAACGACGTGTGTCTTGGTTTGCTTTGGAAATTCAATCTGTTTATGACGCTCAATATTTACAATATTTAGTGTGGACGAGCATGGAGTGTGGACGAGCACGTAGTGTGGACGAGTGCGGGGTTTAGACGAGCACGAAGTGTGGACGAGCACGGAGTGTGGACGAGCACGCAGTGTGGACGAGCACGGAGTGTGGACGAGCACGGAGTGTGGACGAGCACGGAGTGTGGACGAGCACGAAGTGTGGACGAGCACGGAGTGTGGACGAGCACGAAGTGTGGACGAGCACGGAGTGTGGACGAGCACGGAGTGTGGACGAGCACGCAGTGTGGACGAGCACGGAGTGTGGACGAGCACGAAGTGTGGACGAGCACGGAGTGTGGACGAGCACGAAGTGTGGACGAGCACGAAGTGTGGACGAGCACGGAGTGTGGACGAGCACGCAGTGTGGACGAGCACGGAGTGTGGACGAGCACGGAGTGTGGACGAGCACGGAGTGTGGACGAGCACGAAGTGTGGACGAGCACGGAGTGTGGACGAGCACGAAGTGTGGACGAGCACGAAGTGTGGACGAGCACGGAGTGTGGACGAGCACGCAGTGTGGACGAGCACGGAGTGTGGACGAGCACGAAGTGTGGACGAGCACGGAGTGTGGACGAGCACGAAGTGTGGACGAGCACGGAGTGTGGACGAGCACGAAGTGTGGACGAGCACGAAGTGTGGACGAGCACGGAGTGTGGACGAGCACGCAGTGTGGACGAGCACGGAGTGTGGACGAGCACGCAGTGTGGACAAGTAAGGAATATGGACGAGGATGGGGTTTTTTTTGGTTACGTCCAGGGACGTGCCAATCTGTGAAAATGACTAATAGCTCGGGCTCGCAGCATTCACCCACAGCACTCTTGCCTTCGGAACTGTAGCTAGGTATTACTTCGCGGGGCTGGTAAGCTATTTTTTCGGCCTGTTCTGCCTCTTGTCTTTCGGCGTATGTTCACCTCGCTACGGTCTGCACGGTTTTATCATTGGAGTAGACATTTCTGGACTGTGACTGGCGATTTCAAGCCCTAATACAAGCACTCACAAAAAACCGAATCTTGTTCCTCAAGCACTCACACTGAACCACATGATTGCTATGTAGCAGATTACCTCGCATCGAGTTGGCTGTTGTGAAACAGTCTCTTTGTCTAACTGCTAGTCATTGGCAAAGGGAACTTCAACCATGGACTGTGGGGTGCCTTGCAATTTGCATGCACAGTAGTGCCAAATGAAATTTTAAACAATTTGGCGATAAATCGACACATCTGACTACCCTGCCAGTACTCCGTCGTACAATATGTCCTACAGGAGTGGACCAAAAACTGATCCTTGCGGTACCCCAGCGGATATTGTCTAGCACTTAACCCATTCGTCCGAGTCATAGCGTAACTTCCGTTTGTGAAGTAGTTGGCGTGGATTGGATTATCTTTAGCGAGTGGTGAGGTATTTCCATCCTTGCAAGTGATCTTCTTATTTGGGACCAGTTGGCAGCGATAAATGCGTTTTTGCCGTCCAATGTCACCACCGCACAGTACTTTTTTGTGCCCCACCTCCAAGAATGACCTTCTATGGCTGCTGTCGCAATGTCGACCACTAATTGAATAGCATCGGCAGTGGAGCGTGGCAACCAAAGGTTTGAAAGGTTCATGGTATGTAGTCCTCTGCTAAAGTCAGCAGTCTGTCGGAGATTACACGCTTCAGGATCTTGTCTATTGTGTCAAGAAGACATATAGACGATATGACGGTGGCTCTCAAAGAGGTTTATTTCCTTTGGGTAGTAGTACTGTTCCGTGGCGTTGGGTATGCGCGTCGACCCCAAGGCACTTGAATCTCGACGTTGTATGTTCGAACCCTATTCTCTACGACAAACATAATTTTCACAGGCCCACCTCTTACGTGTCACTTCCAATGCTCAATGAGTACTTCTGTCTAGAAGCAGCTTCTCACACTTGGCCGTACGTACAACAGGAGTGGTTGCTTAGAAGCTAGGCCCTCTATACGGGCTTTCTTCTTTTTCTTCTTCTTGTGGCGCTACAGTCCGGGGTGAACCTGGGCCTCGGTCAACAATTCTCTCCAGCTGGCACGATCCTTAGCCAGCTGCCTCCAATTTCGCACTCCAAGTTGGTTGAGGTCCTTCTCCACTTGAGTGCGCCATCGGGTTTGTGGTCGTCCTCTATTGCGTTGTCCCACTGGTTCGGAGTCGAAGACTCTTCGGGCTTTATAGCCACCGATATCAGTAGTGCTACATGATGCTGGGAACAGCCTCTGCACGAGTTTCACGGTTTCATTCCGGTAGCAGCCTTTAATGCTTTGTTCGGCATACCATCAGATCCGGGCGCCTTCTTATCTCTTATTCGGTTAAGAGCTCTCTGCAGTTCTTGCAATGTAACAACTGGGATATGACCTATTTCCGTTTCCCGGACGATTGTGTGATGGGCACGGAGTGTGGACGGGCAATTAGCGAACATGAGTGTGAAAGCCGGTCGAGTGCTAGCAAGCACGGTGTATATGAAGGAACTGTAATGACGGAATGTCTACGTCGCGCCCAAAACAATCTCAATATCGCAGCCTTTTCTCAAATCATTACGGTCAGCGCTTAACCCGGCTAAGTTCTTTTACATCCCACAGAGAGACATAAAGGAACAAAGGCGAGGAAGTCATGGGAACTAGATACATCATTATGTCACTTCCCTCCCCCCGTCCCCGCAGCGGTGCCATTCGCATAGGAAATGAGCACACACAGCCAGCGTAGCCAGCGTGTCCTTATGACAATAAAAACATTTTCATTGACGCAATCATTTCCCCGAAACATCGATTTGCTTGTGGAGCCATAAAAACAAAGTATCTCGCCGAATAATTGAATACACCATCCCAGGCGGGCGGAAGGAGACCAGCGCACAGCATCATAATTTATCACATCCATCGGATGAGTCGCCAATCTCGCCTCGCAACAGCCGTACGAATTGCACAACAGCGCCGACGACGGAAATTCGTATCGCTCCCAGATGAAATCGGCGCGCACAGAACTTTAAGCACTTCGCCGTCGAGAATTTATGACGTGTAGAGGATGGCATTAGCCTATAGACTATCGTTTAATCCAAGGGAGTACACAGCACCCTCGCAGACAGCCGGGCAGACGGCTGACGGCTGACGGCAGACGACTCCAACAGACAGGAACGACATTGTCTGACATCTAATGGCATCCCCGTTGCCGCTGGAACTCGTGGAGCTAACTTTTGCTCGTCTCTAATGGAAAATCATTGTTTTGCAATTCAAAGCAGTGCGAGAACACTCCGAAGTTATGAATTCGGATTTTCGTACTCGAAGTTGAATTTGATTTGCGCCTAATGTGTGACAAGTGCGAGAAAGTGCCTTGTTCCTAATGAGGGGACAAACGAACCGATGACGGCAGACTGAGTGAGAAAGGCAGGCTTTCGGCGCTCTACTCCCGACTCCCGACCCCCGGGGAGGCAGTGACAAGTGGCCATAATGCGTGACAAGACTGCTGAGAAATAAAAAGCCGACAAACTTTTCCGTTCAATTTGTCAGAGAATAACTGATGAATGCCGACTGGATTAGGAGCCGTTCTGGGTGGCGGCGGTTTTTGGTTGCGCCTCCTTTTGTTGCCACAGGCGAGGAGACAATGATTAGTCTGGAAGCCAATGGCGTCGTCTGCGTTTCTGTCTAGTGCTTGCGATTCAATTGGCGTTGCTGACTTGAGGCTGGCTGGCTTCATCTGAGCAGGTCCGGATTTGTGTTTTTGAACAATTCAAAGAAGATTCCTTTGCGGCAACATGCGAATAGAATGGAGATGTCATAGCGATGGATTTTGGTTAAGCAGTATTGTGTAACCTTTCGGAAAAAGCCTAATTCTGATTCATCCTCATAAATATGGGAGGTTGAATTATTAAATAACAGGTATACCGGTATGAAGTGAGCGTCAAGATACAAATGTGTCGATAGGGAACATTTGTTGTGAACGAGCCCTTTATTTTTTATTTTTTTTTGTTTGCTATGACTTCTGTGAAAAATACTTAGTATACATCAAGTCATTGAACAGACAAAATCATATTTTTTCATCGTGTTAAAAATGTCGAATTTCGTACCAAAAAGTGATGATTTGCGGAAAGCATTAATTTTTTGTTTCATTTGAAGAAAAGTGCTACAGAGTCGCATCGAATGCTTGTCGAGGCCTAAGGTGATCATGCTCTATCAGAAGCAACATGCAAAAGATGGTTTCAACGGTCCAGAAATAATGATTTTGATGTGAGAAATGAAGAACGTGCAAGACTACCAAAAAAGTTTGAAGACGCCGAATTGCAAACGATATTGGATGGAGATGACACTTTGAGTCAGAAGCAAATGGCAGCAATGTTAAATGCACAATAGACAATTTCTGGCCGTTTAAAAGCTATGGGAAAGATCCAAAAGTGTGGAAAATGGGTGCCACATGGATTAAATGAAAGACAGGTGGAAAGCCGAAAAAACACTTGTGAAATTTTGCTTCAAAGACACGTAAGAAAATCGGTTTTGCATCGGATTGTTACTGGCGATGAAAAATGGATTTATTTTGAGAATCCTAAACGGAAAAAATCACGGGTTAATCCGTGACAACCATCAACATCGCAAAACCAGATCGATTCGGCAAGAAGACAATGCTGTGTGTTTGGTGGGACCAGAAAGGTGTGGTGTACCATGAGCTCCTAAAACCTGGTGAAACCGTTAATACTGATCGCTACCGGCAGGAAATGATCAATTTGAACCATGCATTGATCAAGAAACGACCAGAATTGGCCAGAAGACACGGCAAGGTAATTTTGCTCCATGACAATGCACCTGCACACAAAGCAAAACCGGTTCAGGATACAATCAAAACACTTGGCTGGGAGCAGCTACCCCACCCGCCGTATTCACCAGACTTGGCTCTTTCCGACTACCATTTGTTTTCATCGATGGGACACGCATTGGCTGAGCAGCACTTCGATTCCTAGGAAGAAGTCGATAATCGGGTGTCTGATTGGTTTGCTTTAAAAGACGAACAATTTTATTGGCCATATAGCCAGAAAGGTGGTCAAAATGTGTAGAAAACAACGGCCAATACTTTGAATAAAATGTTTTTACTTCCCCATTAATAATTAATATAAAATTAGAAAAAACGCTCATACTCGTACACCTGGTAAATGAAGGGAAGTGTATAGTAAGTTTCACAAAGCTCTTTGGAATACTAGGATGACAAGTGGTGGCACATATCCAGCCATAAATGGTTAATTCGCGGCAGGGTCCTATCAATGAATCAATGAATGTAGGAACATATAATATTTCATTGTGCAGTAATTTTAAGATCCGCCAGGGTTGAGCCACGAGTCACCGTTGAACAGCCAACACGACATCCATCCAGTTTCGACACCGCTTCTTACATCAGGTTCCATACTAGCAGCGTATGCAGTACCCGATACCACCCACGAATTGCATTTGTTTTATAGCGCAGTGGCGATCGCTTCAATTAATAGCCCACAATCCCAAAGTGGTATCCAATACTCGAGTAGTAAACAAATCCGATCGATTCTCCCAATGATGATCCACAGCGGCAGCGTATGACCTAAACAAATAAACAAACGGAGACGACGACGACACCACGTTGATGACTCGTCAATGACCTATATCAACGCGATGCGAGCTGACCCACTTATGTGTCAATATCAGCTCGTTCGTCGTGCCTGATGATGGCTGTAGTTGACTCATGACTCAACCCCACGTTAATGTGGGACCAAGATCGTTTTTCTTTCTTGTTTCTTTATTACTTACCTTGCCGTGCTTCTGGCGCATAAGAACGATCAAAGAAAGTACCAAGTAATGACGGACAATTTGTACTTATGAACCCAGCAATAATTGAACACTTCCTCTTCTGTTCCTTCTCCATCCAGATAAGTCCAACAACTGATGCAAACGAACAATAGCCTTCCAACCAATCAACGTACAAGGGAAGGTCTCTCTAGTCATATTGTCAAGACTGGCGTTACTGGCATGGATGACGTGTCGACCCACATGGTGAGAAGGAAATCAGCGTGGAACCACACCGCATGGAATGGAAACGCGCCAACCAAATGTTGACTAGATGCAATTCAATGACTTACTTAGGACAAACTCGTTTTCGCAATTCAGGACGCTTCCAGATGAGAGTACCCAGATGGCTTAGTGGAGGAAGGTTGAGTGCTAATCTCTGAGGTCTAGCGAAGATCCCGTCTTGTCTGTAACGATGGACACGGTATGTTCTCAGACTGTGACGCAAAACGACCTATGGTGGTTTTGTAGGTACATACTAGCTTTAATTCAATGACCTTAGAGCAGAACTTTCGTTTCTTTTCTCTTGGGATATTTAGAGGGCATTTACTAATCTAGTTACGGACCCGCAGGGAATGGTGAATGTGTTTAAGCAGCACTTCCAACAGCTGCTTAGCGGGCCTGACCAGGAGAGAGTGATCGATTAAGTAGTCCTTCCACCTAGCTTTGAAGAAGTCGGCACAGCTATTAGGACACTGACGACCAACTAAGCCGCAGGCTAATGTGGCTTACCATCAGAGCTCTTCAAGGCTGGAAGCAATTGTCTGGTAGCGAGCATGCAACGGATCATCTGCCGAACATGGGAGGACGAAAGCCTGCCCGACGACTGGAATATCAGCTCCATAGGCCCCATCCACAAAAACGGCAATCCTACCTCTTGCAACAACTACACGAACCGACATCATCGTGTGAGCTTCGCCAATTATCTACCGAGGGACGGGATCGTGGGAAGGCCATTTCTCATCGACATCGAGCAATGAGAATAAGTAAAATTAGTTAGTTTTTAGTGAGTCCCGATCGCGGAATGATTACCCTCATAGAGGGAAAATAAAATAAAAAGTGATTGACTTGAATTTTCATCCCTTCTCTACAAGATCCTATCCAGCGCACTGTGTGAATGTCTAAAGACCTCACTGATTGACTATAGACCGACTCTTCACACTAAGGCAAGTCTTGCAGAAGACCAGCGAGACACACATTCGATGCACCGTGCGATTCGCCTCGAGAGGCACTTAGCTGTTTGAAAACTGCACTGGATTTCGGCAAGGGAATGCGCTGTCGTGTGATTTCTTCAATTTGGTACTAGAGAGGATAGTGCGGCGGGCAAAAGTCAACACGGAAGGCACTATCTTCTATAAATCAGTCCAGCTGTTGGAACTTGCAGATCCCATCGACATAGTAGCGTGTTACCAATGTGCCAGGAGGAATGCTTCTACGGCGATTGAAGAGCAAGCGAAACGAGCTGGTCTTAAGGTCAATGAGGATAGGACGAAATATATGCTAGAAGCGATCCGCCGCACTCCACCTAGGACAAAACATTACAATCGACAGCTGCAACTTCGTGCAAGTAAAATATTTTGTCTATCTCGGCGCGAACCAGGAGATCGGACGTAGAACCACCCTTGAAAACCGATCCTACTTCCGTCTGTCGAAACAACTAGACTCGAAAGTCCTAACTCGAATGATCGAAATCATCATCTACCAGACTCTCACTTTGCCAGTCCTGCTTTATGCAGCTGAAAGCCCGACGATTAGCAAAGCTGTAGAACTCATTCTTGGTACCTTCGAAATAAAAATTCTATATCGGGTATTTGGTACCGTCTGTGTGGAAGAGAAGACACAACTGCGGTCTCTACCAGCTGTACTAGGATGTAAATGCAGTCCGGAAGACAAAAATCCACTCTGCCACACCGACCGCATGGACACCACTGCTCCAGCTAAGAGGGTCTTGGAATCCTAGCCTCGTGGTACGTGAAACGAACCTCTGGTATAGAGATCAAATCATCGCGGATGTAAGACAGCTTGGTCTTGATGACTGGAAGCAGCGTGCCCAGGACCGTCAGCGATGGAAGGCAGCAATTGCTAAGGCTTGGACCCTTCGTGGGTCGCCCGCCTGACACGTAAATAATTAAAAGTCCATTATTTGGACAAACAAACAGGGACATTTATAAACACCAAGTACACACACACTTGGATGAGTATGATTCCACGTGGGCAGTCAAGGTGTTACGTGTCCTTCATAAAGTAAGTAATAGATGTCTGGCCTGGTCCGGAGATCGTAAAGTTGTATTATATCCCAAACACACCAAGGGTGCTTTCACAATTTGAACCACCGCAGAACCTGGAGAAGCTCTTGGACAGTTTGAAGAATCAAAGAACCCATAAACGACACTAGATCTAGATCAGCCGCCGTAATAACCTCCTCTGAAGCTAAGGGAGAATATAGTTCGTAAATGTTTTGTGGTTTTCGCGGTGTTGAACGTTAAATTACGTTCATGTGTGGTCTATTTAATAATAAAAAATATATTTCCTTACTTTTTATAAAACAGTTTTCTACATTATCTTAACACTGCATTATCACATGTCAAGTACTAAAACTAAAACTAAAACTAAAACTAAAACTAAAACTAAAACTAAAACTAAAACTACATCTAAAATGAAATGTCAAATTATAAATCTGTAACAACTTTCTTTTCTTGTTCATAACCCATTGTGAGCGGTCGTCCGAATAAACGGAAAATTATAACGATAAACTTCGCGTTTCTATATATAGATCCACATATATATATATCTATAGATTCTAGAACAAAGGAAACAAAGGTTTTCTATTGGTTTTGATTCTAGAAATTTACATGGTCCTTCGAGCATTTAATTGGATTAAGTAAATAATCCACAAGTGTTAATTGCATTTAAAATAAATTAAAAACTTCATATAAAAACATATATGTCATATATTTCGGGTTTTTATTTCATAAAAGTACATTTCGAATTTCCAATCATTCGTAACTTTTGAACTTATATGTACATACACATGTACATACATTGTGTTCATATCTAAAAAACATTTGGTGAGTTTTACAAGTGCAAATCGGTCTCTCGCGGCGTGTAAAAAAAAATTCGTCCAGCAGTACCAGAGACGTGTGATTTATTCAGTCCATCGAGCACCGGCAGATTCCACTCACCGTTGGAATATCACGGTTCCTTATCACCGTTGGAGTTCATTGTTCCGTTCCATCGTTGGATTCATATCATTTGCACTCCAGTGCGCACATCTAGAAAAAAAAAAAATTAAATTACATTACATACGTAAGTTGAAACAACCAATTTCACTTTTTATTTTTTTTCTCTTACGCGTTTCATCTTCTTCACTGCTTCATCATGCCATCGGTACTGCAAGTACAAGCCAGTTTGCTGAAACAGATAATAAAGGCCATAGATAATTTTGGAAAACGTTCGGTGAACGAGAGAACGAAAAATTACGTTCGAAACAGAATCGCAATACTGGAGGAAAACTATAACATCAGTACAGAGAAGCACTACGAGGGAATTTCAGCTGCAAAACCCGAAGAGTTAGAGGAGCTGGAAGAGATTTATGAAAAGGTGCGTGAAAAGTACTTGGAGTACAAAACGTCCTTGCTTGATGCCATGGACAAAATAGAAGCAACGGCATCTGAACCGGTAAGTGCTAACTTAAGTACTAATAATAGTCGCATCTCCTTGCCAAAAATAAATATACCCACTTTTACGGGAGCATACGAAAACTGGAGATCTTTTTTTGATCTTTTTGATGCGCTTATCATTAAAAATACAGCGTTAACGTCTGTTGAAAAACTTCACTATTTGAAGTCAAGTGTAGGAGGGGAGGCGGAAAGGTTAATCCAACATTTAGCCATTGACAGTTCAAATTATAAACCGGCATTAGAGATTCTAACATCACGATATGACCACAAACGTTTTCTTGTCAATGCGCAGTTGAATATATTTTTCGGGCAGGACACATTAGATAATGAGAATGCGTCAGGGCTTAAGAGGCTGTTGGACACGTCAGTAGAGTGCCGACATGCGTTATCCAATTTAGAGGTCCCAGTAGAACATTGGGATTTAATCTTTATATTCGTTCTTACCAAGAAGTTACCTCTTGTCACACAGCAATTATGGGAAGAAAAATTAGGAACCACAAAGGAACTGCCGAAATTCAAACAATTTCAAGAATTTCTCGAAAGCAGGTTTAGAATGTTGGAGGCCGTTGGTTTTCAGCAAGCTGCAGACGGCAGCAGGCTTGGTAAAACGCAATTCGTGAAAGCGAAAGCTCTTCACATCAAGCCAACACCCACACCACAATTCAGTTGTAAAGTCTGTAACAAGGGTGCACATGCTATCCGAAATTGCAACCGTTTCCGCAAAATGGATACAACAGCACGTAAAGGTGTAGTCAAAAGGATAGGTGTTTGTGAAAATTGCTTAGCATATAACCACGCAACTCAGCAATGCCCTAGCAGAGTTCGGTGTCAATTCTGCCAGCAGGCGCACCACTCTTTACTGCACGTTCACACACAAAACAACCCACATAACACAACACACCCAGCGCCTACTTCGTTCACAACAAATTCCCGAAATACACATACACACTTATCTACAACTGCAGAAGCCTTTCAGCCATCTCAGCAAATAGGCAACTACCTGGCAACACACGAAGCGCAGACAGTGCTGTTAGCGACAACACTAATCAAAGTCAAAACGGCTCATAACAGTGATATCGTGCTTCGAGGCTTGGTCGATCCAGGGTCGGAAGCTTCATTCATAACAGAAAAGGCTGCAAAATTATTGGGTTTCACACCCAGAAAAACCTGTGTTGAGATCTCGGGGTTAGGGAAGGTCAGGAGCGGCGCGTCTCACGGATACATTCAGATCACCCTTGGGGCTCTACATTCGGGTTATGAGACAAGTACCCGGGTCTTAATCTTTAAGTCGCTAACTGGCCTTCTTCCGGCCCACGAGCTCAAACAGGAACAATGGAGTCATATCCGAAATTTGCCTTTGGCTGACCCAAATTTTCATAAACCAGCGGAAATAGACCTACTGTTAGGAGCTGAGGTTTATGGAGAAATCGTGCTTCCAGAGATAATTCGTAGCGAAGAAGCAATGGCGCCAGTCGCTCAAAACACTTTGCTTGGCTGGGTCTTAATGGGCAGAGTCCAAAGATCAACAAAAAGTGTACAAAGCTTCCACCAAGCAATCGATGTAGGCCGCCAATTGCAACGATTCTGGGAAATCGAGGAGGTACCCTTTAAGGCACATCAAACTGCTGAAGAGCAGGAATGTGAAAAATTGTTCACAATATCTACGAAGAGACTGTCTTCAGGAAGATATGAAGTGGCATTGCCATTTAAGGGGAGGGACAGACCTGCGCTTGGATCCTCGAAGCAAGGCGCCTTGCGTAGGTTTGTTCAACTTGAAAGACGTTTTCAACACAATCCAACATTGCGGGATGAATATAAAAAATGTCTAGACGAATACTCACTGCTTGGACATATGGTAGAAGTTGACGCCAACGACGAAGTTTTGAGGACACCTCATCATTTTTTCCTTCCACATCACGCGGTCATCAAGGAGTCCAGCAGCACTACAAAACTTCGAGTGGTATTCGATGCGGCAGCCAAATCCTCAGATGGAACGTCACTTAATCAACATTTGATGACAGGTCCTAAAAAGCAGAGTGACATGTTAGATATTGTCCTTAAGTGGAGACGACACAAATATACTTTCACGGCGGACATCGAAAAGATGTACCGACAAATACGTGTCAACTCTGAGGATTCATATTACCAAGTGATACTCTGGAGAAATCGTGTTACCGAGCCGATCAAAATGTATCGTTTGCAGACGGTCACCTTCGGGACAACGTGCGCTCCCTACCTTGCGATTCGAACACTGAATCAGCTGGCAAATGATGAACAAAACAAGTTTCCTCTAGGTGCACGGATAGTAAGGGAAGATGTCTATGTCGATGACATTTTTACTGGTGCAGATACAATCCAAGAGGCGATAGATAGACGCAATGAAGTGTATCGTTTGCTGTCGTCGGGAGGGTTCAACTTGCGCAAATGGGCAAGTAATGCTGCGGAAATCATCGAACAAATACCTGCGGAAGATAGGGAAGTTAATATCTCAATACCATTAAATGGATCGGAGCACATCAAAGCTTTAGGCATAAAATGGTTTCCCGTAGGAGATTCATTTTCCTTTCAGAATATTCCAGTTGACACAGCGGAACCAACGAAAAGGAACATCCTTTCTACAATAGCCAAACTCTTTGACCCTTTAGGATGGATCTCACCCTGCGTCATATTGGGCAAGATGATTATGCAACAACTCTGGCGGAGCGGGCTCAATTGGGACGATCCGATTTCTGTGCAAATGCAAAAAGAGTGGAACACTTTTAAGGACGAATTAGCTCACCTCGAAAATATTCGCATCCCTCGCTGGATCCATTGTAGCAACACACAGGCGAAGTTAGAACTTCATGGGTTTAGCGACGCGTCGGAGAAAGCGTATGGTGCAGCAGTTTATCTTCGAGTTCTCGACTCTGAGCAAAAGATCCATGTACATTTGCTGTTATCCAAGACCCGGGTCGCTCCGGTTAAAACCCAAACGCTACCACGTCTCGAGCTCTGCGCTGCTGTGATGCTTGCTACACTTTTAGCATACACTAGAAAGGTGTTAAATTGGCAAGCTGTTAAACAGTATGCGTGGACGGATTCAACAATCACGCTGTCCTGGATCGCTGCACCTCCAACAAGATGGGCTACCTTTGTCAGTCACAGGGTCGCGGAGATCCAACGGTTGGTGGAAGCAGAATGTTGGAGACATATTCCCAGCGAATTGAACCCTGCCGACCTCGCTTCGAGAGGAATAAGGCCTTCGGCCTTAATTTCAAACACCCTCTGGTGGAAAGGTCCGGATTTCCTGCACGATTCGTGGGAATTCCGAAGTCCCCAACAGCCGACGAGCCTAGGAACAGAGGAGGAGAAACGTTCGATAAAATCGCACACGGTTACAAGGGTATCGAATGATATACTTACGGTAATATGTGAACAGTCGAGCCTCACTAAATTAATAAGAATCATAGGTTACTGTAGACGATTTATACATAACACTAAACACTCACCCAATTCCAGAATCCATAATGTTTTATCTCCAACAGAATTACAGGATGCCGCAATGGTGTTAATAAAACTGGTACAAGAGGACGTATTTACTCCAATGAATCGAGCAAATGTGCCAAAGTCGCTCTGCGCATTCAGTGATTCCAACGGCATTTTGCGAGTTGGCGGTCGGTTACAACAATCGGAACTTTCCTTCGAACAACGGCATCCCATCATCATTCCAGGAAGTCATCACTTCACAAGGTTGTTAATCACTGACGCTCACTGGAAAACGTTCCACGGAGGAGTGCAACAAACGTCATCATATCTTCGGAACAGATTCTGGATTCTGAAATTTAAAACGTCAGTTAAAAGTGTTATACATAAATGTATAATATGCTTTCGATATCGTGCCAAGACGGAAAAACAATTTATGGGCAATCTACCTGCGCCGAGGATACGAATATCTCAACCCTTTACTCATGCCGGAGTGGATTACGCGGGTCCAATAGAGATAAAATCTTGGCGAGGGCGCGGAGCCAAAACGCTCAAGGCGTATTTTGCCATTTTTATCTGCCTGGCCACCAAGGCCATACATCTAGAGCTCGTCAGCGATTTGAGCACACAAGCTTTCATAGCTGCCTTACGAAGGTTCATCTCCCGCCGTGGAATATGCTCCCATCTATATAGCGACAATGGGACGAATTTCGTAGGGGCTAACAAGCAACTGAAAAGGATGTTGGCAGACGCCGACTTCGGGTGGAAAAATGCTGCTGAGATCCTCGCCAATGAAGGCATCGAGTGGCACTTCATTCCTCCTGCTTCTCCTCACTTCGGCGGACTCTGGGAAGCCGGAGTAAAATCAGTGAAATACCACCTGAAACGAGTCATAGGAGAAGAAAAATACACATTCGAAGAATTAACTACCTTTTTGAATCAAGTCGAAGCATGTTTGAATTCTCGGCCGCTTTGTCCAATGACAGAGAATCCGTCCGATTTTTCCGCACTTACACCGGGACATTTCCTCATCGGTCGAGCGCTAAATGCCATACCGGAAGAGAACACAACGGAAGCACGAATCGGTCCTCTGCAACGATGGCAACAAATACAAAGGTTACAACAGATATTCTGGAAACGGTGGACATCAGAGTACCTTACCCGGTTGCAGCAACGGCCAAAATGGCTCAAGGTAGAACATCAACCCCAAGTCGGCGATTTGGTCTTAGTCAAGGACGACAACTTGCCTCCAGCCAAGTGGAATTTAGCCCGCATCGTCGCATTGCATCCAGGTAAAGATGAGTTGGTACGAGTCGTAACATTGCGGACACCAAACGGACACTTAAAACGTCCAATTACAAAAATATGTGTTCTACCGTCCAACGACACCTACGAACAACACACATCACCCCACAACAACAAGAAACACTTATAACAACATTCTACAACTTACTGCATGTACACTTCATTATCATTTCACAGTTATGAATTACACACAATCACCGTAGATCACTTAATTTATTTATATTTAAACCATTTCTATTATTATCAAAAAAAATGTCACAACTCAGTGTATGGTAAACTACATTATCCATGCATATGTCAATCACCTTCATGACAGTCATCAGATGGTGCAGGTCATTGCATTATGTACATACATATTTGTCAACACCGTACAAATGCATAGCACCAAACGACAAAAACACAACAAAACAAAACCGCCGCGACGCGATATATTGTACACACACACATACGCACATATGAATACGCCGTCTTCTTTTTTTTTACATGCACTTTTTTCTCACCAGAAATCAAAAACAAAAAAAACATTTATTAATTCACTTTTTTCAAGTTCTATTCGCCAGGTACTCTACAGCGAAAAAGGAACCAAGATACAACATATTATGGTCTTGCAAGTACCATTGTGTACGAAGCAGCAAAACACGACATACAAATAACACTAGCACAGCTCTTCTATGGATTTGCGTTCCATGAAGGCTCTGCGTCACGTATGAATCGTATTAAACCGACATTATAATAAATACTCCAATCCATATAATAATAATTAATTAATATCACTTACCTGCAAATTTTGAAGTCACTAATCTCTAATTTTTTAAACACAGCACAGAATAAACACAGTAAGAACACGTACAACAACATCACAGCCGGCACGTCATGCACATGCAATCAAGAAGAACGAGATCAAAACATCAAAGCAGAATGAAAGTCAACGCCGCCGCCATTGAAGCTGAATGAGTGAGTTCGAGCCCTTTCATGGGATCGGTTGATGTCTTCGATGAAAATTACAACAGGGTGTTAGACTAGGATTGCGAACTCCGTTCTTGGCCGGGGAGGATGTTGAACGTTAAATTACGTTCATGTGTGGTCTATTTAATAATAAAAAATATATTTCCTTACTTTTTATAAAACAGTTTTCTACATTATCTTAACACTGCATTATCACATGTCAAGTACTAAAACTAAAACTAAAACTAAAACTAAAACTAAAACTAAAACTAAAACTAAAACTACATCTAAAATGAAATGTCAAATTATAAATCTGTAACAACTTTCTTTTCTTGTTCATAACCCATTGTGAGCGGTCGTCCGAATAAACGGAAAATTATAACGATAAACTTCGCGTTTCTATATATAGATCCACATATATATATATCTATAGATTCTAGAACAAAGGAAACAAAGGTTTTCTATTGGTTTTGATTCTAGAAATTTACACGCGGAAAATCATTTAAATATACTAAAGTGTGACCAGATGCTAAAATGGACAACTAGTAGCAGAATCGCAGTCGATGCTGAGAATTTGGAAAAATCATTTCTGTAGGCTGTTAAACGGCGATGACGAATGTTTTACTCAATTTAGACGATGATGACCACGAATTCCGTCCCCCCGACTTAGACGAAGTCAAGTTAGCGATATCTAGACTGAAGTCGAACAAAGCTGCTGGAGCGGACGGATTATCCGCGGAACTGTTTAAGGCAGCTGGAGATGATCTGAAAGGGGAATGCACCAGCTCACTTGCAAGATATGGTCGTAGGAAAGCATGCCCGACGAGTGGAATCTCAGCGTCGTTTGTCCGGTCCACAAGAAAGGAGACCCCTTTGACTGCGCCAACTATCGTGGGAACAGCCTCCTTAACATCGCGTACAAGATACTCTCTGCCGTTCTGTGTGAACGCCTGAAGCCGTTCATTAATAATCTGATAGGTCCATATCAGTGTGGCTGCAGACCAGGAAAGTCCACAACGGACCAAATCCTCACACTACGGTAGATCCTGGAAAAGACCCAAGAAATGCAAATCGACACTCACCATCTGTTCGTCGATTTCAAGGCCGCATATGACAGCGTGCATAGAGATGAGCTATACAACGCCATGTCTAGTTTTGACATTCCTGCCAAACTCGTCAGGCTGTGTAATGGATGACAGAACCAAGTTGACTCTATACAAGACACTGATCATCCCTGTCCTGCTATACGGCGCGGAGGCATGGACAATCTCGAAAGCGGATGAAGAAGTCGTTATTCCGGCCCAAAGAATCTTCGAATCCGAACCTGTCGAGCAACGCAACAGAGGACGCCCGCGTTTAAGGTGGCGCACCCAAGTGGAGAAGGACCTCAACCAACGTTGTGTGCGAAACTGGAGACAGCTAGCCAGAGATCGCGCTAGTTGGAGAGGCATGTTGGTTGAGGCCCAGGTCCACTCCGGACTGTAGCGCCACACAAAGAAGAAGAAGAAATCGAATTTTTTTGAGATGATTCCAGTTTCGCAGCTTGGCCGTATATTCTATTGGAAATGGCAAAAATAAATTCTCTTCTCTTACTAAAATTCGCTTTTCGAGCCACAAAATTAATGTACCCTGTATTTCCGTCCAATCATGAACAGTCCTCCGCGAGTCATTTGAATTTCTTTCTCCGCGGAGAGGTCTAAAAACCATAATAGACCCCCTAAACCTCGCCCAACACCCCTTGAAACCGTCACAGTGAATCACTTCACGGCTCATACCCACGGTATCGCTACGCTAAAGCTTCCCCGACAAGTTGTCACCGTTCGGAGTGTCTTCGCGGGACTCCGTCCGATCCACATAATTCCATTTAAACTGTCTAGTCAACTTAGCGATTCAATTTATTCGGTGAACTTAATTTCAAGCCGCGTCCCCCTGCCGCACGCAATCAAAGTAGCCAACGTCCCCGGCGTTCAAGTGAAAATATCAATTGTACAAGGGACACCGGAAATTGCACATAAATCCGAGGCTATATCTCAGTGTCACCAGTCCCCCTCGGTGTCAACCGTCCCGGCCATCGGAATGCGCAGCAAAGTCCTCTTTAGTGGCCACATCATGCGAAAGTGCTGCTGCTCGAAACAACGTGGACGGTCTCCACTCCGCCGGTTGGGGCAACAGCGCAGTACAGAGCAGTGAGTGCTCTTTGTTTTCTTTTTCCACGAAACTGAAGGGTTAACCTTCTCCATTCGGCTGGGCGCCCTCCCCCCGCCAGCGGCACTAGTTACCCTGGCAGCCATCCAAATAAGCCATTTATCTTTTTAATACGATTTCATTTGTATATTTACGGCCGGGTTATTAAATCAATAAATTCCGAGAGCCGAGTTGCGGACAAAAAACGAGTCCTGCATAATATGCGGGTTAGCCTGCCGGACGGTTGGCCGGGCGACGGATAGGCTTTCTCGGATTAATCGACTCGAGGGAAGGCGGGGGCTCTGCACCGTAATGGTTTTCCATTCTCCCTCCGATCTGAAATATGTTCGATTTGCATTTTCTTCCCTTGTGTGTGTGTGTACGCATCCCCCGCAACGGTGGTCCCAATAGTTGTCCGCCTTGGATGCTCCGGGTGAGGAAACTTTCTCCTCGAAAGGTATCTCCGGTTTCCGAAGGAAAACTCATGTGTGGGCTGCGGTCGTAAGGTAACTTCGAACACACGCCCCATCATCCCCCGGTCGCAACAGCAACAGCAAGGATAAATTGGAAACCGAACAAACATTTGTATGCGATTGCCACCCTCTTGCCGGTAATAAAGCCATTTAAGTTGAAACTTTTTTATGGTCTTTTATTGGATTAACATGATTTATCTGTTCCACGGGGCCGCCCCTCCGTGCATGCGCCCCGGGCAGGAAGGATCAATTCAAAATTATTATCCCAAAAAATCGACTATGTGGAACGTAGCCGCTGCCGCCTGCGCCGCCCGGTGTGCGGAGCGCTGTGTTCGCTCGGCGTACGTGAGAGATTTGGACCTATTCAAGTTTAGCCGGGAGATCAAATGAAAATTTGTATTGAATTAAATTATTACCGTTATTTGGTTGTGGACGTTATTGATTAGAATGCGGTCACGATGCGTGGTGCGTGGTGCGTGGGTTGGCGGCCCGCTTTTAATTTGAATTCGAGAGCAGACCGAACGGATGTTGATGTGTAATTGGACAACAAAATGGCTGTGATTAGACCGACGGACCTACGAATGAGGATTCAATTTTGTGGTCTGCCAACAACCAATCAGGGCGACCAGACCGACAGTGCGGACGCAAATGGGAGTCCGGCAAGGGTTCATATTCGGCACTTAATCGAAATTTGAGTGGCTAATTTGAGTGTGTGGCAGAGGGGGTGACATTCGGACATGGCTTACATTCGGTTTGTTGTCAATGGTTTGGCTTTTGCAATTTGGGGTCAGTGGACGGAGGGAGAAGGACGTCACGAAAAATTTGGAATTTCGAGCGACAATGTGGCATTATGATGGCGTGGTTGGCATAGAAATATACTTTCTCTCGAATAATACCTTTAACATGCTTTATACACTATTCCCTATGCTCACTCTGCGTGTGCAGAAGGGTCGTGTCTGACCTCTGGTCCGGTCTTTGGGAACATGTGCACAACAACGACGAGTGGCTTGCAAGTCGCAATATTTTTATACTTCGTCAAGGAAGCCATAGAGGGTCGACATCGCCGTAAACAATACGGACAAACTAAGCCCCAACATTGACATACGTTGGCGGAATAACGACGAACATATTGAGTCAAGTGCAGTGCACAGGTTAATTGAGCTATGAGTCCCAGAAACTTAAAAAATGAGTAATTTGGAAAATAAATGAGTCCGAACAAAGATTTTTGAGAACACAATGCCTGAGTATGTGCAAAAAGAAACGAGTATGTTTTTGGTTGTCATACTACACTGTCGCACTCGTACTGGTCCATTGTACAACAAGGCAGTAACTTACAATTCCTTCGGAAGACCAGCAGGCGCTTCTGTGATGAAGGGCCTACAATCAATCAGCTCTCATCACATCAGCGCCAAAGAGCTGCCACCTGATCCGAACAAAGGCGGGACAGAGACAGTGACAGAAGAAGTGCTCTGCCGCTCCACTCCACAAGCGTCGCCGGGGGAATCTTCGTTTAAACCAAGCACATTACGGCTGGATGGCACAGTTTGTTGAGTGCCTGCCCTTAGTTAGTTGGTTCTCCCGTTCGAATCACAGTGAAAGCAGAACTAAAATGCTTTTATCCGGTTCTTAAATCTTGCCTCGTCACCATATGCTGTTGAAATCAAAACAGTGGTCTAAGTGTTGTGGCAAAGGTCTAACTTAAGTATTTGGCAAAGATGTAGTTTGTATTTCTTACAGACGTTTGGGAGCAAACGCGTGGTCTGTCTCGCTGGGTCTGCTCTCGAGAGGCGCAACTGTCAATGGAAGCCCTAACCACAGACTCAGATAATCCGAGCGCAAGTTCAGATCCCGACAAAAATCCATGTCTAGCAAGTTCATCGGCGATCTCATCTCGCTGTAGTTTCCTTGGATTTAGATTTTCTTCCTTTCCTTGGTGCCCTTCGACTCAGATGAGTTTCAGTGAACTGTCAATCAAATTCAGAGAGGACTTACATTCCTCAACTATCTTGGTTGTGGTTAAAGGGTTGAGTAAGGCCTAACGCTCAGCCCGAAAGCACTATCGCCCTAGACTTCAATGATTTTGGAGCCATCCATGAAGATAGACCAAACTCCTTTCTTGCAGCGAAGTCTTGCTAGACCAATTCCTGGGGGCAGTACATTTTTCAAACATTAGGTGTTTGGATAATTTTGCTCTTGAAAAAAATGAGTCAAATCTAAAATTTCTGAGTCCCCGAGTTTGGTTGATAAAAATGAGTCCATTTGACTCTATAGAGTCCCTGTGGTAACCTGGTCAAGCCATTCGATGAATGTGCGAAGCTGAGGTGCCATTTTAGTGAGGTGCTAATGGCAAAAATGTGACTTCAGATAAAAGTCAGAGAGAATTTTATATTTGCTGTCGTTGTTGTTTACCTGACCATATCTGGCCACACTTTAGTATATTTAAGTGATTCCATATTAATTGGCCACATTGGTTCAAAACCACAAAACTTATAACTATATTAATATATTCTCTATCTCTTTATATTAACTATATTCTCCCTTAGCTTCAGAGGAGGTTATTAAGGCGGCTGATCTAGGTATGGCCTCCCAGCTGGGGGTTGTCCGTGAGGTTAACGACCTCACCACGTAAAAAACAACATGTTCAGAGACGACCAATTGCCTCGGATACTGACCGATACTGTTGACGACCCCAGCAAACGAACAAATGATCATGCTTTTCGGTTCTGCACGTGGAGTGTGAGGTCTCTTAACAGGCCACGTGCAGCCGAAGAACTCGCGGAGGCCCTTGACTGCTATAAAGCAGATATCACCGCCATCCAGGAAGTGCGATGGAATGGGCCGGGCAAGAAGAGGACGAAAACCTGCGACATCTACCACGGTGATAGCTACAAAGAGGGAAGGCAGCGCTTATTTGGGTGCGGATTCGTTGTTCGAGGCAGATTTAGGCACGCCTCATAACAATCCGCATGAAGGCTAAATTCGGGAACTTCAGCCTGAAACTCGTCAGGTTGTGCAGGATGACGATGGAGAACTCTAGCTGCTCCATAAAGGTCGGTAACGAACTCACCGAGACCTTCAATATCAAAAAAGGTTTTAGACAAGGCGACGCGCTGTCATGTGATTTCTTTAACATCGTCCTGGAGAAGATCGTGCGAAACTCTCACAACACTAGAGGCACGATCTTCCAAAAGTCCGTTCAACTGCTTGCTTACGCCGACGATATTGACGTGATTGGACGAACACAGTGAGCTGTCAATGAGGCGTTTGCCTCGGATTCAAGCGCAGAATTACTCTTGCCAATCGCTGCTTCTTTGGGCTCAAGCGGCAATTGAGTAACAGAGCCATCTCTCGAAAAACCAAATTGACCTTGTATAAAACCCTGACCATCCCAGTCCTGCTCTATGGCGCAGAGACATGGACGCTATTGAAAGCGGATGAAGAAGCTCTTGGTTGTTTTGAGAGAAAAGTTCTGCGTACGATCTTTGGTCCTGTTTGCGTTGATGGCGTTTGGAGGAGAAGGTTCAACCACGAACTATACGGGCTGTACAGCGGCATGTAAAGCGGATGGACACCACAGCTCCAGCCCGAAGAGTCTTCGACACCGAGCCATTGGGACAGCGCAACAGAGGACTTCGTCGCACTAGATGGCGCACACAAGTGGAAAAGGACCTCAACCAACTTGGAGTGCGATATTGGCGGCAGCTGGCTAAAGATCGTGCCAGCTGGAGAGGATTGTTGACCGAGGCCCAGGTCCACCCCGGACTGTAGCGCCAATTAAAGAAGAAAAGAAGAAGAAGATGATCTAGATCTAGTGTCGTTTATGGTTTCTTTGATTCTTCAAACTGTCCAAGAGCTTCTCCCCTAGAGTTTGGCTAGGCTTGCAAAGTTTGATGATGGATGTTACTTCAGCAGGTTCTGCGGTGGTTCAAATTGCGAAAGCACTCTTAGTGTGGTTGGGATATGATACAACTTTACGATCTCCGGACCAGGCCAGACATCTATTACTTACTTTATGAAGGACACGTAACACTTTGACTGCGGAATCATACTCATCCAAGTGTGTGTGTAGTTGGTGTTCATAAATGTCCCTGTTTGCTTGGCCAAATAATGGACTTTTAATTATTTACGTGTCAGGCGGGCGACCCATGAACGGTCCAAGCCTCAGCAACGCTGCTTTCAGTCATAAAGACCAAGCTGTCCTTTTTTTTATAATTTGCGCGTGCTCAAGGGGTTATTAATACCCTTAATTGTGCGGGGTCAAGACACAGCACGGACCGAAGGTATAGAGGGAGAGAGAGACAGAGAAGGTACCTGTGCACGTTGGTCTTAAACATCTGCGGATTGTGCAGTTGGCTAGCTCACTTGAGCATCGTTTGTAAAGATAACTATAAAACACGGACAAAGAAGACATGGTACGTCGATGTTCAAGCGAGTCTAATGAACCCGCGATATCGGTGTCTCCTATAAGTTTTATCGCTCGCTTTTGGATTCTATCTAGTAGATGCAGGGGGCACCATACCTGACATCTGCGTTGTACTCAAATTTAGGGCGAATATACGTCTTATAGATTAAAGCCAAATCAGAGGGGGTGAAGTATTTCTTGCATAGATTAAGGAAACCTAGCAGCAACAATTTTTGGCGACCTCGAATATGTGATCGTTCCAGTGTTGCATTGATGCACATACCGTGGATGGAAAGTTTTCCGGTTTCGTCGATACAAGCGCCATTCATGGATAATGGCTGATTATCAGGGGTTCGCTTTAGAGACAGCAGACATCATTGAAAACCTACGCAAATTTTCCTAAAGAGGTGTAGCGCATCGTCTCACGAAAGCCAAATCACTCAAGCCCCAGTGTGATCCTAGTGAAAAGTGATCCTAGCTCTAGTGAAAAACGGCCTTAGACTTGGACCCTATGATGTGGATATCAAGGGGACGAGTCAACCCCGTCCATTGCTTACCAACCTATTTGTATCCAGAAAAATCAAGAAAAAACAAATGATTCCAGACTGCCCAAGCTAAACATAAAAACCACACAAGTTAGTTTTGAACAAAAATATTTGTTTTATTTTATAAAAATATCACACAGGGATGTGGACTCTCTTCACTGCATTCACTGGCCATTCGGTCATCGAGTTCAGTCATCAGAGCTCTGATCCATGTAGTAGCTCAGCGGATTCCTACGGATCTTGGTCAGGTACCTCTTTGGCTCCGGGTGCTCTTCCTCGCTGTCCGTTTCTGGCGGAATCTCTGGAGTGGTTGAGCTCTCAGAACTGTGGGATCCATAGGTGCTGTCGTAGCGCATTCTTCTTCGAAGCCGTCTCGCTTGGTACCTCTTCGGCCGCGAGCATGCCGGCTGCATCTCAACTGTCATCGAACTGTACTGACTGTCCGAGCTGTCAGTGCTCGGCCTTCGGCCGGGCCAAGCCACAGCGTCTGGCTTGAGGGTCCACGAGTGGCAACCTTGTCGCCGGATCATCTCCACGTCAACGTTGTCGTTCTTGTACTCTTCCTTCAGGCGTTGGTACTCCTTGTGGGCGGACTCCGCTAGAAGACGGTATTCATTCTGAAGTCGTGTCACTTCAGATGCTCTCGGGATAAAGCGGTTGGAGGGGCCACTGGGCTGGTTTCCTTGACGATCGACGGTGTCGCTGTTTATGAGAATCTGTGTGATGACGCCTGGCTCACGGGGCTTAATGAGGATCTCATACGATACTCCGACAAATAAGTCTTGGGTCTGTGCGAGGAGGACGTCGACCAAGGAAGACATTTCCTCGATGGCACTTGTGCTGGCTGCGGCGTTTGAGTTGGACATTTTGTGGGTGTTTCGAAGCTATAAGGGGCTTATAGAGAGATGGCGTCAGATCAATGGGTTCGATCTAGAAAAAGGTTTTAATTGCTTGTCGCTTGAAGACTAACTGTGGTCAGTCAAGTGTATCGAGCGTTTTTATACGCAATCTGACAGAATCCTTCTGCCTAATGACCATCGTAGTCCTCGGTAATTAGTGCGAGAGGCAGAATTGGTGGACTTGGCCCTCCTTTACAGCGGATGGGATTTATGCTAGTGGACATTTTTATTTTCGCCCGGATGAGTGAAAGAGAACACAATAAAAGCAATAAAAAAGGATGAGAATACCAGGAACAATGCAGGTATTTTTTAACATTGCAGGTAGATTGTGAGCACATTTATCATGACCCAATCACAGTTGACTTAGAATGCATTGGCTGTTGAAAATAATGCCATCTGAACACATCGCACTTAAATCGTGTGAAATAAGTGCTTACTTGAGAACTTTGAGTGATGGACATTCGGGGTTTCAGAATTTCGACTCCATTTCAAATTGATTGCAAAGCTTTGCTTCAAATCACTGTTTTGTAGTTTCCCTCACCGCTCTCGATAGATTTGTGACCGTATGTGCAGATGCTGGGATGAAGGTAATGGTAATTTCCATAACCACAGTTCAATGCACTGCACACTCGGAAATTGAGTCCCATTGAAGCAGGTGGAGAAGCTCAAGTCTCTCGGGGTTTCTTTCACCAGTAATGCTGAGCTTTCTTGAAGGATTGACCAAGCTGGATCAAAATATTTTAACAGCTTGGAAGATCTGTAATCAGAAAGGCCGGGATTGGTGTCAGAGCCAAGTTATCGGTTTACAACTCAATATTCGTTCCAACTCGCACCTATGGTCATGAAATATGGCTAATGACCGAAAGAACACGATCGCGAATACAAGCCGCCGTGATGAGATTTCTTCGCGCTGTTTTTGGAGTTGCTCGGCGGAATAGGATGAGAGTACGCGGGTAACACAATGCCGAGCAGCTGCTTCTCCGAACGGAAAGAGCTATGCTTCCCATTAGATGCGACTCCATCAGGAAAGCGAACCCTTGGAACACCTAGGACGAGGTGGTTGAACAAGGTCCAAAAACTCGCTTGGTTGCGCCTGGGCACAAATCCTGAGAAGTTTGAGTCGATGGATTAGGATCGAGTGCCATGGAGATCTCGCTCTCTCTCCCGCTAACTCGCTGGGACCATGCGGGTCGGAAAATGATTCTGATGGTGAGCCTTCGTTCATAACTCTGTCTTTAACACTTTAAATAAAGATCGTCAAAAGCGAGTAGAAATGCATTTGCCAAAAGTTGCCAACATTGAAACAGAAATAGTTCTGAATATTAAAAAATGCCTCCAAATCTATGCACCGACAAGGATCGTTACTAGCATCCCGCCAAGTTGAGAGCGATCAGCAACTTTGCCCTGTGAATATAGACCCTGCATACAAATCACTTTCCCGACTTATAGAGTGTCCCATAATTAACGCAAAATGTAGTTTTTTGTCAGATATAAAGAGTATACCAATTGGTGTATTGAATAGCACATCTGATAAACAGACGACTTTGCCGGCAAGAATGTACTCTATAATTGAATGAGTGCTTATCATATATGTGGAAGAAATTATCTCATTGCATGGGTTGTTATAGTCCTTTTTGCATAGACCTTTGATTTCAAGAAACTTCATAGAAAAAAGTCCAATGGCGTTAAATTGCAAAATCTGGATGGCCAATTCTGATCCTCGAACATAATGTCATGCAGCCAGAAAGAGAATGCAATAATTGCAGGAGTCAGAGTCAGTCATAATCGTGTAATCGTTTTTTTGTGCGATCAGACAGTCTGGGGTTTTCTAAAGCCGCAGGTCCTGCAATCTAACCTTACCCATAGCATCGGTCAATTGTTCCATAATTTATACGCCAGGGTCTGGGCAAATTGGACATTTCGGATGCGTGTCACACAGATAAAATGTGGCGACCGTTTTGCCCATGTGCTATTCCATACACAAACTATCAAAATTAAATTTTGCGTTTATTATTGGAGACTCTTTGTAAAGTCGCAAAAAGAAATAAACAAATCAGAGTGCACAATTTCAACATAAAAAACATAATTTCAAAGGAGATAGCCATATCTAGGTATCTGTGGTGGCCCGAGGTCTTGTGAGTATGTGCGTCGACCCCAAAGCACTTGATCCTCGATGACTAGGTTGGGTCCCTGGTCTGTACTAAAAAACATTTAGACATGACCTCACGTCTTTCGAGTCACTGATAATACTCAGAGAATTCTTCTGTCTAGTAAAGCTTCTCAAGCTTGGCCGTTAAGAGTCAGCATAAAAATGTCGGTCCTTTCCACTCGAGAGAATAACACGAGTGATTGCTGAGAAGCTAGGCTCTCTGGCCCTCTACATGCTGTAGCGCGAACCATATAATTAAATTATTATTAGAGATCTCCAGGCTACTCGATCCTCTCCCGTCGGGCATTCATTATCATATCTAGGTACTCTTTGAATTTAAAAACTACAGGATGAGTGTTTGAGGGCCTGTCCTTGGTTATAGGGATCCTCGGTTCGAATCCCAGTGAGAACAGATGTTCATGTGCTTGGTTTTCAAATCTTGTCCATCCGCCATTTGCCGTTGGGGCCAAATTAACAGCACTGGGTATGACAATGAACCATAACCTAATTCTGTGAATTCAATTTTGCATAATTTATTTTTTTCAGAATGAGCAATATTTGCCTTAAGTCCATGTGGTACGAAGCATCCTCCACACACTACCCCTTTTGTTGGCTATAAATGCATACAAATGATATCCAGGCCCGAAATGCCTTAAATGTTATGTGAATCGCTTCATTAATGAAGGAGCTCTAAAATTGTGTGTCTCTTAATAACCTTAACAATGTGGGATTCCCTTCACCCAACCTCAACCTTCGTATACATCCAAAAGAAGCTTACACGTTTTGGTACCTGTTTTTAAATGACAGAGGACACGGGCGCAGTTATTCTAAAATAATGCAACCGTTAATAATTTAGGCATTTACATGCAACACATGTGGAAGAATCTTAAGGCAAGGGATAAGTGCTATTTTTACCTAATCCAACGTTAAGAGTTATAAAAAAGTAATTAGCTCATCATGGTTGCACGCGATGACAGAAACGAGCGTAACGCTTCGGTGTATGAGATCCTTAACAGCACACACAATCCAAAGAAGAAACATAATCCGTTTTAATGATTTGCTGCGCATCCTTTCGCGTCATTAGCGTCTCGATGAAAATTTCACGAAACAATGTGCACGTGTTCGCGGTCATAAGAGATGCTGTAGATCATATTTTTGAATAGGGGCTTAAGAAGAACTTAAATTTGAGGCGAGAAAGGATCACTGTTGCCACACTTGGTCAAAGTACATGCAAGTAATTCGATGTCAACCAATCAATGGCGGACTCACTCTTACTTGGGATAATCCTGTTGCTTGCGAACCCAAATTATTCAATAATTCAATGCAAAGGCATCTTGTGTTGGTACTAAATTTTGTTTGCTTTTTTACACAAACGTTTGTATATTATCCACAATTTGGCTTTGGACAATAAATCAAATTCAATAAGGGAGCTGTACAAATGGAGCAATCAAATATTCATTGCCGCACACGGCTGCCACTTAAATATGTGTCCAAAGTTGGAAATAAAAACGACCAAAATATTTGTAAGGACAGAACGATTAATCTAGAATCCACATATTTTTCATATAAGACAAATCGCATTATTATTTTCAACAAAAACAATAAAAATAGGTCACAAATTCACAATGTACCGGCTTCAATCTCTCTTTTTTCTCAAAAACGCTCATCCATTAAAATACTACTTATTGCTGCAATTGTGTGGTTTTCGATTGTTATCCGCAACAATTCGTCTAAAAATTGTAGGAATTTCTAGGATTTCTAGGCATTAAATCTCTGATCCCAGTCACGTCTTATTCAAAGACTTCCCTTGCCTTGACAAGACGCCTAAGTATTTTAACATCCAAGTCATGTCAGGGCATTGTGTTATTCCAAAGAACTGTGAAGCGATAGAACTCGATAGGACGGGTACTAGTTTCGTACTCTATCCGGATGGGAACATACCATCCATGCCTATCACTACAGCAAAGCATACATATACTTCCACTCACCAATCGTAGATGGTCTACCGGCTCTGGGTGTTTTGTTTGGGCAACCGCTCATGCAGGCTGAACATTAAGAGATAGTGTGCCAATGGAGCACATCTCTCTAGTCTTCTAAGCCTATGTGGCTTCAATTATGCGAACCAACAAGGTTGTGAAAAATAGACCAATTAAAGGCATTCTTCCCTATTGATTTGTTCCACTCACTGGAGGGTTCTTCGCGTCAGAACAAGAATATACCATATATGCGTTCTACTAGGGCTAGCCAAGATAGCCTCGGATCCGTAAACCTGGATCCTGTCATCGAGAGTGCAAGTACTACTTACTTATCAGGCAGACGAACCATGAAGGGTCTGAGCCTGAGCAATTGCTGCCCTCCATCGGTGACGGTCCTGGGCACGCTGCTTCCAGTCATCAAGGCCAAGCTGTCTTGCATCCGCGATGACTTGGTCTTTGTACCGGAGGTTCGGTCTTCCTCTCCTTCTCGAACCAGGAGGCTCGGATTCGAAGACCCTCTTTGCTGGAGCGTTGTTGTACATTCGCTCGATGTGACTGAGCCAGTGTAGTCGACGGATTTTTGCCTTCCGGACTACATCCACATCCTTGTACAGCTCGTAGAGTTCGCGGTTGTGTCTTCTCCTCCATTCGCCTTCCTCGCAGACGGGACCATATATCCGACGTAGAATTTTTCATTCGAAGGCACCAAGAATCAGCTCTGCAGCCTTACTTAATGTCTAGCTTTCGGCTCCGGCTAAAGTAGGACTGGCAGGATAAGAGTTTTGTAGAGCATGACGTTGGTCCTTCAAGTCAGGAGTGCAAGTGCCTTACAAAATTCTAGAATGTGTTCGGGAATTTCATTAGCCACAGAATCTGTAGAGCCCTTTTGATACCCCGAATTTTCTTAAGTTCAGCTGGGGCTTGTTAGGAAGACATGTCGATATATTCCTTAACCCTCTTTCTGTTATATTGACCCAAGAGACTTGCTTCATGCCATGAGCTTTGTACCGATTGTATGTGCTGTTCATTCTTTCTTTCTCCCTGAATTCTTCTCAGAGGACATGACATGATCTCCAACTGCGCGCAATGGTCTGTGCACAGTGAAGGGCTTCAACATCTGTAAACAGTTTCACACAATTTTGGATTCAATATATCAGGTGTACCGGTTTTTTTTTTTGAAAATAAGACACTAATTATTATGGGAAAGCAAAAACGGTCAGAAATTGTTTGTTGTGCAACATTTAACATTGCTGCCATTTGCTTTTGACTCAAAGTGTCATCTTCATCCAATATCGTTTGCAATTCGGCGTCTTCAAACTTTTTTTGGTGGTCTTCCACGTTCTTCATTTCTCACATCAAAATGATTATTTCTGGACCGTTGAAACCATCTTTTGTATGTTGCTTCTGATAGAGCATGATCACCATATGCCTCGACAAGCATTCGATGCGACTCTGCAGCACTTTTCTTCAAATGAAAACAAACAATTAATGCTTTCCGCAAATCATCACTTTCTGGTACAAAATTCGACACGATGAATAAATATGATTTTGTCTGTTCAATGACTATACTTAATATTTTTCACAGATGTCATAGCAAACAACAAAAAAATAAAGGCTCGTTCCCAACAAATGTTCGCTATCGAGACATTTGTATCTGGGTATATGCCCAGACGCAACCAACTAAGTTCTTGGGCTTGCTCCACGTCGTTCTGGGTCTGCAATGGTGTCGCTTTCCTGATGTTGTCGCTTTTAAGGCATGTCTTGGAAGACATGATGATGGGTACATTCGTGCCATGTGTCAAAACCATCGAACGACAGCTCCTTCCGTTCGAAGAAGTAGCTGCTTGACATTGAGTTCCTAGCGCACTGTCGTGTATGTGCAATCAGCGCATTCAATTAAAACGTTGGTGTACCATTCAGATCAGACGAAAGGAAAAGGGCTCTAGGTTGCATAAAATCTAAAGTTGTGTTTATTATTCATTTCGTGAAAAAATGTTCACCAAATTTGGTCACAATTGACCAATGTAGCAACCGTGGCCCCAACACTTTCGATTCACTGACAAGGCTCAAAGAGTATCATCTAGAAGAGCTTTTCAAAGTTGACCGTTCGGAGTCGACATAACACCTTGGATCCCTTCCAGTCGTCAGAGCACAACACGTGTGGTCGCTGGCTACGATTATAGAGAAAGAGGATGTAACCTTGGCTAGCACTAACAAAAAAAATTCGTCGAGCCCCGTCCAAAGCTTGAAAGCTGTACCAATACCAAGTATAATTGACTGGGGAAATAAAGCCATAAAAGAAAGATCACCAGTCATAAAGAAAAAAACAGAGAGTTTAGTAGAATCTAATAACGCACACAATGAATAAAATGGATGTATGATGATGTGGAGGACAGTTTCTTATTGAACGTATGACCTTAGTATTATAGTCTACTTTATCCAAAATAAAGGGTTTTGTTCATAAATTTTGTTTCTCAAAAGCATTCAAATGATACGACTTATCAGAAGAGGAAGTTCTTCTTTGTACGGCGCTGCAGTCCGGGGAGGACCTGGACCTCAACCAACAAGCCTCTCCAACAAGCGCAATCTCTGGCTAGCTGTTTCCAGTTTCGCACACCCAGTTGGTTGTGACAATAATGGTGTCTCAGTTTGGTGGACAGCACTAAACAAGGCTATAAACTGCAATGCACTCAACCGAGTACAAAGACTGGCCTGCCTGTGTATCAGCGGGGTACTGAGAAGTACTCCGTCAGACGCACTGAATATTCTCCTCCATCTCCCACCTCTGGAAATATTCGGGAAACAAGCAGCAGCAAGCACAGCCCTGAGACTCAAAACACTTCGATTGTGGTCCGAACTCAACACTGGCCACTCAACCATTCTCAAGGAATTCAATTTCCTACCTAGCGACACCGACCGCCTACTACCCCAGGAAAGAAATTCTCAATCAGCATTCCTTTCAGATCGGACTGAATGACTGACAGGCAAACGCTGAAACTGCTTCACAGATGGATCAGAGACAAAAGAAGGCGTGGGTGCGGGTGTCTATTCTCAAGACCTCAACATTGCTATCTCCGTGAAGCTCCCTGATCACTGTAGCGTTTTTCAGGCGCTGTCTTGGCTTAAGAACAATGTGATATCAAAAAGGGATATCACCATCTGTTCCGATGGTCAGGCCGCCATAAAAGCCCTGGACAATGTCATGTTCTTCTCTAAAACATCCCTTAATTGTAGGCTGTCTCTTAACGAGATGGCCGAGCATTTCAACATTCACCTCGTGTGGGTGCCGGGACACTGTGACATACCAGGAAACTGCAAAGCCGACGAACTCGCTAGGTGTGGTACAACCTCATCCCTATCGATAGCAGGGGTACCGCCTTCCATGCCGATCGCTACAGCTTACCATCTTCTTAAGATCCACACAACTAAAACCACTTATGACAAATGGCTAGAAGGCACCACCTGCCTTAAAACAAAAGAAATCTGGCCATCACTCAACCTAAAACGGTCACTCAGTCTACTTGGACTCAGCAAGCCCTCATTAAGGACACTCATTGGAGTCATAACCGGGCACTGTGTAATTGGCACTCATGCTCGCAGGATGGGTGCTCCATATAATGATTTTTGCAGAAGCTGCATGGATGAAGAGGAGGAAGAGAATACTCATCACCTTCTCTGCTCCTGCAGTGCTCTTGCCAGTCGTAGGTTCCTGCACCTAGGAGCCTACTACTTCAGCGCCCGTAGCGAGCTGAAAAGTGCCAGCATTGGCCAAATAAATCGGTTCATCAGCAGCACCAACTGGTTCCAGCGTTAGGAGAAGTCAATCCGCGTGGTATCACAATGGGCCTACTCTGGCCTAAGTGTGACTGCTCTGCAGCAGTCAGCCACTACAACCTAACCTAACCTAACCTAACCTATACTGCCACAACCTTTGGACACCAGTTAGTTGCGCGAAACAATTCTGGGCAGGGTTACATCCCTCGCCCTTGGCTTGTGTTTTCTGCAAAAGTGGATCAGCCCACAAAGCGATGTCATCGATACTGTTAATCATTATTCATAAGAATACCCAGCGGACAACAAAATGCTGTGTTTTTGTCAATCTTGGACCGAATAATCTGGAATTCTGGAGCCTTTTCACGCCTTCATCGCAACGCCATTTCATGTCCAACCCTTGTCCCTGATTTCCCGCCGCATTCCAAGACTGACATCGCATTGCTTGTTTCAACACAAAACACTTCCCATGTACTTACCGCACTGTCTGCCCCCCGGTCCAGCTACAACCAACAGCTGAATTAATCAGAAGCCCCCCTCGGCAACCACTTCAAGTCACAGCCGGTCTCTGTAAATGCACAACCAACCCCACTGCGCCGCGTGGACGTGTACAACTTCTTGTGTTTGCTCGGATAAACGCGGAATACCCCACTCAAACAATGGCTCGAATTGGAAAATTATCTCCAAACACATTCGTAAGCCAAACAATGCCAACGCCGGCCAGTCCGCTCCATTCGAGCGAACCGGCAGTCCGCTCCTCACAATGCACACAAAAGCACCGCAATAAATTAAATATTGTCCTGCCCACAAGGCCCCTCCGGCGCCCCACACACCTGCACGCTGGCCCCGCTTCGAAGTTCGAATTGAAATGTCTGCCGGGGCTATTGATTTAGGGGATGCATGCACTCTCATGCCCGACCCGGCTGCCGGTGGACACACTGCAACAATAAAACACTGCGGCCCATTTGTCATACCGCCCGGCCGGGATGTGGGGGGCCGGCAAACAAAATGCGTTTACACAATTCATTTGACGATTCAACCCCAAATGCAAAAACAAAATTAAAATTTTAATTAAAAAAGGACACAAGTGCAAATATTTACACCAGCTCGCCGGCAATTGGTGTATTAAGTGCTTTGCACCGGCACCGGCATCGGCCTGACCCTCGGGCCGGGGAGCAGCAACAGCGCCGTACGAGTATTTACTCGCCCGCAACACAACAGGGCGCCGCATTGTTCACTTCGAGGGGGTTGCAGCGGGGCCGTGGCCGAGGCTGGGGAGTGGGGCGGTGTGGCATTTCACAAATATATCCTTTTTTAGCAGATCGTAAAATCTCAAAAATTCATTTGCACAAAAATGTCTAAAGGAAGCCAATTTGCCATGGATTTCTATGGAATCCTCGGCGCTCGGGCCCGGTGGTGCGGTGTCTTGGCTGTGCCTGGTTGCGGTGCAGCAGCAACCACCGTCGGTCCCCCTTTGTCTGTGCGAGGAATTTTTCGGTGGCAGTGAGCACGAGGATGCAGATGGGACGGCGAATTTCCGTAGAAATGCTCGTGTCTGCTGCCCCGAAGCAGGCAGACGCGCCGAGGACTCTGAGGATTCCGGCTGCTCGGCTCGGAGCAAATATTTTTTATGAACGCAATAATGTTCTGGGATTGTGTGCGAACGGGGCCGGGACTGGGGTGGGGCCATGAAATACCGATGCACCTGGGGAGGTGGTGGTTGGGCGGTGCTCTATTCAATTAAAGCCATTCACTGGGGGTGGTGCCATTAAATAGTTTACGCTGCGGAACTGGGAAGATGGTGCAGGGGCATCGTTGGAGTTTCTAGACAATTTCTGCTTTATTTGGGTAACCAAGAGGTTGTCTTCGGTGCAGTGGTGTCTTCCGTTTCGTTAGTTTACGGAGGCACGGGCAGGCCTTGACTTGCAAGCAACTTAATTAGAGATGAGCAAGGGAACTTGCTTGAGGAAGTGATGTAGGACTGTGGAAGGCAGAATGAGGGAATTGTCTGTAGGACATATAGAAGAGAAACAACAAGCGCGAGTGGAATCAGTGCAACATTTTAAGCTTGTCAGAGTTCTGAGGTCGTTCACCCATCAGATATTCGAACACACACGATAAGATTGCAGCAAGCAACTGACTCCAATTATGAGTTCGAAGGCCAAGATGAGGTTTCACCTTCCGGAGGACACGGGCTGGGAGGACACGGGCTGGGAGGACACTAAGGATCCAAATTGCAAATCTTTGCTTCATTAGCGGCTGTTAACAAGCGGGGCGAAGTTATTTTTATGCCACCTGCGGCGAATGCTTTCGTTTTCTTTAACCGATGAGAGTAAGGGCCTCTAAACTCGAATGAAAGACTGTGATTCAATATGAGAAGACTGTCTTCATTGAATTCATGGCTTTTAAGAGCATCTTATTCCAACTAGTGCATTTGACCAAAAAGTCGAGAGTGTGATCAAGAGCATTGACTTCATCGCAACGCATCTTGATGTCAAGTCGTATGAGCCAAGAAGATCACAGAAGACAACCATGGAGACGCAGAGAAGGCTGGGATCATCAGCAAAGATCATCATCATAATTTTCCGACACGCATGATCCATTAAAGGGGTCGCGCGGGTAATGCACGCACTAGAGATCTCCAGGCGATCCTCCTCATCGACTCTTGCTCATCAGGATTCTGCACCAGGTACAGCCAAGCGAGTTTTTGGGTTTGGCCCAACCATTTCGTTCTTGGTCCGCCATGGGGTCACTTTCCTGATGGAGTTGCATTTGAGGCACAGCTGGGAACACGCGATTATGCGGGCCACAGAAATCTGCAAAGCTATTCTTCTTAATATTTTGATGCGATCAAAAAAGATGTTTCCAAGCAAATTGGTCAACTTCTCAATCTTCTCTTATTGACAGTGACGGTTGATGAAACCTGCTAACAAGATGGGTAATCGCATATTCGACTATTGTGCAGATCCAAAGGGGTCCAATAATATAACCATAATCAAGGGTGGTGTGGTGGCCTGTGGCGTTATGGGTACGTGCGTCGACCCCAACCTCGACGTCGTAGGTTCGATTCCAGCTCTGAGCGACAAAAATAATGCTCACGCCCCACCTCTTTCGAGTCACTGACAATGCTCAAAGATTATTTTCTGTCTAGAAAAAGCTTCTCAAACTTGGCCAGTCGGAGTCGACATTAAACTGTAGGTCCCTTCCACTCGTGAGAGAACAATAGCACGCACAACACGAGTGGTTGCTGAGAAGCTAGACCTGGGCCCTCTAGGGGCTGTAGCGCCACCCATATATATATTATATATAATCAAGGGATATCTTAGAAAGACACCTTGAAGCCACGTCAAAGGTAGTGCCTATGTAGAGGAATAGAAAGGCTTCATCAGCAGCTATTGCAGTCCATTTTGCAGTCCCCTTTAATAGAAGTCGTAGAATATACCCCCCAGGTAAGGCATGCCGGTCGTATGAGGGGACTAGAACCATGAGCGGAGTGCTACTGGTTTAAGGAAACAAACCGACCTCAATACTAGTCCATGCTCGCAAACAAAGGAATGGATAAAAAGTGCTTATTTTAATTATCGATTTGATACGGTGTTTTCATGACACTGGCTACCAGTCGTGGGATGTTTTGGCATCCTACTCTTAGCTTGGCCAAAAGCTATAGTCTGTTTCTACGGCAGACCTGGAATGTAACCCTGAGACCACGCATGACGCCTGATCGTTTGAGGTTGCGCCCGAGTGGGAGTATCGTGGTGCCTGTGGTTTGAAATCCAAAATCGCGGTGAGAAGTGGAGACATGCCTACATGTCTGGGGGCGTATCTTTTTCATTGTGAATTATTAATAACGAGTTGTAAATGAAACAGCCGGATAATGGGACCCACAGGCTAACAGATGTGTTAGATGAGCCTCACCACTTCACCAATGTGGAAAAAGAGGTCCATAACCTTATTTCAAAACTTGGTACTTGGGATCCCTGCTGAAGGCGTCTAGTCCAGCGTCGAAAAATGGTCCAAATCAAAATAGTAAGAGACTTCGTGATTACTCATTTGTCCATTTTGCCAACAACAACGAATGTCAACTAATGCGACATCTGAAGCACCTAAAAACCACTCAACTAACACCCGGAGAACATTGGATCGTCGTCAAGATAGAATATTCTGCTTTACGAACCTCCTTTGGTATCTATGGTAGATATGCACTCAAAAAGCCTCTCCTTTGTAGCGTAACCCAAACGGACATAGACATGGGCATGGATAGTCAATTTCCATCGATAAGCCAGTTGTGTCGAGTTGAGCGCAGAACCGTTCTAAAAGCGAAATAGCCTCTGGGACAATGTAGTCAAATTGTTAAGGATAACCAAAGCATCCTTATTGGTCATCCCATTGATCATAAGACAGGAAAGCGTCTCCTTAATTACTACAGCATGTGGGGACTGCCAAAAATATAGCCTTGTCTAAACAAATGTGGTCGAGGCCCTGGCCCGATGGACCGCAATGCTCTTAATAACATATATATATGGGTGGCGCTACAGCCCATTGAGGGCCAGGGCCTAGCTTCTCAGCAACCACTCGTGTTGTGCGTGCTATTGTTCTCACAGGAGTGGAAGGGACCTACAGTTTTTATGCCGAATCCGAATGGCCAGATTTGAGAAGCTTTTTTCTAGACAGGAAATACTCTTTGAGCATTGTCAGTAACTCGAAAGAGGTGGGGTCGTGAAAATTATTTGTGTCGCTCAGAGCTGGAATCGAACCTACGACGTCTAGGTTGGAGTCGACGCACATACCCACAACGCCACGGGCCACCACGGACCACAATGCTCTACAAAGCTTTTATTTTGGTTGTGGGTGCCTTCAAAAGAGCAGTTATGCGTCACATACATGGCTGTACTCATCCAGAACTGCTGCGATCTGGGGGTACTTAGGAAGTTCAGTCACATCGAGTGCATGTACAACAGTGCTTCAGCTATGAGAGTCTAGACTTCGAACAAAATCAAACCGACCACTGACAATCTAAATGGGAATACCATACACTCGTAAGTGAAGCTGATTACTGGCAAACAATGCACGAGATACCTGCCACGAAACGCACCGCCGCTTGTTCTTATGTTACCAATAAACGCGCAACGTCCTCGGCACGCTTGTTAGTGTTGGTTCACAGTGCACTCTAAAAAATACCATAAACGCCATGCACCGGGATATTCACACACGATCCTTTACCTGCCGCGAAAATTTAATGATGAGTCACCTCATCCGAAGCCGGAGAGGCTGCTATAAATATTGCAGATCATTACTGACCAGACACAGTTTTTCCTGCATTTTCAACCAAATAACACCTCTCCAGCTACCACTCGTGTCACCCAGTGATCCTTTATTTTAAACACATTTCATAAAAAAAATGTCATTTTGCAACATATCAATAGACAGCATGGCGCACTGTGGCGACGTGACCTACGAGATAAATATCCAGCCCAGACATGCAGGACGAGACGATCCCGAGCTCAGCTTAATTGTGAACGACAACTCTATCAACGATGACGAGTTCCTGCCAGTGCAGCCGAACGACGACCAGTCAGACACCAGCAAGCAGTTGGCTGACCTATCCAGACTCCAGTGCTGGTATCACCTCAAGACCGAGAGGGCATTCAATGAGTTCCAGCGCATGAAGGAGATCTACAGGGACAAGGACGTCGACGTGCAGATTATGCGACACCAAGGGGACAGCACGTGGATTCTGATGCCGAAGGAAAAGCGGTGGCAGCTCAAGGAGAGAGATTTCGAGGAGCCCGCCAGTCCCGACTACTGTGAGCTCGTTGATTACATACACATCCCAGAAGAAATGCCGCACCCAGTCGACTTCAGTCCGTACAAAGGATACGTCGAGATCGTAGACGAGGTCGTTGTCAATCCCTGTCCCAATCCGCCAATTTTGAAGCGCCGTCGGTGGCAGTGCCCGGAGCCGGAGGACAATGTCGAACCAGTGAGGGTGGAAGGTAATCTACCCAAACGCATCAGGAGGGACAGCTTCGGCTTCTTTAATTTCCACTGCACACGTGAGGAGCTATACGACCTGAAGAGCGATGACGAAGACCAAGATAACGAGCATGAGTTGCACAGGAAGGGAGAGGATTTGTTTGCACAGTGATTACAAGGCGGACAATGACAAACATTTTTCTGGATGGGAAGTGTGATGCAGCAGACTGGAAGACCTGGGTGATATAAAACAAAGTGAATGAAATCGAAAACAAATTTAATAAAAATTCAAAGAATTAAAAAGAATACAAGTATTTGGTATTATTTCTTGTTCCCCCGGAAGGATAAGGGGCACTATTTTCAAATTTGACAGGGTTTTAGTTGATCTTGTCAAAAGTGGCGCATTTTGTTTTTTAACAAATAAAAAAAGATTTTGATCTGAGGCCTTTCACATGTTCTTCTGTGAAGTGGAGAAGATGATATTCGCCAAGTGGCTGACGCCAGTGTTGGTACACATTTGTACCCGTTTTATCGCCTTTTCCATGACTTTCCGGTGGGAACTGTTCACAATCCTGTCGAGTATTCCTCCAGAGACTGCGATTGTGTGAGACTCGATTGAATAAGCTTAGGACTTCAAGTGGCTCCTCCTTGAATCGAGCGATCTTGAGTACTTACTCACTTAAGGTGGCGATACTTTTCGGTTGTACCTGGGCCTCAACCAACAAGTGATTCCAGGCAGTTCGACCTTTACCCAGCTGCTTCTAGGTTCGATCGTATAATTGGTTAAGGCCCTTACTGCGTTCGTTGAGGTCTTTCCCGACATTGATGGATGAGCGTGCATTCTCCATCTTCATCGCTAACAAACGGGGGTGATTTTCCAAACTAGACATGGTGTTGTATTGCTTCTATAGTTGCTATCATATGCGTTAAAGCGTTAAAATCGATGAAAAAGTGGTGGATGTTAATCTGTTGCTCCTGTAAATATTTGATCAATGATGGATTATCCTGGACTAAAGGCTGTTATAGACCGGCAAGATTATTTTACCTCTGTATATAAAACTTAAAAACTACCCTAAGCTACGTAGGTCGGCCATAGGTTTTGGCTGCAACATTACCGCCGCAAGACTGACCGACTGCTTTCCCCCTCGCGGATACGCATTGTCCATTTATAACCTGGTTCTAAAGGGTGTCGCCAGTCGATGTTGCATTGCACATCCCGCTTATCTCGACTCGATATCGCCATACTGAAGAGGAGGAGATCTTCCTCTGCTCGATGTGCGATGGAACGGTCGTGGTTGCGTTGCCCATCCACGGTTGACCTGGCGATGTGATAAAGGATCGGTACCGCATTTTCATTCTGTATCAGACCGTGCTTATCGTAATGGAGCAAAGCTTCCGGGGGGACGAAGGCGTTATGACGTACCTTCTCGTGGTATTGTGGATTGGGGTAGTACGCCCCAGAGATCAAGATATTGACCGAGTTCAAAGCTCTCGCAGTGTAACCTCGAATCAACTTCACCAGGAAATTGTCCGCTCGTATCAGGTTTCCCTCTGTTGAATAAAATCTCTTTGGAGTAGTATTTTCCGTACTGGGACATTCATCGGGCAGGCTTTCCGTTGGCTATTCCATCTCTCCAAAGCGGCAGGTGACTCAATCAGGAAAGGCTTCCTTCGTCTTGTTGAAACCACATGTCCGCTAATATAAGGCGTAGCGTTCGCCTGTAAAAGTATTCCCGTATTCCCAATGGTGTATACAAAATACGGACAAGTGAATTCTACCAGCCAGGCCCTGCATGGTCTCCTTTGGTTCAAGTCTGTTCGAGACGAATTGCCTAGTTGGCGAGATACGATTAGGAAATCGACGTCAGAATTCACTCTACGCAAACACACCGACTGATTACTGGTAAAAAAAATCGACACAATTATTCCACGCTCTTGAGGAGTATAGAGCTCCATTGCCTGTCAGATTCTTCACTGCAGCTGTCTAGCTTACAAAGGTCCGATATAATTGAGGTACGACGCCACTTGCAGAAATTATAACATCTTCCAAACATTTTACACCACCTTGTATAACTTCAGCTCAAGCAGGTGATCACTGATTTGAGGTTGGAGGCATAATGTCGCGTCCAAAGTGAACACTGAAGGGACTGGCAAATTAAAGTCGGAAATGTCTGTAATAATGCATAATCATAAGCATTTATTTTTACTCTGACTTTTAACCACATGAATTGTTTGTTCACGATTTAGCAAGTGGCATCAGAATCAAGTGCCTCATAAAGTTACAAATGGTCTTACATATGCTGAGTGAATAATTTATCATATTCCTACGTCCGACGGAGTTGCTATTACCACTCTTTGCCTTTGATAAACTCGTTTAATTCGTACGACACCGACACCCCACTTGTCAGTGCTCTTTGCCAGTCAACTGATTAATTTTTTACTTGTCGATTTGAAAGCGCCAGGGATTGAATCATACGTCGAAGATCGTCTCATATGCAACTAATCCCACTGAGCTGGATTTTGGGGTCCAGTTCTTTTTTCTTGTTTTCTTGCCTTCATCACATGTACGCTCATGACAGCCAACTTTGTTAGTCGCCAACCCTCCAGTAAAGAAATTGCGCCATGAGTGAACTAAAAAAATGTATGCGCTTGGAGCCGTGTTTTTCCAGGGGGAGGGACCTGACGAACATCCTATTAAACCTTTGATGACTGTTGCAAAGAGAAATTATTCTACTACTGATCGTGGAGCCTTGGCTATTGGTTGGGCCACCAAGAAGTTTTGTGGATGCGTTGAAGGTTCGGTAGTAACTTCATACCGACCATCAACCGCTGAAATGGCTAAGTAACGCCGCTAGGGGAATCACAGGCAAATTCGAATTTATCTAAATTAATCTCAGTAGGCATCACTTAAAGCTCTGCTGAGGTTACTATAAAAGGAGCGATGCAAAATGCAAGGTAAGCATTGCGAAAAAGCAATTGCTCGAATTAGGAAACACTTTAAGGCCCTTTCCGAGAAGGTTTCTTTATTTCAGCAAAATTGTCACGTCGTTGCAAATATTGCATAATTTCGTCCTTTTGCAAAAAAAAAGAAATATTTATTAAAAAATAAATGTTAACCAGCGCAAACGCTCTACAAAAATGTATTTTTAATATTCAGGCCTATCACAGAATGCATTCGTACAATTCGAAGTTAAGATACGACCTTTCGAACAAAAGACATCACAAAATCCGAACGAAATTACGAGCTCCGATGTACCAGGTGTACCAGTATGAAGTGAGCGTCAAGATACAAATGTCTCGATGGGGAACATTTGTTGTGAACGAGCCCTTATTTTTTTTTTTGTTTGCTATGACATCTGTGAAAAATATTTAGTATACATCAAGGCATTGAACAGACAAGACAAAAACAGACCAGAAAGGTGTGGTGTACCACGAGCTCCTGAAACCTGGTAAAACCGTTAATACTGATCGCTACCGACAACAAATGATCAATTTGAACCATGCATTGATCAAGAGACGACCAGAATTGGCCAGAAGACACGGCAAGGTAATTTTGCTCCATGACAATGCACCTGCACACAAAGCAAAACCTGTTCAGGATACAATCAAAACACTTGGCTGGGAGCAGCTACCCCACCCGCCGTATTCACGGGACTTGGCTCCTTCCGACGACCATTTGTTTTCATCGATGGGACACGCATTCGCTGAGCAGCACTCCGATTCCTACGAAGAACTCGAAAATTGGGTGTCTGATTGGTTTGCTTTAAAAGACGAACAATTTTATTGGCGTCGACGTTGGCTAATCTGATGATAGGCTCCTCCGCCGCCATCCGTAGAGAAGATGAGCCCTGATACAGACTCATCCACTCTCCCCCTCTCTCGTTTGAAGCCGCCAATGACGTCCCACGGGGGTTGGGTACCCTATCTACAGTCAAAGGTGCTCGGCTCCCGGATTTCACCACGGGGAGGTGAAAGTAGGAGTTCATTGACAGAGGCTAAGTGCAGACGCCTGTGCCTGCATAAGTCGCTTGTCAATGCTTCGAAATCGAAAAATATTCACAAATTGCCAGAAAGGTGGTCAAAATGTGTATAAAACATTGGCCAATGCTTTGAATAAAATGTTTTTACTTTCCCATTAATAATTAGTGTTCTATTTTCAAAAAAAATATTCAATTCATACCGGTACACCTGATAAATAACTTGACGTAGAAAGCCATACAAATTTTCACTTTATTCGTATTCAGTGATGGCAAACTTCGCGATGTTTCAAGATTTTTCACTATGATTCTGCTAAGAATGAATTCTGTGAACGATTTTTCGGAGTTCGTGGCCCATACTCGATTACGATGGAATTTGTCGGAGTTCGTAATTCGTTCAGTCGTAATTCACAACTCGTAATTCGTTCCGTTTTTTTGTATACCAATTTTTCGAAGTTAGTATCGTTCGTAGATTTGCCACGAGTGGATTCTGTGATAGGGCGACAGGGCAAAAAATGAAAAATTAGATGAGATTCTTGCTCAAATTCAACATCAAGCATTGCAATGTGTAAAGCTTAGGTCATGACCAAGGATGGCCACTCGCGTCAAGATCTGTGTCACATCCTACGAGTTGTGTAAAATGACCAAGTTCCTAAGGACAGACAGGCAGACAGACACTTACTATGCGGACCATTCCACGTCTCTAGTGAGCGACCTGAGTTTGACGGGTGCTTAAGGGGGCGCACACCAGTAAATGCATTATTTCCTTGGAGCCTTCGGAATAAAGGACACTAATCGATAAGGACAATCGAAATGGCAACGAATCTACACATTAGCCCAGCATATCAAACGCCTCCCACAGAGAACGGCACAAAAATCTACAAGAGGTAATTTCGCATCATTTCGCATGCCATTGCAAATGACTGCGAAAAAAAAACGAAAACCTCATTAGTCAACGCCCACGAACGTATGTAGCCCTCTGTCAAGGAATCCCCCGAACACGAAGTGCACCAAATCCCATCTGCAATCGAAAAGAACTCAGAAACGATCTCAATCAACCACGCTAACGACCTCGCTGGCTTATCGGCTTCCTAACTTAATCTAATCCGCTCGTGAACTTTCAACAAACTACAACTAGTAGTAATCTCAATTTTCGAACGTAAATCCACCTGCTTCCAGCACATAATCCTCCGGCAGTGCACCGCCCACCGGGCGGCCGCACACAGCCACCAGCCCGCACATTTAAAATAACTACCCTTCACTTAAAGTTTTAATTGGATCTTAACGGTTATAATCATTATTTGGTAGCACTCAGCTTCGTTGTGTGTGTGTGTTTTTTTGTTGTGCAGTTTTTGTAGTTTTTTTGTTGTTCGGCGTCTCGCCAAACAGTCGTTAGAGGTTCGTTAAAAATGTTAACAGGCACTTTGTGCTCTCTGTGGCACGGCGCCTTTACAAAGCCCCCATTCGCTGGGAAATGCCAAAAAGGACTTTTTCTTCATTCTTCTCGTTCTCGTCGAGCGGCGTTCACGTCGTCGTCGTGCATGCAAGGCTGTGTCCCGATCATGTAATGAAAGGATTTCTTTAGTTACACAGGACACAGCGGAACGGGGTGTAGGCGGTGTGTGTGTGTGTCGGTACGAGAGCATGACACGGCTCGAGTGTGTATTGTGTTGTGTTGTACCATTTTTACGGCAACTATTTCTGAAAACATACGTGAGCGCACCGAACTTTTCCGCGATAACAGTGTGGGCTTACATCGACCCACACACTCCCGACTACCCTGCGGATTTATGAAATGCACCACCTTCGTCGACACCGCGTGTGGGGGCACGAACTTCGGGACCACCCGCAGCACTAACTTGGTGGCCGCCAGTGTGTGTGTGGGTGGCGAGGGGGTTTTTTTTTCCGACGAATCCTTTTGGTTAGTCGAATTTGTATTATGACGGGGAAAATAATTGGAAACCCTGCACGGTCGGGATGTGGTTTAGTTTTTAACCGGTTTTCGCAGGGATTCCTTTTTTGGGGTTGTGTGCATTTATTTCGGTTGAATGCGTCCGCCCGTAGTTCGGGTGGCCAAAGTCAGTTGAAAGGAGCCTCGTTTGGAGCCCGTGTGAATGGGCGACGTGGGGAATGACACAAGAGAATTAATTTTCTCATTTAGTTTTGTATCGGAAGTAATATTGCTCTGAACAGGATCAAATTAAAAGGGACGAGCGAGTGCGAGTGGTTTGTTCTTTATTCTTTTCTATTTTCCACTTCGTTTTCGGTCGGATTTGGCGGTGATTCTTGTGGGTGTGCAACTGCGGGATTATGGGCGAGTTCGATGGACTGATTGGAAGCCGAGATTGACTTTCGTGTAAGGGAGTGGGCGGTTGTTAGTTTCGCTTCAGTGGCTTGGGAGGGTGAGAGAGCGAGTGCAGGTGTAGGTGGGACTGTCAGTCGGTCCTGAATTGAAACAGATTTAATGAGTCAGTGGTTTTCGTGAGAATCGATCAGAAAGGCCATGACCATCAATCATCATGTCTGGGGTACAACAAGATGGGTGTAGAAGACTGCCCCTTTGTCTCAGTCGTCTGTCAAGCCACTTACTAGATGAAAACGAGTACCAGCACGGAAACAGTCGAATAAAACACCATTTTTTGAAAAGTCTGCAAGGAAGGTGAATGGAGGAGAAGGCATGATTTGCTTTAGATATGGAATGAAGTTGTATTTAGTGTGGAAGGGAAAACCGTCAACTGCACTGTTTTGATCGAATGGAGGCTCTTAGTTAGGTCTTCAAATCCGAGCCTCCTGTTTTTTTTTTATAATTTGAGCGTGCTAATTGTACGAGATCAAGAAACGGGCTGAAGGTATAGAGGGAGAGAAGGTACCTGTGCACATTGGTCTTAAATATCTGCGAATTATAGTCTATGGGAAATATTGAGCTGGGAAGAGCATTCCATATTCGTGTAGTGCGGCGTCTCCAAATTTCAGTCCGAAAGCAGGCTTAAGGGTAAACTGATGTGCATTCCTGGCGAGACGTATATAGCGGGTGAAATCAAGGAGAGGAGGATTGCAGTTGGCTAGGTTAGGTTAGGTTGTAGTGACTGACTGCTGCAGAGCAGTCACACTTAGGCCAGAGTAGGCCCATTGTGATACCACGCGGATTGACTTCTCCTAACGCTGGAACCAGTTGGTGCTGCAGATGAACCGATTTAGTTGACCAGTGCTGGCACTTTTTACCTCGTTACGGCCGCTGAAGTAGTAGGCTCCTAGGTGCAGGAACCTACGACTGGCAAGAGCACTGCAGGAGCAGAGAAGGTTATGAGTATTTTCTTCCTCCTCTTCATCCATGCAGCTTCTGCAAAAATCATTATATGGAGCACCCATGCTGCGAGCATGAGTGCCAATTACACAGTGCCCGGTTATGACTCCAATGAGGGTCCTTAATGAGGGCTTGCTGAGTCCAAGTAGACTGAGTGACCGTTTTAGGTTAAATAATGGCTAGATTTCTTTTGTTTTAAGGCAGGTGGTGCCTTCCAGCCATTCTGTCATTAGTGGTTTTAGTTGTGTGGATCTTAAGAAGATGGTAAGCTGTAGCGATCGGCATGGAAGACGGTAGCCCTGCTGTTGATAGGGATGAGGTTGTACCACACCTAGCGAGTTCGTCGGCTTTGCAGTTTCCTGGTATGCCACGGTGTCCCGTCACCCATACGAGGTGAATCTTGAAATGCTCGGCCATGTCGTTAAGAGACAGCCTGCAATTAAGGGATTTTTTAGAGTAGAACATGACATTGTCCGGGGATTTTATGGCGGCCTGACTATCGGAACAGATGGTGATATCCCTTTTTGATATCACATTGTCTTTAAGTCAAGACAGCGCCTCTTTAATCGCTATGGTTTCTGCCTGAAAAACGCTACGGTGATCAGGGAGCTTCACGGAGATAGCAATGTTGAGGTCTTGAGAATAGACACCCTCACCCAGCCCTTCTTTTGTCTTTGATCCATCTGTGAAGATGCGCAGAGGATCTTTCAGTGTTTGCCTGTCAGTCATCCAGTCCGATCTGGAAGGAAAGCTCGAAAAGCTTCTCGAGGATGGCCTGGGGTAGTAGGCGGTCGGTGTCGCTAGGTAAGAAATTGAATTCCTTGAGAATGGTTGAGTGGCCAGTGTTGAGTTCAGACCACAATCAAAGTGTCTTGAGTCTCAGGGCTGTGCTTGCTGTTGCTTGTTTCCCGAATATTTCCAGAGGTGGCAGATGGAGGAGAATATTCAGTGCGTCCGACGGAGTACTTCTCAGTGCCCCGCTGATACACAGGCAGGCCAGTCTTTGTACTCGGTTGAGTGCATTGCAGTCTTTAGCCTTGTTTAGTGTTGTCCACCAAACTAGGACACCATACAAAAGTGTCGGTCTGACGATAGAGGTGTAAATCCAGTGAGCGATGCGTGGTTGTAGGCCCCGTTTGCATCCAATGGCCTTTTTGCAGCTTAAAAGTGCAGAAGAGACTTTTTTTACCCTTTCCTGGATATTGAGCTTCCAATTTAGCTTGCTGTCGAGAATGAGACCCAGCAATTTCGCACTGTTGGTTAGCTGTTATTTAGTAACGCACAGCAATGGGGGGTCAAATTGGGGGATTTTGTATCTTCTGGTGAAGAGTACGATATCCGTTTTTTGTGGGTTGACGCCGAGTCCGCATGTTTGTGTCCATGCCTCTAGCTTGTCAAAGGCATTCTGCATTAGTTGGCTAGCTCACTTGAGCATCGTTTGTTAAAATAACTATAAAACACGGACAAAGAAGACACGGTACGACGATGTTCGATGGAGTCTACAGAACCCGCGATATCGTTGTCTCCTATAAGTTTTATCGCTCGCTTTTGGATTCTATCTAGTAGGAGCAGGATAGTCTTGGGGGCACAAGAGCTGACATCTGCGTTGTACTCGAGCTAACGCCTTATAGATTAAAGCCAAATCAGAGGGGGTGATATATTTCCTGCATCGATTAAGGAAACCTAAACATTTCGTTCCAACTAAGTGTTGTGTTGATGCACATACCAAGGATGGAAAGATTTCCGGTTTCGTCGATACTACTATTCATGGATAATAGCTGATTTTCAGGGGTTTGCATTGAGTTTTGGAAGCAATGAATACCACTCTATTGTTCTTACCCCTGCTAATTGTGCCGTCAAGATCGGAATTCGGTACGAAGGGATTACTTACTTACTTAATGTGGCGCTACAGTCCGGGGTGGACCTGGGCCTCAACCAACAAGCGTCTCCAGCCAGCTCGATCTTTAGCTAGCTGTCTTCAGTTTCGCACGTATAGTTGGTTGAGGTCCCTTTCCACTTGCGTGAGCCACCTGAGTCGCGGTCTTCCTCTACTACGCCGTCCCTCGGGGGTGGATTCGAAGACTTTTCGGGCCTGAGCATTGGTTTCCTTCCGCTCTACATGACCTAGCCACCTCAATCGTTGGATCTTCACTCTTCTGGCTAAGTCGATGTCGCTGAACAGCCCGTATAGTTCGTCGTTATATCTCCTCCTCCACCCACCATCTATCCAGACGGGACCGAAAATCACCCGAAGAATTTTCCTCTCAAAGCAACCAAGAGCTGCTTCATCCGCTTTTGACCGAGTCCATGCCTCCGCGCCATATAGCAGGACTGGGACGGTTAAGGTCTTGTAAAGCGTTACCTTGGTTGTTCGAGAGAGGGCTTTGCTTACCAATTGATTTCTTAGCCGATTGGCAAGAGTTATTCTTCGCTTGATTTCAGCGCTGGTGTCATTGTCTGAGTTGATAGCGGTTTCAGGTAGACAAAGTTTTTGACTACCTCAAAGATATATCTGTCTGCCGTGACATTCTGACCGAGACGTCGGTGTTGGGTGTCCTTTCTCGTTGACAGCATATATTTGGTCTTACCCTCGTTTACCTCTAAACCCATCTTCGCGGCCTCCGTTACAATACTCACAAAAGCGCTATTGACATCACGCTGCGTTCTTCCGATAATGTCAATATCGTCGGCATATGCGAGTAATTGGACGGACTTTTGAAACATTGTTCCTCTGGTGTTGGCGTTCGAGTTTTGAACAATTCTTTCAAGAACGATGTTGAAAAAGTCGCATGACAGCGCATCGCCTTGTCTGAATCCTTTTTCGACATCAAAGGTCTCGGTTAGGTCTTTACCAACCGGTACGAAGGGCAGGATCGTGAATTTTGAAACGAATATGAAAAGCTGAGTGTGCTGTCATCAGCGAAGGAGTGGATTGGATTAAAAGTGGCAGACAGGAGGTCATTTATAAAAATGAGAAAGAGTGTCGGAGACAGAACAGAGCCTTGGGGGACACAGCATTTATTTTGTGGGAATCAGACTTGAACCCATTCAAAACAACTTGGATTGAACGGTTCGAAAGGTAGTTTCTAATCCATAGAAGCAGATATTCATCAACACCATACGCAGCAATATTTTAGCGGCTTCCTTCTCAATATTACCAAACGCCTCATTGCCGGTTCGCTGAGTTCTGCCAATCACGTCAATGTCATCGGCGTATGCTAGCAATTGCGCGGATTTTTGGAAGATCGTCCCTCTAGTGTTGGCGTGTGAGTTTTACACGATTTTCTCCAGGACGATGTTGAAAAAATTACATGACAGCGCGTCGTCTTGTCTAAACCCGCTTTTTGGTATTGAAGGACTTTGTTAGTTTGTTGCCGACCTTGATGGATCAGCGAGAGTTCTCCATCGTCATCCTGCACAACCTGACGAGTTTGACAGAAATGCCAAAGCAAGACATGGCGTTGCATAGCCCGTCTCTATGCACACTGTCATACGCGGCCTTGAAATCGACGGACAGATGGCGAGTGTCACTTCTTGGGTCTTTTCCAGGATCTGCCGTAGTGTGAAGATCTGGTCTGAAACCAGCCTCACTAATACGAACCTATCAGGCGGGTACACAAAACGGCAGAGAAAATCTTTTACGTGATGTTAGGGAGACGGATCTCTCGATAGTAGGCACAGTCAAAAGGGGTGCCCTTTCTTGTGGATCTCCTTGAAACAGTGTTCAGGCATAAGCTTCTAGATATCAGCAACCATCGCAAACGGGAACCTGAGAAAAACATCCTTCGGACGACGCTATCACAACGAGCTAAATCTACTAAATGAACGAATTTCCATACGATGTCCATCAAGGAGCCCCACGGCTTCTACCAGAGCACCAATACCAGTCATGATCGAAGCTAAGTCGGCTGCCAAGCCCATGGTGGTGGAACTTGAACACTGGACGCTGCAGGATATAGACAAAAAATCCCTTCTCCGTTCATCAGTTGGGCCCGTATTGTTGAGCCAGTACATTGACATTAAGTTTTAAGCCCAGTTATAATCTAAAATTGTAAAAAATATTTTTTTTTTACATACTTTCCACTTTGCTGATCTCTCAAAGAGTGGAGAGCTGCAGTATACCATGTCCACTAAGTCCACGCTCTTTGAGTCGCTCAAACTAATCCTTTTCAGACCCACCACTCAACTGCTTCACAGAACACATCCTCCAGCACTTCTTTCCCACATCGCTGCGTGTACAGAACATACTTCATTTCAGAATAGGATAAGGACATCAACGTGCACCAGCTAAAGGGATCATCGAAGATGACATATTTTCAAGTCGGCACTGCATTCCCGGGCGCACATAAAGAACTCATCATGCCCGTGAAGGTGCAAGAGACTCCTTCAAGGACATTCGTTACCGGAGTAAGGATGGAGATTGCGGCCAAAATCCAGCTGGATTCAGTACCAGCTCGTCCTCACTCAGCAGATTTACACGCCAATGGGTACTTTGTTCGGTCCCATCTGAGTTCTAAATCTCTCTCGCTCGTCCTGTAAAAATCGCCAGAATCACCTCCTCCTTGCGAGTCTCCTCGAAGGAGCGAGAAGCCCTCGTCCTTGTCCATGCTGGCCGTATAACTCAAACCCTATCTGTAACACACGTCCTAATTCAGTTATTATCGCCAACTTGCTTACGGTGCAGGGCCATAAAATGGACTTGGGAATCTCGCAAGAAACTCCGGGTGGAGAATTTATGACTCCATGCAGATACCGGAGGGATATAGGTTTTTTTCTCTCTCTCTCCGACCGATTCCCTGCCTGTCCGCCCCAGACGCTTGAGAAGGGGATCCTTGCACAGCGCCTGCACTGCGAGTGAGAGACGAAGTGTGTAAAGTACAATTAACTCAATTTATTGTTTCTGTTCATCGAAGTGCACGTCTGCGGCAGATTAAGTCCTTCACTCAGGACGTCTTGCCGCTTACACGTTTACATCGTGATTCTTGTTGTGTGTGCGCCGACGGTGTGTGTGGGGTTCTAAAATTCAAACCACCGGAGATGTGATAATCCAGCTTACTGCCCCCCACTTCCCGTGCCGTGGAGCAGTGACAAAGAGGAATTTATTAATGACATCCTGGCTGCAACTGCGTCCAATGAAATTTATGAGATCACATAAATCACACGTTTACACGTTTTCCTGAATATTGCAGCAGGAGGTGCTGCTCTTGGACCACTGGCGGTGGTCACATTCGGTACGCAGACACAGCAGTTGCATGTGGCCACCGAATTCTGTGACCAGGGAGCACCGCATCTGGAAGGAGTGCGTTTTAGAAGAAATTCGGTTTCGATGGGACACATGCTTGCGTAGGGCAGCATTCCAAATAACGTGTACTTAGGCGTGCTCAACGGAATGCACCCATCCCGAAGTAATTCGTCCCTCAGGACGAAGTCTGAGGGTGTCAGTTGGTATTTGCATTCGTTCATCATCGGTGGTGTATTGGACAAGGGGGCTGGGTACAGTCTGTGCAGCAATTAGGGGAACAAGGCTGTTTATGAAACTGTTGGCATTTGGTAAGGGCTCTGGACGGATGCTTGTTGCGACTGCAGAGAAATAAGCTCGTGTCATTGAAGGACGAATCGTGATGGTGGCTCACTGTTTACCAGCACCAGGGCAGTCGTACTTTCCTTTCGGTGGTTGTCTGCGATTTCATGACAGGCAGCGTGATTTGATTTTATATGTACACGAGTACAGATAGCCACCGATCCGCGATTGTGATTGCACACAGCTGCTGAAGTTTATACACTTCGTTCCTGTCTGAAGTGACTTAGGATTGGTAAAATAATGTCGAGCCTTTTTCGCAAGCAACACTCCAGCCAGATGTCTAGCCTTCGATCGTGTTCGGATAAACTATTGATTACCTTCAAGGACAAGCTAGAAGTAGTGGGAGACGGTGATTCCATGCGAGGGAAAGGGCCGCAGTGCATCAAAACAGCTCTTGAGAATGTCAAGAAAGAGTGAACAAGAGCAACCTACAAGATCGTCTCGGATGCTATGACAGTGCAACTATGGACAGATGCCTTCAGCGGTGGTAGCTGGTCGATGGAGAGGCTAAAGAGGATGTTCCTCACTGCTTCTGCCTCGATTGACGTCGCTTATGATGCCAGCGACTACTTTTTCGCGCAGAATTATTTAAAGGGAGATCTGTGTTGAATATCGAATGCAGGGAGCTTATTGAATTTATTAACATTTGGTTAAATGTCAAACAAAATGCAGAGAAAAGTGCGTGTATTCATATTTTGGTTTTTTTTTCAAACGAAACCTTTTCATTAATTCTTAAAGGATTACTTACTTGTCAGGCGGGTGACGCATTAAGGATCAGAGCCTAAGCAATTGCCACTCAGGCTCTATTGTTGACATTCCTGAGCACGCTGCTTCCAGGCATCAAGACCAAGCTGTCCTACATCCGCGATGCTTTGGCCTCTGTCCCGGTCTTTGGTCTTCCTCTCCTTTTGGAACCAGGAGGATCGGATTCGAAGACCCTCTTAGCTGGAGTGGTATCCATACGTTCGATGTGGCCGAGACAATATAGTCGGCGATTTTTTGACTTCCTCGTAGAGTTCGCCGTTGTGTCTTCTCCTCCTCGCCGTCGCGGCCAAATATCCGACGCGAAATTTGTCTTTCGAAGACACCATGAATAAGTTCGGCAGTTTTGCCTAGCGTCCAGCTTTTGGCTCCATACAGCAGGACTGGCAGATTACGATTTTTGTAGAACATGATTTTGGTCCTGCGAGTCACGAGTTTTGATACACCGAAGGAACAAGGATGGTTCTACGTCGAATCTCAACGTTGGAGTTATTTGCGTTTACGACCTTAAAATTATAGCTGTCGATTGTAAAGTTTTGGCCCAGATATAGTCGATTTGCCGGGCAGCAGAAGTTGACACAGGGATATAACTCAATAGTTGTTGCAAGCTGTAGGTCCTCAGGTAAGCTTTAGTCTTCCCAAGTTCTGCAGATGATATGGTGCATGCTCTTTACCAGAACATCGTCACCAGGCTTAAAGAGATTTGATGGTGAACTTGCTACGCCATTGGATGGTATATCGACGGGATGGCGTTCAACGTTGTTGCCAATGCTGCAATGAGCGCTGGTGGGTGATTTGACAAATGTCTGATTCGGTCAACATGAGGAATATATACGTTTGCAGCTCAATGACCTTATTTCACTATAGATCCATCACTCAGCGCTACGTGTGGCAAAAATCGCAGCGTGGTGGTCACGTGTTGACTATGGTATGTTCGAACTTTTTGAAGAGTATAAAGATCCAAGCCCTTAGACCGTAGCTGGTGTCAATAATGTTGTTCCCCACCCTTCTTCGAAAAAATAAGGGCAAATGATTGAAAACAGACCAGAGAAAGAAAAAGAAACAAAAAGTCTTCCAATCAACTCAATAGTTTTTCGCACTCCAATCAGCGTCTTTTCCTATGGTAAATGGCCCACATAGTCCTGCTAGAGTTTCAGAAATCGTCACCGTAACGATGCCGCCAACACCAACCTTGCAATGTCCCCGACCAGTCGAAAAAATGCAGCCTTTTGAGTTGGATATCCTTCTCCAGCTGTATTCTCTTTGATGCTGATTTCATCTCGCTAATTATAATCACGTAACTTGGGATCCTGCCACTGCATCGTCGCCATCCAATCGTCATTCATGATGAGCTGGCCCAACACAATTAAAAATGTCCGTTCAAAGTTATTTTCCTTCTCTCCACCAGGTGACGACTGAGTGAGGCCACATATACTGCCTTCTGTCCTGGTTGATGTACCGTCTTTAGAGCCATCGCCACCTCCAACTTCTTTTTGCGCCGATTTCCAATACGAAACGAAGCACTTCCTGGAACACTTTCTGCAAACTGTCGATGATGCTCAGCTTCCTGGCCGATTTTGTTTATCTTGACCTGCGGTCGATCCAAGAGATCACGTCCAATGATCACCAGATACGGTTGGCTATAATCTGGTACAATCAAAAGTCGCATCAAGCCGTTACTTGACCTCAGCATACATGCGTCCTCGTGTGGTGCACCCTCCGAATCCACTGAGAAGCGAGAACCGTCCGAAATGAAGCATAATCCGGCTTTTCCGTCTGCTCTGCGCTGCAGGGCTGCCATTTCGCATGTAATCCGTTTCTTCCCTTCGCACAAGCATTTGAAGCGAGGTTCCTGGCTTAATCCCTACAGCAGTGCTTGTCTCGCATTGGTCGCTGGTGTTTTCTTACCGGAAGTTCTCTTTTGAAGTGGGCCACTTTTTGGCACTGGAAACACAGTACTTCGCCGGCTTGTTGTACAGCCTCCTGTCATTCATTTAGGCTTGTCCACTGACAGGCGATCCCTTGCCCTGAGTCCGACTATCCAGCGGATCATCTCCAGAAAGTCGTTCACGAATAACAGCCTTGTCACTTGAAATGTTGTCACGCATTTCCACTATCCCCCGCGTGATGTACTTGACGAGCGTATTCACCCCGACTTGACCACGGAACGCGATCGCCTTCATAAATGCACTATCCCCACGTACATGGCATTACAGCAAGTCTGCAAGACTGTCTCCTCCTGAAGATACTTGACGTCACCTTCAATGATTTTCTAACTCCTTCGTGCGTTCCTCTGTAGCGACAACTTTCCCATCACACTGTCTGCCAATGAAACTGCCCACTGTCAACCGATGAATTCACAGAATTTTGAAAACTGAACTGGACACATCCCCCGCACCATTTAATGCTTTCCAAAATCTGCAGAAACAAAATTCACCACAACAGCACCAGCACACAGCCAGCCGAAGCGTCGTCGTTACTCACATCTGGTCCCGCTGGGCTGCGTAATGCGCTTGCAAATTGAAAATGGCCAACACCCAAGCACCCAGCAGCCGACTCGTAAGAACTTTGAATATCTAATGTGGACGACGCATCCATATGCAGGAGATTAACTGTGAATATTAATATGCCTCCTGCCCGGGAAGCGGCCCTTCCAATCCGGCATGTGCCAGCGGTCGAAAGGCATTTGTTCCCAAGTTCAGACGATGTGCCCTCACATCCTTGGCCATGGCACTGCGGTCAGTCGGAGGATGTGACCGCTCGACAGGGACTGCCAGACGTTCGGGGACTGCAGGGGCTGGGGACGGGCTTGGAATTAATTTTCGCCCAGCAACGGTATCGATAATAATTGCTGAGAGGATGCAGGATGTCATCTCTCGTTGTCACGTTTAATGAACACAACATGCGACTGCCGAGAGGATGGTGCGTGCATTTTCAATGACTGCGGCGGACGCCTAACTCCTAAGCCAGCTCGTGTGCTTAATTATTCATACGAAGCGGATGTGATGTGTTATTTTAATTAGAGTACAACTTGATGATTGTTGTAATAATAACTCGGCGCGTGTATGTGTGCTGCGGCCAATTGGAGTTTGTGCGTCAGGCGAGGGCCATTATTACGGGCATTAACATGATTTAGGGTTACCTGTTGTCGGTTGCATTTTCAGTTGAGTGCACTCGGACACGCAATTATTTCGAGCCGACCATTTGAACGAGTTCGGTGCGTGCTTGGCCGTCCTTTGACGGCGCTCGTCCTTAAGGCGTCTTCCATTCGTTTGTCACGTGAACGAGTGAGTGGCCTTTATTTTGCACTGAGATGAGAAATAAAATCACTCATGTCGGCGACAGTAAGTGATGAAAATGTCGCATGATGACTCCAAGAACGCAACTCGTTGTCCTTGATTCAAAGGATGTGTTTAAGTTGGGAAATTAGGGTACGTTGCAAACGCGACTCAGCTCTGGAGCAGGGTTTCAGGGCAAAGGGCGTGGAAGTACGCCTAGAGGAATATCAATATTTCAAGTTATGATATGCAAACGATGAATATGTCTGCAATATTATGATTCAACTATTCGTCCAACAACCATTTTTCTCAGATAAACGGCGACGTGAGGATTAGAAAGACTAGACTAATAATAATAATATGGGTGGCGCTACAGCCCGTAGAGGGCCAAGGCCTAGTTTCTCAGCAACCACTCGTGTTGCGCGTGCTATTGTTCTCACACGAGTGGAAGAGACCTACAGTTTTATGCCGACTCCGAACGGCCAAGTTTGAGAAGCATTTTCTTGACAGGAAATACTCTTTGAGCATTGTCAGTGACTCGAAAGATGTGGGGCCGTGAAAATTATTCTTGTAGCTCAGAGCTGGAATCGAACCTACGACGTCGAGGTTGGGGTCGACGCACATACCCACAGCGACACAGGCCACCAGAAAGACTAGACTATTTTCAATCAAATCCTCGCGTTAGTGTTGCAAACATCAGACACGGTTTAACAGCTTTTAGAGAGTGTGCGATGAATCTCTGGCCATCCTGATTCCAACAGGATGCTAAACCTCAATATTTGTTAAGGCTGACAAAGAGGTCTTCAATGGAAATGTTGTATGATCAATAATGACAATAGGAAAAGAAAATTCGGCCAAAGTGTACAGTCGCCATGTCCTCTGTTCAACTAAAGCTTCGATCCCAAAACGAGTCAACCCTGAGTCGATGAGTAAGAAGAATAGTGAACAAACACGCCTTCTAGGAGAGTACTAACCATTTGAAGGAATGCCCTAGGAAGTGCGCATTCAATGACATCCGTGGATATTGCGTACCTAGGCAAGGAAGGTCTTACTTCTCATGATGATACCGTTTATATTTATTTCTCGTAGCACAGAATCGGACTTATATGTCCCATAGTACGATGCAGCGGTCTCTTGTTGGCTTCAAGCTTATAAGCGATTGAGAGGTAGAGCAGTCTGCCTGCACTTTGGGGTAAGAAAAATTAGAACATAACTGACTGACTTCAGGCTGAAAATGACTGACATTATTGACAGGAAGAAGTCTTAACAATGCCTTCTATTCGAAAGACAGCTTTAACACTCAATCGCTTTTTGAACTCAGAACTAAGTCGCTTAGCACAGGAATGTTTGCGACTGATTTCGGTTCTGAAGACATTTCACACTGTGGAGGCAGACATAGCAATAGCTTCTCATGTTACGAGTGAATTCGTTTCTCACTCACAACACTCTAGAACCATCGAGGTCGCCTCCACATGCTGTAAGCCCTTCATTCTTGTAAAACTGACTTTATGCGTCCGGTAATGTCCATGTGATTTAAAGAGGTAAAAGTACGGAAAAGCCAGGTCTTAAATGTTGGACAAAACGAGTGCTTTTAATTTACTTGACAACAGGTAGCTCTAGGCTGCATTTTTTTTCCTCTTAAGTGACTTGTTGATGGCGCAGCTAGAGTTTAACATTCTCACCGCTCAGAGGCTAATGAGATGGATAGAGATATCTTTTACTTGTCCATTAAAATTGGCACACACTTGGTGGGTATTTGGTTTGAAACTGGTGAACATTTTGTCTTAGGAACACGAGGGAATGCCAAAACGCCCACTCATGAAGCTGCTCACAAATTGCTGCAAGGCGGACATTACTTGCATTACCATTCAAGATGCACGCTGGATAGGAATGCCGATGGGATTACAAGGGTGTACAAAGGTCGTGGTAATACAACGAACTTCACGGAGCTCAAGCAAATCAGTGAGGAGGCGCACATTGCCTGCATGCCTCTGCTGACCAACAAAACCCCTTCAAATAATACTTTAGCTACCTCGTGGATCGCATTGGAAGATGACTATCGGGCTTTTGGACTATCTGGGCATCCAAGGCTTGGATCGTTAGCGCAACAATCAAGTTTGTGTGGAAGCACTTGTTTTTATTTAACGTCGTGGTACCTTAATACTAAGTATATAGACTAGGTAACGTAAATATTTATCAAGCTTAATCAAGCTTTGTATGAGGAATGATCACTTTGGCGATTTTTTGCTATTGTAATGCAAGCCCTAAATATAGGACGGCAGAAGTCCGGAGCAAAAACTGGCGCAGAAATTTCGAAGAGCGAAGCCGGGCAGTTGGGAAAAAATTGGGGAGACAGAAATCGTTTGCCCTCCCTATGCCCCAGACTACGATACATGAACTTACGACGATCGCATCTACGAATCCTGCGTACTTAGAAACAGACAACAAGCGATTCTCCAAATATCCTAAATATGTGAACATTCAGGAAAGCCATTTAGCCCTTATTATACAGTCAACCAGTTATATCAGGTCGAGCCAACGCTGGGAACCTAATCCTTAACGTCAGAGTAGCGCAGCCAGGCACAATGCCAGACATCCACATTTCTTTACCGACAGATGACAAATGCTAACAGAAAACACTTGCTTTCAAGGTTAAGACAAAAAATAAGTACATGCAGATGGAAATGAAGGAACCTCATCTGAGGCGATGAAAAAGTCTTCCCGCCAGGCAGTGAAGGCAACAGCACTCCCCTCAAGTATATGAACAACATGGTCGCAGCTTGGCAATGGCAAACCATCAGAGCTCTTCAATCCAAAGGTAGATAAGAAAACGGCTGGATAGCGCAGTTGGTTGAGTGCTTACGCTTGGTTATAGGGGTCAAAGGATCGAATCCCAGTGAAAGCAAAAGTTAATATGCTTTTATTTGGTTTTCAAATCCGGTCCAGTCACCAATTGCCATTCGGATCAAATTAACGGCACTGGGTACCACAATGGACCACTAATGGTCCAAGTGCTCTGGAAAATTTTCGCTAGCAGCCCAATAACCTAACTTAACCTAACCTAAAGCTAGATAAGTCAGATGGGGCAGTCATAGAGGTCTCTTTCTTGGTTAATCACGGGGCATGTGTTTCTCCGGGGGCAACTTGCTATCAAGCTCGTGGCCTGCTTTAGGCTGCTCAAACGTTTTCTGCACACCAGGCTTCAGAAATGCAATAAAACAAGTCAAATCAAGCCAAGTGTACTTAATCATCGGCCCGACAAGCGATTGCTCCGATGGTTGCACCCCAGCGTGGTGACCCTTCTCGTCATCCTCTGCGGCTTTCCAGATTCCAAAAATCGTATCAAAAATTGTATTTCCTTCGAAAACCCTCTCCCACTGCTCCTTCAGCCTGAAGCATCGCGAATCAAAAGATATCCCGCAGTTCACAGAACACCACATTCACTTTAATGCGAGTAATCACCTCTTCTCGTGTCGCACCATTGCCGCGTCTCTTACCCTTGTCATCGCTCCGCAAACGAAGGGCGAGCTGCATGGTGCACCCTCGCTCCTTTATTGATTGCACGCCTCAATCCGTCGAGGGAAGACGAGAAAAAGATGCAATCCGTGTTCCCGGGCAAGTGCTCATCATCGATAGATCTCGATGAAGACACACAATCCCCCGGGGGATGCAGGCCGCCCCTCGATGCTCCCTCCATGGTGCAACGAGTCAAGCACCCGGCATATGTCGAGATTTCTCTTCTTTTTTTTTTCGCCAGTCCATGGAATCAGCAACCTCAGCACACCTGGGAGGAATTATATTGGTTCATCCTCGCCAGCGATTCCCAGGATTTTTTTTTCCCAGTTTTTGCCCTCCACATTGTCTTCCAATCGGCCCGCCCCCACCCAGCCCCTCGCTCGGGCAGCGCACACTTTTTCAAACTAACAACTCTCGCTCAAGTTCATTGATTTTCCATTTACGACTTTTGAGTTCTGAAGTAGGCTTCAGGCGGCGACGAGCTGGGAGACGAAACGATGCTGCTGCCGGTGCCCCGAGGTACGTAGTTCATCATGTTTCGCACACAATTTATATTTCATTTCACTCCTCCTCTGTGTCTCTGTGTATCGCATTCGGGCCGGAGGCCCCGACGGATCCGAGCCGAGGCAATGGTATCATGGCATCCCCGACTCGGTCCTATTGAAGGTTCTCAATCGAACTGAAGTGCTTGTTGCAGCGGCAGCAGCAGCAGCAGCATCAGAAGTTTCTGCTTGAAGTTCGGTTTGATATTCTTTTGTTTTTTGTTGTTGTTTACAGTCTGGTTGGCAGAAAGAAAGAGAATGGTTTGTGTATTCGGTAAGTTTTGTGTGTGTTTTTCTTTGCACTCCTTGTGGATGGAGGATAGAGGATAATTGAACATGAAGCGCTATTGATCCCGAATGAGGGGACTCTGCAGTGTGTAAGCATGGCAACGAGTGTGTTAACTGAAACCATTCCATTCACGGATTCACGAGTGTCTTCGAGGGAGATGTGTGCACAGAGATACAATTCTGTGTGTGGAGTGTTTGCTGAGGGAAGGGGACGTGTGTGTGTGTTTTTTCCTCTTGTTTCGGGGCACTTTCATGACCTCGTTCTGTTATGATTACGATTCAGTGCACTCGGTGCGATCAAGGACGGCACTTTTGATGGAACTTTCGCAGGCGATGCCAAAGATGTAACCGATTCCGGGTGCTTCGTTGGGCGTGCAGAAAAGAAACCCTTGACACAAACTCACAAAGAGGGGAATTTTGAAGGAGGATTGATGAAATGAGAAAGGATGTCGGCAGAGGGAGTTTGGGTTGCATTCAAGGCCAAACCATTAAGGAAAGCTTGCTCTTCGGTGAGGCACAAAGGGTCTGAATGAATTTTCACTAGGCTCTCTCAAAACGGGGAAGATCTGCCTGTGTGTCGACGAATGGAGCCGCCGACGGACGTTGGACAGCGTGCTGTTTTTCTCCTAACGTTCATATAGGGTGACCAGATAGAATGAGAAATAAATAGCTGATTCTGGCCTGTTTTGAAGCTACATTCATGCCAAGACATAGAAATACTGTGAAGTTCAACATCGGCCGGCTACAATCGCAAGAGATTGCCAAATCCTTTTCCGATCGTGTCTCCCTTAACCTCTTAAGAAATCCTACGCCGCTACAACATCAAATACTGAAGACCAGTGGCAGCCTTGCCAAAAAGCCATCAGAGATGCCGCCTCTGATGTGCTGGGTTTCAATCCGCCACCACAACGAAACCCCTGGTTTGACAATGAGTGTCAAGCAAGAAGCATACAAAGCGGCACTGCAAAGAAGGACAAGAGCTGCTCGGGAGCAGAAGAGGAGAGACGAACACAGGCTTCTCAGGAGAAAAAAGAAGGAGCATGAGAAGCGCGCGATCGGAAGACGAGAGGGATATTACTGCAGGAATGAGGTAAGGAAGTTTTACCAAAGGGTAAAGTCAACCAGTCAAGGTTATAAATTCCGAACCGAAGCCTGTAAGGATGATCAAGGGAACATCGTAGTAGAGTCACAGTCAATGCTGAGGATATGGAGAAACCATTTCTGCAGACTGTATAACGGCGAGGAAGAACCAAATTCCGCTGTCAGGCAGAACGAACCACTCAACCCCAATGAAAGGGACGATGAAGATTAACAATTCCGTCCACCCGACCCGGATGAATAGCATTTATAGAGACGAGCTATACAGAGCAATGTCTAGTTTTGGCATCCCTACCAAACTCGTCCATTTGTGTAGGATGACGATGGGGAATGCACGCTGCTCCATCAAGGTCGGTAAAGACCTAACCGAGACCTTTGATGTCAAAAAAGGATTCAGACAAGGCGACGCGCTGTCATGCGACTTTTTCAACATCGTTCCTGAAAGAATTGTTCAAAATTCGAACGCCAACACCAGAGGAACAATCTTTCAAGAGTCCATCCAACTACTCGCATATGCCGACGATATTGACACTATCGGAAGAACGCAGCGTGATGTCAAAGGCGCTTTTGTGAGTATTGCAACGGAGGCCGCGAAGATGGGTTTAGCGGTAAACGAGGGTAAGACCAAATATATGCTGTCAACGAGAAAGGACACCCAACACCGACGTCTCGGTCAGAACGTCACGGCAGACAGATATAACTTTGAGGTAGTCAAAAACTTTGTCTACCTAGGAACCGCTATCAACTCAGACAATGACACCAGCGCTGAAATCAAGCAAAGAATAACTCTTGCCAATCGGTGCTTCTTTGGGCTAAGAAAGCAATTGGTGAACAAAGCCCTCTCTCGAACAACCAAGGTAACGCTTTACAAGACCTTAACCGTCCCAGTCCTGCTATATGGCGCGGAGGCATGGACTCGGTCAAAAGCGGATGAAGCAGCTCTTGGTTGCTTCGAGAGGAAAATTCTTCGGGTGATTTTCGGTCCCGTCTGCATAGATGGTGAGTGGAGGAGGAGATATAACGACGAACTATACAAGCTCTTTAGCGACATCGACTTAGCCGGAAAAGTGAAGATCCAACGATTGAGATGGCTAGGTCATGTAGAGCGGATGGAAACCAATGCTCCGGCCCGAAAAGTCTTCGAATCCACCCCCGAGGGACGGCGTAGTAGACGAAGACCGCGACTCAGGTGGCGCACGCAAGTGGAAAGGGACCTCAACCGACTATACGTGCGAAACTGGAGACAACTAGCTAAAGATCCAGCTGGCTGGAGACGCTTGTTGGTTGAGAACCAGGTCCACCCCGGACTGTAGCGCCACATTAAGTAAGTAAGTAAGGTCTAATATGAGCGGCCTTATTCTGTTGATAGCGTGTCGGTGAGCATCCAATGTGGTGGACTTGTTATCGTAATCTGATGACTTGGCGTAGCTGCCGACTAATGTGAAACCACATGAAATTTGACACAATCGCATAGAACGCACGGTGTTTTGAAGGATACATCATGCGTTGTCGTCGCTTGTATGGCATGTGTCACCGTCTCATTTGAACCTTACCTCGGGTTTATCGATGTCTCCATCAATACCTGTCCAAAAAGATGAACATTTGTCCCAAATCCGGATGTCCAGTGACGAATCGATTATGCCGGCGGTTTTGGTATGCTGCTGCTTACTGAACAGCGCGTACTGCTGCAAAGGGAAGATTCGTGATTAATGTAGTTTCGTCTTCCTCCGATGCACCACACAATGCTTGTCTCACGTTGATCGAGAATGTCGAGAAGTTTAATCAGCCTCCTTTGCCGTTGCTTAGCTGAAGACGTACAAGCTACAGAACGTCGACAACATCCGCAACAATGGGTTCTGACATGGAGGAAAACATCTTTGAAATGAAGAGGAACGCAGAACGCTCTGGTTAAATACATCGTACAGGGGATGGTGGGTGCGGAATGTGAGGAAGCGTTTCGAGCAGTAAGGCCGGTTTGGAAAGGGTTCGCTGGGTCATGGGTCTAAGGGGCTAACGACGTCATCACAATAAGCCACGACGGAGCAGCGTGCAGCTGAACTGGCAGCAGGTGCGGGGTCCACAGGAAGCAAGGTAGAATGCACAGGAGGATGACTGAAGAAAGGAAGACGAGATCCAACCAGAGAGGCCAACCAGCTACTGATGAACGAATATGTCAAGGAGGCCACAGTGACTGGGCACGGGGTCACAGTATTCACCGATCTGGGTAGCGATTGCATCACACTGCGACACTCGACTGCACAGTAGGGCGGAATAAAGTACGCTGTGCATCGGAGGCGACTGAACGGATTTGGAGGAGGGACTTGCCAGATGGTGGGGGACTGAATGGCGAGGTAGGAGTGGCACAACTTATGTCGTGGTGCGAGGTCCTTATTGTGCCGGACGAGAGTCAACCGCTTCCGATGTTAATTGGTTCGAAAGCTGCTGGACCAACCGCATGTAAAGGCGGTGAAGACGCACGAGTGCATGTCGATCACAGACTGCCGGGCAGCAACACCTACATATGTCGCAGGCTGTGTCAGAAGAAGTTTCGGGTAAAGCGAGTGGAACAAAAAGGGAACATCTTGGAGTTCCCATCAATAGGCTCTGGCACCGCGTCGCTAAGAACGTGGGGAAACGAGAAGTGAAGAAAACGGAGATCACAGAGGGGAGGCGTTGCCGACAAGGCGTTGCCGAACCTTATAGGGCTCAGATAAGGTTCGATGATCAGCGTCAGCAAGAGGATCTAGTGCTGGTCAAGAACGAGCCAGCGGCCACCGGCGAGGCACGCTGGGGACGAGGTGTCGGGGCTCATATACATACCACCATGACATCGGTCGGGATGAAGCACTGGTGCGAGGTTTCGAACTAAGGACTGTACAAGGACAGCAGCGAGGCAAGGAGTTCCGATCAACAGGGCGAGATCGATGTTAGGATGGGCGAGCTGTAAAGTTAGATGTACGCGGGAATAAGAACCCGCGTGTTAGACGGTCCAGGGACAGTTTGCTTCGGTCATCGCTTGCGCTATCACGGAGAAGAAGCCAATTAAGCCGTATATGGAATCCGGCGGATCGAGTGCGGAGGGAGTAACTCGCATCCGCAATCGAAGTTCAACCCTATTATGGAATCTGCCTGATGAACTACATTATCGGTCCGCAAAACGTCCCTATCGACCCCTTCTGTAATCAGCTGTTTGCTGTCAATTTTGATTTTGTGGTTCAATTGTTCCGAAGAATAGTTATTTACGGAGCGAGTTAAAGTATATTATGGAGTCAAGTGGCCTTTTTATTTATTCAGAAGAGAAGGAAAACTATTCCCAAGATATTCGTTATAAAATTAAAAGTAGGGCTAAGAATATTTAAATGAAGTAGAAGAAGTTCTTTTGTAATCAACCTTCATGCATGCACCCTTCTTTCAGATTTGTAAAATGATTCAGGCTGACTTAACCAGGGTTAAGATATGTTATCTCGACGGTAATACTGCCACCTGTGTTAAGATCCACAGCTTTGTTTCCGGAACATAAGTTGGCAGTATGTTTAAGATTCATGGATGAGAATGGATATCGGACCAGTACGGTTGACAGTTGTTTCAGTTGTTTTTTCCGAGTGTAGCTGTTAGAAGAATATTCATGTCCAATGGGAATAAATTCAAGCATGAGACTAAAAACAGAGAGAAAATTATATTTGTATGAATCAAGGATAATCTTCATTTGTTGCTTGCTCTAAAATTTACTTTCGTTGCAATCACACATCCTTTTTTCCTCCAAATCCGCAACTCATTTGGTGCGGATTGAAAACGTCACAAAATGTATGAAGTGCGGACGAGTTGCGTTTTCTATAATAGCATTTTTTCGCACTACTTCACCGACATCGGCTCACTTTCTGGATTGCGTTTTCTGTAATAGGAAAATATGCGGATGCGAAAATTTTCCCTCCGCAGTCGATCCGCCGGATTCCATAATCGGCATGAATAAGGATCACTGTACCCATTGTAGCTCGTTTGCGGACTTTATCTCCGTCCCAATCCAGTCTTGTGGGAATTATTGGAATGTGCTTTATTTCGAAATCCTGGGGATGCACCAGATAGTCAGATTGCTTTCGGCGTTGCTCTAGGCACTGCACTTTACTCCCATTCTCTATTGCAAATGCGTACCCGCAAGCTTCCTGCAAATATCCATTTTTGCACTGTGACTAATCATTCTTCACGACGACCCCCAGAAGCATATAGAATCGAAAATCCTTTTATTCCGAACATAAGCCCACTACTTAGAAAACTACTACCTCTATCCAACGACATCTGCACGTTCAATGGCACCTGCCTCGACATAGACCTCAGTACAGCATCAATAACCTCGAAGGCATCCAACCACAGCCCCGCTCCAAAGCATCACAGGAAATTGCTTCTGAATACATTTCGACAGACCAATGCACCCACACACACTGCAGATCCGCATCTCTCTCGCCTTATCTCATCTTTTCAATTTCCAATTTTTATTCATCTCCACACCGCCCCCGCTTTGAGTGCACCATCAAAAATGTTTCATTCATAAAAATGCATCGCCAAAGGTTACCAACCACACGGCTCCTTTTCAATCTTAATTGTCCATTATCCTCACAATGTGGTCCTCTCCACTTATGTGTGTCTCCCCGTCCCCCCGCCTGTTGAATGATGCAATTTAAAATTGATAAATATTGCAAAGGCTCCACGCAAGAGAGCTGATGAGATGAGAAAGGAAAGCCAAAGAATTCCAGTAACCAATAGAATTCTATTATCCTCGCAATGAAAGCGAGGCCCCCTTTCATCGGCCTAATGCTTGTCCGTTCAGTGTGCTCAACGAGGCAGGGCCCGGGCCGAGGTACCGCAGGCCGGGGACCCTTTCAAATGGAATATAATGGACAAATAATGGGCAAACTGCCTACAACATGTTAAAAGTTCATTCCACAAGTCCGAAACATGGCGAGGACCTCTGCACACACCCACACACCACCGCGTCGCGCCGCCATTCACATCAGCATCGTCGCAATCCGCCTCGGATAGACTCGACAGAGTTCTTCAAAAGAATCGTCGTCGTCGTCGTCATCAGCATCATCATCATGGTCGTCGTTGTCGTCGCCATCGTCAGCGTTTGTCCCTTCGTCTAGGGTGCTCGGCGCGAAGCGGCCGGGGGTGGAAAGGGGGGCTTTTTGCCTCGGCTTGTCATTTCATTATATTGATGTGCCTTTCAAAAACTTTGTCATTTATTTTAAGACGACGACGACGACGACGATCTAAGGACACACACAAAGGACACACAGAAAAGAAGAAAATTGGTGTTTATCTAGGCATGGGTAAACCGAATAAACGACGGGGGAGAGGGGGCAACAGCAAAGGGACCTCTCTCCGCCTTTCATCTCGGCTAAATGAAATCCCATTAACCTTAGAAGCGCCCGCAGTGAGCAGCTCAGACTGCGGAGCTTATCATATCATTTCATCATCGGCATCAGCGCAAGGAATGCGAATTAGAGGTGTACCCTGTTGACGGCGAAAAAAAAAGGATTTTCATCTTAAAAATACGAGACTTCGTGCCCTTTCCTTCGCATTAAAAATGTAACTTCATCTCGTCAACAAAACGACCCCACTTCCTCCAGACACGCGGCGGAATGGGGTTTTCCACGGCGACGCACGATGGTACCCGTGCTTTTTTGCGCACATTTTTTTCCTCTCCTTGGCGTGCTCCACTCCTAACGTGGCCACTTAATGGCATCTCAGACACCCGGCAAAACTTTACACTCAACCGCCCCCCCCCCCCCCCCCCCCCCCCCCCCCCCGTTGTCGTCCCGATCGACTGCATAAGGATACGCCGGTTTTCTCTTTTGATTTCGTCGAAAATGAATCGAAAGTTCGACTTTTGGAATTTGTCTCCTCGAACAAGGACACCCTCTGATCTGGGTGCCTCGCCCATTGGTGATGCCCCGTCACGTAGGCGCCCATAAAAAGGATAATTTTGATGAAATTTATCACTTAAATGGGATTTCCGAGATCAAAGACTCGTTTCGATTGACTTTCGTAAAGAGTTGAACTCGGTCCGGGGGTGGGTGCACAGTTTGTCAACAAGTTGGGGCGGATGGAGTTGAGAAGTTATCCCATTACAGAGGGTTGGGGTGGCAATTTGAATCTCCAATCAGCTATGCGTAACAGATGTCGTAACGATGGCTGACTTCTGTCGAGGAGGATTCGGAGACACGACTGCTTTGAGGTTTGCCTGCGATGTCTGAGGTGAGGGGGCAGAGTCCTAAGAAGTGGGGCGACTTTTATGGACACCGTATGTCTGGGGAAGTTTTTCAAACAATCTTGGAGTGGAAATTAAAATGATACGACGGGATGACGCGAATAGAGAGACAAACATAGCTTCGAACCATTGTCATTGACGGCTTTCACTGTTTTCTTGGTCTGATAAAGCGATGTGATTAAGGCGTGCACGCCAAAGTAAGCCAAAGTGAAGCCCAACACAAAGTATGTGCTGCCCTCACGAAAGAACACACAACATCGACGCGTTGCAAGGAGGGTCCAACTGACCCGCTGTATCGTCGACGTAGTTAAGGACTTTGTCTACCTCGGTTCCGCAGAAACCAATTCGAGCAATAAGCAATAATAAGTCGTGCTAGCTGCTGTTTCTTCAGCCTCAAGAGGCAAATCAGACATAGAAACATCCAAGGACCGAGCAGACTTTCTGATCATGCAGGTCGTACTGTAAACTTCAGAGACCTCTAAAGCCGATGAAGAAGTCATTAGTCGCTACGAAAGAATAGGTTTTGCGAGCGATCTTCGATCCTCTTTGCGTTCACGGTGTTTGGAGAAGAAGATTTAACCACGAACTGTATTGCCTGTACATCGACACGAATCAATGTTCCCAACGTCTAAGGTTGACTCAGCTCCGGCACAGAGGAGCGTTCTAATTAAAATTCGTGTTTGATTCAACACTCACCTTTTGCATGGCAGATCTATAAAGGTGACTAAAGGGGCTCTGAATGATACACAAGTGGTTCTTCGTACACAGGTAGTGAACTCTCTCCAAGATGAACTCTCCCTAAGTCGAATTTTCTTAAGTAAAACTGGCAAGTAAGAGTCTTGTGTGAACCCATTTGTTTTGAGAAACTGAACTAGGACCTGTTTCAAAGGACGAATTCACCCATAAAGTTCTTTCACTACCTATGTATCTAGACAACCAGGCCTGAGGCTAGGTTAGGTAAGCGGGTTGGCGACACGATCTATTAGGTCTTTGTAGACCCATTGTGTAGATAGTATACCCATACCATGTTTCTGGTTCCGGTGAGTTGAGCCATCCCGATATGCTAATGACCTGTTAGTGGCATTAAGATCATGAGGGTCTTGGGATAAGTATTCTCCCAGAGTTCTAAAGCTAGGCCTTCCATCCTCGATTTTCATCGATCAATACATTGGGTCCTTCTCAGTTATGTATTGTATATAGAGTTCAAAAGTTCAGGCTCTACTTCCTAAAGATTATAGTCTTTTCCTTGATCCTTGTCGAGCGTTGGCAGAGAAGATTTTAGAGAGATCTCTGCACACAAGTTTCTAAGCGTCCGCCAAAAGTCCCTTGCTTTTGCATCTATTTTTAGACTTACTCTTCGAGTTCTGGCACTTTTCAGTGCTTAAGAAAGTTTTTTCTTGTGTCAGGTACAGGTGCTGAAACAAAACTCGATGGCACATGATTTGTCTTGTCCTCATTGAACTTGAAACCATATCGTTTCAATGTTCTTCAATAGCCGTAAAAACTTCTCCCACGGCACGCTGCACTGCGAACCTGTGTCGATATCGTCATTAGCAGCTTGTCTCAAAGAGTGTTGCCTTCTACCGTCGCACTATCTTCTTCAGCACCAGATTGAAGAAATCCGACGACAGTCATCGAACCGAACTGAAAGTCGCAATGCAATGCAACCATATCAACACAATCGGATAAACTTTTCTGGAATCCATTGTTCCTTGCCATTAATGCTATATAGAAACGTGGTTTTTGCTTCTTTTTCTTCTTATGGCTCTATAGCCCGAGGTGGACCTGAGCCTCAGCCAGCCTGGCTTCTCCAGCCAGGCCTCCTTGTACGTGGACGTCCTCTGCTGCGTTATCCCTCAGGTTCAAAGTCGACGATAATTCTTCGTTGGATCCGTAAAGCCAAAAAACAGCGATTAGCGATCTCGGTACTGATGTTGCTTACACTATTTACCGCGGAGCTTATGGCAACGTACTGACTAAGTCGTCGAAGGTTTTGCGTCCTTTGACGTTGAGTTTAGAACATCTTCTCCTCCCGTCTTTTAGTTCAATACTTCTCTTGCGCTGTAGGACAAGACTTTTAGTAGTAAGTACACCTCGACGGTTGTACGTTTCTTTATTTTAAGCATTCATCGTTAGGTGTTGGCGGTGGTAATTGGAATCCTTGTGTTCTTTTCGTAATGTCTTTGACGATGAGGTGACGTTAATTGCAGATTATTGTCGTTACGATGCAATCTCCGGCGTGCTCAGGCGTCCGTCGTCCAATTTTGAAACTCCCAGCTGTTGAATAGTGCAAAGTTGTCGACATTGGTCTGTCCAGCTCTAGATCGTGCTATTAAGAGGAAAAGGTACATAGTCGACAGTGAGAAAACTCATTCATTCATTATCACGAGGTCTATTCGCATATCTCTGACCATGAAGGGTCTGAGCCTGAGCAATTGCTGCCTTCCATCGGTGAAGGTCCTGGGCACGCTTCTTCCAGTCATCAAGGCCAAGCTATCTTGCATCAACGATGACTTGGTCTTTGTACCGGAGGTTCGGTCTTCCTCTCCTTCTCGAACCAGGAGGCTCGGATTCGAAGACCCTCTTCGCTGGAGTCGTGTAGTCGACGGATTTTTGCTTTCCGGACTACATCCACATCCTTGTACAGCTCGTAGAGTTCGCGGTTGTGTCTTCTCCTCCATTCGCCTTCCTCGCAGACGGGACCATATATCCGACGTAGAATTTTTCTTTCGAAGGCACCAAGAATCATCTCTGCAGCCTTACTTAATGTCCAGCTTTCGGCTCCATAAAGTAGGACTGGCAGGATAAGGGTTTTGTAGAGCATGACTTTGGTCCTTCGAGTCAGGAGTTGCCAGTTGCCCAGTTGTTTTGACAGACCGAAGTAACATCGGTTGCCAAGGGCGATTCTACGTCGGATCTCCACTACGATGTCATTCGTGGAGTTAACATTTGCCCCGAGGTAGACAAACTCCTTTACTACCTCGAAATTGTAGCTGTCGATTGTGAGGTTTGGCCTAGGTGATGTGTGTTTGCCCGACAGCATATATTTTGTTTTGTCCCCGTTGACCTTAAGACCAGCTCGTTTCGCCTGTTCCTCAATTGCCGTGAAAGCTTCCACTATGGCACGTTGGGACCGCGCGACAATGTCGATGTCATCCGCGTATCCCAACAGCTGGACTGACTTGTAGAAGATAGTGCCTTCCGTGTTGACTTTTGCCCGCCGCACTATCTTCTCCAGTACCAGATTGAAGAAATCACACGACAGCGCATCTCCTTGCCGAAATCCGGCGCAGGTTTCGAACGGTTCAGAGGTTTTTGAACCGAACTGCACGGTGCATCGCGTATGTGTTAGCGTGGTGCGACACAACCGGATCAGTTTTCCCGGGATCCCGAATTCGGCCATCGCTTCGAATAGCTCCTTGCGATGAATGCTGTCGTATGCGGCTCTCGATAAAAATCACAGAGTTTGTAACTCGGGGTGTGACACTTCTTTGTTTCGTTTGGAAGGTGGGCAGAGATAAAAAGTGGTTTAAAACCTTATCTAATGGTTCGATCCTAAAATCCCGCGCTAACTGGCCTAACGAGCCGCCTCCAGTTTATAGGCAGCTGCCGAGCAAGCAAATCCGTGGTGGCTTAGCACTTGTCCAGACCAAGCGAATATTTCCCAAGGAAGCCCAAGCATCCGAATAAGGAATTCCAATTAAGAACCAATAAAAGAAAAATAAGGATTCATTCCGCAACAAACACACATACACACAATCGTGCCCGTGATTAAAATTCCATCGGAATAATCCACTCCAGCAGCACGCTGCCACCCTCGCCCGCGCCGCGATAACTGGATAAACAATGGTTACGGAAGCATGAAAAAGAAAATGCATTTTAATTTCCACCCCCGCGCCCGTCTGCCAGGAGAGAAGTGGCTGGCCGGCCAAATGGATTTCACGCTACACTAAAGAAACAAGTGCATAATTTGTTTTCCATTTATTCCGCATGCCGCCCGCTCACCCCTCCGCGTGTCGTCCTTATTGTTCGACGAAAATTTATAACTCCAATCGGCGGGGGACTGGCGGCTCCTGTGTCAAGGAAAAAAATAACCGCGCCGACGATCGAAGGAGACAACGTCTCACAGCACGGCGAGCGCACAAAGGACTCGGCAACAAAATGAGATTTCCCAGTCATTTCTTCAGCGCCCGTCCGTTGCGCCTTTGACTCGAATTATTAACGGAGATTTGCCACCCTTCGGTAATGTGCTTCGCTTCTGCACCGGGCCGTCCTTACGGGGACGGCGCAACGGTGCCGCAGGCGGAAGTTGAACCCGGCAGTTTCTCTGTTTCTACTCGAAGTTTTGTGTGTTGAAATTAAATTTTGCGGCCTTATCCTCTGCTTAGCTGTGATGTCCTGGCCATTGTCTCCGTCGGGCGCGAGGGGGTCTCATAAATTGCGATGCGCGCTGTCCCCGTCGAAGCATCCGAAGTGGATTACTGCTGAGAATTACGAAAAACTGGAATCTAACTCGATTAGGCATTAAGGACTTCGGTCTCCAGTCTGCAGTCACCCTCTCTCTGTCTCGCCCTGGACCAGACAGCAATGCATAAAGTCGATCCTTCTTATTACGGGCCGCAGGCCATTATCTCTGATGAGTCCTGCTGGAACTGGGAGCAATCCAATCGGGACGTGAATTGATGGATATCGAGAACGGAACAACTCGAACCTTGGACGGACTAACGGGCGGCGTCCTCGTTTCAATTTCAATTGTGCATCGACGCACAGACATTTCAGGCATCGTTTAACTTAATTACTCCATTTGAACCATCGAGCAGATCCGAATCGCAATCGAAATCGAAACTTCCACGAGGAAGTCAATTCAATGTTGCACACAAAGCATCCCATTCCGTGCCCGCATCCATCATGCGTGCTATAAAAACGTCGGCAGGCAGGCATTCCGGAGTGAAGGCTCCAAAACGGAGGCTTAATGCTCATATCAAGGAAGTTAATTTAGCGTACTTAATCTTCCGGTTAGCCGGCCTTTTTTGCCCGAGCACGACGCGACGGTCCTT